>JAREIS010000239.1:0-1200000 GCA_030060385.1 Muscicapa striata striata | reverse complement strand
GCTCAGCTCTCCTAAACTGTACCTTTCCACTGGACGTTTTGCTTTCCCTGAGCTGCAGACTAAGTGCACTTGGCTGTGACGTTCACAAGCAGCACCACTATAAAACCTGCAGATTCTCACATCAATGCTGTGTAAATGTCACTGTCTAAACCACAAACTACAAGTGACTAAAGATTTTCAGAGATAATCAGCACTTTGCTGAATTCAACAGCAACTGCATAGTAACTGGTCTTCTCAACAAATCAGGTTACTCATGTTACCATACTTGTCTTGTAGCAATTATTTCTGAGCATTCCCAGTGCATGTTTTCCCACCGTGACAACCTTACACATGCTCTGCAGCAATGGTTTCATTTCAGTATCTTGGCCAGTCCTGAAGTGAGTCAAATTGACAGCCCCTCTGCTGACACCAAGCTTTAGAGGCAGCAGAACAGGCCCACTCCTGTCAATTTTTATCAGCTGAACTTTGAAAAATGCTGCCCCTAGTTAGAGGGATTAGTATCTCCCTGAAAACAGGTATTAGGAATAAAAATACAAGAGCAGCTCTAGTAGAAATAAGAACAGGCTGATGTGCAGGAGTATCAACAAATTGCTTCCAAACCTGCCTGGGGCCAGCACAGCTTTGGAGAATCTGTAACAATTCGAGGGAATCTATAACAATTTTTGTTCCATGGCTGCTTCTTCTGATACCAAGAGCATGCTGAATGTATGCAAAGCACAAATCTGAACAAACTGCCTGCTCTACTCACTGTTACCACCCACTGAAAGCTATCTTGAAATGCATGTGAAGAGCCTGGACTGAGGGCAGTGACCTTGAGGCACTGAGCTGTGCCAGCTCCAGCCACCAACACCAACCCCAGGACAGGCACAGGGATCAGAGCTGTGCTCTCCTAGTAATTACAGTTACTGCACCAGAACTGGCTGTCTCTGAGGGAGAAAAAGAAAAGGAAAAAAAAAAAAAAAAAAGGTGTTGTTTGATTTTTAGCTTGGGATTATTTTTTTTAAGAATTCATCAGCTTGACTGCCCAGCAGTAAGGAAAATCCCACCTAACAATGTGAGTGAGACTGTGCTGGGGCAGATCAGAGTTCAAAATCTCTTTCCCAAAAATGGCAATAAATGGATGTCCAAGGTAAAGCAAGAACAGGGCAAAGAGATAAAATATTTCCTCCCTAACATTCACATACCTTTCAAACATTTTCAGTTGAGTGGATTTCCTGAGCTTGATGTGGTTTGTCTAATCAGCAACCCCCACTTCCCTCCCAGCAATGGATCCCTCCTCCAAATGTTTGTCCAGACTCCTCTGGAATTTGTACAGACAATTTGCAGCTGTCACATGCTTTGGCAAGGAATTGCCCAGGTATATGTCCTGATGTACAAAGAACTGAATCTTTTTTGTCCTGATGCATGTAAGTAGAAACACATTAAGCAGAAAGACTGTATCAATGACTTTTCTCTTCTACCTTTTTTCCCTGTAGTAAAAGCCAAAGGTAAATTCAGTGCAATTCAACCCGGAGACCCCCCACAAAAGATCATATCTCCTTCCAGCTGCCTCAGTAATCACATTGTCCCCTGCCTCTCAATCCCTCTTTGCCCTCAAGGTATCCCCTTATTCTGCCTTTGGGATTTGACGTTACTGAGCTTGAAGAAATTTTGTTTCATGCAGCTCTCATCTGGGAAGTACACTCCACCTCTGTACAACAGAAAGAAGTCTTTTCATCAATTTATTATGTTCCTTATGTGCTCTCATACTGTATCTCCTAAAGCTTCCAACTGGCTCCCCTCATGTCTACCTCAAGCCACTTGCTCCTACCCCCAGGTGAGCATCTTCTCTTTTTTGGCCTGGCTGATACTCAGCAACATTTAAATTGGGAAATACTGCAGGCAGTATTGCCTCTCCCATCTCATTACGAGTCCAGCCTCCCCCTGTGCTCACAGAGGACAGCTTTCCCTAAGATGTTTCTGGCTGTTAAGATGGCTGGGAAGTTTCAGGTTTATGGCCTATGACTGAAAAGCTCTCTCTGCACATTGTAGTTCTTGACAGGACCATCACAAATTCCAGGGAGGGGGTCTAGAGAAGAGCCACAAAGATAATAAAGGGCTGGAGTGTTCAAGGGTAGGCTGGATGGGGCTTGGATCAACCTGGTATAGTGGAAGGTGTCCTTGCCTGTGGCAGGGGTGAGTGGAACTAGATGGTCTTTAAGATCCCTTCCAACTCAAATCCTGGTATGGTTCTATGATCTGTATAGGATAGAAGGGCTGTACACATACAGCAAAAACCCCAGCTGCTTTTTAGAAAAAGAACACATGCACAGAAACCATGGCACACTCAGGAAATGGTCTGGATTTCCAGCTGGTGAAAAACATGAAGTCTCTACACCCACAGACTGCACTGAACAAGAAACAGCAATTATGGCAGGTACCAAAGTGCTTCAAGAGATCCTCTCCTGGTCTCTTGTGAGGGCCAGTGTTCATCAGCAGAAACACACAAGGAGTCAAATACCAGCTTTCAAAAAGATGTATTTCATTAGGAGATGAGACAAATGACAGAGAGCCACATTACTCCTCTTTAGCTAGCGTGGGAATGAAGCTCAGACACAAGAAAACTTCCTCCATAGCAATGTCCTCCGTAGCAGCTGTCAAAGAACTGGCACATGAACAAGTCAGGCACAGGAAGAAGAGAAGTGCTACTACAACCCTGGCCAACTGAGCAACTTCAGTGTCTCAATCTGACAGCACAAAAGTAGGTGACCATAGAGACACTCTCCCACTTTCTGTACAGCTTTGACTCAGACATTCACATGTTGTCCCTATGGACCTGCAGGAAATACAGGAATACATATGCCTTGATCCAGCAATAATGACTTAAAACCCAGTCTTGTGTGGGAAGTGTTGACAAATTACCTCTGGTAGACACTGAAATCACTCAAACAATTAACTGAGATTAGATTAGCTGGTAGGTTTGGAAAAAGGCTATGAATAAGATGTGTGCAGCTGCACATGTTTTTACTCAATTAGATGACAGTAGGACATGTATTACTTCAAACATCAAGGCTACACCAAATCAGATAAGCAATCCCACCTAAAACAAAAACCAGCAACATACTTCCCACAAATGTAAAATAACTGTACTATTCCACTATTCCACAGTGGAATAAACTGACCAGAGACACAGTTTTTTCCCAATCCCAATGAGCTTCAAAATCAATACCTTAAATATCACTAAGACATTCACATTCTTATTTTTTAAAATCTACTGTAACTATAGAAGTTTTATTACTTCTGTATTAGTAGCACTAGTTTATGATGTTACATCTCTCTTTCAGATCCTATCTCAGTAAAGTGTATAACATGAGACCAGTTTGAAATATGATCTATTTCCACTTGACTGAAAGCCAAGAAGTTTCAATATTAATGAAATTTACCAATTTTCTGACATTCACTAAATTGTACACACCTATGGGATTTCCTCTGCAAACTAAATGCATCACATTTTTGTCCATACAAAACGTGTCCTTCCTAGACAGACATGCTATGATTTTATTTTGGAGTAGATCAGAACCAGATCCGAATTAGATTTGCAGACATGCAGGTCTTCTCTACAACTACCTCTTCTTAGCATGGACTAAGAGGAAGAGCACAGGACCAGTGCCTGAGCACTTCTGGCCTCCTTCTAAAGGAGGCTTTACAGAACTGGTGTGAAAAAGAGCTTCTGAAGGACCTGCGAAGGACTGCAGTGAAAAAACACATTCAGAGAAGAGCCAGCTTGATGGCGGTAAAGGCTGTTGGCTGAAGTAACCTAAAAGACCACCAGTTTTAATTTGTCACACTTCTTCTTCCACACCCTCCTGTAAAGTCACTTCACATCTGAACATCAGTTCAGAAAACATCACCAGGAAGATATAACAAGAAAAGTGACAAAGACAGGATTCCACAGACAACGGGACAGGCTCTCTGGTGACTTGGACTACAGAGTTTACTTTTTAAAACCATGTTTCAGTGTCACACCTCTGCAGTCTGCTTGGAACCCATCTGAGAATCGTCCTTGAAGCTTAGCAGTGAAGCAAGAAAAAGAAGACAGAGAGAACAAAACAACTGTAAATGGAGGGGGAAAAGCAGATACAAGGTAGTATAAGGAAAGCACAATGAATTGTCCGAAATAATGCAACAGCAAAGAAGAAAAGGGCACAGAATTGTGAGATTCGAGCCACTACATATATAGCAAAATTTCAAATAGATTCCCACTGCATGACGTTGGATTACAAGAGTTGTGCTGATCTGTCATACCATGGCCACCTAGACGTTTAGAGGTGTATTTTTAGCATTCCTTTTAAAGAGTTTTCCTGGTAAAGCATATTTATTGTGTTGTTGCTTTTCCAGTCTATTGGCAAGTTTAGCTAATATATTTGTTTCTTTCGTTCCTACAGCTAAAAGTCTGATTTTAATGAGAGATTGTCCATTTTGGTTAGCAGCTCAATCTCTGCATTCTTAAGCCTCTTTAAAATTCCTGGATATATACAGCCTAGGATGGGTGATTTAGCACTGATTAGTTTAGTGGTGTGAGAGAGACCAGAGACACTGCTCAGAGATATTTTATGGTTCTTAAGTTAGTTCCTCAGCTGAGGAACTATGAGGCTTGAAAAAATAGGAGAGCAGCTTTACAAATTGCAACAGGGAGGAGAGCTAAAGCTTCAGACACACTCTGTCCTCCACCTCCTTCCTGTCTGTACAAATGAAAAGAAAATGCCTCTATCTTACAAAAAATACTTGCTACTCTGGGCAGAAGCATGACGAAGAATCCACGCTCCAAGCAGTTTTAGTGACAGCTTCCATGGTAGCCTACCTTTTGATCAATGGGCTTCTTTTTAAATGATTAGCAAGGGTGTAATTAAGGAAACTGAAGGAAGAAAGATAACTCAAAAGATGAATGAGGCCTTTATTCAAGGTACCACTGAGATGGGGCACAGGCTGTATGACAAGCAAAGAGGAGGGTCCTGGTGGGCACCATGAGCACGAGCCAGGGCTGCGCCCTTGCGGCAAAGGCAGCCAACAGCCCCAGTGTGGGGGGACCCTTCCCCTGGCTCAGCACTGGGGGGGCTCTGCTGCAGGGCTGGGGCACTGCTGGGCTCCCCTCCACAGACAGACACACTGGAACAAGTCCAGAGAGCTAAGATGATTAAAGGATTGGAGCATCCACCATGAGGAGAAGCTGAGAGCTGGGATTGTTCAGCCTTGAGCAGAGAAGGCTCAGCAGGCTCTGATCAGTGCATAAACACCTGACAGGGGCAGCCAAGCAGGCAGAGAGATTCTTCTCAGGGGTGCACAATACACAGGGCAATGGGAAAAAAACTGAAACAAGAAATTCCATAGGAAATAATAACACTGCTAGGGTGGTCAAACACGGGAACAGGCAGTGCAGAGAGGTTGTTCAAACACAACTGAGCATAGTCCTGAGCAATCTGTTGCAGGTTGTTCTAAATTACTCACTACAATTAGGTAGGTCAATCAATAAGGCAATTTATTAGTTTGTTGATAAGGAACAGGCAGTGCAGTGCTGGGGACGTGGGGAGTCTGTGCTCTGCCAACACGTCCGTCTCACTCTGGGCCACTGTCCCTTTTACAGGCAGTTTCTTGGTGGGCTGTGACATGCCCCTGGGCTGGGGTACAAGTCCAAGCAAGCCCAAACATGTTGGTTAGCACTCCAGCAGCAGTGGCCACAAGCCCCCACCAGGTCTGGACAAGGCTCGAACATGTTCTCAGGTTACACCCCTAGCAAGCAGGTAACAGCAGGGACAAGCCTGCTCATGTCTAAGCAAGCTTGTATTTTCCTCATACATAAAAGTGGATACCATTCATAATTATAGTGACAAAATAATAAAAATACATAAAACCAAAAAAACTAACAATTTACAGCAAAATGATTTAAACAAATACAATGAAATCATTAGATTTTCCTGTGGCTTATGTCTATGCTTTACTTTAGATTTTGTATTTTTGTTTATATTGATTATAGTGACACAAATCACTATGCAACATCTCACCTCCACTTTGAGCAGGTGTTTGGTCTAGATACTCTCCAGAGGACCCTGCTCACCCCACCAAGTCAGTGATGCTGTGATCCTTCTCCCCGTGAAGCAAAGAACAATACAGTTGCAAGAGCTCAACTCCTATCCAGGTCATATCTCAGAAACAAGGGTCTGCTAAAATCCCATTTTATATGTGTGCTGTAATTCCTGCTGACCTCAATCAGCCTAATCAAGTGGTAAGATTACAAAATGGGAAAAAAAAACAAAAAACAAAAAGGCTTTAATTTGATCATTACTCAGAGCTATTCCATTGACCTAATGCTTGGCCATGAAGAGCTCATGAAAACTGGATTAATGCATAAAAATAGAGGATTTCATCCTCTGGAAATCACAGTTGAAATATGACATTCAACAAAACTGGAAATCTGTAATTTTAATGTCATCCCATATCATTGCTAATGGGCATATTTATCTGGCATGAAACACACAAGGATAATTTTATCAATCAAGGTATCTGCTGTTTAGTCAAAGCTCTCCTACAAACACCCAACACCATTCCACACCTTCACAGTTTAAGTGGAGTGGTAGGACTGATAAATAAGTTAGCACCAGAGCTGTGTGACACCACTGTGTGTGTCAGGAGACTCAGGGCTATGGTACAGCCAGCAGTGCTGCTGCAGGCAAGGACAAAAGGACAGTCACAGAGCAGAGATTAAAAGAACACAAAAATCCAGCACATCCAATGAGCATGCACATTATTGCATGGCTGAAAATGTTAACTCGTGTTGCAAAGGAAATATATAGTAAAAGTGAAAACTATTTTGCCCTAATGTTTTGATTTTTATAAATGCTACTCTTCAGCATAGTTATCTGACAAAATACAGAACCATGCAACTAACATAAACTTATACAGCTAATAAGCAAAAATAGGAAAGATGCTTCACTTTTGTGATGGAGTCAAATTAATAATTCAACAATCCCTGTATTAATCAAGGCTCCCCAACAGCCTCATGAAATGTAGCAATTGGCAGAGAAGTCAGAAATTCGAAAATTATGTGCCCACACATATGATCTAGTTTCATAATTTATACCCATGAACCATCTTGGCCAGCACAAAGCAGGATATTTCTTGAATAAGAACATACCACGAGAACAACAGGGACTTCAGTCTTTCTGATCTGAGGCTTCTTGTCTACATAATTTCAGCCTCAATCCAGCTAATCTGACAAAAGGTATTAAACAAGAGACTGAAGAACAGAAAGCGCAGCCAGCACTTGGGTTATGCTGGCAGCTAGATGGCAGGTTTTATTCTCCACAAGTAGTATCAAAGCCCGAGTCCAAAAAGCACTCAGAGGCCAGAGCCTTCTAGGCATGAAAGAGTCAGTGAACATGGAAGAGTAGGTAGGGACTCTAACAACCCAGACAGAATGCTTCTGATGAGGCCAAGGTTTCTGACAACACAAACACCACAATTCAGTGATTTAGGAAAGGCAGGCAAACCCATGAATTACTCTTGCTTCTGTAAACCATAGGACACAGAACTGCCCTTTCTACAGAGATTTGTCCCTCCTGCTTCCCAGCAGCCATCCTAGAGTGGGTCCTGTAATCTCCTTCTGGAAGCACCTTAGACTCCTTAGGCCTCACTCCACTATCTTTCCCTAGGAGGAAGAAAGCTGAACTTAATCCTTTGTCTGCTTACAAAGTAGGAACCAAGTAAATTTATTCCTAAGCCATCTATAACTTGGACTATTTTCTCTTGAATAATTGTATGCCAAGAGTGACTCAGAAATTATTTTGAGAAAAGTTTTATCAAACTGTTCATACCCATTACAGCATTTGAAGGGATGGTCAGCATGAAGAATGCCTTCCCATCACTGTGTGAAATGTTGTGCTTTAGCAGCTTTCAGTCATAGAGGTCAACATTATCAAAATAGGCTGCCCAGACTTCAGTTTACTAAGGCAATTTAAGTAAAATAAGTCTATAAAACTTCAGCCTAGATTTCTGAGGTATTGAATGCATTCGCTCTCACAGCTCTGTAGCATATATTGCTAAAAAAAAAAAAAAAAGACTAGGTTCATAAAACATGGATATAGACTAAACTTTGGAAATGTTGGTTTAAAGTCAAGGCTCTGAAACTGATCACAAAAGAAACCAGAGTCTGCTTGTAAAAATATTTTCTATGCATTTTTTCTTAGCACATTTATGCCAAAGCAGTATAAAGCATCATGCACACAGCAAAGATTTATTGAGTTATACCTTCATTGGGCACATTCTTCTCTCTCTTTAAAAATAAATTTTAAAAACCAACATTAATATTACACTGCAGTGGGGGATCCATGCCCACAAACGCCTCCTTTTTGAAGCAGAATCCATAATGGATGTGCTTTTAATAAGCACCTTAGACACTATGGAAATGTCACCAAAAGTACTAATGGACTATTGAATGTCTGCTATGAAATACACTGACTGCTTCCACAGAGCTCTGTTAATGCTTATTTTCCTACGTAATTCCTAGTGCTTGTAGGGGTGTGTCACACTCTGATTATTGCTCTGGTACTTCAACTGGTTTCCTTCCTCCTGTAAGTACATTTTACAGCACTTGCAGGAGATGTGTGCTTTAAGAAAAAATGAAATCTATACTTTTCCATGGCAAAGGTCCCAGAAGGCAGAGCTCTTATGCTTGCAATTGAATTATTCTAGCTTCCTCTTCACTCTTCCAGATACCAAAGCACAGACATAACTACTGGGCTTTTTTTTTTTATTATTACCTCCTCACTGTAGGCAAACCAAGTCAGTAAACTCAGAGTTGCATCACTTAAACTCAGATGGTACAAGCACTGGAGAAAACATTGACATATCACATTAAATCAGCACCTTACATGAATTCCCATTATTGGTCTTTTCTGTTTAGTTCAAGGAGTAGAACACCACACTGAACCAACACAAGCAAGACAAAAATCTCTTCACTTTCCCTCTGGTCAAGAGGTTTTGCTAGTTGCCTGCAAATTGAAATGCAAGAAAGGTAAAGGGTTCTCTTCCTGCCTCATCAATGTAATTCAGAGCATCTGGAAATGAAAATTGTAAGAAGAAATGGCAAAGGCAGCAAAGGACTCAACATTTACAAATTTCCCATGAGGCTGAACTGTTAACTTTTTTGGCCTCTATTCTATTAATACCATGGCTGCTTTACAATGATTTCCATCACCACTGTGCACTTCTATTACTCATTAATAAAATGTGGGTTTACTCCTCTGCAATGCTCAGACTTGTCCTTCAGGATGCCCACAATACATTAGACTCCACCTCCCTCTGATTAATGAGCACAGCTGAGAAATGCAACATAAACCCCAATGGAGACTCCAGCCCACCTTGCAGTCAGAGATCTTGTGGCACACCTACATTGTGTAACAGAGAGTGGTGCTGCTGAGATCAACCTGGCAGGCACAGCCACACCGAGCTAGGAGCCTGGTCCAAAAGAAGGAGAGCCATGCCAGAGAGAATAAAGCTACCCATGAGGCTTATGAGCTCTGGCACAAGAATCATAGATGAGCTTCTCCTCCTTCCAGAGGCAGGTTCATGCCCACCACTTCATGCTTGGTGTATCCATCACATAACACACTGCTCAAACTTACCACATTCAAACTTGTAGGGTGCTTTGTGGCCACATCTGGTAGACAAAGAAGATGCAATTCAAATCTAGTTTCTTTTTCCTTCAGTCAGACAGATGAGCTCTCTTCCTGCCTAATCTTATTTTCCTCCCTAGTCTCAGGTACCCACATACAAGGATTAAACAATTCTGAACATTTTACAGGAAAGTATAATCTAATAATTTATCTTTGCAATTAAATCCACTATAGGCTTGCAAACAGCTTGTGTGAGCTGTCAGAATGTTCCCAGATTTCCTTGGAAAGACAAAAAGGTTTTACATTTAACTCAGCTAACAGTTAAGTGGTTGGCAGTAACTGTCCACAGAGTCCTGCAGAGGCCAATAAGCCTGAATTTTATAGAGTGGAAAAGAGGGAGTTAGTGAAAGGAGGCAGATCTTGTCACTGAAAGTATGACAAATGAGAAGGATGAACTTAACAGCAGTTTTACGAGAGACTAAAAGGAGCGATACAAGTGTAAACAAGAGAAGAAAGCAGCATATTACTGTAATAATACTAAAAAGAGAAAGTCCCAGCTCAGGGTTCAGCTATGTGAAGAGGAGGCAGCTTGCTGATTTTTTGTAGATCAGTTTTGGAACAGAATCTCATGGGTTATGTCTCTACATGGCTATACTATTTGGGTTACATTTAGCAATCCAATCTTGTTATTTAGCAACACAGACTTGCTGATTCATACAAGCTAACTCAGAACACAAAGTGTTTGGATTCTCTTTCCCTGTTAAAGTCTTTGTTATTTACTGTCTGCAAGATTGCACTGAAGTTCCAGCCAAAACTCATTTCTGCTGTTTCCAATGTACATTCCAAATACAAAAAACATGGCATCACATCAAATGTTAAAGTAAGATCATTATCATCCAGCTGCCAAATAGTTCCTACAGGTTCAGAGGCAGACAGTTAAAGAAATCATGAACAGTGGCTCAGCAGAATGAGCTGACAAGTGTTTTCATACTTGTAGTATCACCCTGCAGTATCACAGCATACTGGGAGACATGGTGGTCTAGAGAATAAACAGATTTTACCATGGAAGGAAAAGGATAGATAAGGCAGTGGCTCATAACCCCAGAGCTACCCAAAGAGCACAGTGTGCAAAACTGCAAAAGCAGGCAGAAAGACTGCACAGAAAGGGCAGAATAATCTTCTGCCAGCAGAATAACCCGGTAGCCTCCAGGAATGTTACTCACAATGTTAATCACTGCAGAGCTGAGGATGAAAGCTGAGGTCCTATTGTGCTGTGCAGCATAAGACCATGGACCAGCCCATGCAAAAACATCTGTCATTCATTTGGACAGATAAGGCAAAGGCAACACAAATCTCACAGAGAAAGGGAGCTACACAATGGTAGTAGTTATTTTTGCTGCATAGTTGAGAAACAGGTTTAGGTCAGAATGAAAAGACACAGTGTGAAGAAACTAAGGCAATACTACAAGGATAATTTTAATGAAACACTGTAATTGAAGAAAACCTGGAAAGTTCTAAGGCAGTTGTAGGAAATAAAGCCAGGAAGGCCTTAGCATACAGATGTAAATGAGTCATTTGGCAAATTTAAGGAAGTTCAGACTGAAAAGCTGAAAAGAATTCTACAATCCAACAACCCTCAGGATTTGTTTGAATTTCTAGTATCTATTTAGCTGTTGCAGTTCTTTAAACTCTCCTAAACCCAAGGTGACCTTTAAAAAAAAAAAAAAAAAAAAAAAACCAGCACAAGCCAAAAAATTTGCCAGCACATACAAACATATTCTAAAACACGCTGTCCAGAACGAAGAGTCTTCAGAACAGGGCACCAAATAGTCTCTCTATAATAAGCCATGAGCAATTAGTCTGCTGGGAAAAAAATCAGCTCACTGCATTTCAGCAGAGTGAAGGTGGCTGTCATGCTACAGGGATGATGTTAACTGTAGACTCTTTTCCTGAGCAATGCTTACTGGAAACCTAACAGTTTATACCTGCTAGTGGGAACTGAGAGAATCTCTAGGAGGCAAAACTTTGCAGTGGTTCACTACAAACCACCAAAGTACTGCTTGTGCTCCCTTGAAATGCCCCAGAGAGCCTGAACCCTCTGGTCCACCAGCACACGCTCTCTTATTCTTCTCTGCTGCCTCTGAGTCCTCCCATTCCATCCAAAACTCCAAAAAAAAAAAAAAAAAAAAAAAAAAAACACCTGAGAAGAGAGATCTGCCTCAGGTTCTCATCAGTACTATTACTGTGCTTTGGGAAGCCTCCAGACAGCTAAGCTCAGCTGGGGAGCAGTATCACTGGGACTCATGCACACTGGACATGGCTTCCTGACACACGATTTACAAACTTCTGTGGGAGACTTAAAAATGTTGTGAACAACAAAGGTTACTATCTTGTTTAAACAAAAAAGTAAACAGATGTAGCCCAAGAGAGATAAAGGAGGGACACAATCTGTGTGACACAAACTCTATCCACACTGAAAGGCAGATGGAGCCAAAAAAGAGCTCTGAGGACAAAAACAGAAGAAGGAGGGAAGTCATTGCCTTGCATGTGAGAGAAAACAGCCCAAGACTACAGCACAGAATAAACCCTGGGTGCTGAGACAGAGAACAAGCACCTTCTTCCCTAGCACTGCTGTAAAATGCAGCATTATGAAGTCAGAGGATTGAAGAGTTGACACTTGGCTTCCACAGTCAAGACGAGTCTCCAAAATCCTCTAGCAGCAGATGAAATGAAGAGATTGATGCCAGGTATATTCAGAATTTTGCATTTGCCTAGTTTTATGCTTTGTTTTGTAGCTAGTTTTAAGCTACTGATCAAGAATTTCAACTGTGATTTGCTGGAGAAATCAGGTAGGTTTTTAAAAATTTTGTTGAATTGTCTGACATGAAGAGTGTGGACTGTAATCCACAAAAAACCCTAAACCAAACCCAAAATAAAATGTAACAGACAAACCCTCTCAACACTTGCAAACTAGAACAAGCTTGGAAACCTCTCCTTCTGTGTGTCTAACTCTCTAGCTGACATGCCAGGTCTTGGGAATTAAAAGAAACAACACCTCAGTAGCAGCTGAAAGTCAGTGCTATGCCAAAAAATAACCTCTAGAAGTGAGAGATTCCCACAACTCTCGAAAAGCCTCAAGTGTTTAACACTGTTTATCCACTTAATTTTTTACTTCTTAACTGCAGTGGTCTCTGTGAACAAGCTGTTGAGGGCTCCTCCTCAGCCAGATGTCTGGGATACCTTGGGCTCCTTTCCCCACCAAGGAAGAGGGACTTGTCATTGATGGCTGCTCCAAGTTCTCCAGGTACAGACAACTCAAATTATTACTCAGTTTATCAACTGCGACAACAGTGCCTGTGCACTTCTAAACAGACCAGGCAACTGGTTAAATACTGTTAGATCTGTCTGTAGGAACATTTTCCTCTTCTCTCATGCACCTCTCCTCTGACTCTCACTGGGATTCCTGCATCTTCAGGGAGCATAATTTCTTTGGAATAGCTAAAGACAGGATTATCTCAGAATAAACTGCCCTCCTGGTATCACTTTATCTGAATTATTGGATTTTCTGTTTAACACAAGACAACATCCAAGTATTTTGAGATCTTAACTGAATAAATATAGTTCTGTCAGTGAAAATATTTACAGTAACCTCACTAATTGAGACTGATTCCAGCTTCCTGAATCTCATTATGGTAAACTGGGCACTGCTGTGAAAGAGAAACAAAGAGGAGATGAATTAAAACAAACATGCAGAAACCCAAATAACTGCTTCCAGTGATGTTAATAATTACAAAAAACCTGTCAAAAACATCTCTCTGACTGGCATCTGTCAAAACATCTCAGCAGTTCATCATCACACAGCCACTGTTTAGATGGAGACAAAGCGTGCATCAGTCAGCACTGCAGATCTCAAACAGCTCTGAATCTCTACATGAGTTATTCTGCATCTTAGAGCACTCCAGACATGGCTTGTTTCACAGGATTTCTCTCCTCTTTCTCCTGGATGGCCTGGAACCATCACTGTTCCCATATCCTCAGAGAGGGTGTAGTGTCTGGCTGCTAAATACCAGTGTATGTTTCCTCTCCATATTTTCTGCCTAACAACCCACAAGAGATGGCAAAACACTAGAAATTAAGTCCTGTTAATATAAAGAGAAAAAAACCACCCAAAATATTAGCCATGTTTTCTTCCATTTCCTGTCTGGACACAGTTTAGGAGTCCTCCAGCTACTGCAAATCCTAGTAATGCAGTACTGAAGAATGAAGAATCTTCTTCCCAGTGAAGAGACAGAGGAGATCAGCATTCCAAACCCACACCCTCCATTAGCAGCAGGTGCCAGAGCTGGAAGAATGAAGCAGAACAGTTTCTTCTTTCCTTTTAGAAAAATACATGTTGACTACTAAAAACACCTGCTAAAATACCTTCCTTACTGAGCACAGGTGGAACTTTTAGCTGGGCAGGACAGATCTTCCACCAGGTTACTGTGGCAGAGCAAAACAAAATACTTCTTTACAGATGGGTCTACTCAAACAAGTTTCTTCACCCTTGACAGATGAGGAAACTCCTATGTGAAATGAGCAGCCACAGAGCAGAAGTAAACAAGCCTAGTGTTTATAAACTGTTTGGTATCCTGTCATTCCATAAATAGTTATTATTACCCAAGAGATCAGATCTGTCTTAAGGAGAAAAAATGCCTGGTACATGTACTGACAAAAATGCCCAACAAGGGGAAAAAAACAGAGAAATTTTGTGGTTTCCTTATTTTAGTTTTCTTTCTTTAAACCAGAACCTGTAAGCATATTTTGCCTCCTTTAAATTCTGGACATCCTTTCTCTGACGTTCCGAGAACAGCAGGAATAAGTCAGCAGACTGAGAGCTGGCCTGTTTAATCACACCCTTGGGACCAGCATCTTTCTCTGCAGATGCCTAAACTCCACAGACACTCTTTAACAAAGGCAAAAAGAGCTGGCCACCACTGGCTCTAAACAGTTACTTGTTTTACTACAGGTTACACTAAGACTGCCTGAAGCTGTATATTGTATCCATCCACGAGGTTACACATCTACAAACAAATTCCTCAAACATAAACAAAACTCCCAGGACAGATACACCCTGTGCTACTCATCCCTAATTCACTGCCTGGTGAAGCAGCTGGTGTGGCTTTGAACACCCCTGAGGCCATTCCAAAGTTGGTTTTCTTTCCAAACTGGAGGCAAGACTGTCCCACCACAGCAGCTGCCATCCTCTGGACTGGCTCGTGCTGGAGGCCAGCCCAGGATACATCATGGAGCCAGGGATGGCTTCAGGGACAGGGAAACTCACTGTCACAAACAGCTTTCCCTTGCTCTTCATTTTTAGGTGGCTTAAAACTATCCTCACTTTTCCTAAAGCATTCAAGGGAATTGTTTGTATTTAGAGCAGTTCAACCATGGGCCAATTTTCACTCTCAATGTAAAGTGTCTGTAGGGAAGAAAAAAAAAAACCATCCAAGCCCAGAAACAAACACTTCTGGTGGCTAACAGAGCATCACCTTCCATTGAAGGCAGCAGGGAATGACTCTTGCTAACATAGGCAAGCCCAAAGTAAATCAGATGCACAGATCTTTTAATCTAGGAGTAAAATAACTGTGGTTTTGTGCACATAGTTAAATATTCTTCTGGTTTCAGGTGTTCCAAGATTCCACAGAATGCCACACATATTTTGATCTGTTTCATGCCAAGATAAATTAACTTCTCAGCAATCTTTATCATACTGCTATCACCACTGTAAACATGAAGCTAGGCTGGCACAGCTGATAAACAGATAAGAAATGTACTAAAATAGGTGTGACACAATTATCAGTTTAGAAAGGGGAAACCATTTAAACATCAAATCTTCTTTTCTTTTTTCCAAGAACTGTACAAGGCATGTTACTTGAAACTTACATAATCCTGAAGCTTACATCAGTTATTTAAGCTTGAAAGAAGAGCAAGTTAGCATGGCAGATGCAATGATTTTCAGAAGAATCACAATTAAACACTTCTCAAGAAAGTTGGACATGTTTTTTCTGGTTTTTAAGCTGGGCACTAGAGTAAGCTACAGTCCTAACTCGCACACAGGAAGTTCCTGTGCAAGTAAATCAAAGTGCTTCAGGGGAAAAAGGACATGATCATTCTTAAATTTACAGCAGATTACACAAAAAGGAAACAACTTTTACTGAATGCATAAATCTCCAGAATTTAGCAAGACAGAAGCAGAATAAAAACCACAGTGAGTAATACAAGTGAAATCTGCTATCCCATTGCACCGCAGTGTGTGGCAATGCCCCTGCCCTGGTTCCCAGCATTACGTGGGTTTTGGGTTGGGTAAAGTTGGGAAACTTCAGGAACTGCACCAAGCTATTGTGATCCCTGGCACTACTGCAACAGTTGCAGCATTGCTTTGATAGTATTTAGCAAGTCATTTATGGATTTTATTTTGCTGCATACTTGCCTCAGAACTGTAGTAAAGGTGCCAAGAGAATAGTTGCCAAAGGAGCTTTTGCTGTTCTCTCTGTGGTGTCAGAGTTTCTACAACATTATCTGAACAATGTTCTCAAACTACTTTTCAAATTGCTACAAAGAGAATTTATAATCTTTTCAGTTTTTACCTTCATTTGCCTAATGTAGAGGTGGAGGGTTCCCCAGACTGTTTCTAATTTGGTCTAATAATCTTGCATAAATTATCATCCATATTCTTAGCCAACGTACACTGGCTCGGTGACAGCATCTGCATGCACTGACACTCCTGAAATGTTTCAATAATAGAACAAAGTGAGCAGTAATAGAGGAGAGGGAAAGACAGAGGAGGAAAATAATTTGACTTGAAATCTACCCAAAGATAGGAAATGTGATGAAAGCCACCAGTAGAGAGTTCAGAAGGAACAATTATCCACTCTTGAACACAATTCAGAAAGCTTTGAGGGAAGCTGCACACTTTTCTACAGCAAGAGGAAATCACTGGTGATATACAGTCTCAAAGATACCAAGGAACTTGTTGGGGCTCTGAGGAGATAGATGGTGGTCTAAACCAATAATATGAACCTTCAGAAAGTCAGAGTTTTAATCAAAAGAGATAAAAACATTTTCTTATGGGAATGTGAGGAAGAGAAAAGAAGGTAAGACTCGTATATCAAAGTCACAGTGATATTACAGCTTAACCTTCAAGCTTACTGATACTTTTCATTTCTTGCATTCCATGCTCACTGATATTTTCCTTCATTCAAATGAATTTAAATCCTCAAGCAGTCTTTCCTGCAAGATTTTCCTGGAAATCAAACATTCTTACTGGTTTAAGAGCAGATGGGCCACAGCAACAGAGCCCAAACACACATGCACAATAAAATATGCTCATTTGGTGGCACGAATTAAGTTTATTTCTTCTATTACAATCTTACATGCTCACGCAAATATGGTTATTTATTTGTACCTTTGAAAAGCCATCCTTGTTTTTTTTTTTTTGTTAACAGTCCACAATTTAGAAATAACTTAAGTATTCTGCAAAACAACTTCAACAAGCAAAAATACCCACCCTCAAAACAACTAAACATGTCCTGTTCCCACTCTAACATATCATGCAGTGTACTCATATTAAAGCAAGAACACATATGCTCTGCACCTTTTTTGAAGCCAGAAAGGCACATGCTCAGTAAAATCCCTGTGTCCATGTTCCAGCTCTCATTTTATAGTCTTACTTAGTTCCAAAGTCACGAAAAAGACTCTGAAGACATATTTTTCGGTCACAAAGCCTGCACATCACATGGATTCACATATTTCATTTTAAATTCTTGAGAGGTCAAACATGAAAGATTTCAGCAGCAAAAATGGCTCTGATACAGAATCTACTGTCATGATCAGCACATGGGAATTGAATGTATTACTATACACATTTGTTTAAAGGTTAAAAAGTCAACAAGGGATACAAAGAACAACCTACGTGAACAGAAGGTGAAACCATACTTCTGCCTCCTGAGCATCAGCTCCCCACATCCCTGTCTTGGTACCCAGGCTGACTGAGTTTTTGCAGTGCCATCACCTCAGCTCTTCAACTCTCAAGATGCATCCCTGGCAGGGTTTGTATAATGATATGGTAATTTCATAAACTGAATCACTGAACTGGTCCAGATTAAAAATAATCTTCCACAAAACGAGTAGATGGACGGGGAAGGAAAACTCATGTTCAGCTATAAGGATTATTTTACTTACCCAGTTCAGTGCACTGTGCACAGGCAGCTCTGCTCACTCAGGTAATGGAGCAGCACAAACTCCTTATGCAAACAGTGGGGATGCAGACACAGAAACAGCCTTTTCTTTTTCTTTCTTTTTTTACATCTACTCTTACATTATGCCGTATCTACTTCAACCTGACTGCAGCAGCATGCACATCACCAGAAGTGAGGCAATGAGCTGCTGAATTTTGTTTTGAAGTACAAGCTCCAGCTGCTCAATCAGTGCATAAATTTCAGAGCTAGCAGTGAAGTCATGTGTCAGGTTTCATCTGCTCCTCTCTGGAATTATGTTCCCAAGCATTGTTCTCTACAATAAAAAAATGAATGTAGGGAATCTGCCACAGAGAAGGTAAGTTATGTGACCATGCTTCAAACAAAGCTTTGGTTACCACCACTTCAGTACTAGAGATTTGCAACACTCTGGACATGAGTTAACAAATACTGCTGCTTAATCCCAGCTTCTTCCTACAGACAAGGCAGGTGCAAGGGACTGAAGCAGTCAGGGTGTTATGAAGGGCAATCCAATTGGCCTAGTTATAAATAGCAAGAACAGCTCAGACAACAATCCTAGTTTGAACATCATAAGCAAATGTCTCCTAACAGACTGTGCTGTGTATCCACTAGAGCCAGCTGCAGTCAAAATATTTTGTGAGATAACGTATCTGTCACCTTTAGGCTGAAGCATGAGAAATTTAAATCTCTCAAATGAGTCCATGACAATAAAACAAACATAGGAATAATACCTGTTGTATGCTCTGACTCAGTTTTGTCACTTAAATCTACACTAATACTTTTTTTTTTTTTTAAGGCATCCTCTTAGTAACTGCCTCCAAATTATATATAATACCTAACACACCAAATGCAGGTGAAAAAGCTGAGAAAGTTTTTCCAGAATCAACAGATAAAGGAGAAAAAAGGCACCACTTCATAAAATTCACAAGGAAAGAAAGGTAGAGAAGTGCTAAATATTCCCTTTGCCAGCAATGACAGTGGAACAACAGCTGACTGCATGGGGAGAAAAGCCAGAGAGCTCATGGGGACATGCTACCCAGACACCAGGAGTGATTTGAGAGTGTGTGTTTTGGCTTGCATGTTTGTTTAGCCTGGGATTTACAAAACACAGAATAAGAAAGGTGACAGGAGGTAAGGGTGAGCAGCAGCAGGCTTCAATCCCCTGCATGGCACAGGCCAGGCATTTAACAGCCTGGAGCTTGGAGAAATGGAAAACCCTGCCAGCTTAACTGACCAGGGCACCAACAACTTCTCTTCTATCCTTCCTTTCCCCTTCTGCAAGTCTTGAACTCTTTTAGCCAGAGTTAACCAAGAAAATGAAGGAAATCGATGATGTTCAGTACTGCCTAGAAGAAAATACACCTGCATCGACTTGTCCCTTCAAATTCAAACCTCAATAATGCAACAATTATATTTTCTTAGTCTTTGATGTGGGGATAGGTAGGAGGTGTGATGAAGATTCCAGGTCAGCAGTTTGGCTTCCCCAAACACCCTTTTGGCACTGGCACCTATGAAGTTCCTTCCAGAGCTGTGATTACAGCAGTTACTGGGACTCCAAATGTAACTGTGAGCTCTGAAACAATCTCTGTCATGATCACACATCATTTCTGAATGAATGCACAGGCACAGAACAAGAGATTCAAAGAAGGGACAGGGATTTGAGTACTCCCCATTCCCAGAACAGCAGCAATCTTGTTTTGAAGGAAAGCAGAAAGACTTTCTCACAGCAGTGTCTGGGACACAGAGACCCTGACTTCAGTGGAAGTCTTGAGATGTGTCCACTCTTCACTGAACACAAACTGCTTTCACAGCTCACGTTAACAAAAAGAACCACCTCAGTGCATTTCAAAATCAGATGTACATTATATTTAGAAGAAAACCCCAACTATCAATAACTACTTCAACATATATATACAATTTTATATATCCTAAAAAATTGAGAGATACTATCCACTGCACCTGAAAAGACTCCAAGCTATGCAGCAGACGCACCACACTACAGTCAGGCAACAGCTTTGAATCCCTGTAGCAATCCTCAGTGGCACATTAATTATCCAGCCTATTTCTTCATGAGCTCTCAAGAACCACATGAAGCTGCCATCCTTTGCCTTCCTCTGGTCTTCTTAAATAGTTAATCACAGAGGAAGCAGTTGTCACCTGCACTGACAGCCACTAACCACTGAGCTCATGCTCTGTCACTTCAGTACAAGCCCATGGTGGCCATGGCAGCAATTCATGAGGCATGGAGACAGTGAGACATGCATAAAGTCAGTTCCAAGCAGAGGGTTAAAAAATTCTCCTTCTAGAATATTTTTTTTTCTCAATATCTAAACAACAAAGCAAAAATGTGTGGGATGGACAGATGTTATTGTGTGCTTGTTATAAGAAGCACAGCTTCCTGAAAGGAGATACGGAAATGAATGTGGAAATATTTAGGATCAGAGGACCACATTTTTAAATTATCCTGACTCCTGTTAAAGCCTTGCTGAAGCTCCAGCTCCACCCAAAGTCCCTATCCCACATTTGCATATACGAATGCATTTTTTTCTCTAAAGCATAAAAACTGCAAAACCATATCAGTAAGACACCAATGCCACTGATGTGAAGGAGACAGGAGACTACACTCTAAAGAAAGGCTTTCTGGTGCTGCCCCAGCCTGTGGAAGTGGAGAAAGGCACAGGAGTCTATGACCTACAAAATCAAGGGGGAACTAAACATCAGGAAAAAAAAAAAAACCACAGAAGAACGACTTCAGAGAAAGCCACTGAAATTTATGTGGCTGGCATAAATCCATGTCATGCACTCTCTGCTGATATGAAAGCTTTAAAAATTTTGAACTTTATGTACAAAGAAGCAATTCAGCATGAAAATATAAACCCAGAAGACTTTACAGGAGAGCTGTTTATCGCCTGAGTGAGAAGCAGGTTACAGTATTGAAAAATAAGAGGGGGGAAAATACGACTGTAAAGAAAATACCAATTGTTAATCAATAGGGAGTTCACACCAGAATAATCAAACAAATCAAACTGATTTTATTTCTGAATTGACTTTAAAGGTTTGTGATTCATATAGGGCTATTTTTTAGCACCAATTGACTAGAAAATGCTTACAAATCATATCCTTGGTGCAAAAACAGTTTTATGTATTTGAATCACAAATGATAAATTCACTCTTTTGGTCACAACACCAACAAATTTGTTGTATATTGAACTTCCCCTTTCTCCCTTATTCTGAAATACTGTCAGATACTCTTTAAATAATTCTTTGCCATGTTCTCCTACCAAACACAGATACACAAGTCTGCAGGCTGCAAACATTCCCTCTCTATTTACCGCCTCCTCTAATTTTTAGTGCTAGCTGCCAAATTACAAGAGCTTGTGGTTGGAAAATTGCAGCTAAGTATTGAGTAGCTGAACTGTCCCAGGCTAGCATGTCAGCCACAAACCATGGGCAGAGGTCTCTTTTCTCATTTGATAAAGAATAGGGCATAGAAAGAGCTGTACACAGGCAGCAGCGTTTCCTCAGCGAGGCCAGACACGCAGGAGACTGCAGTGTTACCACTGCAAATACAAGTTAGTGCCTTCTACAGAAAGGTCAAAGCATTAACTCCAGACTTGTAGGTGACCTCAGACCAACTAAAATAGTGTAATTCACTGAACATAGTAGTCTAATTCACCGACCTACTGATGCCATTTTAGCAAACACACTTGCCATTTTCTTTGTATCATTCTGAAACCAGTAACCTCACTTCAGGCATTTTGAGTCATTATCTGCTATTGGGAGATTTGCAAGAGGCAGAATCTTATTGTCCTGGAAAGTGAAACATTAGATAACTCCTTCATTTACAGTGAGCAGCAGACACAGCCCAGCTGGCCAGACCTTACACTGAGATGCAGTACTGAGATCATGCACCCATTTCTCTTGGTGGGAGCCACTGTTATGACTCAGATTACAGCATGTTTTTCTGAAGCTATGTCACTCTGCCTTTAAGGCACAATCATTAAAAACCCCAGATAAGAAAGGCATGGGCACAGGGTTAGACCAGACATCCATTATGCCCAATACCTGATATCTGTGTTCATGGGACAACACTCCAGTAAAAAGCTTAAGAAAGAGGGACTACATCAAGCTACATGCTGCCCTCAACATCCACTTAGGATGTAACTTAGAGAGTCCCATACCTGAATACTTAAGAGTATATTTTATTTTTAAAAATCTTTTGCCCACTATGGAGCCAGTTCTCAGAAAAATGTAACTGGAAATAGCATGAAATAGCACTTACCTTTATTTATTTTAAACCTGGAGTGCAATATTTGCATTTAATATCTCCAAATCTTGTCAAACCATGTAATTCACTATGATAGACAGGCTTGTATACACCCTCTGCTGGCTCTACTTCACAGACTATAACTAAGCACAACTAAGCCCACCACACACCACAAACTGTAAGATCAGTCTTCTCCACAAACACTATTTTATATCTATCAGAACTGAATTTGGCCTGCCATGTTCTTGCCCCACCACTTACTGCTGTGATCCCTCTGACATTCCTCACAGTCAGCTTTTGGTCTTACCACTGGAAAAATGTGTTAGGGCTTTATTATTCACCCTCCATTCCAGGTAGTTTATGAGCATTTGGAACAGCAGCAATTCCTGCATACTTTTCTTCTAGAAGACTCCAGGAGTAACATCCCTGTACTGTCTAATCTTCTTATTTTTTTTCATACAGTTTTCACTATTTACCTAGTCACTATCTAATCACTACGTGATTAAATCAGTTTAACTTTCCAAAAATCTTGAAAAAGCAAATGTTTGGTTGTTTTTGGTTTTTTGGGCAGGGGTTTGTTTGCTTGGGGTTTTTTTTTGTGTATGTGTATTATGCTTTTTTAAGAAATCCAGACATATTGCATTAGTTAAATCACCTTTATCAAATGCTGATCCAGCCATTGAAACAACACAAGCAGATTTACAGGGCAGAGGTTCCTGCTGCAGAAGACAACTTGTCTCTGCTCTATCTGTGAATAAACACTAATTCTATTCTTTATGTTTTGGTTCTAAGAGGAGCCTGATACAGAAACCAGGCTTACTTTTAGCTTCCCCTTTCCCAAACAACCCCCCATACCCTTCTTGAAAAGCCCAGCACGTTTACTGCTTTTCATTCTTCCATTCTAAGGCCAATTTAAGCAATGATTATACACAACCGTGTGTAACTCGGCAACTTCAACATCGAGTTCCTCACAAAGTGAGAACTTTTCCTAGCAATTCTTTGTGCTAGGAATTCACTCCAAAATGTCAAGCTTCTGTCACTTTCCCCCCAGCCTGTCCCCTGGAATGAAGGGTCCACATGGGAACTGTTCTGCAGTGAATAGCAATGCAAATAACTTCTCTGCTACAGCTTTACCTTCCCTTAGCTCACATGTAATATTATGAACCTCTGTCAGCTCATCCAGATCTCTGACAGGTTTTCTGCCTTTGACAGTTAGACAAAAAGCTTCATTATTTTTTTAATGTCTTTGCAAAGTTGTTCCTCAACATTTTTTTTTGCTCTGCCTCATTATGGTTTATATTTAACTTGCCAAAGTTAATGCTCTTTCTTATTCTCCTCATTTGGACACAACTTCTGCTTCAGAAAGATGACTTATTTCTAGGAGTCTTGTTTACTTTACTGTTTAAGCAAGTAGTTGTTCATTTTTGTGGCTTTTCTTCCATCTCTTATTTCCCCTCCCTACTCAGACTTTACCATTGAAACTGGACAAAGTTTCAACATTGAAACTGGACACAGATTTTTAGTAGTCTAGAAATCTTGGACTGTGAGGTTTTGTATTTTAAGACTGTTTCACACAAAATTCTCAGCTTTTTTTGTACATAAGAAATAGCACTTAAGAAATGGTATTTTGTTAAGATTGCATGAAGATTTCTCTGTCTGTTTCCAAGATAGAGTTTCTTTTCTATCTTGAAGGTAAAATCTGCATTTGTTCCTCCCAGATGTTTTATTTCATGTTGGATATATTAATATATATTTGTTGGACTGTGGCCATTTAAATCAGGCAATCCAGATTGTTCTCTAAAAATAACTGACCCTTTATTTAGTAATCTACAACTTAAGATTTTTTCCAGATAGGATTATTGATGAAGGGATCAAGCATTGCTAGAATGAGAACTGATCAAACAAACAAACAAACATACATTTCGTCTTTTCTCACCATACCACATTTTGGTATTTCTCAGGCCATTGCTCTTTAATCCATCCAGCACTTGCTCATGCTTGGTAAAGTCTGAATTCTCATTTTTGTGAGTAAAAAAGCACTTGCCAATCAGAGCTACATCCTCTGAGAAATATTTCTTCTATTTCAACTATTTCCACCATATTTTGCCTATTTACATTTAAAATTGCCCTAAAAAGTCAGAAACTTTCAAAAGCAAAAACATTTATTCATTTTATTCATGCTTGAAAACAGCCAAACCAATGTTATCCAAGTATTAAAAACACCAAACAAAACTACACATTTTACAGCAAAGACCAAGCCTAAAAAATGTCAGTTGCAGAGATTATGGTATCCTAATGACACAATCAACTGAAAACAAAAGCTAGAATAAAACAAATCATGCAGCTCAAATCTTTAAATAAACAGGCATGATAATTTGGCTTTAAGAGTTCTAAATATATTGAATATATACCTGGCTTAGTAATATTAACTTTGCATAGTTCTCCAAGTACAAGGAAAGTCATAGAAGAGAAGGAATTTTAAGTGCAGCATGATCTTTTTTCAGAACTACTTGTCAGCAATCCTTACAGCAGTACTCAGGAAAATAATGAAATGTCCACCACTAAATCCAATTGGTAAAGAAATCAAAGACATCACAGGAAAGAATGTCAACATTAGGTAAGTTTTAGGGCCCATGTTAAATGAGCACCTGAACATAAATACTTGATGAGATGCTGTTTTTAAAACTGTGAATATGATTTTTTCAATGTATGAACAAGACAACAACCACTTGCTTTGACTAAAACCACATTTGTATCTCTTTGCATGGAATTAGTTCAATGTAGTGAACTACAGGGAGAAGTTGACTGAAGAGAGATCTGTAAGCAGCTGCTGAGGGAGAGAACAAATATCACTTCAGATTCTAGGCTCCTTCTCAAAGCCAAAGTCTTTTTTAAATTAAAATAAGATTAATGGTTTTGTAATAATGAGTTCATCCTACTCTCTAGTATTTACATTTAATATGTACACAAACACAGATTTAAAAGCACTCACTTTCAGTTCTAGTATTTATATTCTAACTAGAGTTCCAAAATTCTCACAGAAGATAATACTGATAATTGTTTGGTTTACACTGGTGATGGAGAACTTCAGTGTTTTGTTTTGTTTTTAAGGCTTGTCTGTAGTATCTACTGGTTACAAGGCAATGTCAGATGTACTTTTTATGTTAAAAAAGCTTCCAGACGCTATGCTTGTCAAAAAAAAAACCACCAGAAATAGTTTAGAAGATAGTTTCAGGCTTGGCTTGAAGGCCATGATCACTCAACCTAGCCTTTAGATACACAGGTCATGGAAATTCCCTCCTCAAAATAAATAACATCTCTTTTGGAAAAGAGCCAGTTATGTGAAAAAATCCACAACCTCTTTTGCCAAAAAGATCATTGCACTAGAGCATCTCTTCCACTTCTACAAGAAGCTTGTACAATGGTCAACCAACCATTTGGTCAATTTTTCCATTCAATGCACCAAACTGAAATCCTTGAGCCTCAACAGATTAATGTCCCTGCCCATCTATCTTGTGAACTGTCTCTCAGCAATTCTACAAATTCCAGGCACCTGAGGAATGCTTTACCCTGTTCTCCCAAGAACAAATAAACCCAAAACCAAGTACAACAAAATATCATACTTTACTATCTACTCCAGGTAACCTAATCATGACCAAAGCCTCCTAAGCATTGCATCATCTGGTACTAGCAGTGAGCCTGACCACACATTTGCATCATGCACTGACAACATAATTTGTTTTATTACTCAATACCCAGAAGTCTCTACCCTTTGAGCAAAGCCCTAGTCAGACTGAAGTCAACTAAGCCATTGCCACTGACCACTCAAATAGTCCAGAATTTCAACACTGGTCCCTCAGTGACCAATCAAGGGACAGAGTAATGACACTTTTCAAGACAAACTGTGCCCACCACCCACCTTGAAGGATGAGAGGTCACTGGGGAAGTGGGAAAAACCTCCCACAGTGCTTACTTACTTTGGGAAGATGACAGTCATGAGCGCTGATGCATAGCCTGGCTTGCACACTCCCTCAGAGAAATTGGCATACTTTGATGCCAGTTCTGGAGGCCTGTGGAAAAATAAATACAAAATCAGGACTCTCCTAGCTATGAACTAGTTTTTGCAATCATCCAAGTAATTTTTCTCCTTATAGCTTTGCAGAAAACAGCTGCAGGGAGTAATTGCAAACACAAACCATTATTTATTTGTTGCACTATGGCATCACAGAGGAACAACAAACAAAGGAGAGAGGTAAAGATACCTGAAATACCACTAAACCACTGGTTTTTGCTGAAAGATTTTCATAGCTAGCAAGGTAAAGTTCATGGAAGAAAAATATCAATATATCATTTTAGACTTCAATCTTTCAAAAGGAAAAAAGACATAAACAGCACTTTGCTTTGGCTATTTTTCTAAGTAATGATCAAAGTTAAAATTATAGAAAAGTATTATTTAGAAGATTACTTAAAGATAGTTTTAGGAATTTGAAACAAAGCTTCAAATGGTACTGGCAAGGTATCATCAAGGGATGAGTGCTTCCAGTATTTGGAAGAGATGACATTGCTGCTGCTTTGTTGAGGTGTGTCTTAATTCAGCTAGACTAGTGGCTCTTGGGCCAAATTTAGAATATGTGGGGGTTTTTTCCTCATTCAATTTCTGTACAGAAGCAAGAGTAGCAACTCAATTAAAGATGCTTCAGTCCAGCACATGCATTTACTATAGGTCTGCTGAGTGACCTGAAAAAAACACATAATTTTGTGTCCCTGCAACAGTCTTACATTTATCCATTTCATTAAAGCATTACAAGGGTTAATTCACTTGTGCTTTCAAAGTAATATTAGATATCTTAATGTCAGCCACAATATGAGGATTGTTAATATTCCTTCAAAGAACAACAAATAAAGCATTTAAAGCTCCATGCTCAACATTCAGTGGAAGCTGCAAAGACTCAATCAGTAACACTGTTCTTGCAACATCATTATCAGCAACAGGCAAGTAATGAAAGGTTTCTTCCTGCAGTTCAACAGCAGGACTCAAATGAAGATTACAGTGCAGCTCCACAATGCAGCACCACAAAATCAGTTCTGAAGAGCCTGCTATTATCCCAATCATGTTCTTTCCCAGGCATCATCAATATCACTTAACCAGCAAACTATTACTAACTGCAATGAATGTGGATTTAGAGTTTCAAAATTGCACACAGGAAGGACAGTAACTCCATGCTGAACTGGTAGTAACCTTCTACTGGTCCTGCATTGAGAGGCCAGTAGCCAGTTCCAACAGGATGAACAATAGATGGACAAATAATTTTACAACTAGCTGCACACAATACAGAATCTCCTATAGCTCCTAAACTATAGGAGAATGGTGTCTCTGTTTACAGAACCCCTAGAATTCTGAACGTATACATACATACAGAACCTCTATGGCTCTTAAAGAATAAAATCTATTTCTATTGAATAAAAACATAAATCTTCAACAGCTGGAAGAGAAAAGAAACTGGAGAAGATAAATAGTCACTGTAAGTATTTAATTTCTTAAGACCTTTTACGCTAAAAAGCACTGTAAAAAGCTTAAGAACATGGATCCTATTTAATTCTGCCACAGATATCCTGCATAGTTATGGTCCAAACATTTGGCGAATACATTTGGCCATTTACACTGTCAATTATTTGCAATAAAGTTTAGATATCTCTAAATATATCATAAAGACATGGAGAGAAAGAGGCAGGTGCAACATTATCTAGCACAACCAAATCCATGAGTTTGGTTTCCACAGGTGATGATGTGATCTCATAATACATTTCTTTAAATGAGAGATGAGAAAACATCTGAGAAATGAGCATCCAAAATGATTTCTGTTCTTATGGCAGTCAGGATCTCTTTATAAATAGATATATGAAGGACTGACAAAACAAAAGATTTTAATGATGCTAAAGTACATCCTCTGACACAGTCAAAAGGGACAGCAGGATGTATGGATCATAGCTTGTTGAAGCATTTCAGATATGAAGAAATGTGGGAAATTTAAACTTTTTTCAACCAAAACTAAGCCTTGTTAGAATTTTATTCTTTAGGCAACATACAGAAACCCCTGAAACAAAAACATTCAAACACAAGTAAAAAGCAACTGGAATTTATCTGCAGCCATCACGGTAGTGAGTCATTGCTGGCAAACTTGTATAACTATTTCAACAGCAGGCCAGTCTCAAATGACCTCAGTGGTCACACAAAATATTTTATGCCACAAACACAGGCATTTTTCTCTTTTCTGATTTAATGGTGCTTTCATTATCAAATTAAAACATTGCTCAGATGCCCATCATGGTGTTTCTGCACAAGAATAGCAGGCTGAGACCCTCCTGCATGTGAGTGCCCTGAATGGCACTGGCTGCATACTGATGGGGGGAGCTGTCAGTACAAACCCACAAAGACACTCAGAGCTGCTAAAGCCCCCAGGCCGAGCTGTTAACATTTCTTGGATGTGATGAAGTTCATAATCCAAAGTGCCAGCGGCAGAACAGTTCTCTAAGCCAACTGTAGCTGCCATCTCGTATCATTCAACATTCGCTCATCTCCTTTCTTGGTGCTACATTTTGAGTCAGCAAGCTACAGAAAACTAGAAAGGGGCACTCTACACTTTAAATCCATCTAGGGACATGTTTTATTTGCTCAATCTCTTTGAAATAGGCATTACATACTGTCACTGCCAACATGCTCATAATGATAACCCCCAGTAGGTGCAGCCCAGAGCAAATTTAGAGTAAATCTGGATACAGTCTTGCTGTTTACCACTCTGCTACTGGACAAAGCTATCCAAGTTAACATCATTTTAGATATACACATTTGCTTTGTGGGTATTTTATTCTGCAAGATCCAAAAATCTTACAGAGATCAGTCTTCCATAAATCAGGATGCAAAACATCCTGCACCAAAGCATTCCATAGAGAACTATACATCTTTCAAACAAATCCAACTTCGAAAAATCACAGTGTTTGTAGCTACGTGGTCCTGTAATAAAAGAACTGTACAGAACTGAAGCCTACAAATGAGCATCTCCTTTGTATTTGATGACAATGTACCCACTACACTGCTCCAAAAGTTGCAGCTTCTTTGACAATATTTTTATTTCCAAATGGGAAAACCAAACACTATTACTTTCTTAGTGGTTTAGAAGCTAGTAAATAGCTTCATCTCACTAGCCCCATTACTGTGCCTGGACTCCAAGGCCTTTTTGATAAGCCAGCCAGCCAGGAACATCATTCATAATGCTTATGACAGAAGGGTGCAAATCTCTGCATCTTCCAGGTCCAGGTCCATTATTCCAGCTCCCCATTCTCATGCTCATTCTGGGCTGAGGTAGTTAAAGAGCTAGTGGACACAGCAGAAAGAAGGTAATTAGATGTCACTGTGGATCCTTTAAATTTTGCTCAGATTTTGTGCAGGAAAAAGCTGGTAAAGTAAAAAATTTCTCCAGAATAAATGAGAAAAACAAGCCACAGTCAGTAACTGTAAACATCTGCTGTTTTTAAACAAGTGCCTGCATGAGGGTGAAGTTAAAGGGAAGCAATTGGCTTATTCCACTGAAGAGAAAATGCACTCTTGCTTTTTTTTTTTCTGACTTTTCCCTTATGTGACCAGCACACATCCTGAATTCTTAAGATTTTCTGTGCTTCTCTACACTGTTATGTGGACATCAATCTCAACAAAATTTCACAATTTGGATAAGTTAAAAATCCAGCTGCTTTCAGAGGATTTAGAAAAAGTAACAAGACTTTTCCTTCTGCTTGCATTTGGCAGATGTATGTCTTCTTTTAATCTCAAATATGAAAACGTCACCCTGGTTAATTCCTTCATCATGTCCTGATCAGGGACAGCATGTCATCCTTATAGACTGGAATCTAAATCCTTTTTAAAAAAGAAATTAGTAAAACAATTCAGTGTTTAGATTACTAAAAAATGGCCACAATTAAGCTCATGTAATTGAATATTACAAAATCTACTTGAAGAGATAGATTTTGCTGCTTTGCCTTTCACATGGAATTTCAATTTCAGATTGTAAAAATCAAAAAACTTCATCTACTTGAGATCATCTTACTTGAGGACTGATGTCTCTTTCTTGCACACAAAATATGACATTATGAAAAACTGACATTTCTGAAACAAGGAAAAGGAGTCCTTGGCAATGTGATCCTTCTCCTTGGGATTTCTTTCTCTTTGCTTCAAAATAACCTGAATCTTACACACAGCTACACAGCAGCTCTACAAAGTGTATGTCACGATACATGAAGAATGAATAGGGGATGGAATGAAAACATGAAATGAAGGCCTATAAAACACAGTGAGGCATAATGGAGCAATAATGAAATATTAGCACATAATCTGGCAGATCACTAAATCAAAGCAGTTAATGCTGACACCTCATAGCTATACCCTGTGAGATTTAAAACATTTTAATTTAGGAAGGACTCCCTGGATTGGATGTATCCACCATGTACAATCATGGCTCCATGTTGGCCAAAGGACAATTTTATAGACTTCTGGAATAAAACTTTCAGTTCAGTTTCCCTCAAATAAGCCAAGGGCTACATTTCAATCAGCATACAGTAAGAACTAGTTACAGGATTTGTTTCAAAATTGCAGGACTGCTCAAAAAAATGCACTACTGAAGACACAAGCAGAATGGTTAGGGTGTGCATTTGTATGTATTTATAATATCAAAAGGTCACAGGTAATTGAATGGTATTTGTTTTATATATCACTCACAGTCTAATAAATAGACAGCTTCCAGTCTTTGATATTCTTTTTCATAATATCATATATGCCTGTAAAGCAACAAATTCTATTTGATGGGGAAAACCCCTGAAACTATAAACCAGCCCTCCCTCTCTGCCCAACTAGCAAGTAATTCTACTAAATAGAGAGGAGAGAAAGTAAGTGCTCTGTCAACTCTCCCCTTTATTACAGACTGCAAGGCTCACAGCAAATACAAGAACTTTACTTAAAGGCAGGAGAGGACACCTTCAGCAGGTTTGGTGATGCAGCTCCTCAGTTACTGCTACTCAGCATGAGGAAGTCATTCACATTCACCTACAGGGTGAATTTATCCCATACACCAGGGCAGTGAAAAATGCATTTCCACCTCTGCCTTCATAAGTAGAGTCATGACCATCATGTCACTCACGTGGAATCACCTTGATTGGAAGACTGATCAGCACAAAACCCTCCCCTGGGTACATGGCTGGAGCTCCACGTTCACCAGGAGCACACTGTGGGTTGGGAAACACTGAACCAAAATTTAAAGAAGCTCCAATTACACTTCTTACAAGTTTGCAAACTTGGGTTCAAAAACATTACACAGTCTGATCATTTGATAGTTGCTATTTTCCAGCCAAGCAAAAAGTAAACAAAAAAAAAGAAAGGAATGAGTAGATAGAAAGAAGAGGAAAAGCACAATGCTTACATTGAAAGAGATGGAAACTGCATCTACTGCCTGATAGCCAGAAAAAAAAATGTAAATATTTTCAAATGTTACTCCAGTATGTAAGCAAATTCCCCAAGGAGGTTGTATGGCCAAATACAAGGAAAGATGATCCAAATCCCTTTTTCTAAAATGACATGATGAATGGTAAATTCTGCTTCTCTACCAAGAGCTGCGGCTTCTCATGAAATTAATTTACTATGATAATCAACACATAGTTTAATTTATTTATTTATTTGGACTACTCAAGAACAGCAGCTGAAGATTAGGTTACACTAAACTGGCCCAGAAAAATCAAAGTTTTGAAGACATCTACCTTCACAGCCCTGAAGGAAGAGGTGACCCGAAGCCAATCCTGCCCTTGGGAAGTGCAGGGCAGGCACAGGGCCAGGGCCAGGGCCAGCTCTGAGCAGAACCACTGCAATGCCACTTGCCCTCTGAAATGCCACTTTGCACAAACACACTGAAAAGGCTTCCACCCACAAAAAAGTCATGAGCATCCTATTTCCTTACTAAATTCCATTCACAGTCTTTGCAGCAGTAGAAATTAGATCATTAGGCAAAAGAACTAATTTCAGATTAGTCTCAGCAATGCTAAATACATAAACATCTTAAGAAATACAACTATAAGTGATTTCTCTATCAGAAAGGAATATCTCATTGTACCATCCCTTAAAGTTCCAAGGACCAAGAACTCTGCCTGGAGCTTCTCAATTAATATGCCTTTAACCAATGCCTAAACGTGTCAGGATTCTCATGGAAAAAAAGAATAACTTTTGAAGGTAGGCAGCTTTTATTTGTTTAAGTAAATAAACAAAATACAGAGTTTAACAAAAGCAGATTTAAAGGATGAAGATAAAAAAATCCAACCAAAGTCCATGGCACATTTTGTATGTGACCTCATGCTGCATACTCCTCCAAGATTGAGTAACATCCCTGGTCTCCCGATCTCCTTTGGTTTCTGTAAACTTTTCTTTCTTTTAAAAAAAAAAAACCAAACTGTTTTGGTTACACCTTACCTTCAAGACTAGTAGCCCTGACAAAAAGTAGAATTGTGTTCAAATAGGCAAAGATGAGGAGCAAAGAAAACAGTAAATTTCAGGTTTGTTTGTGTTTTTAAAGAAACATGGTAAGGAAAAAACAACTGGTTAGAATAGCACTTGTTAGATTAGACAATAAGCACGAAATCCAGAAATTTTATTTTCTTAGGAGGCAGCCATTTACCAAAGGAAGAAAAAAAAAAAAAAAAAAAGATGACTGCCTCCTGAGTTTTCAATTATTTACTAATCTTCGGACAAAAAAATGCTTAACTTAATGACGAAGTTACTTGCTGACAACCAACACAATTCCTTAATGTATATGACTGGACTTTTATGTATTCTAGTTTCCATGAGTCCAGAATTACTGGGTTTCTATCCTCAGTGAAAATCAGCATTCTGGTTTTACAGAGAGAAGACAAGGATAACCCAAGGAAGGATAACCATGCTGTTTGGAGATGGGATGTGTTAGGACTCAGTAGTCAATAAAAACTCTCTCAGCACTCAATTGGGATTCCCAGCTGGACTCCTTTCTCAAGGACCTCCTAAAAAATGTCTAAATGAACTCTATTTCTCCAAATCCAGAAATTATAGTGCTCCCTGATATTAGGCCATGTGATTTTCAAAACCTGCAGAAAAGAAATGCTGTGATTCTCTATTTAAATACTTCTCAAAAACCAATGTTAGTGCAATGGCTATAAAAAGTGAGGCAATTAAAAGCCTAATAAGAAATAAAATGCTCACCTATCACATCCATTTTTGGCCAAACAAAGGAATGGAGGAAGATACATTGCATCATCATAATTTTGTTGCTGTAACTCAAAATTCTTCCTTATGAATCCTCATCTGTTACATCTACAGATGGGCAATGCTTTCTTTGGACAGGGAACAGGGTTTTTCTACTTGTAGTATAATGAATCCAGCAGTGTAGATCCAGGAGAGACAAACAAGTGCTAAAGAGATGAGAATAAATTATTAAAGCCAATTAGAATTCAGGAATCCTCTGCTCAGACTAACAGGAACCAGTACACCTGAAAACAAATATACTTCCCCAAAGCCTATAGCTGTGGGGGGACAAAAAGATCAAGAATTCCTGGAGCAGCACAGCCTAAATTACAGTTTTCTGTCTGTGGATAATACAGTTTAGTAGGGTGCCAAAATCCAGTGCTTAGCAGTTCTAAATGCAAAATGAGAAAATCAGTCACACTAAGGTTTCAATCATCAAATCTTCCTTCAGGAAAATGTAGTTCATTTCACTATAGAATGCACCAGGTTATGGACTCAGTGTTTTGCTAGGTATGAGAGCACTCTAGAGCACAGCAGAATATTATGGAAAATGTCAACTGTCATTTATTATTCACTATTTCCCACATCATTGAAACATCAAGCAAAATTACCCTGAAGATAGTCAAATAGATAAAATGAAGCACTTTTGAGATAACACACAGTTAATAAGCAGATTTCTTCACATCAGTATGTTACAGACACCAGATGTATGAATAGGATCAAAAGCTATAAAGAGGTGTAAGAGCATTCCCAGCTTGGGAATCTTAAAGCTTCCTCCCGTCGGAAGTTGGAGAGCGACACAAGCAAGGACAGTTTCACAATTGTTTATTTTTCTCCTTCCCTAAACTATGGGGGCATTTTGAGACAAGATATTGGAGCAGGTGAGTCTTTGGTCTGGCCATTGTTATTTTCCCACAAAAGAAGTTCAACCCTTTCTGCTGCAGTAGCAGATCTATTGCACAGACAACTGGAAGACACCAAACCTTAGGGGAATAAACTCTACTTGGAAAGATCTCAGCTACTGACAGAGATGAAAACCTAACATGAACACTCCACAACACCCCCCCCCCTTTTCAGTTTCTTCAGTAACTTTCCATGGCTAAGGGTGATAAAAGCTGCCCTCTAAACTCTTCTTTGGAAGGTCTGGACAGCCTGGGAAAAAATAACAACGTAAGTCCTCTAAACAAAAGAAAAAGCCAACTTGATATAGCAAGGGTGCTCCCCCCTCCTCTCCAGATGGACTGAAATTCAGAGGAAAAAACCACTGGCCATTGAATAAAGTGCTCTAGACAGTATGCAGAGGTGATCTCACAATTGGGGAATGTGGTTTAACAGTAGTTTTACAAAATGCTGTATATAGTCATGAGGTTTTGAATTTTTCTCACTCCTCTTTCTAAAGCAGTAGTCCAAAAAAGGCTGTCTCCACTGACCTATATTAGAGACAGATGTCATGAATTCAAGCAGACATCAACTAATCTAGTAAGTCCACACTGAAGTCTTAAGAAGAAGAATGCTACAGGAAGAAAAATGCTTCCTCCAGAAGCTCTGCTGTAAATACAGAACACAACACTGACCTGGAAAAACCTTTGCAGTTACTATGACTAAAAGTGCCCCCACAAAACTAACAAAAACCCAAACTGCTTTAGGGAAGATAGTGAATAGCTGGAATCTTTAACAGTAAGAACAGCTGCAGAATCGCTAAGATCAAAAAAGCCCTCCTGTTTACTCCATACATTGTTCTAGTGAATGCTCTTCTGCTAAGATAAATGCCTTCTTTCTTGTTCATATGCTTCAAAGAGCAGCTGTTTGTCTGAAAAAGCTGCCCAACCAACATCCAAACTGCTATAGGTAAGCACCATAAGTCAGAGAACTCAATAACTTTTGTCTCAAAGAACTGTGAATAGCCCAATCAATCAGACTGTCCTTCATCTTGTATCATCATAGCTTCACTGGACACCAGCCCTACATCAGGTGGTTATTCATGGCTCTGAGACAGAGAGAGAGGGGGGGTTTTCTCCAAACTTTTTGGTGAACAGACTAGAAGAGAGCTCCAAGGCTGAGCCATAAAATAGGTTTCCTTTTTTAACAGAAAAAATCCTATCCTCTCCTCCTTGTTAATTCATCAACATAACAACACTTCACAAAATCACCTGAGTCAAGTTCCATGATGTTAAAATGTAGCTTTGACTCCTGCACAGATCAGAGTCACTGACTCAAATAGTCCAGTGATACAACCACCTTTGGGAATTTCTGCCTTCAATGATGTAAAAAAAGGGTCACTAAAAGAGGATGAAAAGGGACAGGAGGAAGGCACCCAACACTCTGCGGCTGTACACCATTCACAGTTTTGAGGTCTTCAAGATTAACTCTTTTAAGGAGCCAGGAGGAAGATATTTCTAAGTAGGAATTAAAAGGCCTGAAATAATCCAGAATTATCCAAACACATTCATTATGGAAATTTAAAACACTGTTTGTTGGCTTTTCAGTTTATTTTTTGATGAGTTGGAACAGATTGCATGGCAGACAAAGTAGGAACAGCACATACATGTTCTCAGTTTTCTGTCCCTCCCTTTGTGGTCCTGATTCTCATTTCTTCAAGCAGGAATGGGGCTGCAAGCTAATGTTAGCAGTATTATTTCTGCTGTGAACTGGGAAAGAGTCACATGAGCTTCTGTGTAATGTTAGAGTAAAAAGTATTTCATTAAAACTAATTTAACTGCCTGGTTTTCTCAAAAGCAAATAGAGAAAACCTCATCTCAGCCTCATAATTTAATTCAAACATCTATAACCTCAAAAACATCTTACAGCAACAACTGCTACATGACTCCTTCCCCAACATGTCACATCAGACACAGCTGCCATTAACCTTCCTGCTGCAATGCAGCCTTCATCATGTTTTGTTTATTGTAATGGGCATCATACACCATCACCTCTCCTAGTCAGGTCTGGGGTCCTTTGGGGTACTTCTCCAGTACACATTTCTCAAGGATGCTAGCAGCAACATCATGCTTCCTGAAGGAGAAAGCATATCCTAAATTTATCAACTGAATCAAAACTTACCTCATCCTTCAGTCTTTGAACAACTAAAATAAAGAGGTCTTTGCTCATCACAACGTACTATCAGGTTTCCAGTCTTAAGACTGGGAACAGTATAAGTATTATTGGATTATATTTAACAGGGTTCCTTCAGTCTCCTTCATTCCTCTCTTTTGCTAGACAGTTCTCAAGTACAACAATAAGGCTTCTTCCATTCTTGCACCATAGTAAGACATTCTTTTCTTACCTAACAGATGCTAATCACAGCTGTTAAAAGTATGCCTTGGTTTTACTGTCCTTCCTCAGCATGCAAGAAGTCTGTATGTGTTTGTTCCACTAAACTCTTTCCTGCCTTGATCACCTACTACTTAAAATTTATGTATGGCAATCTTAGCAGAATGAGGCAGAGAGCAAAGCTTTGATATCTCTGGTCACATTATAGGAATGAAGAAGACAAAATTAGATGCAGATTGAGTAGACTAAGTTGTCTCTTCCAATAAAAACCTGAGAGCCAGCTTATAAATTAAGGGCTGACAACTGAGCTGTGTCTGGGTACCATAGAAAGTGTGTTCTTCAGAGTAAGTGACAAGGTCCAGAGGAAGGCTTGATTAACAGTATAATGTTCACCTGCTGGAATACACTTGATTTCCATTCAATCATCTGATGAGTGTTCCCTACAACATTTCCAAGAGAACACAGAAGGGAAGTAGGATTTGCTTTGGAGGTGGAACATTGCTGGCCTTGCAAGCAGGCACAGAAGAGTTGATGCTTGGTGATATCACACACACTCACACATACACACACACACACCTTCATGATTTTCAAGAAGAAGCTCTTGCACCAGTTTAAGGATAAGCTCACAACTGCTTGGATTCAATACAGGCAGCAACAAATCACTTCTGTGAATGCAACAACTGTAAAAATTTTTGCACGAACAACAGTAGCAGAATAACAACAGTAGAAACTTGTAACTAGTTACAACCATATCCACTCCTGGAAAACAAATAAACACTTAATTAGGTTAATGCTACTGCGGTGAAGAGCTACAAGCAAAGTAATCATTCCACCTCATACATACGCAAGGGAAAAAAAGAACTGACATTTCCCAGTTTTATGCAACCTATCTGGCTGGTTAGAAGAACTCAAAATGTACAAACTTAGTCCTAAGACAAACATATCAAGAAAGAAATCAATCTTACACATAGCAGGCACCTTCATGGATATTGACATGAAGAACAAGCCCATCTTTTAAAAAGTGTTCATTTTTTAGAAAGCACAATAACTATAGGTATCACTACTTTTTTCTCTGTGAAAACTCATATTGGCAAATATGCTATTGTTCTCAAAATAAAAAATGGGTTGAAAAGGTTATGAGCCATTCCCTTTTGCCTTTAAAATATTTGTACTTCAACTTTCTGCCAAGGATATGAAGAACCCCTAGTGTTTGAAGATTTATTAATAATCTCTAGTAGTCCAAAAAGTCCTCTGCTACTTTTTCAGAAATTCTTTCAAGAATCTTATACAGACATACCAATTCTAAAGCACATAAACTTAGGTATCTACTGCTTGAAATGTTGTTGTGGATATTAAGGAAAGCATTTTTTCCCTCATCCAAGTAGAACAAAACTCTGCATTTACTGCACACTTCTACCTTTCCTATAAATATATTATCACTCTCTCCCCTTATACTTTCAAGAAAACTATTTTTCCATGAACATTTCTTTCTTATGAAACTGAATTTTTGGGGCAAACAGTATAAAACTGCTCTAAACAATGCCCAGCCATTCATATTTCTTGCTTTACATGCTTTTCCCACATGATTTGATTCATAATTACTTCCAGCTTCAGGAAACTGGCCCTTTTAAAGGCACCAAACATAAGTTTTTGACTTTGTTTGCACTTAACAAATCAAGCAATGAATCAATTCTATCTAAGCTGCCAGCAATTCTGAAGTCTACAATTTTTATCTTCTTCTTCATCAACTGAGACTGTGTCTAGCACAGGAATCCCAAAGTTACATAATAAAGACTCATAAGAAATCCTTATCAGAATGCCAAAGGATCAAAATTGAAACAAACCGAAATGAACCAAGAAGAGCAAAACAAAACAGGGATGGCAGTTACATCCCACCCAAATGTGGGAGAGGTTTGATGGATGACAAACAAACAGCCAGGTAACTGAATTGCTATAAATAGCTAGGGTTAATTTTCTTAACTCTTTCAAGTGCTCAAACAATTAGTACACACTGGAAGAGATTAGGTAGAAGGAGATGAATTAAAAGTCTGAAATGAAAGAGAAATAAGCAACCAATTGCCTGAAAAATACTAGACTCAAAGCACGCTAAGCCTTAAAACAATCTTTCAGAAAAAGCATCAAGAGACTCTTGCATGTGATGGTCAGAATCCTTCATTTAGTCTGTGACAGACACTCTTAGTCTTGGACAGCACAGGACATCATTGGGACTTCTCACTTCTTTTCTTTTGACCCTCCTTCAGGATTGCAGGAATACAAAAAGACAAATCGAAAAAAAACAGGGCAGAAAGAAATCCCACAGCACCAGGCATGGGGAAAGTCCAGCATTCCAACACGTTTACTGCTTATTTTTACAGTGTTTAATGGCAAAGTACCACACAAAGACACAAACAGTTTCAAAGCAACCTCCCAGCCTAGAGAGAAAATGAGGGGAAGGGGCTCTGTTTCAGTTCTTCATTATTAAAACTCTGAAGTAAAGAAATTTCAACAAACATAAGTAACCCAATCAGTGTGTTTCCCTAGCCCAAACTCCCTCCATTTTTATGGTCTTTTCAAAGTCTAGATCAAGTTTCATTTCAGTTTGCAGGGTGAAGGTTGTTATTTCTGTCTTCCCCCCAGGCTCAATTACTTTGTTTTTTTAACACAAAGTTGAAATCATCATGAATATACAAAAATCTCAAATCTATTCTATAATAATGAAGAAATATGTAAATATCCAACATCACAAAATGCCTAGCAAAACACAAAGCTCACTGGAAAAAATATTCCTTCTTTTAGTTAAGTTCTGCATAAGATTCCCAAAGAATACAATATAAAATATATACCAATATAAAACATACCATATAGTTAACAAAGTGTACTCATACAGTATGTTAATATTATGTTATTGTAATCAACCATAATGATCTTATAACCATTTTTTCAATTGAGAGGGGCAACAACTTTTTTTTTTCCTATTTCTACCTTGAAAGAAAATGGTAAGATCCCCTGTTTTGTTTAAGTGCAAAATGATTCCATGAAACTCAAGTGTATCTTCTAATGTTTGTTAACTTCCCCAAAGTCAAACCCTGGGAAGATTTTTCCATCATTCATCAGCTGAGATCTTGACATCCAAGATTGTAAACTGACTACGGCAGAAGGTGAAAAGACCTACCAAATTCCTAAGGGGAACTTTGTTTAGAAGCATCAAATCCCCAGTGTACCTGCTGAAGTCTCTTTGAAAGCAGTTTCTGAAGGATGAGTTTGAAGGAGGTGCAGAAGCAGTCACTAAGCTTCCATCCCACTGAGGAAATGACACACCAGCAGAGCAAGAAGGAAAGCTGGCACAGAAACATGAGAGCAACAACACAAGGGAAAAGCCTCCAAATCATCTGGATTACAAAAAAAGGAACTTTTCATATGCTCAGCACAAGTGAATCTACACTTGCAATCTGCCAAGGCAGACTCAAAGCAACCATTAAGGTGAGTAAACCAAGCATTCAGCAAGTACTAAGTGACAGAAGAATGACCATACAGCCTTCAACTTAGCCCACTTAATAAGCATTAAATACAGTCTATAATTAACTCCACGTTCACGATCCTCCTTCGGAAATCTCTCGTAATTCAATGCAAACATAGATTCTGCTTGGGAAATGATTCAGAATTTGTAGTGAATGAGACTCTTGTTTCTAAGACCTGGCCAGTCTCAAAGAACCACTACAATATAAATATTTAATAATAACAAAAGCATGCAACTCGTTGCCAAGCACAGATGTTAGAAAGTGACTGCAAATCTTGGCATTTGGTGGCACCTAGTAATCCACTGGCTGAGTTACTAATGTGATTGATAGCCTTAAGTTGTTCAGGAACTATTGCCCCTCCTGAGAATTAAGTGTTTTTCTCTATACAAACAGCAATGTCAGATGTTATCCTTACAGGTTTTAAAAAGGTTCTGCTTGGGAAAACTCTTTAGCAGGGAGAAACAGATGCAACTGGACTGTTTCTATACTTAGTGCATATTTTGTTTTTATATTCTAAGGCTGGTAATGATGGTTAGTACAAACAAAATTAAAAGACAAACTCCTCTTGCAACAGATCATCTTCATTAACCTGGTCTTGAGGAGACTTATGTCTTATTTTGACCAAGGGAACAACTCATTCATAAACTGCATTACCTATTGCCTTTCCATTTACCGTTATGTCATTAACAATCCCCACCTGGATACCATCCTGCCCTTAAAAAGCTGTTAGACTTTCTAAAGAGAGGTTTCCTAGGCAGAGGCACCAGAATGAAAGCATCTTCCATCTTAATATTCTTTCCAACAAGACTGGTCAGAACCTATCATTTCCATGAAGCATCCATACAGCATCTTTAAACCTGGCCATCCCCTTACAGGTGAGATTCCTGTCCATGCCACCCCCCCCCAGTTACAGCAAGGCATTTATCAGACATACAGCTCCCACAGAAAACACTATTCAAGTGCTTCTGACAGAATTCCTTCCAAAGTGAACAAATCTGGTTTCATTACCATTTCCATGAATTCAGGGAGAACAAAACCATTACATTTTTGTAACCACAGCAGACTGTACTATGTCTGAATAACATGCAGGGTAGAGGACTTTAAAGTGGCAATGCATGGAAAAACTAAATATGCAAAGGCAAGTGGACACATTACTACTTATTTATGCCAAATGCTTCCTTTGTGTGACATGCAAAATGCAAGTCAGAGCACTTAAGGTGTAATGCAGATCTACCTTTGTAGAAAATGTTAGTCTTATGGGCCATTAGTTCCAATGACATCAACTGACACAGCCAGCAACAGGTTTTGAGCAAATGAAAGATCAGGGAAAAAAATCCAAAGAAAACTAACTGTTGCCCTAATTGCTTTAAGTCACACAAGATTCTCACATGCTGTCAATTAAGTGAACCCTATAAAGTTAGGATTTATGGCAAGATTCCACCAGAACGATTATATCACAACAACAGACATAATTCAATTATTTCTGCCAATAAAGTCATCAGTGCAGAACATATTACCCCTTTCAACTCTAAGCAATTTTTTTCCACCAGAAAGTGCTTCTATGATAGTACCATCTTGACTCAATCACAGAAAGTATTTTCAACCACCAGGTTCCATGGAATTCAGTCTGTACTTAGAAATTTGGTACCACTAAATTTCTGACCACACAAGGTGAACTTGTAGAACGGTAGCAAATGGTAGCAAAGTCCTCTAGGCTATCAGCCATTATTCTTTCAAAATTTATTTCCTATGTTTTACGGTATTTTCAGCCATTTTCTGTCTTCTTTGCTATTAAAAAAAAACCAAAACAAAACAAAAAAAAATCCAGAATAATTCAGGCCAGAAGTGAAGTCTGCATGTCATCAGGTCTATTCTCAAAGCAGGATCAGCTTTAATTCTACAGAAGAAACAAATAAACCACAACAAAAAGAAAAGAAAAAAATCAACCAAAAGACGTAACCAAGCCGCAATTAAAAAAAAGTTATTTCACCTACATACATTACTTGCTTTCTTTGTTCCTTAAGTTTAAAAATTTATTGTAATCATGCTGATTTGGTTCCAAGTCTTTCTAGAAGCTAACTTTAGGACTTTGAAAAATTAACATGCATATTTAGAGTACTATATAAACATACATTTTTAAGAAGTCAACAAAATCTTTCTTTAATCAAACTAATGAATAGTTTTTATAATGGGGAGGTTTTAAGAAAAGAAAACAAGTATTCTGGAAGCCCTCTAGCAGGTAAAAACTTCACTTTGCCTCATACTGAAGAATAAGAAAAAGCAGATGGTGCCTTGGAGAGCTGTAATCAAATAGGTAAGTAAGCAAAGAAGGGAAAAAAGAATGGAACAGAGGCCTGAGGGGAAGGAAGACTCAAGGGGATTTGCTAAAAGCAAAATGAAAAGGACAGAGCAAGTGGGTGGGGAAGGAAGAGGAAGACTGAAGCAGTGGTTTGGATGCAGCACAGACTGGGATGCCAACTGTGTGTGGACAGTCAGCAGGCGTGTTCAATAAATTGGACATTACAGAATACACAAAAATAGCCTGGAAAAAACCAATCAGTCTAAGTAAAAACTTAAAATAACATTTTTCCCTCTCCAAGACCCAGACATTCACTCAAGGGTTACTTACCCACTTCACAGTTTTGGATTAATCTCTCTGCTTTAACTTCTACATGTATAAATTGAAGGTAATGTAGCATATGAATCTCATCCCATAGTATTGTACGGGTACACACTATTGTCTCTAAATCACTAGGGTATCCCAACACAGAAAATTTAACAAAGAAAATGGGTAACTGTGCCACCAGCATGAGTTCCAGACCACATGCAATAAAAACTGCATAGAATACTATGTTGAATAAAACCAGAAAGAAACTTTGAGCTATTCATGCAGTCAGTGTCATCCTTCCTGACCAATTAATGAGACACAGAGCGTGTGGAGGAAAATAAATAAATATATAAACAAATAATCAATATTTCTTCTTGCTCATATGCATTCTCAATCTTTTTGCCATGTTATTATAATTGAGTTTATGTACCCAGCTGCTTTGCAAAGAAGCTCCTACCTACAGACCTTCTCATCTCCTGCAAGCAGCAGCTCCCAACACATTTAGGATGCTTTCATTCCATTATGGAAGCTCACAGGCTGCTCATCATCACTAAACTGAATTGTTTCACCCTACAGGTACAATAGTATTTTCAAAACATTAAGAATAGGGTTTATATTGACATGACATGTTGTGCAGGGGATGTACTCTCAAATCATCCAAAGCCACGAGATTGATTCTGGGCCCTTTTAAATAGAAGGCTTTTAGAAGTGTTTTTGCTCCCAACACCAAAAAATTCCATCAGGTTGCTGACCCCAGAAACAGGGTCGCTACTGACCCCTAGCGTTCAGCAGCCTGGGCTCAATTCAACTGTTTAAAGGCAAAAAGCATGAGAAGCATCTTCATCCTTCAGCACTGCATCGTCCTTTGGCATACCAAGAAGTCCCTGCCTTGTGCTGAGGTTCTTTCCGCTCTAGTTTATCTACAAAAATAGTAGTATCCATTTTTAAAGAAACGAGTAGAAAGGAAATATAAACTCCTAAACATCCCAGCAAATTGTAGATTCACATTCCTTCTGCTTTCACATCTGTAATTCATTTTTCATTTGGAAGATTAAGAGAAGGGTATCTAGAGCAGACTGATGGTTGTGGCTTCAAGTGGGTATTTATAGTCTCTTGATCAGTTATTAAGGAATTAACGACAGTGAACCACAATCCAAGCTGGCCTGCAAGGCCTAGTGCTAGGAAAGGAGTTGCAATTGCCAAGTTGCTCAAGGACTTGGCTGTCCCAGGTAGAAATGTAGAGTCTAGTGAGCCAGCTGCCCAGGTGATATAAAAGTTGCTTACAACAGAAAGCTGTAACTATAGAAATGAAGAAGAACCCTAGTGTTCTACTTACAATCTTGAGTCCAGGTTCAGGAGAAAGCCCAGTCTGTCATATTCTGGAAAACAAAAGCAAAGGATATAATATAATAAAAGCTGCAAGAGTCTCCTCTGCAAAAGGCACCAAAACCAAATAGCAGCAAGTCCTTATAGCAGCTGTTAATACAGATTATTGTTACTTCAAGGAATTCCTAAATTAACATTTCTCAATCTCCAGGAAATACCAGAGCAAGAGAACACATGGGTAACCATTAATTTAGAAATCACTAGAATTAATCAAGATATCCAGAGTCATAAAAAGAAAGTACTACTGAAACCACTTATGCAGTGATAAACAAAACTTTCCTGCTTGCTGTACAAATAATTTTGCCACTGTATGACAAACATTCCTCCTAAGTTCTGATGTGTAGAGTTTTGAAATTTTTCTTCATTCCTTGTCTATTCCAACCCACAACTTCATAATCAAGCAGCTCTTCTTCAAGAGAAAGCGACTCACAGTGGCAAAAATGCTTCAAGTTCAGGTGTTCAGTAGGAAACTGCAAAGTCAGTTTACGGCACGAACAGGGGACAGCTACAGAAACAAAACTATCACTCAGAACATCTATAACTCACATATAAAATAGCTTTTCATTTAGCATCTCAGAATATAATGTGATCTTGTAAATCAAACATTTGATACAAAAAAATAAAACTATTAGAATTCACATGAGATATGCAAGAAAAAGGTGTAGTGTTCTTCTTGTGCTGGGTTAAACTCAGGGGCCTCCTCACACTGAGGACCCCTGGATCTCACAGCTATACCATAAAAAAATACAGAGAAGTAAGATATAACCCAATCAGAGATTAAAAGAAACAAGAAGGAAAAAAAAGCTTTTAGAAAGATCTTGTTGGAAATACAAGATTACTTTCTTCATGAGACACCCCTAGAATTTCTAGTGCAGTAGTTTACCTCCAAAGATCACAAGCTTTTCACACTCGTTTACTGGCAGAACAGCAAAGCCTAAGCACGTACCTCAGACACAATGATTGCACCAGATAGGTCAATGTAAACTGTGCCAGTGGTTTCAATCCCATTAAGATTCAATTCCTGAGCCAAGGGAAGTATTCTATTTGACATCACTTAGGTAACAGAAGCTGAAGAACACATGCACACTTGATATTGGCACATACTGTCTGTTCCCTGCCAGCACCCGAGTGACACCCACCATCCCCACTCCACCTGTGCATCATTCCTCCACTTTCCACATACTGACACTTCTGTTTCCCCTGTGTGCTGCTTTCTTCATAATTTCTTCCCTGTTTATTCCTCCTACAAGAAATTATGTCCTGTACAACCTCATCTCCTCTGCCTGTGGGATTGTGCACAAGAAGGTATCCATTTCGTAAAAAGAAACATGCCTTTAATTTTTATTAACCCTTCTGACTCCCAAAACCAACATCTGTACAAAGCAAACAGCCACAATTTTTTAAAAAATAACTCTTTTTAAAAAAAAAAAAATCTACAGCCACTGACCCATCTGTCATCAGTCTTATCTCATTCAAACCAACATTCAACCACAGGAAATACAAAAAGAAGAAATACAATAAGAGATATATCACCTCATAACTACAACAACATCCTGAACTTTCTATTAACTCAGCACTTCATCGGCTTTACAATCAAAGTACCAGAACACAGACATGAGCTAAACGCTAAGGACAGACCTCCATTGCAATGTTTGACAAGATTTATCTTCCCTTTGTCACAAGCATTTCACCTTCCCTAGGCTTTAAGTTTTGATGTTCACTGATCATTACCGACAGATAAAGTAATTTTTTTAAATTGTGTATCAATTACCTTGCAACACACACTTAAAAAAAAAGGTATTACAAAACAATACAACATTTCTGGTTTCAAACCAGATGTGTCCTTGATTTTCCACAGGGTATAACTGTAGTTTCAGGCTGTAGTATCAAACCAGAAACATCCATGCCCCTTTCTCTCATTGGCAGCTGAGACGTGCAAGCTACTGCAGGCAGAGAAAGGCTGCCCTCACCATGGGCCATCTCACACTCATGGGCACTTTTGGAAGTCAGCATTATTATTACCTTGGAAATTAATCTCTATCATGTGCTGCTCCCCCAGGAAAGACACTAAGGCCCTCTAAAATTACAGATTCAAAGTTATCTTCCTTTTTAGCAAAAATCTGAGCATTGCTAGACTTCCAGTGTTATTTAGCAGTATCCCTATGAACACAGGGGCCAAAAGGCAGCCCACATGCCAGCTGGAAGTGGCCTGGATTCACAAAAGAGAGATAAAGCCACAAAGAAAATCTGAAGAAAGTCAAACACACAGTGCCTAACTGCAGGAAAAGGCAATCCTCGTCTGGAGTTACATACCTGAATTAAAACAAGATGAAACACAAATATACCAAATCAAAGTACAACAATCTAAAACACAGCTTGGTCAGGGTGTGACAATTACAGGAGAGGAACTGAACTGATCACACAGCTCAAGAAAGGGGCAATCCCATTCCTACCCTTTCCTCCATAGAAAATACAGGTGGCAATTGCTTGCCTTGGCACTCACACCACCTCTCTGTGTCCTTACAGGTTGCTTCCTCCTCCCATAATCTTAGTTTAAAGCCTTATTCACCAAGCTAACCACTTGATATACATACATTTCTCCCCTTTTTCATGTAGTGGGATAAAGAAGTGCTGGAATATTGGAGAGAACAGAAGAAAATAGAGAGAACAAGGTAAAAAGACTCCAGCTTCTCCACCAAAAATCAGCTTGGACCAGCTGGCCATGTTAACTGTGGTTTGATGTTGGTCTCCACCAACATCATCATGATGACCCTCTCCCAGCACCTCAGTCAGGGGGTCTCTGCACTGAAGAACAATGCAGAACCACTCACAGGTACAGTCTGGACAACTCCCTTCACATTTAAGCATGTTGGTAGGTCTGATCCAGCCAGGCCATGTATGACCCACCAATTTCCAGACAAGACACCTCTATGGCTGTGTGGCACAGGATCTGTTTTTAAAGCAAAAAATGAGTAAAGGTAATAAAGAACTTGGTTTGCATCTCCTGGAAGAACATTATGGAGTAATCTGAACAAGACTTTATATTTTCAGCCCATAGAAGACACCCACAAAAGAGAAAAGTAACATCATTAGAAGAGCACAAGTCAATCTAAAGATCACATTCACCTGTGCTAAGGAGCTACATAGCTGACAATGTGGTACAGCAGTGCACAGAAGCACGGAACTGAATAAACATGGGAAATGAAGTTTCATCATGCCTCATAAGAACAAGATGTCATCTTAGGTCAAAGCCAAAATGTATTTCTCCATTTCCAGGAAAATCAGAACTGAATAAGAATCTAAGAACTGACAACAATTTCATAATAAAGCATGTAATTGGGATTACATGAACAGAAATAGAGCCAAGCATAGCAATTTCTATAAATTATGCAAATCCTGTGCCAAATTCAATGTTGGCATTAGCATGGAAATTCCTCCAAAGAGTCCAACAGAAATCCAGCTATCAGGCTGCAAGTGAGAGATGCATTGTCTCATGTCTAAAAACTCCATACAGACCACCCAGGAAGCCATAAAGCCCAGTGTACAGTATCTAGCAATATTCAAGTTGTCTTTTGCATCTGCAACCAATAGAGCTATATAGAAGCAAAATGGGCAAAAATTTCCCCTTATGCTACTAATCTGAAATCAACAATCCAGGAATTAACTTAGGATAGTGGTTTTATCCATTTAAACTACCTGTAACCAATTTCACTGATGACTTGAGCATTAACCCTTTAAGCAGCCAGCTACTCAGAAGCACAGTACAAATAACTTTGCCTGTAGAAATTGAAAATTAAACTTTTTTTTTTTTTTAAAGACTATATGGACTTTATTTTTAAAGGGTATATGCCATTCTAGCTCTGTGTTTAACTGGTAATTGCAAGTACAGGAGGGAAGGCAGAAGATTCAATTTCATTATTTTATTCAAAATATTTGTGTTTGTCAAAGAAATCAGTATGATGCTCAAGAGACAGAAGTCCTAACAAAGATGCTCAGACCACCCTGATACATTTCATCCTGTCCAGTGCAGTCTGGTCTCTGCAGAGCTGAGGATCCAATTGAGCCAAGCCTTGGTCACTATTCACATGCAAGCTGTACATCTGAAGCAAAGGCCACAGGTAAAATGACTTACTCTGCAATGAAAAAGGCCAAACACATCACATTCACCTTGGACTAAGAAAACACATATGGACAGTTATAAAAGTTCAGCCAATGTAAAATAATTCTGGTAGAACTCAAGAGACAAGAAAGAATTAGCAAAAAAAGTCATGTTAAATGGATCAACTGAAAAAGACAAAAGAAAGCTTTTATTCCAGGGTTAAAAAAATAGCAGTCAGGATTACTGAGCAACAATCAAAGTACTGGATAAACAAAGACTTAATGTTGCATCCTTTCCTTAGGATTTTCACTTCAACCTTTTCAGAGATGGAATTTAGTGATGAAAGCATTATTTTCTATTTAAATAACCAGGGAATAAAAGACTGCAAAGGCAAGTTCAGAAGTGGTAAAGCTGAGGCCACCCGAGCTCCTCAGCACAGTCCTGCATGGAGGTCTGTTTCAGTTTCCTCCTCATCCCTACTTATGCTTTCACATACACATTTACCAACCTTTTTCTCCAGGTTGCCAAGTGGCATCAAGGAAAACACCAAGAAAATTGGTAAGATAAAGCCCAGTCCCTGGTGCCTTTCCCTGCTCTGTAACAGCACACAGAAGAAGCAGAAGTAACATCTGTCAAGCTAAGACCTTGCAGCCCAGCACCAGAAGCTTACCTCACCAATCTACATCTACACATCCTAATAAAACTATAGCAACCTCCAATGGTAGAAAAGCAACTGATTGCTTAAAGCTGAATTTAGGAAAGTCTCTGATAGGAAGATGAAAAATTTCCTCCTATGATCTGCATATGCCCTTTTGCTTTTTCCAGGAAGTCATCTGTTTCAAGCCAGACTCCAGTCTTTGCTGAACAGTTGTACTATTTACTGCCATGAGTCCACTTGGCAAATGGAGGTAATGCTGCCCTATTGAGTCTCCCAACATGTTCTTTATTCTTTGAATTTTATCATATTTCCTAATAAAAGTCAACAAAATTATTAACAATACAGTAATCCATATTGGTATTTAGTGACAAGATGTGCTGATTTGATGCAGAGAAAAGTCACATGAGAGAGAAAAATCACACTGAAATATTTTTATTTTGAGGCATTCATTAAGCTACTTCTTGACATTTGCACCTCAACTCATTCACAGTTGTATTTTCAACTGGAAGAATACAGCATTAATAAGAAGACAGATGATGATACTGAACACACTGGCAAAGTCACACAAGGACTATGAAACTGCTTCATGACAGTCATGGCAAAGATTCAAGCAGCTCCCACAGTCTACACTCGGAAAAATAAAGAATGAAGTAGAACTTCATTAATCAAAAAGGAAAAGGGAAAAGTATTTTTGCAGAAAAAAGCCACTAAAACCAGCAAAGAAAATACGTGTATGTCCCTTTTTTCCTTCTGCCTTACAGAATGAAGTAATATACAACATAGTAAGTTCATCTCTCCTTTTGCATAACTATCACAGAAATACAATTTGGGTGAAAAACCCCAACATAATAGAACCATATCAGCTCCAAACATTAAATAAAGTTGCTTTCCTCCTACCAAGAACATCTAAAGTTAATTACCACTGACCTGAAAATCCAGGAAATATCAGAGTTGGTAACTGTAGACATCCATACAGAGTATCATTGAGAAATCAAATAAACAGCACAGAATCTTCTGCAAGTCACCAGTGTTTTTCTCTTATCCTAGGAATCTATCACTACTCTACCCATTTTATACCTGATTCAGTTGCATTTCTATTCCTGGCCTCCATCCATACCACTCTCCATCCAAAACATAGGCAAGTAGTCACCAAATTCACTCTGGAGTTGTATCTGGTAGGACAGACAGGGTTATTCTCACCCTTCACAAAAATGGTTATCTGAGCATCTTCAGCAGCTGAACAAAACAGAGGAAATTTCCTTCACAGTTCTCACAGCTTTTTCCAAAACGTTTATGGACTATGACTTAAGGAACCACTAATAGCAAACTCCTAAATAAGCAAAGATTTAAATTGTCAGATGATTACTCCACCATCAGTGTGAACTCAGTATTTGGATGCATGGTCTTGCATGTGGGCTTTCATAAGCACATGAGCTGCATCAGATACACTACTCTAAATCAAAGTTTGGAAATCCAGAAGAGTTAATACATGCAAACAATTTGAGCAAGACCTAGATAACACTTGGCTTTGTAATGTTGGAACTAGCACCTTTTAAGCCTGCAGTGAGAACATCTGCTATGAATCAGTGGTCAGTACTGCAATCAAACATGTCTAACAAGAGCAGAAGCCTACAGCCCAAAGGTATTCAGTATTTTCAGAGTTTCAAGCACAGTAGCATCTGGGAAACTTGCACATCCAGTGCACTCTTATCCAAGGCTTAGAGAAGAAAAATTTAGCTTGCTGTCAGACACAGGAGGTAGGAAAAAGTCTTGAACAAAAATAGCAGGGGTATAAATCTAACTTTCAAAGTCCAATGTTTGATTTGGTAGCAACAAAGTAAAACAAAGCAACTAAGGAGGAAAGAAAAAAAAAAAGGAGCACTAGCTGTCTATGGCTAGTGAATAAAATCTAGGTCTCCTCAAACACCCTCTGTCCTGATTGTTTCCCTAACTTCAGAGCATGACACCCTTCTTTCTGAAATGGCTGCAGCTGAAACACTGGCCTAGACATCACATCAAACACTTATCTCAGCTGCTCAAGCTTTATCTTTCAAGGGAACAGACAGCCATGAAGAGAATTACAAAAACATCTGGACTTGTGAAGACTGGACCACAACATGAACCTCATGGTTCAGCCTCACTCAAAGCACATTTGGCTCACATGTCTTCTACCCAATAATCTCCTATGAAGCATTATATTAAAGCTTCATAGCCAGACGAACTTCTGAACACTCAGTTCAGAAATTTTATCCAGAAAAAACTAGACAGTGCCATTAATCTGTGTTGCATAAGGACCTATTTCCAGCATTTCTGAAAACTGAGACTTGCATGTGGGACAAAGTTATGGGGAAGGCCAAGATAAGGACAAATAGTCAATTCAAGTATTATACAGAAGCTGCAAGAAGACATTGCCCTTCACATGGCATGATTAACAAGTACCAAAGAGCACTTCTAAGCAGTTTAATATACAAATATAAGTAGCAGTTTTAAGCAGCATGAAATCTTAACAGGGAGACTATTATTCTCAGCTGGTTTTGACTAATAAAGAAAAAGGTATATGTAATTTTATGTTCCAAAGCATATAACTTTAGCTGAAACATCACCTACTGGGAATGGCTGGGCCTGGGCCTGGAGCTGCCATGGTTTCTGTGGGTTCTTTCTGGGCTCTGTCTTTTCCTGGGTCTGCAGCAAGGTGAGATGGGATGGACAGCGGAAGCACAATAGCCACAGTTTTTCTCTCTCTCCTTCCTGTTCAACAAGGAAAGCTATCCCTCAGTTGGACAGACATCACATATCTTATTACACATACCAGTTCAGAGCAAAGTGAAGTCTGCAGCACAGTAAGTGCAAAGCACTAAACACAAGAGAAATAAACATACAGCTTTCTTGGACACTTCTGAGCCTCCCTTCACAAATACATGAGTTTTCTTCAATGAGGGAAATCAGTCTTGTTGCAGTGAAAGGGTTTACAAAAGATCAAGTTTTACTGTCTCAATTCCCAACCAATCCAAGCTTAAGTTGTAAAATGCAAACAAAACAAACACCAGTGCTTTTAAAATAGACACAGGCAGTCCAATGGCTCACAGGAGCCTGTCTCCCACCCCCCACATTAACAGAACTCCAAAAGACACAGAACAGTTGAACTGTTTTTCATCACTAAGTTTACTTTCCTATTGGTAGAAACATTTATGGAGAGCTCCATAGATACAAAATCTGTGATTAAAATTCAAACAAGCATATCTCAAACCTATGCAACTTCCTCCCGACTCCTGCAGACTGAAGAGACCACCACCCAATACAGGAGGGCAGGCAAGAACACACTCCTGTTATGACATATTAATTAGTAAGAGAGAATTAATAGAGGGTTTCTTCCCCCCCCATATACACAACAACATATCCATTTGGCACTCTAGAGATACTCCCACATCAGATCATGCACTAAGAATAGATCTGTTTTCAGATACAAGTTTTAGAGGAGATATAGGAAGAGTAGAAAAAGTTTGAGGTGTTTTAAACAAAGTAAGTTACTACCACTAGTTCAGGGGTTAGTAAATCAGATTTGTGTTCAAGCTTTGACATTAGTGTCAGGCAGCAGGCTCTCTTTCAAACTGTGCAGGCAGAAGACAGGTGCTATGTTGGAAGGCAGCATGTTCCCCCTATCAACCTAAGAGGAAAGGTTGGCAAGCAAGATAAAATTTTAAAAATCCAAGCGAAGGTTTTGTCTTCTGTAGAAGACAATAAATATCCCCATCTTTTAACTGTTAAGGGGTTTAAAGTTATAAGAGCAGTTCTTAGCTCTTCCCTTGCACTTCATATATCATTATATACACACGGTAAACTGAATTTCATCAAGTATCATGCTCACTACAGCATGCCTTGGCTGCAGCTTGCACATTACACACAGCCAAATGGAGAGTTACTGATCTAGTGAAGTATCCCCAACACAAAAGAATTTTTAATTTCTGGTTCAGTTTAATTCTAGGTCATGCTTTGGTTCCAAACTAAATGAGATTGGGAAGGATTTGCCCTGGGGTTTGATAATGCTGGTCAATCTCCACCCAAAAAAAAAAAAAAAAAAAAAAAAAATGTTTCCAGCCCTATTGGTTTAGTTACAACTCTTTCGCCTTCTTCCTGGAAGCATTCCTAAAGTCTTTCCCCAAATAACTCAACTGTTTGTTTAGCTGGGAAACTATCCTAGTAGCATGAAAGTTTTTCTTCAGCTGGTGGGTGACATCACCTTAATGCCTTTCACATGAGAAGAGAAGCACAAACTGCATCATCAACATGTGTCCAGGTCGTTTCCTCGCTGGGTAAGGGAAGAGTCCCGCAGGTTAATCCTTGTGTTGTGCTAAGGCTCTTAAAACTCCCACTGCATTTATTTACCCTTCGGCTAGATGGTTGATTCCCACAGAAGTCTGACTCAGTGTCCTGCCTCCCAACATGGCTACCATGTCCAATTAAGTAGAAGTCTTGTCATGAGGTGGGAGATAGAGAAGAAGGCAATGTTGTACCTGAGCCTATTGTACGTCCAACGGAGTCAAAGGAAAGAACCACTGAATCTGTAACACAAGAGTACAAGTTCATTTTCCCCTTTTTTCAGCACCATTTCTTGCTGCAACATTTTTTTGTTGTTTTGGTCAAGCAATTCCTTGTGCTCCCTTCTGCCAGGAAGCAGAACAACTTCTCACCAACCAGACAAAACAACAGGCACTTAGCAAAGGCAGAAGAATGGAGTATACAATAAATCATAGTGCCATTAACTAATGAAGTAGCTACAATTCATTGAAAAGAATTTAATGAATTTCATTTTATGTCTAATAAACTTGGTCACCTGAATCATAACATGCTTTGACTGCTGGCCTACACAGTCTTCTGTTATCAAATGTGTTCCCAATTTTTGTCCCCACTTAGGAGTCACACCTGTTATGATCAGTTCTTCCCTGACGCAGTTTGCTAAGCCAAGCACTTTGTGCTCCTTGCACTCTATGCTCACAATGTTTGCCACATCTTTACCCACAGTAGTGGCTTCCATCTCAATGCATTTCAATTCATCAATATCTTTTCACCTTTGCACTACATGCAGCACATGTGCCAAGCATCAAGAAAATATAACCTCTCTACTTGATACCCTTTTATTTTTCCATCTGGGAATCACAACAATGCATTTATCCATGACGGCAGTGACAACTCTTGCTCATCAGTTAATGCCTGACACTTTTAGTCACTTTTTCATATGATGGGGCACCTTTTGCTTCAACTGTTGTTTACAGATCCTAGTTTTTATATAAACAACTTGACATTTGGCCACATAGAAACCCTTACTGCCTGCTTGCACTCAGCTCACCCCATGATCTAGACCCCGTTATCAGTCATTAATTTTCCTCATATAGCACCCTTTCAGCCTAGAATGTGTTTGCAAAATGATCAGTAATAATTTGATATTCTGTTCCAAGTGCAGTTGCATTATGGTATCATGCTCAAATATGGGGCTTTCCCTCAGCATTATGCTTGAGACAAACAAGAGTCATTTTGGTAGTAAGCCTCCTAGTTTGCCATCTATTTTCATGGAAATCCTAACTGAAGTAGAAAGACTACCAAATTATATTCCCCTACCAATGGAGCAGAATTGAGCCCAGACTTGAGAGACAAATTGCCAATGGGCAAAACACAGAAAAGATCATCACAACAGGATTAATAATTGTATGGCCTGAGAAGACTTCAACTGACACAGCAATAGCTGAACTGCCTTTCATCTTCACCAAAATGAATAGACTGAATCCTCTGGCATTTCTCTTTGTCACTCAGGTTTGAGATGTGACCAGCTCCTCACACATCCTTTGCAGCATCACAAGGGCTGCCACGATGCAAGCCCTCAGTGCAAGGCAAAAAGCTCAAGCATAAGAAGACTTAGCCTGCTGAAAAGAGCTCCTGCTGCATCACTTGAAATTTAGGCAGGCTACAATCACAGGCAGTGGCGTTACCATGTTAGAGCTGAAAAAAGCTTGACACAGGACGAAGCCCTTGGCTTCTCTATATTTTACATTATCCAGCTGCTTATTTTCCAACTCTTAAAAATGCAAAAAGAAACTGCTAATATTCAAAATAAACACTGCTGTTTTAATAAAGGACTGTTAATTTGACTCAGTTGAATTTAGAAAAAGAAGGTCTGTGTTGTCTCAGATCCAGCACTATGGTAGTAACATAAAAAAATTAAAAAGAAGGTATTAGTCTCAAAACTTACTCCAACAAAAATAAAAATCCATCTGGACTTAACAACTGTATTTCCTCTTTTGGGAATAAAATTCAGACATCATTATATTATTCTAAATAGCAAGGAGTTTAATTCATTTTAACTCTATTAACTTCATTCGCCATCAATTTTAAAGTATCTCTGTGGGGTTCTACTTTTACAAAACTGTTGAGATTTTTATCAACATGAAGTATTGCTTTGTAGTTAATGTCAAATTTAAAAGCTGTTAATTTTTCTGAAATATATTTTGTGTTCAAACACTGCACATGAAATATTAAGGCTTATCTAAGAACGGCTGAAAAGCACTACAAGCACCAAATTAATAACATTATTGTGACCCAAAAAAAAAATATAATGTTTCATTCCCTTAACTGAGAACATTATCTTCCCCATATAAAAAAACAATTTACAAGCAGATTAAGAGCTCCCTTTTCCAATCCAGTCCTTCACGCTACTGTTAGTTTCAACTAATCAAATTCACTGTGAATAACCTGTATTATAGCCAACTTCCCCTCAATCTCCAGAAGTAATTTCATAAAACACAGATCTTTATTAAAACACTTTTTTTATTTCTGGTATTAGCACTCCAAAAGTGAAGAAACGATAAACCTGAAAAAAGCTGAGAAGATGTCACATTTCTTCTACCCAAATAGCTACTCACATCCAATTTCAGAGCTACAGGTTATTTCTGTCAGAAGTTGATGGAGATAAGCAAATCTTTGAAGGAAGCCAGATTTACTTGTAAAAACACTGAGTTCTGATTCCATAAACATAACAAGAAAAGTTTCTTTGCTTCGATTTTCAAATCTCTTCCAGTCATCGCTCAGTTCAAAATCCTCCTTACTTTCTAGGGGGTCTTTTTTGCTGAGATAAAGTCACAGCTCTGTCTGTGCCCAGTGCCTTTCCCCAAGCCCCGGAGCATGCTCTACCTTTCAAAAGCAACCTTCAAAGGCTTTGTCTTTCAAAACTTATTAAGACCCAATGTAAAACATACCCAATTACATGCACCTCTGCTTTAGGTGCCAGGAAGTGTTTGTGCCTGAAGGACCAGTCCCCAACCTTTGAGATACCTATTTCCATAAAGAAGCTTAAATGTTTTTCCTCCTGCTTTAACTGAAGGGCAGCCTTTATGCCTAAATCATGAAACCTGACACAAAGTAACTTGCCAATATGTACAGCTTAAGGCTGCACACACCACAGTGCCAGTCTTTTACGTCTGTTTTCATGTTAACTGCAATCTTTTTTTAAGCTGCTCTAGCAGCCTAAAAAAGAAAAGGAAAAAAACTCCCAAACAACAAGATACAGCCAAATCCAAATGTAATTCTGGATCTTATCCAATCCATCAGAAGAAGCAAAGACAGCACAAGCACTCACCCAATTTAGAAGGCACTCAGCACCAGGAATAATGATGGCTGAGACCTTGCCAGCCAGATTGCAAAGTTGCTTTGGGTCACTTTATGTCAACTTTAACCCAAAGTTGCATTGGGACCTATGCTCTGGGTCACTTTCCCCTCACTCCCACCATCCAGCTAGAGCATCACAAACTGGACCAATATACAAATCTGCTCCATCATCCCCCACTAAACACTGCTGTGCAGGGCTGCCTGAATGCTCTCCATCACAGCCCCTATGGAGCTGAGGAGTGTTGTATGAGACCCTGTTCCATTGCTGCAAAACCAACACAAGCATCTCATTTCATTCAGGAACAAGGAGCTCGAAGACAGACTCTGCAAAGACCCTCAATGCTCCTCTGAGAACAAATTAAGACTCAGTTCCAACAATGCTCCATACAGGACCCAGAGCTGAATGTACCTTTGAGGAAATACAACTAGACTTGCACAGAGCTGTTCTGTATAAAAAAAATAAAAAACAAATCCAAAAAAAGCACAACAAAAAACTAAACCTCAACCAAACCCACCTGCAAATCTGTGATGACTACATTTATTGCTTCACTTACAGTCCAGCTAAGACATCCAGGTATGTGGATTGATTGTATTTCAAGTCAAGTGATGCACTTCAAGTGTTGCTAACCTCCTACTTTTCTCAGAGCCTGGGTAACTGTGCACCACACTCCCCGGTTCCCCAGACAGGCAAATTAAATCATCCATCTTGCTGCATATATTGTGCACCTTAGCTCGGGGCATTTCTGGACACCAGACAAGAATTTAACAGCTACTTGTAACAGATTGCTGAATCTTTTCCAGTACTCTAGTTACTGTACAGAAAAATAAACGAAGATTTGGATCTTCACAAATGAGTGATGATCCTGACCAACACACTGCAGATTTATAGGAGACAAACAAAGCTGAAAAACATCTGAAGTTTCATCCTCCATGCACATCACAACATTTAACATGGGTACTGCACTGAAGAGGTGTATGGAAACAACTCTTACAAGCCCAGTTGCATCAAGTTCTTAAAATCATGTAGGAGCAAATACATGGATTCATTTCCAGTACAAATACTGTCCTTACTTTGATTTCATCATTGAAGAAAATGCAATATACAAACCAAAAAACAAGCAGTGACAACACATAATGAGAACAGCAAATATAATCCACATTCAAACGAGAACTGTATATAAACTGTATGTTTACCTAAGTGCTGTTACAAGATTTCAGTTAAGATTTTTATAGTAAGTCCCTCGGAGAAGCCGCTAACTTTTCATTATGTTTTACAGACTCTCCCTGCAAGGATTCGTAAATATTTCCCTCAACCTACTGGAAACCAAAGAAGCTGAACCAATAACTTCTCTTATCTGTGTTTTTGAGGGGAGGGGGGGGAGTTATTTTGGGCTTTCTAAAAGAAAAAAAAAAAAAAAAAAGAAAAACCAGACTTCAGCAATAAAGTAACTTCCCCAAGAAAAACAACACGATTGCATGCTGCTTTGGAAGTTGTCCTGAGAAACCACAAACTGTCAGTCCCACTGGAGTTATAAGAGTTTAATAATAAAGGCTTAACACAGCCTCAATACCACATACCATTATAGCAATACACTGCACAGGCCAAGCCAAACAGGGAATACAAGAACACATCACAACACAAGGCTGTGATTTGGCACATCCTTATTCAGACACTCAAGCTCTGAGGTCTGCATTGCTTTCTTAAATGCATAACCAATATCTCTCATTCCATACCCCTACTCTTTAGATACTCTGATGGATTCCTCTACAGAACTACAACCTGTTTTTAATAACCTTCAATATGACTTATACCTCCAGAGCTTGATCAGATACCAGATATCCTGTAGAGCTCCATCAGCTGGCCTGGGGATGGCAACTGCAGTAATATTATCTGACAACATTTTGATTCAGTCGGAATGAAAAGAAAAAAATTAGGCAATTCATTTTTATCACAGAATTAGAAGAACATCCTCAAGGGTCTGTCATTCATCTGTCTCACTTTTTCTACTGAGTACTGAAAACTATAGGATCAAACACGCCAATGGCTGTCAAAATTTATTTTCTGTTTGAGATCAATATTCTGGAATGTGACATACCAGAAAACGAACATTTAATGCATGAAACTCTTCATAGCTTGCTAACAAAAAGAGATTAAAAACAACAAAAAGTATTTTTATGTTTCATCTAGTCAGGAAATTAGGTTCAAAAAAGCAGTGTGCTCTCAAAATGCAGTCTAATGTCAGGAGTCATTTGGCAAGAAGACCTGTCTTAGAACATCTCCTGCCCCAAAGAAAAAATATTGTAAGACCCTCTCTTACATGACTATGCAACATACTGGATAATTCTTATATCCAAAGAATTGAAGGGAACTGAATATTTTCAGGTATTAGATAACTCACTTTGATATCTAAAGCATGAATATCTTTCCTCAGAGATTGAGTAAAACATAACTGCCCACACTCAAAAATTCCTTGAAAGGGCAACCTTCATTTCCTAACACATTGCTTTGTACACTGAAGATGGATTTAGGGAAGAGTTAAGTAATTTGCTCAGTTTAATGACAAATGCCATCCTACCAATTTATTAAGCATCCTGCTTTTGCCTTTGGCTCCCCATTCCCCCAGCTTGGTCTATTTTGCTTTACTAAGCTCTTTCTTCTATAGCGCCAAGGATTTTCCTACTTAACACCTTTTTTTTTTTTAACACAATGAGATGGCTCTATGTTAAGGGCACTGGTCACTACAATAACATCTACTGTACCACAGTTCAAGGATGTTCCAAGTGACTCATATTTATCAATTAAAACTCAAGACACTAATTAAGACATTGCTTAAGCTCCACTTCACACAGCATCAGTGAAGGTCATAGGAAATACACATAATACCACTCTTACTGGTAATCTCAGCTCCTACACACATACTCTGTAAAATACAAACAGTAGTGCTCTAGCAGTAGACACCACAAGGATCAGAAGTGTATTGTTTGAGCAGAATAATTCTAACATTTTCAATATCTAAGATGAGAAATTACATGATGACACATACAGAGCACAGGCACAATTCCTAATCACAGATGTGAGAGCTAATAGCAGCAAATAAAGGGACTGCAAGTTTTGACAAGCAAACCAGATGCAGAGTTTCAGTCCAGTGCTGTCTGCAGCTGATAGGAGACTCAGGTTCAAAGTTCAAAACTTAGTCCCTTTATAGAAAGAAAAAAGTCACTCAGCAACAGGACACATCTTCAGCAACAGGAAACATCTGATTGTAAAGAACATTTCCAACAAACTCTGGGTTTAATAAATTGTCTTAAAACACAGCTGCACTAAAGTTGAATGCCTGTCCTGTGTGCTACCTGGTTATACTTATTTGAGTACAGAGATGTGGGAATAGGACAATGCTTGATTCCCATAAGGTACCTGTGAGGGAAGATTCATCCTCATTTGAGAGCCCACATCATAGACAGATATAATAATAATAATGGAAATATCTCATTCTTAAAAGCAATTCACTTATGCACTGTAAAAATTTAAGAAGTTTCTGCATTGTTGCTCTAGTCACTGCCTCTTTAAATACCATCCCCATTTACAAAGCACACTGCTAAAGAAGGCCCCACAGATTCTCTCCCCATTTTTGTGGCTGACCCAAAACACCCATTTTATTGACAGCTGACTTCACAGCCAAGCTTAGATCTGAACCCAGATTCCTTGGCCATCCACTCTGTCCGGATGTGAGGTCCTTTTCTGCCTCAGCCTGGAGCCAGGGAGCTTCCACACCGGGAAACTTGACACGGAATGCTGAGGCTCAGCTGCAGGGAGGGCAGGCACAGCTGGCTCTGAATGAGTCTCTGCAAACTAAACCACAGCCAACAGGGGTAATTTTGCTATAACCCATGCAGCCCTGAACAAGTCCTTTGATTAATTTGTTTCTCATCCAAAAAATAAACAACCTGATTTTTTCCAAAGACCCTTGGATAAAAGGCTTGAGAGCTAAGAATGGATACAGGAAAGTATTATCACTTGTCTGGAGAATTTAATGCTGCATCAAGGTCTATTGGTTACATTGTAAACAGAAAAGTAATTCTCTGTCACCTCTCAATTTCCTGTCATTTAATTGAAAATACAGCTCCCTCAGTGATACTGAACTTGAGAAATGTAGTAATATTTCTTTAGGCAATTTTTATGAATCTCATGGAACCTAATCAACCTTTTTACACTTGCTGTATTGTGCATTGCTCCTTTTTCATCAGGACATTTGTTATGAAGTGGTAAACGAACTGAAGAAACAACACCCATTCTCTGAACAGATGTATTTTTAAAATGGTCTGAGCACGCCAATTTTCTTTATTCTGCAATGAATGAATGGAATGAAAAGATGTGGTGTCCTGCGCCAGCTGGCAAATGTTTCAGAAGGATATCACATTGTATTTGTCTTCAGCAGCGCCCAAATAACAGTTTGGTGTCAGGAAGGGCTGGTATGTTTTGCTCATAAGATGAGTATTTATTTGGATCTACTACATAACTTCACAGAGCCATGACCAACATGGCTTCACTGAGCATCAGGGACATGCAGCTCCTCCGTGTCCATCACAGCTCCCCATTCCAGGAAGGCCAACAGCACCTGCTTCCTACCTTGCACTTTCCAGAAGAGAGATGGACAGCTCCCAGAGACAAAGGAGAAGAGGAGATCAAGGTGTTGCAGCCATTCAATGAGGATATACTTGGCTTTGAGGAACACAACTCTAGAGAAGGTACAGAACTACCATAAAATCACAAAAACACCCATGCCAAACTCTATCAATAAAGGTGGTATCCAAGAGGTTTTTTTCCTGACAATGAGAAATCTTTTAGCTAATTCCAAACAGATTCCCAGTATTTTAAGGAGCTCATTATCTCTTAAACTAAGCCTCATATTTTGGTTTCCATAATTACTGTAGCACAAAGTCAGTCATACTCCTAAATTCCATAGAGGAACATGCAATAAATTACAAAACAGTACAATTTCTCTCTTTGAAGATAACAATCTGTGTGGCAAGACAGAAAATGGGTACTGGCAGTTGGGGAATTACACAGCACAGAGAAAATTAATTCTGTATTTTCATACTGCAAAAAAGTACATATTGTTAGCTTAGATGCTATAAAACACAAAGCATTTATTATTTGAAACAAATTGCTTTAGTCTTGTAACACTTTTTCTAAATATGGACATGGGCTTTTACCTTAATAAAACACAGTTTGTGTCTCAAACTTAAATATACTCACACAACTGTCAGAGAATTCTGGAGGGCTGATGCACATTATTTTCTGGTTTACATAAATGAAGATATTGACACACAATCAATGACAATCAGGACAACAACTATTTTAATAGACTGGTCTTCATTTTATGCCTACTGGAACCACTCAATTATTTTTTCCTCCCTTTCCCTCACACGCAAAAACTTGTTCCTTTTCTGAGCTAACTCTCTGGAGCCTCTCTTTTCTGAAAAGCAGGAGTAGAAATACTTCCATCAGGAAATTCTCATTCTTGAGTTTGTTTGAAAATGATCTACAACTTATGATATTTAGCCAGTGGTCAGAAGCTTCCCAAAACCTTAAAGCACACAACATCTGGCCCAACTACCACAATAATTGCCAACAAAGTCCTATGTAGAGCTTTACAGTGAGATTTGTCATCTCTCCTGTCTGCCTGGAGCACAAACAAACCACAGGAAGGAGTAAGGTACGAGGTATGAGCATAAAACATCCCCTGAATACAAGTGTTTCAGCGGCATCTTGTCTAGAAAATGATGTTTGAATTTCTTTGCACTGCAAGGACCTAGATCATTTATTAACATGAAAGGTGATGCTGAACAGAAAGTCTGCCGGATCCATTTTTCACTCAATGTGTTTTGCAGTTTGGGGCCAGGGGGAAGTTTGTGGGAATTTGTTTAACTTTTAACAGCATTGCCACAAGCGATTCCAAAATTTGAAGAGATTTCTGGCCCATCAAATCCTAAAACTTAGTAAGTTTCTAAAATATGCTATAACTTCCAAACTAAAATTTTGATTTGAGAGAGCGTACATAATATGTGATTTTATAGGTAGTGGACATAGAGAGATATGGAGCCTAAGTTCTGCCCAGGCTGACTAGCTTGAGGAGCATCTTGTCTTTACCTTGCTGACACACAGACTGGTCTACAAAGGGCATTAGGTCTACACAAAAGCAAAGCCTTCACATCCTAGACCAAGCACTGACACAAATAAATCTGAAATAAAGGTGTTCCCAGAGTATCTACTGGACTATGAAAATGCCCATACTCAGAGGAAAAAGGCAAAAAAAGCCTCCAAAACAAAAATCACAGTAACTGAATAGTGCATATATTCTCATCTCCTATTTTTTTTTTTTTACAGAAGTGTTTGATTTTAATTTTAAAAAAAGCTCATCAAAACATAAGGAAAATAACCGAGGGATGCACTAAATAATGTCAGTAGTGCCTCATTTCCGTGTGCAGAAATTACAGGACAACTAAAAACTTATTGAAATAGCAGCTGCAGGAGTGGAAGTTGATCACCACACACACCACCCAGTCCCTGGACAAATACAGCTGGAGACAATCTAAAGGAAAAGTGTTCCTCCTATCATACCACATAGAAAAATACAATGAATCCTTTTAAATTAGCACTTGGCAGAGAAACAAGCCAGTGAGGAAAAAAAAAAAAAAACCAAAACAAAAAAACAACCAACCAAAAAAGCATTAAAATAATTCCAAGGCACCCAGAAGGTTAAATAAGAAGAGACATTGGTTCCAATCTGGGATCAATGGAATTAAACTGCTGAGCACCTCCCTGAAGTGTTTCACAAAGCAAGCGAGCCTTTAAAAAGAAAAAAAAAAAAAAAAAAACAAAATAACCAAAAAACCCCCCAAAAAACAAAACACCACAAAAAACCCCACAAAAAGAAAATTTAAAAAAAAAAAAAAAAAAAAAAAAATCCCAAACAAACAAACAAAAAAAAAGCCAGTCTCATCTTCAGCTACAAAAACTTCTACTGTCCATGGATAAACTCTATCAGGAAGATCCTTGTCAGTCAGACTGAAGGTTACAGGGACACAAAGCTTGTGTGCAAAACTGGAATAGGCAGTAAAATACAGAGAACTGCAGAGCACTACACTGCATCCAAACATATTGGCTGGCCTATTCAGGATAGCCACAGTGCCTCTTGCATCTTTGCAACAAGCAAGCAAAATGCCTCTGGAAAACAAAAATAAACAAGAAAACCCACCCCAAACACAGAAAAAAACACCCCCAAAAACCAACAATCCACATCAATGGACTACTTTAATGAAAATATTGAGACAAGGGATAAGCTTGCTTAAGAACAGTAATCCAGCATAGCAGCATCACTGAAGCATCCTTTTTTTTTTGTTAAAGATCCTGTGAAACTGCCAACTCTACTTCATCAGAAGCTGAAACTTCAGAAATTGAGAGATGCCAAGAACAACTCCCTTTCTAAGTCAATTTCCACAAAGAAAATCTACTGTAATCTCAGAAAGACAAAACTTCCACAGTGCTCCACAACAGACTCCATTCCTTATTAGCATTTCCAGCCACCTGCTGAAGTGTGCTTCCAGCCAGGATTTCACAGGCTCACTGGGATTCACAAATTTTAGAGTTTCACCAATTCTGGATTACTCCACTAGCAGAACTCCTTTTAAAAGAAGGCAAGTCATTTTATTAACCTTATTCTAAAACAGCTGCCTCATCTAACACAACTTCATTTGACTGGCAAAAAAAAACCCCAACAGCTTGATGTTGGCAGATCTGGGATCAATTCAGAAACGGAAAAAGGCCTTTTCTTGGTTTGTGACAAGTCATCAATGTTGGCAACTTTTTGGCCCTAAACTTGACTATGAAATTGCCTGCACAACTGAGCAGATGATAGGAAAAGAGGAAAGGATTATGGGAAGGGAGATAGCAACGAAAAGAATATCGCAGAAGCCTGAGACAGCAGTTCACAAAACACAAAGGCATGCTGGTCACTCGGAAAAGGCAAACTGTTGAATGGCTTAAGCTGTTGGGTTTTAAAGTCAGGGATTGGTTGAGGAAGAAGAGGTTCTTAGGTTCTGTAAGGTTTTTAAACTGTAATAAAAGAGACTTTCTCAGACTAGATAACCTTGACATTCCTTTTAAACCATACTAAAACAAACATGCCCACCACCTCTCCAAACCAAATCAAGAAACAGCAACACTAACTATAGTAGATGCTATTCAAGGCGATACACAAACCTCAGCATCTCAAGGCCAAGGACTCCATATGGAGAAAGGCAAGCCAAAAGCAGGATTTAGGGCCAACTTCAAAATTGCACATATGTAACAGAACTGCAACCACTTTAAGATCCTCACTGCATCCAAGCAGCTCGTTATTACCAGATCCAGGCCCACAAGACTTCAGAGAAGGAAATAAAGTTATCAGTTGCAGCAGAGCACTTTCCCACAGCTGGTTTTAATTAAGCTAATTTGGCAGTAGTGACTGACAGCAAGCAGAGCCTTCCCAAATCACTCTGCAAGCATTTTTGCCAGCATTTCACCATCTGTGATAACCAGAATACTTAATACTAACTAGGATCTGTCTGAGGTACAGCATTTTAGAGCTGTGTATCCACTCTCCTCTAACATCATCTGGTACAGCCACTGCTTACAGATAATGGGGTGTTGGGAGAAGATGCAGAACTTGAGGAAAGATATTGCATAAATTCCACTGAGAAACCCACTCCTGAGAAAGCAGATATATCACTTGCCAGAATCCCATTGTACCTTGGCCATACCCATGGTACATAAAACTTAAAAATGATCACATGGATATCAAGGAGATTTTGAAACTGCAACAAACAGAACATCCTATACAATTTCTAGGCTAGTTGTGTAGTTTTTCTTTTAAGGATAGGGCAGGTTTACCACGAAGAAATGCTTTGGGCTATATCATGATGTCAGAAGAATCCAGGGTATGGCCAGGCTGTGTAAATTTAAGCCCCATTAAGGGAATGAGAAAGGGTCTGGAAAGGGAGTAATTTTAATGACATCTAACTACAGGGAAGTTTTTTTTCTAAGGTAAATCTGTGACCAGCAACTGGAGTGGGAGACACTAATGGTATCAGTACCAGCACTGGTACATGAGACCAATATATATAAGGAACAGATAGATCAGTAAATATAAGTCAAGGACATGCAAAAAAACCCAAAAAAACAAAACAAAGCCAAAAAAACAGCCTCCTGCAGGAACACTTAGTACTTGCCCACACCTGGTCGGTCTGGTTCACTCAAGGTATGAATATCTGATACAAACACTAGTTCAGATTAAAACACCGACCCGGCCAACTCCAATAAATGTGCAGATTGCTGACCCTAAAGCCAGGAAAGTTGCCAGGAGCCTAGCATTAAGTCTGAACCAAGGCAGTGGAAACAATGAAAGTTATGGGATCCTAAGTCTGGGCTTCATGAGTGTAGAATTCAGGGACCACCTTCAGAAAAACCCACAGAACATGGGCTTAGGGAGAAGACTGGTGCAGGAGAGTTTGTTCATTTCGAAGAACAACTTTCACCATGATCAAGAATCATAGAGCCAACGTGCAGAAAATCAAGCATTGGTACCAGGAGACCCACACAGATCAACAAGCAGCTTTTGACAATATTCAAATATAAAAAGAATGCACACAAGAGGTGGGAGTGGGGTCAGGTGAGTGGGGATGAATGTAGAGACACTGCCCTAGTGTGCAAAGACAGACTTGGGAAGGTCAAATCCTGCCTGGAGCTGTAAACAGTCAGGGACAAGAAGTGCTTCTACAAGTAATTGAGCAGTAAAAAGAAGACTAGGGAAAATGTGGGCCTCCTGCTGAGAAAAAAATATGGAAAAGGCCTGGAGAAATGGGCAGGCAGATCTCATGAAGTTCAGCAAAGAAAAATGCAAAGTCCTGCTCCTGGAGAGGAATAACTATGCCCTACAGGCTGGGTGCCAACCTACTGGAAAACAGCTTTGCAGAGAAGGACCTGGGAATCCGGGTGGAGCAGCTGAACAGAGCCAGCAACACTGCCCTGGTCACACAGGCAGCCAACAGCCCCAGTGTGGGGAGACCCTTCCCCTGGCTCAGCACTGGGGGGGCTCTGCTGCAGGGCTGGGGCACTGCTGGGCTCCCCTCCACAGACAGACACACTGGAACAAGTCCAGAGAGCTAAGATGATTAAAGGATTGGAGCACCTGCCACGAGGGGAGGCTGAGAGCTGGGATTGTTCAGCCTTGAGCAGAGAAGGCTCAGGAGGATCTTAGAAACATAACCTGATGGCAAGGATTAAAGGAGGCAGAGATGGGCTCAGAGGTGAAGTGCCCAGTGAAAGGACTATAGGCAATGGGAATGAGCTGAAAAGCAGGAAATTCTGTTTAAACCTAAGAAAAAAAACACATCTATACTATGAGGGTGCCTCCTGGTTACAACTATTTTGTGACTCTGTGAAACACCCTTGTGTTCTAAGTAAGTACTGCTCTTAGGATATTAGTGCAAGTACTGCCCCTCAACTGAGCCTGCTTCAGAACAAATTAAGTGCAGAGGAATCAACTGCAAAAAAAGACCTTCCAGTCTGCTGCTAATACTATGCCAGGCAAAAATTCTTAACTATACCTTTAAAAAAGTGAGAACTCAATTTATCCTTAATTGAGCACACAGTAAATCTAATAACTACAAGGTTAGGGCTCACTTACAAAGAATTTTCTTCCTAGTATAATGAAATATTTTGTTAATGGCTACTATTTGAGTCCAGGAGTGAAAATCCAACAATCCTGCTGAGGTCATGATTATTCCCATAATAAACCGGGTTTTACTACTGGCTTTCACAAGAGAGCAGCCAGTTAAATACAATGTGCATACTGGAGTGTTTTGGCCAGGAATTGAGTTAGAAGAATCTGGGCAGTTTCTCTGAAGTTGTTCAACATATTCAATATAAATGAAGTGCCCCACACTGACAAAGTCCCCCATCAAATTTCACCTCTCAGAAGATTTCAAGCAGGTGGATTATTAACGCCCTGCATTCTGCTAGTGAAAATTTACATAGTGATGCCACAGAAGGCACAGCTTCCCACCACAGCCCCAAACAGCCATTCCCCTAGGCCCCCTCCTTTGAGCCATCACAAGGACTCCCCTGGCTGAAAGGTCAAACTGGCAAAATGCCTTTCCATTTTGGTTTTCTGCTGTTTTGCAGTAGGCTGGCATTGTTTGCCATGCCACCAGTCAAACAGAAACAGCTGGCTCAAGGTAAGCTGTAGAAATAAAGGTTAGGGTTGAAGCACAAAGAATGCAAGTGATGTTTCAAAACACAGTTACAGCCAGTGCTAGCAGTGTTTCCTGCAGCCAAAGCCCAAAAGCACATTAATACCTTTCTATCCACTCCTCCTCCACTGCAGCTCTACCCCTACCAGGCATCTCATGTAGGGTTCATTTTCTGCTACCAACAGATTCCATCACTAAAAGCTACCTACCATCCCAGAAACATGTAGAAGAATGAAGACAAATGGGGAAAACAGTTACTGTGGCCTATGAATATTTTTTTTTTTTTCAAGCCTGCCTACATAAGGTCTTCTCTCAATGAAATCACACTGCAGTATGATGTAGTATGTAAAATTATCCATGAGGACAAGCCATGATGAGAGGTAGACTCAGCACATGAAGTTCTTCAGTGAGTTTGCTACTATACCTACTATATCTTGTACCCACAAGGGGTGTCTTCTGACACCATGACTTAGCTCACTTTGCAAAGCAGAAAACTTCACTCACAAAGTAGTTCCTCTTGGCAATTTAATATCAAATAAGCCTGTACCAGAATTCCATGGAATGTTTTGGTTTGGAAGGGATCTTAAAGACCATCTCATTCCAACCCCCTGCCATGGGCAGGGACAACTTCCACTAGACCAGGTCGCTCAAGCCCCTGTCCAACCTGGCCTTCAAAACTTCCAGGAATGAGGCAGCCACAACTTCTCTGGGCACCCTCTTCTAGTGCCTCACCCCCTCACAGTAAATAACTTCTTCCTAATATTCAGTCAAACCTACATTCTCAGCTTGAAATCATTTTCACAAACATAAGTACATTACTGTAGAGTCAGAATATAGCAGTGACCAAACTGAAGGTGCCTCACTTCTATCAGGATCACCAGTTCCAACCCCAAATTAACACCAATCTCAAGGCCACACAGGATACTTTAGCAGCAAAGCAAAATTTAAGAAATTTTCCCCCCCTGTCTGGCCCAGCACATCGTTGCAACTGCCCCCAGCACAGCTATGCCATGACTGCTCACAGGGTGAGGAGAGGTGGTAAATTGGATCACTGAAAAAGTATAGGACAAAAGTCACCAAAAACAGTCCTTAAAAATGTTACTAGGTTGTCACTTAGATTTACCACAAAAATCAACATGCTGTGTAACTGTACTCTCAGAAACTTAGATTTGGAAAGCTCAGGCCCTTTCCACAGAACTGAAATGATCCCTGGCAAAATGGTAACATTCCTTAAAAGTGGGTCTTAAATAATAGCCCACCTGTTGACATTCAAATAAAACACAACTCTGGTGAACAGCAGCCAGAGACTGTGCAAGAATGTGGTAAATAAAACACAGGAGGAGAGAGTAGGTCTGTCCAACAAGAGATGGAATAATTGCAACTTTGTCCCCAGACCTTTAGTGTTGTTTTTTTTTTTTTTTAATACTTTATATCCAGAAGAAAAACTCTCTGGGAAGTTCCAGCATAATCAACTCCACAATCTAGAACAAAGAAGGAACAGTCCTTCCACAAAAACTGAAGGATAATCAAGCTGTATCAGAACTCACATCTTCAAAGCACTTTTTGTGACAGTAAAACTAATGAGAAAACATTCTGACTTAATTGGGGGATTCTCCACAATTCTACTTAGTAAATCCATAAATGCATGCTATGAAGGTGAGGCAGTCATCCACCGACGAATAATAACATGTCAACAGTTCCAATGAACAACATATTAGGAGCAAAAATAATTCCAAACTCGGTGTGAAAAATCTGATTTTTTTATCTTGCACCAACAGTACCCTCTGCTGTTCCAAAGCTGCACTGCACAAGTGACATCCAGCCCTGACCCTCAGAACCCTCAAGCCATCAAAAGCACCTACCTAGTTTTATTAATTAATTATCTCACTTCCTTTAAAGATGTTCCAAATATGTTGGTTTCTTCCTACTACAGAGCCAGGTTTTGGGTTGGTTAATCTATTTATTGTCCCAGGGTCGTCTTCTGTGATTAGAAAAAGACAGCTTTAGCCTTAAGAATTATTTTTAAATTAGCAAAAAGACAATAAATTGAAGGCTATCTTCTAAGGAAGAAAAGGCCCAGTCAACACCACAGTACTATTTTCTGGAACATTTCTGTAAAGCCAAAAGGGGGTTTTAGATTTTAAAATCAGTGTGTCACTCAAAAGCCACACATCAGAGAAATCCAAATATTCTACGACAAGGTTTTCATAGAGCAACTTGAAGGCTACATCCCATCTGGCAAATAGCTCTAGGGGAAACAACACAGGAAGACTCCTCTATTTCTGACATCCCATGATAACCCAGCATCCCCATGCTGGAAGAAGGACCATCACACTGCAGATGCAGCACAGCAAGAGCAGAAACAAGGAGGTGAGGCAGAGTCCTGCAGGCCTCCCCTGTGATGAAGAGTCCAGACCCATCCACACAGGGTCACTGTGAAGCTTTAGCAAAAGCCTTGGACTTGAGGAGACACCACCCTCACAGGGCCCAGAAACTGAGTGTACCACTGTTTTTCTCCTCTCATGTGGAAGGCAATGTGAGGGAGGATAAAGCACAAACAGTATGAGCAGTACAGGGGAAAAAATGCCCCCAGGTGTGATTTGAAGCACAGGTATCTCACCACACACAGCTTGTATGAACAAGCACAAGGAGGAAAAGACATACAAGGGCAAGGAATGCTCTAATTAGATTACATGGTTAAGATGACAGTGCCAAAATTGAACTGTGAATTAATACACTGAAGTATAATCCAGAGCTACAGAAAAAAAAACCCAAAAAAAACAAAAAAGAAAGAAAGAAACAAAACAAACAAAACCCCAAAACCAGAAAGGAGAACTCCTCCAAACAAAAGAAACAAACTTGCACAACTTTCAATGGAAAAGAAACCTCTACTGCCTGATCTCAAAAGCTTTTCAGAGCAGGGTGACACATGACAGAAAATGTCTACAGAGCTTAAAACCAAAAGAAACTGAACAAAACGTGTTGTCCTTAACTACATTGTTAATAAGACACTTCCATGCAGCTCAGCTTCTTCTGAAATGATGGAATACAGCAGTCAGTTGCTTTTGACCAAAGGACACAATTTTGAAGTTTCAAAGATGGTTTCATGTCTTTCCATCAGAGCAGACTTAGAACCACATTTTCATACATTTCACAACAACACGACTTCCAAGTGTGTGGCTTCCAAGTATACAAATATTTGATCTTGGCATGGGAACAAAGTACTTCTGAGGGGACTCAGTAGTGTTGTAATGAGTTATAGTGAACAGCAGGCTGATCTGAATTGGCACCACAACACTGAAACCCCCATGTCTTTGCACTGAAAAGCATCAACTAGAGCACAACTGCAAACCACATTTTTCTATTCCAGTCATGAAGATAGAGCTGCCAAAGAAATACATGCTGGAGTACCACACTCCAAGAAACATACACATCAGTTAGATAGTATTTAGAAGTAACAATGTTCAATATTTTTTTTAAATTTCTCCACTAGAAAAATTATAAAGCCCAAATCTGAAGAAAATAAGACTGCAAGAAGCTCATCAACTAATCTACAACTCACAAACACATGTTGAGGGGAGGAAAAAAATGAAAACAAAGGGTGAAAGTCAGAAAAGCTTGTAATTGACTTCATTGTGGTCAAAGTGATTTAGAGTAGACATCAGGAAAAATCTGTCCAGAGGGAAGAACAATTAAGCACTGGGACAGATTGTACCAGTTTCCATGATTAGATTTTATAGAGTACTTATGACATATGTTGGAAAAAAAAGATGCTGAAAATATTGTTTCTAAGCTGCTGCCTGCTGTGGTTCTTTCCAGTGCTATTTGCTACAATTTCCTATGAAGGAAAACATTTTGAATGGCCATTATTAAAATATACAACTTCTAAAACAAGTAGTAACATTTAAAATCAGATAATCAAGAAAACACACAGTACTAGAAATCAAGCATATTAATCTACACTTTAAAAAAGCATAGGACAATCATTTTTCAAATTAAATATTTACTAAAGTATCTTAGAAAGTACCTAAGTGCTATATAGAAGAAACTGCCTTGTACTTCCAGCTCACTCCCTATTGTTTCTTAATGCCAAGTGAGGTAGTTGGACTAAATGGCAGAGTGCCAGGAGCCCAAAAATGCAAGGTAATGGCACTGAGGTACATAACATAAATATGAAAATAAGTTTAAAATAAATACTAATTTTGTTTTCAAAACTTAATTATTTTGGAACTTAACACCATCCCTTTCTTACCTACAGACTGACTGCTCAGGACTGATATTCTCACTTGCTGATATTATCTTGCTGCTGTCAATGCTTAAAAAAAAAAAAAAAAAAAAAAAAAAATTTTTCAACCATTCTTATCATTAGGACAGCAATGAGGAAGGAGGCTTCTGCTTTATGACCAAAAACCACATTATTCTTCAACACAACCCAAGTCCTAAGGAGGTTACAATCACAACAATGTAACTTCTTTCTCAGTACAATTGACCAACATTCATCTAGAAATTTGAGACTGGTTGAAGCCCGTCCTTTAAGAGAAGCCAAAAAGCATTGATGGAGAAACAACATGGAAGAGAAATTAAAAATTATTAACATGGATTTGCTCCTATCTTCAAGATGAGACTTGCAATCTGCAAGCACCTCCAAGTGTTCATAATCCTGTCAGAGCCCAACACTGAACATGCAACTGCAGGGGATTTATACCTCACGTGGTACCATGTAACTGCATTCCCCAAACATTTTATTGGACCAGACAGACATTCCAGAGATGAGGCTTCACACTGTACAGGATGCAGGAAGGGAACCACCCAGCAATCAACGCAAAATGAAGCCTTCTGGAAACATTCATCCCACCAGCTCCCAATGGACACGGACAAAGGAAATACCACAAATAATGCTTTTTAATTAAAATGTGGTATAAAGTTTACACATGCACACACTAGGAGGAACTTATAAAAAATATTATAAGATAAAATATCTTAGAAGAGGAGTACACTTACTTCCCAACTCCTACTAAAAGAAAGGAAATTATGGTATTTGTTATGGATTAGTAGCTTTGGAAATCTCACCTTTCAAGGACAAGTGGAGCTGCTATGAGGAAGAGACAACCACTACTGTTAGTGCAGTCACTGCAGGCAGAAAGACAGACATTGTGTGCAATGGCTAAAAAGACTCAAAAGGGAAATGAATCGGCAACACACAACACTGTATCTGCCACCAGCATATATTTTACTGCACAAATAATGAAATACCTTCAGTGTTCCTATACCACAGAGTTCTGAATCAATGAAGCAATTCATGGGAGACATTTAAACAGCTTAGTGTAGATGCCCAACTGAAAAAAAAAAAAACCTACCTCAAAAACAGTTTGGAAAACATCTATGCTATACCAGGAACTGCAGAACTTGAAGAAAATTAATTGAAGAAAGATGAGCAGAAAGTTGAAACGATCAAATAAGCAATACAAATGCTCAAAAGGATTAGAAAAACCAAACATAAGCACACAAGGGAGACTTTCAGGACACCACTCCTTTTGGATGCAACACGTTGCAGTGCCCAGCTCCCTCTGAAACAGGTTGCAATCCCAAATTTATAGTCACTTGAGTAATGAACAAATCTACATTCAACACTCCAGACATTTCCACATTTTTAGTCACAATCCAGACATGCCTATCATTAGTAGCTGGCAGCAGCAGCAGTTGTTAAACGCTGCTGTTTTCACACCCAATGCAGCTATTTTCAGCAGCTCTGCCTTCTCCAGAGGTAACCAATTACAACATGTATGGTCCCCCTTACAACCATCATCCTCACACGAGTCCTCAGCTCCTGATTACACAGCAGACAGTAACAGCCATCCTCTTTCAAACAGTTCCTTGTTATTCTGAGCTTACTAAACAGCTGTGTGTCAAGCACTCAGAGCCTAAATTACAAGTATTGCACAAACAGCCACTGCCTTTCCTCACTGACCTTCTCATCTGTTGAGTTCTGAAATTTCAAGAGACAGCCCTGATTACTTTGGTAATTACTTCTCACACTGTCTTCTGGTCTTCACTTTATACCTACAATTATAAACAAACAAACAAAAAAAAAAGTGTAGGCACATGGAACACATATTCAATTCCCACTCTATCCTGGAAGTCCTTCAGGGAAAGGAAGTTAAAACGGCCACAAGTTACAGATTAGGATGTTCTGCCTGGACATTAGGAAAAATTTCTCTACCAGACCACAATGGAACAGGTTGCCCAGAGAGGGTGTCTGGTACCAGAAGTTTGTTTTCCTACTTATCACTCTATACTCCCTTAAAAGTAACTGCTTTTAGACTGATTCCCTTGAGAAGCAAAAGGCCATTGTGGCAACAAAATAGTATCTATGTTGTTATTATATATTCAATACATTCAATATTGTACATTCCATGTTGTGTCCCTTCATTGACCTGACATTTCTTCAACCAACTCCAATACAAGACCTCCAGTGCAACAAATACACGATACAGAAGGTGACATACCCAAAAGTATACAGTACAATTTAACTGACATAAAACAGCAAAAAAAAGCAAAAAAAAAAGTTCAGGACAAAGGATACAGGAATACCCAAATATAAAAAAAAAAACCTGCATACCACTCCAAATGACAATGAACTCTGTGTTCTACTACATCATGCCTGGTCCCTAGGGAGGCTACAGACAAACAAGGGATTGTGCAGATGATCAAACACCAGGGCACTGACACAAGGCTTGTTTAGCCTGCAGGGACAGAGCCTGGGGGAGGTCAAGGGCAGCCCTCCAGCCCCTGCAGGAAGCTCCTGAGAAAAGGGAGCCAGATTCCCAAAGTGCCACAGGGTGGGATCATGAAAGGCAGTGGGCAGAAGCTGAAACGAGAGGTTTGGACTGTTGGATGGAAAGAAAAGTCTGCTCACCATGAAGACAGTGAAGCATTGGAAAAGACTGTACAGAAAGGTTGTGAGGTCTCTATTCTTGGAAGTTTTCAAAATATGACTGGGTAAAGACTTGGTCTCAGCTAATAATTAATGCTACTTTGACAAGAAGGTTGGACTAGAAATTTAATTACATTCATTTCAACTAGTATTATCCTCTAATTTTGCAAAGTCTTGCTCTATTCTTAAAAACATTGAAGATTTTTTAAAGGTATTTTAAATCTGAAAGAATTGAAAATTAAAAGTAATCCATGTAGATTTATTTTATTACCATATCTAGACACATAATATAAGATGGAAAGTGTTATTCTTCCCACTCTTTACACATTACACGTGTAGGCATACAAATGTAAGTGTGTACTGCAGTTACCTCTAGTAAAAGAGCTCTTTTTACTACTAAGCCTGAAACAATAATGGCTAAACAGAATCAGAGAGAAATATACAAATAACTCAGGTGAGAGATGCAAAAAAATTTCTGCTTTAAACAACAGAATAGAGATGGAGATTCTGAACATATCTAATATTTCTATTTCTGAACATTGCTAATTCTGATATTTCCCAAGACTCATTTGCAATCTCACCCTGCTTTGCTAGAATAAATCTACTTTCATCTTCAAGCTGATCTCATGTCAACAGTAACAATGTACAAACCTAAGAAGTACAGAGATTAGTTGTTTTCAAATAAATAATTTAGTATGTGCACTTAATCTTTCAGGTGCTTACAACATAGGAAACATTTGGAAAAGCATAGTTTCAATTATATTTTTTCCAAGTAAATTCACATTAAAAAGTTTAATATCTTGAAATACTATCCATTCTCCTTCCTAATCAGGCCTTCTACAGTCTCGGTTACTCACACGTTCTCAGCCTTTCCATGTAGATGCTAAATTATCTTCTGAACCCAGGTAAATTCTTAAGAGTTTCATTGTAATATCTACCCAGAGTTTAACATTCACTACTCTGTCTTCTTAATCACCTTTTGAAAAAACATAAACAAATAGAGTACTTTGCCATTCATTCAGGGCAATTTTATCAAGTGTTTCTAGAAAAATTAATTATCTCCCTATCTTTTTAACTCATTCATGTTTTAACTAGGCTTTAGGGGTGCTTCAGATAACACCATTAGTCTGGGAAGTTCAATACCATGTGAAGATGGTAACAGAAGCTCTCATACAGGTTTGGAAAGTAGTCAGACAAGTTTATGTCTGAAAAAAATCTTAAGAGGCACTATTATGTAAAAAGATAACACACCTGTCTCAGGAAACCAAAGGTCATACACTGTAGGAAGACAGGAGAATAGCATGGGAGAAATAACAGTACCTGCTAACCCCACTGTCAGTTTTCTGAGATATTCTGCTGCTTGTGCCTCTGAGCAGGCCCAGCCATCCTTACACGAGACTGTTACCAGTGACAGAGGGGCAGAACTTACCTGCACAGATTTTGCCATGAAACATAAGACACATATACAACAGATCTGCTTAACACAAACATGTCTCCCAAAGCTTTTATTTTACTTTTTTCTTTAAAGTACGTGAAACTAGGAGCAATAGCTGCTCTAATAATTATAAACATGCCATCATCACTTGTCAGAGGACTGCAGTATGTTTGCATCTTCAGTTCCCATGTCAATTTTACCTAGTGGAAAGCAATTCAAATTATCAATTGTGTCTTTATTTTCTGCCTGCTTCAACCTGCAGATCCTTCTGCAGAGGTTTTCTGGATCTTCCAATTTTTCAGGATTAGAAGCATCCAGATTTTCTCTACAGCAGCAACCCCTGAGATAAGATTAAATAGCAAGAATTTTTCTTCTCTCTCCTCAGCTGGAAGAAGTCCTTTAAATAGAACAAGCTGTTTATAAATAAATGAAGTTACAAAGTCTGACTTTCTAAGAATTTTAGATTTGTCTCCATTTTCTTCTCCCTGCAATAATGCAAGCCAGATTCCCCAGATTCTTTGGGCAAATACAGAATTTCAACTGAATGTAAAAGAAAAAGAAAAATCCACCAATTAGAAAAGACCTTCTGAACAGGAGTGTGAGGAGATAAAATCAGAAATTAGTCACACGATAGGACTTGATCAGATTATGAAAATAGCTATGGGCAACAGATTATTAGAAATAAGTGGATATAAACAGTAAGGTTTCTCCAAATTAAGGTACTGTAAAACCAAATTACTCCACGGAAGGTCCTCTTTTCACCCAGGGGATGGCAGCTGCCAGTCTGTAACTGAGAAGAAAATGGGAACGCTCTGGGTTTTTGTTCGCGGAGTTTCTCGTGGGTTTCCAACCCAAAATTTTTGCCGCGGCCGTGACGTGGCGGGCGCGCCGGGCTGTGCTGCCCCCGCGCGGTACCGGGGCGCCACTGCAGGCCCGGCCTCCCCGCCCTGCTCACCGGCGGGCGCGGAGCTGCAGTAAAAACCCGGGGTTTCACTAAAAACCCCGATGTCCCAGCAAAAACCCCGATGTCTCAGCAAAAACCCCGAGTTAAGCACGTCGGTCTGTTCAGGTCGGATTAAAAATAACATTTCCTAAAGAGCTGGAGGGAGAAGGAAGAGAAGGTCTCTGCATTTTCACACAGTATCAGTTCCTTGGACCAATTCACTACACAAACAAGTTTTTTAGAATATGTGAAGGCAAGCCAGAGGAGCAGAAACTGCTTAGCCGGGAGCTGAGCAGAAACTTTCCAGTGTGGCAATCCCATTTCACATTACTCTGTCATGTTATTTAATGTTTACAAAGAAAGAAGTATTTAACTGGGGAAAAAAATTAGGAGCACAGAGCCAGGCAAAAAACTTAATTCTTCACCAAAAAAACCTGTGCAACTTTCACTTCAAGCATGAGGCATGACGTGCCTTAAAAAACAATATCACTGCTTATAGAAACAGACAAGTATAAAACATGAAAAAAAATTGCTCACACAGGAAGAAGTAAAAATGTATCATATAGCCATCTTAGATATTTTTATAAACAGGTCCTTGAAGAAAGAAACCATGCCAAGATTAGTTTACACTGAATGGAGACAAGAATAAGTAAAGCTACTTTTGGGGTAATTCCCTTCTTGCAAAGGCACAAACAAACACAACTGCTGAGCAAAGTATACTTACGCTAGTACAAAATTATGTCAAATTCAGCAATTAATACACTAATAACAGCCAAGATGGTTTAGGGTTTTTTTAAAAACCTTTTGACCACATGGTTGCAACATTAAACAAAATCAAAGTAGTCCTAAATTCCTGAAATTACATTAAAGTCTGCAGTAAGAAATTCTCATCTTAGCTCTTTTTAATACTGCACTTGTAAAAGAAATGAGTGAACTTCCCAATATCAAGTTTTTTGCTCTTACCCTAATTGTTCTTCTCATTTCTCAATTGCCATTTCCTGAGGTCAGAGTTAATAATTAAGAAGGAATTCTGCATCTGCATCAAGACTGTACCAAAAGAGTGGCAAATCCACTACACAATAGCAGATTTCTCCAGTGCTTCATCCATCCATCCATCCATCCACCCACCCCATCCATCCTTTGACACAGGAAGTATAATTTGCATAAGAGGGTACAGCATAAAGAGCACTTAGCTCTAGTTTACAAGCTATTTTTAATTCTTCTTGGGGGAAAAAAAAAGTAACTACATCAAGAAACATGACGTTCAAAGGTCAAAAAACACCAGTCCAAAGGTCCAAAATCCCTCCAGATAATGGCACAGTTTCTACACACAGAAGGACAAACCTTTATGTAATACAATATGTTATAATTAGAAAAAAGCTTTGTGGGAGATAAAATACACAGTGAGGAGAAGTAGTATATTGTTATACAGTACTGAAGCTTTAATGTTTTTCTAATATGAATAAGGCCTCTTTTTCAATCACAGAATGGTTTGGGTTACAAAGAACCTTACAAGATCATCTAGTTCCAATTCCTCCAGTGTGGGCAGGGGACACCTTCCAACAGACCAGGCTGGTCAACACCTTCCAACAGACCAGGCTGGTCAATGCCCCATCCAGCCTGGCCTTAAACACTTCCAGGGATGGGGGATCCACAACTTCTCCAGGCAACCTCTTCCAATGTCTCACCCTCCTCATAGTGAAGAATTTCTTCCTCATACCTAATCAAAATCAATGCCTAAACCTATCTTTCAAAAGTTTAGAAATACTAAAATTATATTTGAAGCACTGTTAAATAAGAGGCAAAAATAAGAAAATCCAATCAAAATTAACACATTTTTCCACTGTAATTCAATTTGCAATCTTTGCGTTGCATTAACTCAGGCTTTTGCTTCTAATGAAGTACCTGACCCAAACACAAAAGCTCTGGACTCAAAGATATAGAAAATAATGTTAAAATTAATCATAATGAAAAATAATAAAAGCGTTTCCATTGTTCAGATAAGGAACTTTAAAAACAGAGATTATAGCAGCAGTGCTAACAGAAAAAAGCAGCATTACTAATTTCCTAGCAGCTTAATGGAGAACCGCCCATGCTCCACTTGGAACCTGATAGAATTGTGTGGGGCAAGTCTCAATAGGCTGAAAAGTCTTTCCAAGTAAATTCACAGTAATTAGGTTTCTAATTATACCCAGAGCATTAGTGATTGCTGTGGTTAAAACAGCCGGAACTGTTTCCTTATTCCTCTCTTTCTGAAAGCTCAGTCTTTCATTGTTTGAGCAGAAATTCTAGAAATTCAATCTGCCTGAACATACATTTTTTTTAAAGTTTAAATAGAAAAACAGAGACTCCTGTGCTTATGTATGGAGAGCAAAATTAAACTTTTTCCATTGTAAAAACAAATACTACCTGGTATTGAAGCAGCTAGACAGTGTGAAGTAGGGGGCCTTTGATGGCCAAATCTGAAGGCTGAAAAGCCTCAAACCCGAATTCACAACAGTTCAGGTTGTACACTTAGCTCTGAAGGCACTTGCACAGATGCACCTGAGGCAGCTTCTAGCTTCTAACTCATGGTAGCCACGTCCTACCCTGATTACAGCACCTATGTCACTCCACCAGCACCTGCCCGTGCAGACCACACTTCCTTGTCAATACAGTACTTTGAAATACTGCCTGTGTTGTCACAAGTATCTGCAGATGACCTCTGCCCCAAGCAAGCAACTTCCACATATTGCTGCACTCCTCAACTGCAGATAATGTGCAATTACAGGACAGAGTCTCATTTGGCCAACTGGACTGAGATAAAAAACCTTAGACCTTTATTCTATTCATAGCTCTGCCCTTGAGCTGCTGCATGATGTAGAAAAATTTGACTTTCCTGTGCTTCAGCTTCCTCAGCCTTCCTGAGTCAAGCCTATTCATCACCCTTCACCCTAAGAAATGTGCTTTAGTACATTTTTTTATTACAGTGTCTGTTACAGCTGAGAAACAATATTTACCTAGTATTTTATAGCTACTCTGAGACTGATTAACTTGTAACAGAGACAAAAAGATGCAATTGCACTTATAAATTATTAACTTTGCAACAGTAAGGGTGAGCTTTCAGAAGCAGGTAGGAAGCCATCAGCTACTTATCTGGTGGAAAAACTCAGCTTTTATTTATTTCTGTGCCATCTTTTTTTCACTTCTTTAAAGCATACATGCATCTGTTCATAGTGCTGTGAAAGAAGATACTCCTTGCAACATGCACACTCACTATAGTTATAAAAGATACCAGTTAAATTTTTCTGTAGTTATTAATTCTTTTTGTTCTGTGAGTGATTAAGGGGTACACTTCCTGCACTGCTGCAGCTCTGATGACTCACATTTAATCAGTGTCCAAACACTGAAACTCATAGGGTAACCACTGTGAAAAAGTGGCATGCTGTAACAGAACTGAGTTAAAGTAGGAGGAATCCCAGCGTGATATGAAAAGAGTTAAGAAACATGCATGTTTATAAGCACTTAAAAATTGAAATATCTGATTTTAACACATTCTGATTTTTTTTAACTGAGTAAGAAATGCTAAATTCTGATCCTCAGAGATAGACATTTCCTGCATCATTGAGGACTTTGGTTATGCAAAATACCAAGAACTGGGTAAGAAACATCTTGTAGTTTCTGTGTCTGACTAGAATTTTGCCACTATCCTCACAAACTGTTACTTCCTCAGAAAAGCAATGCATACAAGAGCAATATAATCACCCAGTGCCATGAAGGAGCAACCACTTGAAATCAGCTACCTCAGGTTCAGACATCTATTCAGGATATGCACGGATGGTACAAATTACTTTTTGCCTGGATGCACAATTACATTGCTTCTGAAGTGCAGAAGAGATACATAATTCATAGGGAGCTATACCTCATGACCCAAGTGTACTTGTCATTGCAAGTCATACCCAGGTTGTTTGGCTGCTTTATTGCCTCAGCCTGACACTGTGATATAAATCCAGACTACAATGACAAAAAACGAGATGTTATAGTGACAATGTTGACAGAAGATAACAAACCAGGAAAAAGCTCCTTGGGAAAACACCCCTAAGTGTGACAGGGTCAGAATCAGTACCAAGGCCACACTTACATCACAGTAGCAGCAGCTGTCCAACTTAAGACAAATCACAAATTACCTCCTTTGTCCCAACGCCAGTAGAACTGATGTGAAACAGAATTTAAATGAGCACGGAAGGTGCCCAAAGCCAGCCAGATGTATCCAAGTCAATGGAAAAAGTGCAATCTCTGCTCTTGAAAGAGTGGTGGGGGGCAGCTCCCATCGAGCTTGGCAATACTTAATCACTGCAGGCAGTGCTGCAATGGTACAGGTGAGAGGAGGGATTAACGGTGAGGAGGGGGAGAGGTAGAGAACCATCAGCAACAGGGATGACACAGTTTCACAAGGAGGTATTGTTTCCAGCTGAAAGCATTGCTAAAGGGTTCACAGTCAGCTGAGATGAATAAATCCTTTCACCTCTGAAAGCACTCAGCTGCAGAGCAATTGCTACCAGAGGTAAAGTGCTTTCACTGCAATGTACCTTTCCAGAATATGGAAAACTGCTGACTTTGACCTCTGGATATCTGTATCAGAGGACACAGCTTTGGCTGCCGGTAAGACACTGAACACACCTCCTTATGAACACTCTCCCAATCCACCCATCCATACCCTTTCCAAAAAATTGTGGGGAGGCCAGGGAGAAAATGCACGGCTTGAGTAAGTGAAGCAAGTGAAACACTAAGGCTGAGATCAACTGAGTGAAACAAACAAAAATTACACTCTGTTTTAAACTGGGCAAGTTCCTCAATTGTACCCATCAGCTAACAACGCAAATGGAGAGAGAGGAAAATAGAAAGGGACTCAAACAGCACCAAGACAGTCACTGTCAAGAGAAGCAAGAGTAACTTACTATTTCAGAATGCAAAACTAAGGCCCAGCTGTGAGTGGGGAGATGGAGAAGTATTCTTGCACCTTACTTTTCAATCTTGCTAAAAAGTCAGCACTGGCCTAAAACTAAAAAAAGTAAGTCAAAAAAGCCAAAATGAAGATACTACAAGTACAGCCAACCTTTGAGCCACAACATGCTTAGGGTGCTATGCCCTCAATGACCTTCATTAAACCTGCTCCTTACAAGCTCCTAAAGCCAGAAGAGTGTTCAGGGAGTTTCCTCCTCTGGAGAAATCCCAAGGCAAGGAACGTTATACTTGCTCCCTCTCTCAACAGCTCTGTCATGCATCATTTCCCGTTGCCCCTGCAGAGATTTGTCCTGCACTGTTAACATTATAGCAGCACTCGAAATTCCTGTAGAGACAGCAGGGTCAAAGTAACGCTGGGTATTTCACTAAATAAGCAGTAACAGATCAGAAGAAGATGAGGCACTTTCATTCCCCTATACTCCTTGTCTGTCCTATGAAGTGCTGCCTTCTAAAAACAGAGAGACACTCGTGAATTTTTTAATTTTGTTTTTAAGTCTCCTAAGTTCTGATTCACATTCATTGAGCAGACTGTCTCTTCTGTCCTGGTGGCACACAGGCAGCTGCCTGGGGTGAGCCGGGCAGCTCTGAGTGGTTACATTCAACAGCCAGAGCAAGAGCTAATGGGAACACACACATCAGCTTCCAGCCAGGAGAGAAAGAGCTGGCACAATTACAGCTGTGAAAGATACTACCACAACTGAGTGTCCTAGAGTTGCTGGAGTTTAAGTTTAGCCATGCTTCTTATTCTGGCAGGCTAACAGGGAGAATGAAGTAACTTCAGCAGTGACAATTTCTGGGCACCGAATCAATTTTTTCCTGTGTTCTGCACAGATAAGAGAATTATCCACCATAGTTAGTGGATAACTAACACTATAGCTTTAAGTTTCAAGCTGAACACAAGTGGAATACTTCAGACCAATATGAGAAACCTTAGAAAAGTTAAGCTACTTTACCAGGCAACCCTTGTTTTAACTTCTACTTTTACATCTTTGTTTCTAATATTCACTGCTGCCTCAATAACATTAGTTGCTATTTTTAGCATTTCAGAAAAGTATCACTGTGATCCTCAAATCCCTAAAGCATCTGAAAACAAGCAAAGAGATCCTTAAAACTGTAGTTGGATCCATGTTATGAGAACTTTCTAAACAGTTCTTCCCAATTTTGGTGCAGAAAGTACAGCACTAACACTATAGCTGAGTGGATGAAACAAACCTTGAAGTTACTAATAACTCAAACATTAAAGAATTCACAATAATCCACCTCAATGCTGTACCCACTCTCTTCCTGCAAAGCAAAAAAAAAAAAAAAAAAAAAAAAAAAACCCAAACAAACAAACAAACAAACAAATAAAAAAGAACCAGCAACTGTTTCAGGATGCTTGGAGTGCTGCACAATACTGACCAAAACAGTCTTTCTAAAAAAATAATGCCCATAAGGTCAGTCTCTCAATCTTTCCAGCCTGGCAGAGGCAGAGCAAGAAAGTCTACTTTAAAGAATACACACACACACCCCTTTAGTAAATATTTTCGAGACGGACACGGCATCATCACCAGTCCTTTATTAAAAACTTTACAGGCCTTCTTTCAGGCAACTCTGACTTCTTTCCTCACAGGCTGCTTCACACAGCACTGACTCCTTCTCTCTGCAAGTTTCCTTCTTCCTTCTACATAACCAGCTAACCCCAAGCTGCCCCTTACCCAGCCACCTAACCCTGTCTGTCCCTCACACAGCATCTTCTTACCTTATCTGTCCCTTGCACAACCACACATCCCTTCATCCTCACAGCACAGCCAGCAGACTCCATCCCAAACTGCAGCAGACACTCCGTCTCAAACTCTAACTCCAACTAACTCTCAACCAGCTAACCCACTCTTTTCTAACACCCATCCTCATTGGGCAGGCAAGGCTGTCTCCACTTCTCAGCAACCAGTACAGCTGTAATTCATTGAGGAAAATTGCCTTCTGCACTATCCTTACAAACTATTTTCCCACAACACCCCCCTAAAGCTAATGTCATAGAGCAATTAAAATTGTTACCATCACCATTTGCTTACTACCCTTCACAACAGCACTGTGAATGCCTTGTCAAAAAATATGCTCCCTCAGCCATCTAAACATCAATTCAGCCATCCTAGCTCAAAACACTTTCATCAGATTTATGCTCCCAGTGCCAAGTTGAGCTGGCCCAGAGTTGATATTTTTTATAGGAGCACTCCGGCATTCCCATCTTCTGGCAAAGGCAAGTAGGACAGTCACAGCAGAACACAAACCCATTACGTGACTCTCCACTAAGAGGACAAGTTTGTCTCCATGGCCTAGTTGCTCACACACTGACTGAATGTCTGTTCATTGGTTCTTCATTAAACAAAGCACACAAGGACGTCAGATGTCAGTGTACGCAAGAGCCACACCCTTGACGCAGAACAAATGACACTCCCAGCAGCCCAAGACACAACAGCTGTACCCACCCACCCTGGACATCACCACACATCCAGGAGGCTTCAGCCACATGAGAAACAGCACACATTTTCCAAACCCCTGCAAGAAGATCCATTTCTTCAGTACATTGTTAGACCCTAATACAAGAATTGACAAAAGTACAATTTCACTTTGAAAGAGATAAATCAGTATTTATATTGATAATAAAGGTTTGATTGCTTTTGATTAATTCAGCCTTTTTTGCTGCATGACTGGTTTCTATGGGAATGCAAGCAGATTAAAAACCTGCAACCAGAAGTGAGTCAGTTTTGCCTGTTTATGTCTCCTCAGTTCCCTTGGAAACAGACATTATAAAAAAAAAAAAAAAGGAATAAAAAGGATAAAGGTCCTGAAATACCTTCAGAAAATCTCTTTCCAAAGCTTTATCTCTTTGGCTGTCTTACCAGAATTAGAGCTGAAAATAACACAGAGCAACAGATGACAGAATAGTGACTTGATTTTTTTAAGGAGACATCAACAGAACATACCTAGAGATGTTCCAAAAACCACATTCAAACTGACAAGCTCAAATTGTATTAACGTGAGTTTTGGCAAAAGTACTTCATGCAGCATATATATTTCTTTAAATTAGTTCAATGCTAATGTAGAGAGAAATGCAATAGAGGACAAGAAAATAGCATCACACTGTCCTTGTCCCAAGTATACGTCAATACTTTGAGAGAGAGAGAAAAAGTAAAAGCTGCCTTGGGGGAATGAGTCCAGTATCTCCATTGCCAGGATGCTTTTTAATGGAATCATTCCTTCCTTACAACATATTCATTTTGAAGATGCCAAATCAGCTATACACAGCTATATCAGGTTAAGTAACAAACATTAGTATTACATTTGTTATGGATAAAAATGCATTCCTCCAAGCTGATAAAGCAAACCTAGGAGGGCCTGTCAGCAACACTCCATCTCCCACCATACTTTTTAAAGACAACAGCACACCCTCCTATAAGCTGGAACAGACAACATCTTCCTTCCTCCTCAGAGCCAAATGCATCAGGGGAGGGATAGGATGGGAAGTTACTAGGAAAGAGGCTGCAGTGCATGTCTCAGACCTTCAAAGCTTACCACTACCATTACTCTGCAAAAATTCCCTGACAACCAAGAGTCCAGAAACACAAAGAATAGCAATACAATTATTTGCACCTCTAAATTCCTTCTAGAATGCTCCGGACAGCTAAACCTGATTACAAACCATTTATTTCCTTGTTTGTCTCCCACATCACATTATCAGTTCTACATGCTCAGCACACCTCTGTGGAACTCAACACTTTATCAGAGAACTGTGAAATCCATTGTTACTGCCTATCTGGGAAGAATGTACAGGGATAGTGCACATCTCTTACCACTACTGCCAGAGACTGAAGCTGCATTATAAACATCAGGAAAGAGAAAAAGGAAATCTTACATCTGTCCTAAACCCTGTTCATATATTCCCAACAATCACCAGAACTCCTGCATTCAGCATTACACCCCTTATTTTTGTACTTTGCTGCTGCTCTGAGAACTAGCAATATACTGCCACTGACATGAAACAAGGCCTGGGGAAGAGTAGCCAGTCATGATACTCACTAAAAGGATGAGAGAGGAGCAGGAATCACTGGAGGTTTGTCTTGAATAAGCAGTTGAACTTAATTCAATGTTAATTAGTTCACATTAGCTGAATTCAATCTATTCTTGTCACAGTAAAGATAAGCCTTAGAGAATTAATTATTTGCTATTCTCCTTTGTATTCTGCAAGGTGTAAAGTCACACAGGAAGGAGAATAATCTCGAAGGACTCACTCAAGGAGGAATGGATTTAACATTAAGTGGAGAACGTTTAACGTTAAGGGAACATTAAGAGAAACATTGATGTGTATCTTTCAGTCTATTTCAAAGTTTAGCCCCCTTTCAGATGTACATATAAACAATATACTTTAGTTATTAATTTACCTCAGCAGCTAAATACACAAACATCCAAATGCCAGGGAAACTAGTTCACACAGTAAACCACTTAACATAGTTACCATTCAAATTCATCCATGACAATGACATGCACAGGTATTTTCTAAAACATTAAGTGAACAAATCACACAAGCAGGAAATAAGCAGATCAAGTGTTTTCCATCCTACTCTATAACAAATTTGTTTGTTTCCATTATTAAACAGGTGTCAAGTTTACTAAGACCAGTCTGTGAAGAGATTGCAAGGGTGTCAGGTGTTGGGATCAGCTTAGTTTCATACCTCCTCTAGCACAAAGAACAGAACAAAGATGAATGTCACTGCTGAAGCTAGGTATTCACTATTAAACAGATGAAAGCCACTGGTCACAAGAAAACCAAAAATAATTTAATAACAAGATAACTCACACAAAATCAATAATCTTTGATTACTAAGGACCCCAAAATCAACATATCTGACTTAGCTTTGCCTTTGGGGACATCAGCATTATCACATTAATCTTAAGGAAATTTACAAGGTCACACACTGCACTGTAATTGGGGAAATAAAACCACAACAGTTACCATGCACCACCTATCTGGTGCACTTAACTAAAGACAACTTCCCTTCAGCAAATACAAAGTATAATTTCCCCATTATACACAGTATCATATTACACATTCTCAATAAAGCCTAATCATAGTTAAATAAGTAATTAAAATCTGTCATTTGTTAACTTCCAAATGCTGATTTATAGAAGCTTAACATTAACTCTTCATATCAAGTTTCCCAACATAGGGTTGTAAATTTGTACTTTAAATTTGCGTAAGTTCCTCCTGTGTTAAATTACATGATAAATAAAGTGGGTTTTGATATATAAAGAAGTCCAAACACCAACAGAAAACAGGTACCATCTTTACTGTTTCAAAAGTAACATCTATCCCTTTACACGAGACTACTGCTTATGGTAATATTTCAAGGAACTTCACCCAGTATTTAAGACACAATCCACAAAAGTGTCTAGAAGGAACAACAGCACTGCCTAAATCAAACGTGACAACTGATAAAGAACAGTAAGCTAAATCTTCAAGCCAGCATCATCTCTTTGTACATGTTGAAGAAGCTTAATGCAAGCACTGCAACTTCCAAGAATAAATGAACAACACGTTTTACATAAAAGATTAGAAAAAGGGAGATACATCAAACCAAAGGGTCTGTTATATTACCTCACAGTGCTCCTGTCAGAGCATCCTGGGTAACCAAAAGCAGCCAATGCACTCAACAGAAATCACACTAATTAGGCTGCAACTTAGAGTCATCTTTCCAGGTAAAAGTGTTCCATTTATAGAAATCCACAGTGTCTGCACACAGATTTGCAACACTGCATTGCAACCCAAAGTTACCACAAAACTCCCCAGAGACTGACACAGTATAAAATAACAAATAGCACACAAAGCTAAAGGGACAATATCCTTAGAGGACTGCAGAAAGTTAGAACCCTTCTCAGCACCTTCATGCATAATATATAAACACATAGCTGCTTCTTCATTTATAACAAAGATTACACACAAGCTGTGGCACGAAAAGTTTTTTTGCAAGCCTTGGGAAGTCCAACATGATTTCCTGGTGGCATGAAGGAAGTAAAAGATGGTAGGTGTTACTTCATAACAGATCACCATGTAATAGCAGATGGGCAAAACTGTTCTTTGAACCACAACTGTACTTAGTTTCAAGCAGGAAGGATTTTCTACAACCTGTCAAGAAAACTGCTACTTTTCAAAAACTCATAATCAAGATTAACAGTTTTCCATTTCCCTCTCTGAAGCACAAACCTGAAGAAAAAAAATCCCCACTCAGAAAAACACTATGCATCTCCTTCTACAAATTTAGTCTTACAATAGTTGTTTTAGTTCAAGGCACCTCAGAAGTTCTGTCATAATCAGTGTATCAGCACGAGTGTCATACCCAAGTCAAGATCTGTCATCATGCAAAACTCCTTAAGAGCACATAACAACAGATTTGGAGCATGTAGAGGTAGCAAAATGCTAAGTTTCAGAAGCATTGCAGCAGAAACCTCTATCAGCATGCACAAAACCACAGTACAGCAAAGAAGAAATTTGACCAGCGGCTTCTTGTCAGTTCTGGATCAGTGTTCCTCAGCTGCTGATCCAGGGAGCAACAGAGAGCTCTGAGACATCTGAAACGGCCTGTGGAACAGCTGCAAGGAAGGCTGGCTTGTTTTTTGGGCTGGAGGGGAGAGGAGGGAATTGTTCTCTTGTTTTTATATTTTCAATAAATAGTTATTGCATGGCAGGCAAAATCAGCACAAACAAAAACAAAAGCAGCAACAGAGCAATCAAACTTCAGCGTAATTTCTGTCTCACTGTAACTTTCTATGGCCTTCCTGCACAGTACAATCCTCAGATTGTATTCAATGAGGTCAGATGTCTCTTTGGACATAAAAAGGTTGAGAGACATCCTTTAGATGACAGATAGTTGGCAGATAACAACATGAAGGATAAATGGAAGATGAGGATTTCTGAAGGACAAAGTAAGATGATGGGATAACCAGCATATATGATTACAAAAAGAAATTTAAATTCACCAGAGGGAAAAAACCAAACTTGTCTTAGATATCTTAACATGAACAGAGGATTCAGGAAACAAAAGACTCAACATACAAACTCTTTATTTTGACAATTAGGAATCATAAACTAACAGAATATTCCAAGAACTGAGATCTCTAATACTAGATTTATAAAGCATGAACCTGCTCTTGTACCCAGTAATAATATAAAGCCATAAAGAGCATTAGGTAGTCACAAATTCGACCCCTTAAGCACACTAAATGTTCTAGCATTTGAGCGGGCTTAATCACATCCCTCTAATACTACTAAATCAGAACCACCTCACCACTATTGCAACTATTTAACAGACGTTTTAGGGAGCCCAGAAACAGTTGCACCATTCTCGTACTTACTTGAATCCTCCCATCTGAGCAGGTGCAACTTCCAAGCAGAATAGTACAGAAATCCCAGAACCAGAAAGAGGCAGAGGGCTAGCAGCATGTTACGCGTGAACACCAAGAGTCCCATCTTCACATTAAATCTGCTCTTCTACATGACCTGAGAAAGAAAAACAGGTTGAGGTTGGAGCCACCTTCTCCAACGGGCATTCTCTCCAGAACGTGCAATCCCATACCCAGCACAAGGCAGGGATCCCAGACCGTGCTCTCCGCAAGGTAAAACACAGGCGTTCCCCAAAGCACAGCAGTGAAACAAGAACCACCCCCGAGAGGTGCCAGCTCTGGCCGTCACAAGGGTCGCCGCGGCTCCGGAGGGGCGGGGATCACCGCCATGCCGTGACAGAGCACCAGCCCCGCTCCTGCCCCCTTCACACACCCGAGTCCGGCTCGGCCCCGGCCGCCGAGGCCTGGCGAGCACCGCGTCCTCCCGACAACGCCACCGGGCAAACCCACGGCGCCGGGGGTGTCCTGCGGACAGCGGGGCCCGCGGGAGCGGCAAGCGCAGCGCTGGTCCCGGCCGGAGCCCCGCCGAGCGCCGGGCGCTCCGCGTTGCTCTAGAGGCGGTACCGGTGCCCGGGGAGAGACGCTCGCCGGGCCCGGGCAGGACGGCAGCTGCTCGCCAGCTGACAGCTGCCAGCGGCCGGCTGGAGCCTGGGTTTGAACGGGCAGCGGCGCCGCCACCGCCGGGCTGCCCTCGCCTCGCCGTGCTCCGCTACCGGCTACGCCGCACCCGGCCGGGCAGCCCGCTCGCCGCGCCGGCCGCTGTGAGGTGGCCTGCCCGCCCCCGCTCCTCCTCACCCGGCCGCCGCCGGCTCCGGGCGCTCGGCCGCCGGCTGCGCCCCCGGGCGCGGGGCTGCGGGCGCCGCCATGCCGGGCGCGCCCAGCGGGACCCGCGCCGCCGGGGGCGCCGCGGCCGCCAATGGCGCGCCGGGGCGGGGCGGGGCCCGCCCGCATAGCGGCCGCCGCGGGCCAATGGGACGGCGCGGGGGCCGCGCCTCGGCCAATCGCGGGAGGCGTCCGCAGCCAATGGCGCGCGGACGGGGGGTCCCTGCCTGAGGAGCGCTGCGGCAGGGCGGCGGTGCGCGTGCGCGGAGCGCCCCCTGCGCCCCCCAGAAAGGGCCCGGGCCCGCTTCCCCCTCACGGGAGCTGCCAGGCGCCGCTCCTCCTCCAGATCCCGGCGCCGCTCCCTAGTCACGCCGTGGCACCTCCGGAGCACTGCGGTGCTTCCAGGCCTGGCCCTGGGTGGCCCCTGCCAGCAGTGCCCCCGTTGTGAGGCTCCTCATTGTCACCCCACAGTGCTGCACCTTCCGCCGGCTGAGGCACCTCAGCCCCTGCCGGCCGCTGCGCCCCTGCAGTGACACGGCATCGCCCGCCCTTCAGGCACTGCATTGAGGGCGCTGCCTTTCCCTTCAAGTGCTGCACTGCCCCGACGGCCTCCCAGCGCTGCCCCGGTCTGCACAGCCAAGCTGCAGCCAGGACACGGCAACGCAGCCCTGGGGTGCTTCCATCGTTGCCCCAACACAGTATCTCTCCCTGCCACTGTCACACTATTCTCCGGCTGCTGCACACCCAACCAGGTCCTGCCCAGCCCCTGCACGGCTGTGCGCCACCTCCCGGCGTAGCACAGCCTCTTCCACCGGCCCGCACCGGGCGGCACGGCCCCCCCAGCTGCCCTTCCACCGCACAGCTCAGCTCACGCCGCGCTCTTCCCGGTATATTACAGTCTCCACCTTGTCACTGCACAGCTGTCCTGTGAGCACAGCAGCACTGGGAACAGCCTGCAACGCACTCTTCCCACAGCATTGCCCCCGTTCTTGCTGGTCCCACAGGCTTCTAACACTCCTTATGCAGAGGGCAAGCGACAAACTCCAATATAAGGCCTCTCAGGGATGGAATGATAAAGGGAAATTATTAGTCGTGAAGTCATCTGAAAGGAAAGAAGCCATAAGGAATAAACCTACATCTTCAGTGACTGGCCCAGTGGTTCATTTGTCACTGATAACAGAAGGAAAACAAAAGGTGATTTTAAGAGAATCTTAGTAAGATCATGTCCAGCACGGTGGCAGCTCCTGGTGAGCCCAGGTGCCGATGTTGAGTGGCAGGCACTGCCTTGAACAGCACATCTGGCTGAGCACTGCCCGTTGACAGAAGGCAGAGTTCCTGCTGGTCACAGGGAGAGCTGGTGGGGGCTTGTACAGCCCCATTTTCACAGCCAGAAACCTGACTTTGTGCTCTGCACAAATGAAGTCAGTGCAAGTTGGTTGCTACTGTGGCACACACACAGACAGGCTTCCAGACCTACCACACTCCTCTGCAGAGGCACAAGGGAGACACATGTCACACTGATATGCCATTAAGTTTTTTGGATGCCTACAGCTTCTAGAGAAAGCACAGGAGACCAACTGACTCATGCAAGCACTTAGGTATCACTGGCACCAATATTCCCATGAGGAGGTATGTGGAGAGGAGACACAACCACATCCATGCAGTCTCTGTGCCTCAATAGCCCTTGTCCCTGTGACACAGAGTTCTGCACTGCCTGCTGCCACTGTGCCTCATCTGCTTCCAGCTGTCCCCCGGCTTCACCTAAACCGCCCCGACCGCAGGGCATTTGAACCCCGCGGTGTGCGGGCACAGCAGGTGATCTGATTTCAGTGATGAGGTAAGTGGGGACCTACTGCATTAAGCCAGATAGCAACAAGTCTGAGGCTTGCTCTTGAGCCCGTGTTTGTCACTCAGGAAACTCTAACCCCATTATCAGGTGTCAGTTTGCTGCAAAGAGCTCAGGATGAAGTCACTCTCCTTGGCAGCCGGAAAAAACTCAGAAGGTGAGCACTGTGCATCTTGAAAAATCAGGTACCAATGCCTGGCAGCTGTTTGATGGCCATGAGATGAATTAAGGCAATGATTAGTGGAGTGATTTGGTTCAAGTAGCAGGACTTTAGTCTGAACATGTTCCTTCTTAGCTTACACATTTCATTCAGAGGCAGATGTCAAGCTGGATGTTGCTAGGAGATAGACAGCAGGGGAATAATTAAGTCTGATTAAATCCTATCATATTGCTGTGCTGCTTTCCAGAATGCTCTGCAGCTTTTTAAAACCAAACTGACCAAATGATCAGGCAAATGGTCTAGCCCAATCTGCTCAACAAAACCCACTCACAGCAAACCTGCTGAGCCTGTGGATACCCACGTGTCTGCAGAGAACTTCCTACAGCAGCACTGGCCATGATTTGAGAAGAAAGGCTCTAGCAGAGGGCACAGCTGGTGGCTGCATTAGTAGGTAGCACAAAACAGTTAGAGCTGGTCACTGCTTGGGGCAGGCAGTGAGGGACCCTACCCCTGTGTCCTTGCATCAGTGCTGCAGAGACACTCATGTCGGACTAAGCATAACTTGGACATACCAGCATGACCATAAGCAAAGCTTCCCTCTGCCCATCTTTTGAAAGGAACCTCCCTGGGTCATGCCAAAATTGCTCTGCAAATTCCCCTCGTGTGCATGAGCAGGTGCTGAGCACCACAAGGCACTCCCACGGAACTGATGCCTGCCTGCATTTTCTTCCATGGTGGCTGAGCCACGGACTATATGGGAGGGGGGCTCATAAATAACAGCTACAGGCTCTTTTCCCACCAGTAAATGAAGTTCAGCTGTAATTATCTGCATCAGATGCTAAATACACACATCAGCCTCCAGGCTTCCTTCATAGAGACTTCTAATCTCATTTTGTTTCTTTACCCTATAAAAATTACCATTCTAATACTCACACTGTAATCCTTCTCCTGAAATTAAATGTCATCAAATCAGGCCCAAACTAATTAATGCAATATTTTATGATTAATTAAGTACTACTATATACCACAGCAAAGATCTCTTTCAGTAATGGCTAGACAGAGATTACCTCTGCTGATGCACAGGCTCAAGGAATGCAATCTGGGCTGTAAGACACTTGTAGTTTATCGTATCTCTCTGATCAAACTTGTTTCATCTCATACACTCATTATGTATTATTCTTAAATGCAGACTCTGAACGTGATCAGACTGTGGAGAGCACTTTACATTTCTGCTGCTCTGGCTACTCTAAGAACAGAAATGTTAAACAGCATCAGCACCAGGACCACACAAAACAAGTTAAAACAATCTGAATTTGGCTTAAAAATTCTGCCACCCTCCAGATGTTTTCAACAGCAGAGAATCACACTTACCACTTTGGGAGCAGGTAAACTCCTGGAGCCTGCCTGATCTCCTCCCCAAGTGCTCTGCCTGACTGGACCAGTTTTCCAAGGGTCTTCCTCAGATGAAGTGACCCAGTGGTCCTGCCTGGCAGGTGGCCGTGTGAGTGCAAGCCCCTGGGCAGCACCCCGCTCAGCAGTTCATCTCCTTGCAGTAATTCCAATACACTATGTTTGGTTCACTCATAGTTTCCAAGAGAGGAGGTAGGCTTGATTTGAAGACAAGCATTAAAGACTCCCACTTTTCTGGGTCTGCTTCAGGAGTCCCTCACCTTCACGTTCAGAAGAGCATCCCACCTCCCTGTGTCTGGCTTCAGCTTGCAGACATACCATTTTATTCTGCCTTCTGCTTGATTAAAGAGCCTTTCAGAGCCTGGCATTTTCTCTTTGTGACACTACACATATGCTGCAAGCAAACCCCCTCTCATCCGTCTTTCTGAAAAGCTAAATATACTGAGTCACTTAATTCTCTTTCTGCCAGGCTTTTCCTCCCACCCTCGAGCCATTTTTGCGTTTCTGCTCTGTAGAGCCTCTCTGATTTTCCTGAATCCTTTTCAAGAGATAGAATCCCACAATGAGCCTCCCTAATGCTTTGACAAAGGGATTTAATCTGCTTTTCCTATTTTCTGTCTTAAAGGGCTGCATTAGTCCTTTCTGCCATAGCATCAGGATAAGCATTCAGGCAGGATTGTCTCAAATCTTTTCCAGACCACCTGCTGGCAGGTTAGAACCACCTGTATCTCAGCTGCACATCCAGGAACTGATGGAGTTTGGTGGTTGGGGACACCTCCACACCCACACACCTCCCTCACTCACTCCCTGTCCTAGAATCATGGTTGCCACATTTGGGGGAGCTGAGCTTGGCAGGCCTTAGGAAGATTTGCTGAGCCCTGGTGAGCTGTCCAGGAGGAAATGTCCTGCTCCCAATAGGAAAGAAAGAGAGCTGTGAAAGAGAGAAGAGCACAGAACCAAGCAGTGCCTGTTGGCATCCAGGCTGGTTTGACTCTCTGGGAAATATTTTGCAATGTCTGTTAATATTTTACCCATCCTGTTCAGAGTGACAACAGTCACTGTATAATCTCTGCACTGACTAGTTACCAGGTTGTACACCAACAACACAGCCTCTTAAAAGTAATAGACTAGGTGGAGATTCCATCTTTAATTCTACTCCTTAAGAAACCAGCTAAAATAACCTCCCCCCAGCAGCCTCCCCAGTGAAGCCTACCTGAGATCTGGGAGTGAAATAGGGAATCTTGCTCAGTCCAGGTGCCATCACTGGGTATCACAGTGCATTTCCTCATGCCAGTGCTGCAGGAACCTTGAATGAGCCCAGCTCCAGCTGTGGCTGTTCTGCCTCTCTGAAGCGCTGACTTTGAGTTTCTGAGATGATTGCTGAATAAACTTGAATTTCAAAGACAGAACTGTGATGGCCATGAACCTCAATGGGTTCATCTGTTCTGCAGACAGGCATTACCTCATCCCCTTTCATACCATAAAAACAGCTGGAAGAGTCAGGCAAGGCAGGCAGGCACCATCCAGCCACTGCCTCCTCTCAAATGGGAATGGCAGGAGTGACTCCATCTCACAGATCTCTCACAGAGAGGAGGGAATTTGGCAAAGCAGTGGCACAAGGAGAGGTTGCAGCTCCCCAAACCAGCTACACTCATGCTGCAGGCTCAAGTAATTTGCTAACAATTTGATGATTTAATCACAGACTCTCCCAAACACTTGTTAATTTTTAGTGAATGGTCAGCTGGTAGGAGGTCAGAATAATCTTTGACCCTAATAAAGGGTCAAAGCAATGGGCAGAGAAATGGCAAAGAGCCCTATTCTTCCACAGAGTAGGTGAAAGCACAGGTAAGGGCATCCTGAGTCTGTTAGCAGGGAAACTGCTCCCTGGGCAAAAGGGAAGTTCTGGCTGCTGAGAGCAGTAGCTTCTATAGAGAACACTTTGCCTTCTCCACTGCTTTCAATAATGCTGTAGGATTTTAATTAAAAGAATGCATTATAAAGAATTAATAAGACTCAAGTAGATTAACACCTACTCATATTAACAGCTACATTCTGGGATCTGTCAGTGAGCTGAGGCTTAATGGGGAGACATCAACAACAGGAAGCCTACCTAGACCCCCAGTGACCCCTGCTCCAGTGCCATTTAATAGGTCTTAATATCAATTGTCTGGATGACAAGATGAAGGCTTAGATTTGGGGCTGATAAAACACTGAACAGGCTGCTTGCTGCTACAGCATGAGCAGAATGGCCTGGGAAAATGGTAACAGCCCACAGCACAGTGATGGGCTGCAATGGAAGTCCTTGGGAATGAAGAAGACAGGCTCTACTGCAGGGTGGAGAATCTCCCTGAAAGCAGGGGTGGGAGGTGAAATTAAGGAAAAAGCTGAAAAGGAGCTGTCCCTACACATGACTGTTGCTATTAGCTTGCAGCACAGTACCTTGGTCGGAGTCAGAAGGGCATGGAGGGGATTTCCAAGCAGAGCTACAGTGCTGGCAAAGCCAACTTGATGTCAGGTCCGCTCTCCAAACTTCAGAACAGGCACAGAAATCCCAAGAAGCAGCAACATCACCACAAAAAAAAAAAAAAAAAAAAAAAAAAAAGGCTTGCTTGCAAATGTGACAAATGAGGCTGCATGGGATGTGAGGACTATGAGGTACTTCACTGCCCCAGGAGAGAGTCTCCTCACTGTCAGAGGGAACAGAGTACTGGTATGGGCAGAAGAAAGTGCAGGAGTCAAAGGTGAGAAGTTGATGGGAAAAACTCAAGCCTGAAATTAAGTACAGCATGCTCATTGTACTTAATGGGGCAGCCATCTTTGCTATGAAGCAGCTTGCAAAATAAGTTTAGATCTCAACTAGATCTCAACAAGTTTAAGGTCTCAATTTTTTTGACATTTGTGGCTCAGGCATGAAGGAGAAATGCTGCATGGACGTGCTTGTTTTGCCCTGACCTGTAAGCTCCCCTCCTGATCTCCTGTCCAAACAGCTCCAGGAGCAAAAAGGAGGCTAGGACTGATTCCTGCATGCCAGAGAATGCAGTGGAGAAGGTGCAGAGGGCTCTGCCTGAAGCCATTTTTGTTCACCTGCTCTTCCAGCTCATGCAACTCTGCCTAAAAACAGGTACAACAGCCTGAGCTGGCTCTGTGGCATTACATTACCTGCAGCTGTGCTCATTGCCAGCCCTTTACCCAAGGAATGTGTAATTTCCAGCCTGGAGCTTCAGTACTTCATTACTTGCACTGAAGCAACCCCTTGTGCACCTTCAGCTGGCCCGCTGTGGTGATGGGGCCACTAGCCACAGGATCCTCTTTCCATCCTGTTCAACCTGAACCTCCTCTCCATTGCTCCCTGGTGAACTGGAGCCTCTGAGCCCAAGTAATGCACCAGCAACCTTCATAAAACACAGCAACCAGCTCTGTTACTCATACTTGTCTTTCCCATTCGTGCCCAAGTGAACTGATGCCAAAATCCACAGCATAAGCACAGCAGCACAAGTGCCTGAGTCGGTATCCACTTCAGGTTTACAAACCTTCCCCCTTTGTGTCACTCTGATCTCTTCCCCATGTGCCCAAAGGAAACAGTCAGCAACAATTCCTCTGGTAAGCAACTCCCTGGGCATATCTGCAGAGCCACAGGCTGCACCCCTGTGGGTGACTGCCCCTCTCAAAACCCTGTGATGCACCAAGGGACATCAACACCTCCCAGGGTGCAGGGCCATGAGCCCAGAGAGATGCTGTTGAAGCATCCCAGCTCCTACACATCTGAGACCAGGGCAAGCATGATGCTCAGGAAAGGAATCAAGGAGATAGGAAGTAGCAAGGGCAAGGAGAGGCAGGAGGAAGGGAAAGCACCAGGCACCTCAAATGCTGCCAGTCACTGGGAAGGTGGTGGGAGGAAGTGCTGGTTCTGCTGGTGAAGGTGCTTCACTGCTGGTCATGAAAAGTGAAGCCTGGCCTGGGGCACTTCCAGCTGAGGTAGCCCTGCCATGTTGCAATGCCTTTCTTCCCTGCTCCTGAGTGCTGAGGCTTATCTGCTCCCTCTTGGGAAAAGGAAGAGAAGAACCACCCAGCATGGTGTGGGCCACAGGAGCTGTGTGAGGCATGCAGGGGCTGAGGGCTTAGTTTGCACTGCCCTGACCCCTGTGCTGCAGGACATGGCCAAGGGTTTGTGCTCTCCTGTGGGACATGAATACACTTGGTTTGGGAGATTCAGCATTTGTGACTACCTGTTCATTCTTGCAGCTGCTTTTCATAACAGGGAGTTAGAGCAGCCGGGGGAAAGGCCTCTGGGTGCTCTGTTTGCTGGCAGGATGTGGGCTAATAGCAGCCATGAAGAGGCAGCTGCTAGCCACAGGCAAGGGACACAGAGAGAAGGGTGCTGCTGAAACACTCAAAGTGTTTGTTGGTAGGTATGAGTGAGAACAGGACTAAGGGGACACTGGATCCTTGTGTAGGAAGTGGGATCCTAAACAGTGAATATACAGAGCTGCCCAGCCAATGGAGGACCCTGACCCTGTCCCAGCAGTCATGGGGAGCAGGTCAGCAGGTCCTTGTTTTCAGCTGCAGCCCATCCCACCCAGCCCCAAGAAGGTGGGGACAAAGCTCCGCCTCTCCAACAAAGCTTCTCCACCCTGCTCCATGGGAACCAACTCCCTATGCCACAGCCAAGGGAGTATGAACTTTCTGCAGCCATTGCCTGAGCCACTGCTATGCTGGGGGATGCTGGAAGATCCACAGCTGTTCAGGGCTGGAACTTTCCAGGACTCAGTAGCCAGTTGAGGGACATTTGCACCTACAGCTGAACTGAAAAGGGGAAGCTTTAACACCTTCTTTCATAGAAACTTTCCAAGCCTCAGGCCCTGCAGAAAAGCCAAACACCTCAGCTGGAAAGGCTCCCCAGTTCTGTGACAGCAAGTCACGTGCAAGCATGTGCAGTTCCACAGCTTCAGATACCTCCCTCCTTTTCCTTCACAAGCCAGGAAACAATATCAAGAGCCAGTGAGAACTGAGGAATTCATTAAGCTACTCTCTCAAAAGCAGTGAAGCTGCCGAAGTTCAGAGGGAGAAGGATGGTGGTATCCTGCATCAGTAGCTGCTCCCAGCAAGCCCAGTGCCCCAGCACCTGGTCAGTGCTGCCTTCCCTGGGGGAAGAGCCTATGGTTCTCCCATTGCACCAGGTGGCTGCAGCTGGGAGAGGTATCACATGGTCTGGATGTGGAGTAAGCCTGTCATCTCTCCCTCATTAGCACAGCGAGGCCTAAAAATATCCCAGAGTGGGTTGATGGTGGTTGTGCTGCAGTTTCCATTATGCAGATGAAAATGGCTGGTCCCTGCCAGAGTGCTTGGGGAAGCATCAGCTCTTCTGCCCTGCACTGTGCTGCAGAAATCTTCATAGGAGAGAGGTCCCAGGGACAGACCATGGCACAGAACATCCCAGCCAGGCACAGCATCACTCCTAGGGATAATCTCAGCCAGGGCAGACAGCTCCATAGGTGTTGTTCCTCCTGAGCGCATGGGACTGAGCAGGGTGGGGAAGAGGGGAATGGAGTTTCACAGCCCACTGCCATGAACTGTGATGAAATGGAGAGCTGCCCAGGCAGCACGAGTCAGAAGTGCACTCAGGGAGCTGAGTTGACAGCACTGTGTGTGCAAGCACAGAGGTACAGGTAGCTGAAGGACAAGTTAGCAGAGCAGCCACAGCAGGAGTGGGATGAACCCTCAGCCCACAGGAAAAGCCAGAGGAGCACAAGAGCAAGGGGCCAAATTTACAGCTTGGCCAGGAAGAGGCCTGGCTGGCTTTGTGACCTGCATCATGCTGCCAAAGGGCAAAGCTGCCAGCTCCTCCCTTCCCATCCCTATACATCCCAAATCCGCAGGGCCTGACAGTGAGCACAGCTGTTGACACTCAGGCAATTGCTCACCCAATAAACCTGACTGAGTGGGAAAAGCAGCTGAGACTGCTGGAGAAGTCAGGAAGGATATAGCAGCTCCTGCTTAAGATCATGAATCCAGCGCCAGAGATTCTGACTCTGACACAGACTCTTGGCTGGCAGGCACAGTCTGATTTCATCCCAGCCTCAGAGGTGTCCCCAGGATGTCACAATCACCCTTGACCACAAACCTGAAGTGCAGTTTACTTTTACTCACCCTCACCACGTGGTGTGCCTTCCTCTGATCCTGGGCCAGCAGGGCAACCCCCTGCACAGCCAAACCTCTCCTGGAACGGTGACCCTTGACAGTGTCAAGGCCACACTGACTGGGCAGCACTTCCCAGAAGCAAACGCTCCATGCACGGACCTGTCGCACCTCTCTCTGCACCAGGCTCTTGGCAGCTGTCACCAGGGATCAGAGCCCTGAGCAATCTCACCTGCTTGTAAGGCTGGGGGAAAGGTTGTGCTGGGAGAGCAGCGAGTCCAAAACACCATATGGCCCAGCCATAGCCAGGCATCTGTTTATTGAGAAGTGGAAAATCTGCCTCAGCAGGTACCAGGCATCTCTCCAAAAAGGCTGCACAAGGGCTCTTCTGTCCAGTGGCTTCTGGGATTCTCTAGGCAGGCTCCAGCCTGCCTGGAGAAGAGGAGGGGGTAAATCTGCTGTGAGAGGTGATGACTGTCCAGCCCTCAGGATCAGCCCCACAGCCCTAGCCCTGCACTCTCTCTGGGAGCAACCTGTACAGCCTCTACACACCCAGTGCACAACTGGAGGCTGCTTCTTTGCAGAATCTGCACAGATGGCCAAAGGACTGATCCAGGTCCCCCAACTCTGCCCCCACAAGTTGATAGAGAGTGTAGGACACAGGCAGGCAGGAGGAATCCTGGGCAGCTGTTTCAGACAGCATGGTCCAGGGTAACAGTGAACAAAGCAGGGTCCTGGGGAAAGACCTCCCCAGCACACTGCGCCAGTGCGATGTCCCACACACGCAACAGTCCAACCCAGAATAGGCAGAGAGTAGGGCAGGAGAGACCTCACTACACTGGGCTGGGACCCCTTGAAAAGGCTCTTCTGGAGAAGGTGAGCAAGAAAACTTTCTCATGTGCTGGCCCACCAGGTGCTGACGTGCCTGGCTCCCAGCCCACCAGCTCGGAGTCACGCAGCTCCCATGAACGCTGCCTTTCTTCTCCCTGCTGCAAAGCCCTTGGCAGCCCCTCATCAGCTTCAACTGGGGAGGGAGAAGAGCCAAGATCTCTTTTTCTGTCCTTTTCCCTTGCCAGGCTCTGCACAGTGCTGAGGGTCTGAGCTGGGGGTCTCCCTGCTGGTGACAGCACTGCAGACCTCTGCTCCCAAAGAAGTTGCACTCCAACCTGCGAGGAAGAGCAGGGTTGGCCCCAGCCCCACTGTGTGGATGGCTGAGGGTCCAAACAGGATGCCCTCTGCTACCTCTGCATATGAAAGAGAGAATGGTAGAATATGAGCATTTACACTTCTGCCAGTCCCTGTGGACACCAGCTGTTAAACGATGTTTGGAAACATCTATCCAGCTGGAACTAGGAAAGCAGAGAGGACTCAGGACAGACCCATCTCTGGCTGCCAACACAACTGCTCTCTTCATCCTGCCATGGCTCTGCTGGGCCTGGACAAGCAAAGCTGTGTTCCTGTTGAAGAGCCAAGTGGCCTGGGCAACCATCCACCACAGGCAAACACAGTTCCAAACTACACAGGCTGCTCAGCCCTTTGGTGTAGCTGCTCCCCATCACCAGTTCCCTTGTTCTCCTGTATCACATCACTCCTGTTTTCCATGGAGCTGTTTGCAAGTTAATTGCTCCTCTGTACCTGTAGTCCATCTGCACCCACCACCCACACTAAATGCATCCATATCGTGCACCTAGGACACTAATTTCTTTGTAATAGCTTGTGCCTATCAGGAGCAAAGTTTGAGTTAATACCTGCTGCGAGGACAGGCAAGAAAATTAACCCAAAAGTTGCAGAGATATTGTATTCAAGAGAAGCAGCAGCACTTGAGGAAATCAGAGTCCAAGCATATGACCAGCTCATTGACAACCATCTGATCCCCATGTCTGATGTGTCTCTGGAGGTCCACAGGTACAACATGCTGCCACACCTCCCTAAATTCAGCAAGACTGTGTGATTGAGCCACTATACTTCAAGTAGTTTGCTTTTGTCTATAGCATATCTGTTGGGCTATAAAGACAGGTTTGCTTCTAACTCTATATGGAGGGCTTCAGTCTGGATATCAAAACAAGCCACCTACCTTGCCTACAGCCTGAGAGAAGACAGCTGTTTCTTCAGCCAGCAGTTTGGAGAACGGTGAGAACATCCCATTTCCTGGGGTGCTGGGCAGTATGAGGGGCCCACATCACCAGGCAGTAACTCCTGGGAGGTAGAATAGCCCAGGCAGCAGGCTTGTTTCATTTCTCTCCTGCATCATGTACTGAAGGTGTTCACACAGTGAGAATGTTTCCTAAATGCAGAATTCCAGGCCAAAGACACCTCTTCTCAGGCTCTCCTACCTCACTCAGTTTTGTTTCAAAATTAACATGTATACTATACCATTTACATCTTTTTCCTGTACCCTCCCACACACTTCCCTCATTTGCTAGGTGCTGCCAGAACTGTTTTGATGCTGGTGTTGTCACATTACTCATGCTGCAGCAAGCAAGCTGTGGCAGTGCTTCTGCATGGATCTGCCACAGTTTCATCAAAAGATAGCAATCAGGTAAATGTTTCCCATTCCTCTGGAGACCATTCTGGGGAGGTCAAAGGAAACTGCAGATCCACACCCTCAGCTATGCTTATTACTGGAACCATTAACAAATGCCACCTGAAGTGCTGTGCTCTTCATTCATCCAAGGGAGAAATCTGAAACTGTTCAACAGCTCTAAAAGCAACATGAAAAAATGAAGACTGATTATGGGAAAAGAGGAAAAAGGCTTATTTTGATTTAGCAATGCAACAACATTGTTGCTCACGTTCAACTGAAAATACTAAACACTAATCTAAATGCCCACGGTGAAAGGTTTTGTGCAGTATCTACAAATTTGTCAGGGAAAAGGAGCCATTATCATTTTCCCCAAACTACAAAAGCTGGCTCCAGGAATAACTCGCACATTAGGTTTCAAAGATGAGAGCTGAAATAACACTACAATAAGCAAATTCCTCAAGGTCACTTGGTGTATCAGTAACAAAAATCCCTGAGCTAAAGTAGGAGAATCTACTTTTCCTGACTGCCAATTCAGCAGGTCTTAACCAGCACTGTGAAATTCAAGAGTCAACACCTAAGTAAAGAACGGAGCTGTCTGAGACTGTGCCCAGGTAAGAGTTTCTGATGATTCCTCTTCTGGCACTCTCAGCTACAGAGGGAACCTAAGGCAACTCAGTTCTTGCTGCAGATGTCTCAGCTCTGTGTTTCAATGAGGAGAGGTGATTCTGTGGTTCCAGCCCTGTTCTATTTAAAAAGCCAAGCTGGGCTGAGTCTTTAAATAACAGAATTCCACTTAGGTCTCTGAAAGACACCTGAGAATTCACTAAATAAGCATTAAGGAGACGAATATTAGAAAACAATAATGCTAATAGAAAAATTAGAGGCATGATGAGAATTTCCAAGTTCCATTGCTTTAGTTCTTAAATTAGTTTACAGATTGTCTTTTTTGAAATTAGATTTATTCTTGAGGGAACTGAAAACAACATACAGGCTAGCAGTCTTGATTTCACCCCATGTTTCATTAAAAAACAAGCACAACTGAAGACATGTCAGACAACAGGAGCCCAGTTTAAGAATGGAAGAACAGAGATGCATCAGAAGCCTTAGGATAAGTGACTATGCTCCTCAAACAGTGCAGAATCAGTTCAACCCAGCTCAAAACACCAGAAAGAGAGAGAAGTAGCAAGGAGAATGGGTTCTTCTACTGACAGTACTGCTTCTGGTCATCTGAGAAGTCTGCTGATAGAAAAGATGTCTCCTAAAAGTCCAGCCAAATGCAGAAACATTACTGCAATCAGGTGCTTTACAAAGAATATAGTCATCTTTTAAAATCCTATGAAAAGTTGTCACTGATTTGTGAAGCTCATCCTGAATTAAGGGCAAGCCACTATTCGTCTATACAAAAATTGTTCCTTGTGGGTCCAACGTGAACTAGTCACAGATGGAAGCTTCATGAAAAGCAAAGAGGTCTACTGCCTGCAGCACCATATGCAATGGATCAAACAAAAGGGCCACCAGAGCTGAGCACCACTGAATACAATTTTGTACTGAAAATATTCAAGAAACACATGACTAGCTGACAATCTGGCAGGCCCTCACCCTCACTGGAATGATGCTGTAAAAGGGATAAAAACACTTCCAAAAAAACCAAAATCACTGGAAAAAATTATCAGACATTACAAGTCTTGGTAATGGAAAGCCTAGTACTTTTGAGACAGCTACTCTGTACAGAGCTTTTATTGCTATCTGTTATATTTCAAGCCATAAACCTAATTGCTTTTGCAAAGTCACATAATAAAGATCCCTCAAACATCAGGGTCACTGATTTTAAGTTCAGAGAGAAGCCAAAACAAAGTTTAGTCCCTGCAGCAGGTAACAGTGTGCTCACATTTGAATGATGCAGCACAAGAACAGACAGGAAAATTGGGAAGGCCCTTTGTCTAGGAGTGCAGGATGGTAGCAGTTCCCAACGCAGTGCAGTCAACTGTGCAACTGTCAACAAGAGCATATCCAGCACCTGCAGAAAACATGCCAGAAACAGATAAAACTCCTGTTCCAGAACAAATACTATGCATAGGAGCTCTTGAAAGTCAATGAATACTGTCAGAGGTGAGTGGCAAAGCCTGCTGCAAATAAACAACAGAATATCCTGAATTGGAAAGTACACACAAGAATCAATAAAATCCAACTCTTGGCCCCGTATAGAGCAGCTCCAAGAACCAACCCCAAGAAGAACACAACACCAAACAAATCCAGCTGTTTCCTACCAGGTCATCATTTTAGATGAGGTTGTAGAGCTAGGTGTTTGCAGCACAGGTAGCATGGCATGTGGCATCTAAAAGATGCATTTAAGTTCTATAGCAGTCTGGGGACAAAGCCTGAATGCAGGCACCTCTTCTCTGGAGGCAGAGTGGCAGATTGAGATAAGGAGTATGTTCTTCAGTAACACACAGGGAGTGTCCAGCCTATGAGAAGTTAATACCAAGTTAACTCTGACAGAACAGAGGCAAGTTTGTTAAGGCCCTACCAGCTCTTCTCCACATTTGCTCACAGCACATCACTTCAGAGGCTTACACACAAGCTCAGATGTCAAAGGGCAATTTTGTTCCTATTGCCTGAACCAGATTCACTGCAGCTATCAGACTCAGGTCTTAACAGATCCTGGTTTTATCAAGACAACTATCCCATTCATCAGAAAACCATTTAATACCCTGAGACCAGGAGTTTTGGACATTGCAAAAGGGAAAAAAAAACCCAAAAAACCCAACCAAACCAAACAAAAAACCACAAAAGAAAGCCATTATCTCCTTTCAGAGTCTGTTTAAGCCTTCTAATACCGATGAACAAGGTATTCCACCAGAGAAATAGGACAGGTGACCTCTATGCAAAACAAAAAAAAGTGATTGTGCAAATCTTTGCTACTTATCCTCCTGACCCTATAAAAACGTAGAGCTAAAGATTTTCTGTATAAAAGTTGCAGTTTATTTCTTTTCTGATCAAGAGTTGTATCACTACTCAATACTACATTTTATTGCTAATCACAAATTGATGCACCGGGGTTCCAGAAGGGTTTGGTTTATAGGGTTCCTATGTAACAAAAGGAAAAAAGTTACAAATCCAGACTTTGCAGACACATTGCCATGTCCCTATAGAAGCAGGGATGCATTAGGTCTGTTTCATTAGAAAATTCTCCTCTTGAACAGCTTCTAGAGAACACACAATCATGATTTTCTCCAGTAGGAAAATTCACCCCATCATTACATGCAGAAAGAAGGTGGCCAATCTGCTCCATAGCCTAAAATCCCTTTCCTACAGTACGGGAAAGGAACATGTATTTACACTGCTCCTACTGTGGTGTGTTAATGCTTATTAGGAGCAAATTGGCACATCTTCCAGGTACACCTACTACCCAGCTCAACTTAGCTTTATATGGCTGGGGTAGCAAATTCTCTTCACCACAACTGAGATGTGTCCCAATACTCTATAAAAATGCTACAGTAACCTCTGCCAGACAGCAACATGGCAGCACTCCTGCTTCAGAAGAGCACTGCACAGCCTTTCAGTAATAACACACAGCTCAGTGCATACTTCATCTGTCAGACCCACTATTAGCTGCTGTAAGCAAAAGCCTGTGGACACATGACAGACAGTGCTGCCCCAGAGCAGCACTGCTTCAGATACCGCTGCCCTGTCATCCCCAATACTGTGATGCTTGGATTTCAACAAGGGAGAGTTAGGACTGTCCCTTTATTCATATTGCCTTAGAGAAACTCAAAAGAAACTCTTTGGGAGCTGAACACCTATTCTTCTTAGAAGGCTGCACTTCACAAGGCTCCAGAGAGATTTCACTGGTTCTGAGGCACATACTATTAACAATTAAACTTATGATTAAGTAAGTCAAAAGCACTATCAGAACAAAATATTAAATGGAAGGTTAAATAATTTGTCCTATAGGATTCAATTTCACATTTCACCTGTTCACACAAGCACCTCCTGTCTGTTCCAATTTGAACAGCCTACAGCTCAACCTCAGAAAGGAGGTGCTGAGAAACAAGAGACTGAAGCTGCTTGCGACAAAAAAAAAGAATATAAATATAAAAGAGGTTCCATTTCCAGCACCAGTAATACTGCCTGCTCGAGCCCAGGTGTGGTTATCAGGGAAATTTCTAAATTCAGGAACATTACTGAATTAAAACAATAAACCATACTATTCTGCAGCTGCCAGGATTCCTGGCAATGACTCCCCAAAGAGTTTGCCACCTGTCAAAATTGTCTCTAAAGAAAAAGCAAGACTGCTCAACAAGACGAAAGCAACATCCCCTAGCTGGCTTATCTGGTAAGGACCCAATATCAGACCAGCAGTGTGCAGGCATCAGCTTCAGCAAATGGGATCTCTTTCACTATCCAACAGCTGCCTTACAGCTACTGCAGAGCATCAGCTTTTTAGCTTCCTTAAAATATAAAAGAACAAAACCCCAGAAGAAACCCTGGATTCAAAGCATCCAAATATGGCCTGTTGTACTGGAACGTTTAAATCCTTGGGGGAGGAGGACATCTTCTTCCTCTGCCACAGGTAGCCTTTACTCCATGATGGCCCGGTACAAGGCAGGTTCAATATAATCTTCACGGTAGCGTGAATTGATCACTCTTTGTCTCTTCCTCTCTTGACTGACCTCCTTCTCTTCGAAGATCTCTGTGAAGCGCATATCTGAAGCTATTGACTAAGAGAAAAAGACAGAATTAGTCACTAGAGCACAGATGAAATCCCTGTCTCCACATCCTCCTATTGCATTTAAGAAAGAACCAAGCGAAGACACGTGGGAACATTCAGCCTTCTTCAAACACAGAAAGAAAAATATTTAAGAAACTGGATTTACAAGTCTGGAGATACATTTAAGTGAATTCTAATTAGAGATCCAAAGAATCTCAAGTTTCACATGTAACTGCACACTTAAATTCACAATCACTTTCTCAGAGTAATAAAAAGAGCTGTTCCAATTTTCAAACAGCCTAGTAAAATTTCTGCCTTATAGAGAAGGCATGTTTAAACACCTGGTCACAGAATTCAGCTATAATACATTCTTTCTTAAGCTTCTAACATCCAGAGTGCCTGCCAACAGATCTGCATCAGACCAGATCTACATGTTTGTATTATAAAGCAAGACACGCCAGTGTGCTGTTTGTAACTACAACTTTTGTAGTGGGAAGTATCAAGCAACAAAATGGGATGTGGGATCTCCATTCTTATTGATAACCAAAATTTAAATAGAGACATCTCTGAGCAATATGTTTTGAAAATTAGCCCTGTCTGGAACAGGTGTCTGGAGACTGGCAGAGGTCCTTTCCCACCTGAATTATTTTACAGTCTCAAGCAACAGCCAGCTCTTTTGATGCAACCCTACTAAGAGCTTGTCAGAACAAAGGGCAAGTGAAGGAACTTGGCTATTCTTTGCAATGGAAGTAGACAATGGAACTTATGAATAGAAGTATGAAAAAGCATTAGCGTGCTCTCCCAATCTGTGACTCTGATACAAACTCACACCCCTGCAGAAGGAGAAACTCTCTCCAGAGCAAGACTGAACTTTGTTTTAGTAGCCTGATCAACTACTGAGCTTTGCAATGATTGAAAGCACCAAATTTGTTGCCGTCACATGCTCAGGTTGCTGTTCAAGCACAAATGAAAACAAACTTTTTTAGCAGAATTTGCATGTGGTTTACCTACCAGCCTTGACTTCACTCTCTTAGGAAGCTCCTCTTCAAGAGTATATACATCATCTCTTTTCACCATCAGCTGTGAACCATCTTCAAATTCCACCTAGAAGAGAACCCAAAGTTGTTCTGTCAGAAGTCTCACAAGTTAGAACCCTGCCACAGCCACCCAGAAGTTGCCTTCTCCCCACAAAGCTCTCTCGTGAAATGATTTTCTACCACTTGAGATTTATAAGATACATATGCAGCTATGCACACTGCAACACACTTGAATCAAAACCTCAATAATCTCATGACAATAACAACCCAGCAAGTTTTGCGATATTCTATTAACACCTGACAAGACAGTCTGGCTGTTCACTTTAATACAGCCTGAATATTCATAACTTTGGAAGCATGAAAGGCATAGTGCACTCTCACTAGAGGAAAGCAAAAGAACTTATTTTAAGTAGGTTAAACTACAGAAACAGTTTGATGAAGAATTGCAGACCAGCAGTTTTCAGAAGGGGACACTTTCAAGTAGGTAGCCAGATGTACATACAGCTGCAAGCAATCACTTCCAACAACTCTTGCCAGCATCTGTCCTTGCTAACACAGTGAGAGTACCTTACCCTGGAGTGTTTAAGCATGACTCCCCTATAGCAACCCTGTAAACATAATTGGCTTGTTCTGAGTGATGAATTTTCAGACAGCATTTTTGTACCTGGTACATCTGGATAGCGTGTGATGCAACAAACTTGGCTCCATAAACTTGTCCGTCTGTCCATCTCACCTGCACAACTTCTCCTTCAGCAGGGGGACCTAACTGAAGACAATCTCGACTCTAGAAGGAAGAGGGAAGATAGGAGAGACAAGGAAGGTAAGCAGCTTCCTTATGTGAAGATTTAGCAAACCACCAGGAGGTCACATTGCACACCAGCCCAACAATTCTCCGTTTTAGGAATGGAGAACCAGGCTGAGAGAGATGACATCCAGTTATGTCATCTAAATGTCATTTAAATCCCAACAGTGTACTTCCAAGTATTTGATGTAGGATGGCACACAAGTATCAACAAGTTTTCCTTCAGACCTACCATTGCTAAGCAGCCAGAGATTAGCTGCACTCCCTGTAATACCTGTCCCTATATGGACTCTCAGGTAACATCCCTAAGGCCATCCTGCAGCACAGCTCAGCCACTAGAGGACCCAGGGAACAATTATCAGGTCCCCTGATGTGTCTGCTGTCTGTGTACAGAAGCAAGAACTAACTCGTATCAGGTGTCCTGTATCACAACCCCACTGCACAACATACCACAATGTCCTCTGGGTACAGGTTATCACTGAAGGAGCCATCATCAAAGTTGACCTCATAGAAAGTCTCCTTTGCAAGGCTGACCACTTCACATTGATAGAAGCGACCATTCTTGTGCTTGCTGATGACTATCTGTCCAGGGGACAGATCCTGGAGTGCAGCCTTAGCTCGCTGAGAAGAGAAAAATCACTTTTTATAAAATGACTCAATAACAAATGTGTTGAAAACCATGGCTCCAGTACAGGCAGACAACAAAGCAAAACATTTCAGTTGAGGTGAGTTACTCTACTTAAGCTATCATCAGCAACATTTTTAGAGTAGTTCTGCCTCTGGAATTTTAAATGCCTAAAGCGTAATCTGTTATGTGCTACTGTCCTTAATTTACTTAGTAAATCAGGTTCTCATTCTTAATAGCAATGGAAGGCCTTTACAGAAAACATTCTCAAATAGATTGTTGTGGCTTTGGTTAGAAAGGCTGCATGGGAACTTAAACTAATCAATCACTTAAATGTGAAGTTCTCTGACCACTCATGCAGACTGCTAGAGCAGTGGCACTAACTCCTGCATATTAAATATCACAGCATAAATCTCACTAGTGTTCCTCACTGCAACTGCCACAGGAGGGATGTGATGCTTTCAGTCCAGTCCTTCTGGTCTGCAAACAGAAGTACAATAAAGGACCTGACTAAGATCAGAGCAGCAGCAAGGCTGAGATCAGAATCCAAGACCAACACCCTTATATTACATTACTGTGTGACAGCCAAGCCTTCAATGAAGTTTCAAAATAATCACACAATCTAAAAACTTTTCAGTGCCTCCAAGACACCGTAGTTCAAATCTTGGGAATAACACACCTACACACCTCTGCTTGAGATGGAGTCTTATGCCTGAAGCAGGTAATGAAGACAACAAATGGCCAGTCATCAGGCTGCATCATGACTCCTGCTGCTTGGGCACAGCTGACATGAAAGGATGTGGGACACCGACCATGTGAGCACTGTACACAGCAACCTGCAATTCTCTTTCTCCTTTTCTTGCAGAAGATGCATTTCTGTGAACAGGAAACTAGAGATTATTGGTAGGTACTACACTGTGCCCTGCATCAAGGGCTAGCTAACAGCTTATGTAAGAGCTGTGACATTTAGCCTCTTTGAAAACACTGCTGCTTTCTGACTAAACAGAAGCAGGCAGCTACCAGGTTTTTTTATGACAAGACAATAATGCATAAAAGTAAAGTAATGCAGTAGAGGAAAAACGTAAATTAAATATCTACCAGCTCAACATGCACAAAGCATGCAACCCAAGGATGACAGCAACAGATCTTAGATTAGATCAGCTTGCAATGCTCCAACTCAATAAGGCCTTTCAGCACTTGACTAAAAACAGTTACATAAATACAAGCAACAAGATTAGAATAATGGGAAATGACCACAGAGGTAACAGTTAAAATTCTGTTGCTCAATTGGGCCTGCTGGGCAGTTGTAGGAAAAGAATGTTATCTGCAATGCATATGCAAAGCAGAGTCATTTTCCACTTAACACTGAGCTGTTAAAACAGTTAAGTACACTGGCTTTTCTGCTGAAGACCTTCACCCATTACAGGAGTGCCTCACATACCCTGAAGCATCTCAGTGCTTGAAAGCAGTCAACTAAGCAAGCTGACTACTAGGGAGGAGAAAAACAAGCACAACAAATTATCACCATTACACCATTGTATAAATGTTATCTGCCATATACTGAAAAAAGTGCCCCTTTTGCTGGCTCTTCATGTGAATAAATACTAGAACAAGGAAAGATTTAAAAAAATGGCAATAGGGACAACTGCCATCTCTCATACATATAACTGAGCAGATTATACAGTTCAGTCTGGAGACTGAACCAAGATGACTTGAGTTTGATGGGTTAAGCAAAACCCCTCAGATTCTGAATGGACTAGAGACACCACCGATGCAGCACAGGTGATCCTTACCAGTCTGAAACGCTGCAGGGGGATTTTGCCAACATCTACAGGACTCCGCTCTGCGATGTTCACAAACTTTGCCTCCAGTACAGCCACAGCACACATCACGTGAACCCACCTGTCAGGACAGAAAAGAGGAAAAAGAAATTTATGTGCACTAGGCCATCAGAGAATGCTTTGGAGTTTAAATAAATACGGTTCTGTTCAAGTTTGTCATATAAACCACAATAAATAACCTCTGAGAATGATTGGTGTAATCTTCCTAGTGCTACTAACAGGTTACATGTAGTGCAAACCCAAGGCTTTATACATAAAATCTACTACTAAAAGGCTTAACAGGAAAGCAATTTAGTGACTCCTGCATGATAAAAGACTGCCTGGCCAAGTTTCAGTTATTTCATGGTGCTACAAGTCTCCTTCACTGCATTTTATATCAAATAACTTTAAATTATCCACCACACCCAAAGCACACAGGACAGGCAGTTGTCTACACATTTTGCTGTAGAGGCACCTTGAATTTTAATGTTGTGCTACTTAAAATCATGGTTGCCCTTTGTCATTACTGTAACCACAAGTAAGATGGAAAATCAAAATTATTTTTATGTGCTAGGTTATACCTCTGCATATTACAGCTCTGCACTATCAAATGCAAAGCAATTAACAGCTGCTATCAACAGAATGAGAACCAGGCATTACCTAAAGAGGTGAAGACTGCTGCATGAGAACACAGTGAACACACAGAGTGTGAGGGGTGTTAATGGTCACTCTTACACCAAATGCAGTTTACCAGCTTACCTCCAGATACTTAGGAACTGAGCCTCTCCTTAAAATAAAAAAAATCTGGAACACTCACTTGTCATCATTGGCTCTCTGCAGGGCTCCTCCTCGTAAGGAACACAAACAACAGTCCTGGAGTAAAGAAGAAAGCATTAGCTAGTGCACCACACTTGCTGCAGAACTTCCACCTCAAAATGCACATCCAGAGGAAGAAAATTATTTTGCTGTCAGAAGAGAGCTAACTACCTTATACTCAGCTCCTCAGCTCTCAAAAGTTGCTGCCCTTAGGGAAACAAATATGGACTCCCAAGTCTGTTGAAAGCAGGCAGAACCTACCACAGAAGGGTCAACTTGTTTGTTATGGGTTCCTTTTACACCTGCAATACCCTATATCCTTTGGGGATGTGTAAAAGGATCTGGAACAAACATGAGGAAATAATAATCAAAAGGCTGACCCATTCCACTGACCTAGAGTCTATAAAGCTGTTTGAGGGAATCCCGTTCTTCTTGCTTTCTTCACATGTGCATACCTGCCTAGTTACTAACACAAGTTATATTCTGGCTTAGAAATAGTAGCTACCGTAAATTCAGACAGACAATGGAGCATTCAGGCAGAACACGTTCCCTCTGACTCAAATGAGCTCAGCAGGTTCATCAGTTAAAAGGATACCATTACAGTTTAAAAGTACAGAAACACAAGAGACTGGCTCCTAAACACTCTCTAAATTGTGTTCTTTTCACAGGAAAATTAAGAAAACCAACACCACAACACTACATGAATTAACTTTGTAGCCAAGTTCCTAGACGCACCAGACTCCATCTGTGAAAAACTTTACCTCTTCTAATGCATTTTCTGTACACCGGGAGCACATCCAGTCTTCAGTGGCCTTGTCAGGGGATACGCCGTAACAACCTAGAACAGACACATCTCATTTAAGAGCTTATTTCAACTCAAACCCATTTCCCTTGGGGCCAGAAGTAAAGCAAGAATTAAAATCAACGAGCCCCGGGCTGATGCTGTGTATTTGAAGCCACCCATGCAGCCTACCCCACAAGCCAGCACCCAAGTATATACTCCTCTGGTAAGGGCTGAACTTGGCCTATTTGTACATTAGATCAACTGGCGGAGGCCTGACGATGTACAGGCTCAGTACGGAGAACACCAGAGCTCAGGGTAACATCTGGATGCACTCACTTGCATGAACACAGACATGGCAGTTCTTGCAGGTGATGAGTACACTGGTTCCATCTTCCTCCAGGTAGGGAGTTGAAAGATTGAGGTCAGTGCTGCAGCCAGTTGCAGTAAAGCACATTTCAGGAATCAGGGGTTTAGTTCGGACCTTCCCATCTGCAGCAGCTGGAGTTACTCCAGAGTTTTGACTACTGCCTTCACATTCTGCCTATGAGGGATGGATAGGGAATTTAAATTTTACAAGTTAAATATTCTCACATCATCTTTACTCACACATTATTTCATACAGATATCTAATTTAAAGAAAAAATTAAGGTACTGAAAAATTAGAGTGAAATTATAGTTATGTTTATAACTATTTATTACTATTTATAGTTATATTTATAAAATCCTCAGCTGCTGTGGCTTCAGAATGAAAATACTTTCTACTCTAATACTAAACTGAAAGTCTGAATTGCATTCCTCTATTGAACAACAGATTCACATCAAACTGCTTCTCTTCTGACAAAAGAGGTGTGGAATCACCAAGCCCACCTCATGCCCTACAGGCAACACCTCTTCTACTGTATTCCCCCTGTAATACAGAGGATCACAACACTGCTATCTATCAATGTACACTTAGCTTACCTCAGTATGGAAAGATTACCAACACATGAGTAGACAACTACTACAATCTCCATTATTTTTTCTCAGTGTAGTTCTGAACAAGTCTAATGGGCTTTAAAACTAATTTGTTCCTGGAAAATAAACAGACTAAAAATGCAATTTCCCATAAAAAGCTCAGGAGACCTTCAGGCTAATCTTTTGTAATTTATTCTTCTAAACCAATGTCAAATCAAACAGTTAAGACATACAAAGTTTACAGACATGTATTTCCATTCAAGCTACTCCTCTGAACAGCTAAACAGAAAAGAATCTTTCTCTTTGAAAAAATGTTTAAACCATCTTTTGTAACTTGTAGGCTACCACAAAAGTAGCTTGCCTAATCTTTTACAATTACTGTTAGCAGAAATTGCAGTAGCAGAATGAATCTGCACTGTCCCTCCTACAGTGCCTCAAAAGCTATGGAAAAAAAGTCCAGGTAATGCTCACAGTTGGAAGGAAATGGACATGTTTTCAACAACTCTTGTTTAGTCTCAATCTGTAAAACTTAGTGATTTAAACTTACATTGCATGTCAAGCAAAAGACAAAACAACTGAGGGAAATCTACAACAAAATTGAAGAAAATTATGATTTTCTTTTCCCCCAAGCAGCAGACACACTTCTTCTTCTTCCCAAAGGAAAAGTGCATATTTGTCTGGCATTTTGTGCCAATTTTTTATTTGAATGGGTAACTGATGAGTTTCCAGACTTGCTATAGACTTTCTGAAATTGGAACAAAGACTCTAACCACAGCTTAAATCTTGGAAGAGTTTCTGCTCCACTGCCTGGTGTGGACAACCATTTGAAAACTTTCAGGTGAGAGTTTTCTGCTCAGCAGTAAATCACAAGGAAGATCCTAAGAGAACTTCAACTATCCTCAAATTGTTAACTTTATACCTTTCAGCACTAGTGAAATCCTCATGTACCACACAGCTCCTTAGTAGAATTTCCATTCCTAAGAACTTACTCTCAGATAGAAATAGCAAGACTGACGAGAAACCATGGTCTGTGGTTTTCATTAAAATTAGGAACTATATGAAACATAAATCTTCAACAAAAATGTGAGTTTCCATTTCTAAAGCTGTGGTGAACATGTTTCTAGTGCCACCACAACTATACAGTCATCACAAATGAATCAAATATGCTTAGTATATAAGAAGGGTCAAACTATTTCAAAGTTGCAGATCAAACATGCAGACAATTATTCAAGCTATTTTAAAACTATTTATCTTAGGTATATCAAAAAATTCAATGAGGGACTCCTGCAAATTTATTCAACATGACAAAGGATTTCTGCACTCCATCCCATGCTAATGTCATGCAGACACTGCAGGACAAGACAGCTTTCAATCTATACCATCTACAAACATAACGCTAAATTCTTTTAAGTAAAATGTTTTCTTCCTTGCCAGCTCCTCAAAGACCATGTACTATGAGAGGACCTAAAATGTTTTCTTAAGAACATTTTAGAAGTGAAGGAGTCAGTCTGGAAAGGAGAAGTGAGATTTTATAGTCAGCTCCAGACATTTAAGCTCCATTCTGTGGTTTGAGCAAAAGCCACAAAACACAAAAGCTTCTGCTGAACAGCTAAGCAAGGCCCTGGGAACCGAGAGGGGCCCTTCACAGGCGTGAGGATGTTCACCCACCTGTGCTCCCCTGGAACAACTCCTGGGGAAGGCTGCAACACTGATACAGCTTTGGTTAACTGGCAATATGCAAACCCACATATTTAAAAGTATGTACCACAGCAGCACCTACTCTGTTACCTCTGTGCTAGCATGAACAGTCTTGGTTTCATACCTGATATGCCTGGAAGAGCATACAAACAGCACAGTATGGGGGCTGCTGGGCCATGGTGCGATTGTATTCTTTTTCAGCCTCAAAGTTCGGCGGCCGATTCTGCCACAGCTGGCTCAGTGGCTTGGCCCATGCTTCTGTCTCCTCAGCCTCTTCTTCAGGAGTTAGCTGTTCTGATGCCTCTGTGATAAGAGAGCATTCACCCAGTGATTATGTGGCCTTTTATAGATGTTCTTCTTGTAAATGAAACTAAATAAGGCAATAAGCTATGAATGGAGATGAAAGAAAGACTGCCAGAAAGCAAACTGACAGAAGGGTGATGGAAGCCAGCAACTCAGTCTATCTCCTAAGAGGCTCCTACTAATCAAGCAACAGTGCAGACAACAAAATAGCGTTAGTGTGAGAACAGAACCAGCTCCAAATTACATGTACATCAAAACAAAAGCCATCGGCCAAAGAATTTGGTGTTAGGGGTTTTTAAAAAAATCATGAATATTTACATCAATGATTGGAATAGTCCAAGGCAGATGCAGTTAGGCAACAGTCTCTGGTACTGGTCTAATTTTGCTTTCCAAAGAAAGTACAGGAAAGAAAGACGACCATTTGAGAGAAATGTTTAATGATACAACAAGCTATGCACCTTGTCTAGGAGGCAGAGCTGTCACTGACTCCTGTTTATCACCAGTTACTTACCAGAATATCCCACACTGCCCACAGAAGCTGAGACCCTCTGTCCAATTTCCCAAAGAGTATAAAGCTTTACTTACCATCATCACTGATGCAGTCTTTCACCAGGAGTGGGTGATGACGTGGAAGTTTGCTCAATGGCTGGCGACGACCCTTGGATTTCTTACTCTCCTTCACGGAGCTCACATACTCCTTTCCCACCTGGACCAGGAGAAGCAATTCAGCTGTCAGTTAGCACGTGCCCTTTGGACACCATTCTGGAAGGAATTTACTTGGAACTTAAGAGAAACTTCTTCAAAATGCACACATGCTTCCACAGTTTTATTTCCAAAGTAACTTCAGTTCTAAACTCTTTTTCAAAGTGCTCAGAGCACTTCAGTTACGAAAAACTGGACAGAGCTGTGCTAGCTCTGTTGAGTCAGTAGAATGGACACTTGTCACAGGTCCCAGTGTAGCTTTTCATCCAAGTCTGTTTCTCAAAAGAATGATATAAAGATAGAAACAAAGAAAGACAAGTTGAATGGTTCAACTTGAAAGAGCCATGATAAGAAGTCTCATGAATTCTGGAGAAGCCTCAGTTTGCGTGTCACTTAAAATATTCAAAATTTAAAAGAATTAATAAAATAAACTAGAAAAAATACAGAAAAAATACTAGAAAAGAAATCTCAAACTAAAAGGGCTATTTCAAATGAAGGACACTTTCATCCTTTCTGATTATTACTTGCCTTGATGTCTTACCAGACTGACTGGAAGAAGGAGATTGCAACAACAGCTATTTCTTCTTCCCTTATCCTCATACAAAAACAAGTGACACACTGACAAAATTACTACTAATATGACAAGCAGGGCAGTAAAGGTAATGATTTCAACAGTTCAGGAAGTCTCCCTCTAGGAAAGAGCCTACACTTTTTTAAAAACCAGTTATTCTTTCAAAAGCAGAAGTAAATCTTGGATTAAATGCATCCTACATATGCTTGAATATCTTCTTTTCATAAAAGCCAGCCAGAATAAAGCATGATAATCATTACTTCTGTTCTCTTACACAGAGTTGGACTTCTAAGAAATATTGAAATTAGCATTCCCAGTTACCACCTAATGGAAAATTTGTTTCAAAGTTCACCTGGGGAAACCAATCCACACCCATTCAACATTTCACCTTTTCCCTGAACAGAGCATGCAATGGAGACATCAGTATCTGCAACAGATACCGTCTTCAGTTTAAATAGCCATGACAACTCTCTCAGTTTAAGCTTAATTATCAAGATTGGTCTGTCTGCTGTTCCTTTGGTATAATGTTCGAATTCTTAGGAAGTCATTACTGGCTTCCCATTCTCTAAAAGAAGATATAAAGAGGAAAACAAAATATTGGAATGACACTACCAGATGAGATTCTAACTCTTCTCTTAGGTTGTTTAACATTCATTTGCAGCTTTTAAACACTGAGATTTACATTCTCCCAATCAATATTTTTGTGGCATCCTTTCTCCTCTTTTGAAAGGACACAGATGTATCCATGTATGCAATTTTATATTAAAAACCCCTCATCACATGGATATGCTTGCAGTAAAGGCTGGAACAAACCAGATTCATTTTAGGTACAAAGAGGTGTCTCTTAGTACAAAAGGACCTCAATCATCCTGCAGCACTACCATGTCAAAAACATTAACCTCTCCTTTCCATTACAGCATTAAAGCACTTGAGAACTTTAGAGAAGTTCTCAAGACAGGTGATCTCCTTGCTTACTTGAAGGGCTTGAAGTACATAAGGCTTTCATCTGAATTCTTGTGTGCTTAGCAAAACCCAGAGGTGCAACCTGCTATGCAAACACCAGTGGGATGAAACTGTCATCTGCACAGATAGAAGCTTTGTCACAGCAAATTCCTGACCATGGAACTACAGCCCCCCAGCTTTCAGTTCTTTTGCCATTCATACCTCTGTTAGTTCTTGCTCACTGACACTGGAAGTGGCACTGGAAGTGGCACTGGCTTTCTTCCCTGAAGTCTGTTCACTGTCAGAGCCGCTGGCATCCCCCTTGGCGTAGCTGTGCACTGTGAACAGCCCGGCTGGCCCAGGAACAGTTCGTTTTGCCAACAGATCAGATGATTCAGAGTCTGAAGAATAGGCAGGTGAGCTGCACTGAATGCTGGATGTAGCACTCTGCTTTGAAGCTGACAACACTGAAGTGGAATTTGAAGCATGTGAAATGGAGAGATCCAGTACAGCTGCTTCTTGTTCTTCTTCCTCCTCAAGCTTCACCTTTTTCAATTCTTCAAACTTGTCTGAGTCCACACGATCTGGAAGAAGAGATATACTGACTTTTCTGAAGTCTAGGCAGAAAGAGAACACTTGTGCAACTACTTGCACAAAGCCAAACAGAAAAACAAACTGCTACGCACAAAAAAGCAACAGTACATCATATAAAGAGTAGGTGATTAATTCAAACACTATAAAGTCATAGATGGCTTAGTCAGAATAAAAGTAACTGCTCATTGCTTCTTCCATCACAAAAACTAGGGTATATCAAACAAAACCAGAAGACAGTGAGTTCAAAATAAACAGAGATGATCCTTTACACAGATGTGTATGTACTTAAAACAGACCAACTCCTGGCCATACTCTGCTGTGGGTAAGAGGTTACAAACATTCATGGAAGACTTAATAGAAAAAAAAAAAACAGAACTCCACAAACCAATAGAAGATTATTAAATACAAGCTGTAAAAGGGCTGGAAAACAAAATACAAGAGAGGGCATCACATAGGTTTTCCCTGTTCTTTTGTTGCTCCACAGGCCCCTTGCTCCTCCCATAATAGCAAGGATAAGTCATCCATTACAAGCCACATAAATTTTGTCCAACCTACTTAATTACAACATTACAAGTAACACACCTATAAAGCATACCAGATCCACAGTACCAGGAAGTGTGCATATGTTTTACTAAGCAATTCCTATAAACAGGTCACATTGCTCAAGAGAGATACAAAGCAGTTTAGACTACTGAGGCATCTCATATATTTCTGTATGCAGGCAGGTAAAATAAAGAGTAAAAATCTTTAAGTAAAAAACTAGTGGATGATAATATTTCAAGTCTTATAACAGCAAATTTCTGAGATGCTAGCAATGGCTCTGACAAACCAGTGTCTGTTTTCTTGGACACGAAAGCATCCTACCAACCAGCATCATACTTTAGAGTGCCCCAGACAAGCCTGGCACAGTTACCTGGATGTTTGAGCCTTTGTTCACTTTGCTGCACAAATTCACTCGTGGGCTTCTCATGAGGCTCTGCCATGTCCTCTTCATACTGGGTGGAGCTCAGCTCCTCCTTAGGGAAGGCCTCACTCTCACTCACCTCCTGAGGCACTTCCAGGCAGACCCTGTGCCTTTTTGTTCCTATGCGGTGCTTAGGGATGCTGCAAAAGACAAATCCCTGTGTTAGGTTAGCAAACATGCAAATGTGTTAAATTTCTGTGTGAATGCATAAAATACAGTCTGGTTTGCATCAGTGTTTTATGAGAGCCTCTGGAAAGCCAAATCGTTTCCAAATTATTCTGAAGTGTTTTCTTTGCCTTAGAGAGGAAAAGTCAGTAATCCCTAGAGATGACTTCTCAGCATGTTAATCGTGTATTAATGCAGCTATGCTCTGGCCAAGCATTCTTTACCTTAAACAAATCAAACCAATAACACAAAGACATCTTTAGGAACAGTAGCTGACACTGACTGAAAAAGATTTAACTGCAAAATGTAAGATGATTAGCCTGTTGACCTTCAGCAACTAGGAACTGCACACCAATGCCATAGCTTGCAGCACTGATTGTACCATAAATTGCCAGCAAGTAGTGTCCCATGATTTCAACACAACCCCTTTTTCTTCTGGCCTGTCAGTGCAGGGCACACATTGCCAATCCAGGCTTTGGAGGTCTCTCCCAAGACTAAGAACTACCTTCTAAGCTGCTGTGTTTACTGCTTACCATACACTATCTATTAATGTGGACTTAAATAGTAAAAAATATTAAGAGTAAACTCTGTTCCCAAGAAAAAATATTACTGCTAACTCACAGTGTTCTATCAGAATGGCAAACATTTAATTGCAACTGGGTTCAAATTCCAAGAATCCAATAGAAAAGCAGAGGCTTATATAAAGCAGTACCTTTTTGTCTCATCCTCATCCACCTCCTCTTTACACATCTCTTCTGTTTCCATCTCCTCAGCACACTGCTTCCCACTCTTGACTTTTTGCATGAGATCCCCTTTAAGGAACTCTGCTGCCTCTGGGGTTGGAAGAGCATGGTCAATGACAGTCACATCCTTCCCAGCTTTCCAAAGCTTGTAACGATCTGGCTGGTACTTCCTCACAAACACATCCATGGAGATCTTCACCATGTCCTTCCGACATGAGCACTGAAGTCACAGAAAATACTAAAGTAAGGCCAAATATCCAACAATTCTACTCTGCATTTCTCTAGCATTTTGCTCTCAAGAGTTTAAGGAACAAAATCCCACACTCACATATAATTGAGCCTCAGAACTCTCAAGACTCTTTCACAGGAAATCAAAAGGATATATATTAGGTTACTAAAAATGGTAGAAAAGACAGCAAAAAACACAGAACAGAAAACTAGATGTTATCACAACAACTAGGAAAGAAAGTTCATCAGTCTTTTTACAGAGCTGCTGGTAGAAGCTGAGTGTTTTAAAATGAGCTCATACAGGAACAGGCCACAAAACCAGAGACTATAATGAAATCAGAGCCACACAAACTCTGGGCCTACCCAGAGCAGTAGAGGTTTCCCTCACCCAGCCATGATTACAACTAATGCTTCAAAGCATTCACTTCAATGGAGCCTCTGAAAACGTAACCCTTGTTTGTAAGGAACCTCTACAGGGATGTCACACTATTCAGTTTAAAGGTTCAGCCAAGATATTTATTTTGATACGTCATTTAAGTTACCAAAGTCATATTCCAGGCTAAACAATCAATAATAATGGTCAAAATACTGGAAAAAATAGTGATGAGCTCTGCCCACCAAGCACATTCTTTCACCTCTGGAAAGACAACCAGTTCCATGCTTTTCTTTGAAGCCTCACTTGAGCTGCACGAGCTTACAAAAAAGTTAAACATGTTGTATGCTATCCATGGTTGACACAAGGCATGAAGCAGGGCTTTGCCTGGATGTTGCTACTTTATGAGAAAGAAAACACCACATCTTAAAAAGGCTAGAAACCACTCTCTTAAAACTAACAGTGGGGGCTTAATGATGGCAGCAGACCACTCACCAGCACTGACTGCTTCCCATACTCAATCCACCGAAGAGTAGCAAAGTTGGTAGACTCAGCACAGTTAAAGCCGTGGTTAAAGCCAGCATGATAGCTGTAAGGAAAGGTTATCATGAACTCTCCAGCCTCCTGTGTCACCTAGAAGATAATTGAGACATCACAGTGTTATTCAGAGTCTAAGAAGGTACTTGGTGAATGTGATTAAAATGAGTTCCTGTACCCCTCTCTGCAGCACACCCAAAAATCCAAATCACAGGTGGTGGCCGGAGCTCCCTGCTGCAATGGATAGACTTGCTACTGACCTTCATTATTTTGCTACTTATGTTACATATCTGCTTACTGAAAAGCCATGCTCAACAGTTTTTTTACTACAACATAACACAATAGAAATGGTTACACATACAAAATGCCCTGTAACCAGCTATATAAAGTTCATAAAGATACTTATCTGTATCAGCTACAGGTTTGGCCAAACAGTATCTAAGGTTGAGTAACTTTCTATCCACACAGAACTTGAAACTTTCTTGCTATTTTCTTTTGCTGTTCACACTAGAGTAGAACTCCTAGTCAGCCTTCCACTGCTTGCTCTTCAACATTTCCCCACTGTAAAGGCTTTACGACAACAAAACCCTTCAGCTCCCCAGGCAGATGATACAGTATCTCTGAATGAGAACTCCAAGACTAGATCTTTAATATCTCTCTGTGGGAGGGGGAATGGCAGGTCATTACCTGAGAAAGTAAGGAAGCCTATAAAGTTACCAAAGTAATTAAAAAATTAACAGGGGACAACGCTTATTTTCTACTGAGGAAGCAGATTGCAACAAACAAAATTAGCAGGGGCAAATTTAAAACAAAAACCAAAAAATCTCACTTCACTGAATACACATCATAACAGTGAAAGGAATATGACACAGGAGATAATATTTGAAGTTAAAAAAAATTTAAAAACAAAAAACAAACAAAAAAACCCCACAGAAAACGAAGCTTTTGTTTTTAGGAGCCCTTGACAAATTTTTCAGTCTCAAACTCTTTCAGGCCTCAACAACCAGAAAAATGGAAGTACAATAGGAAGTATTTCCTTATACCCTGCCTATTTCTATTTCCTCTCTAAGCATCTGCTACTGGCTACTGTCAGAAATAAGACAAAACTGCAGGAACCTCTTAATCAAGCTGGTATAACCATGATTACTTTTCTACACCTTATCAAATGGAATTCCATATTTCTTCAGAATTGATGGAGAGATGAGAGTCATCTTGTGACGGAGAAATGCTTCACAGCTTTGGGCACTTCCTGGGAAAAACCCTGTTTAAAATAAAGACAAGGAGAGATGTTACCACTGCGCTCAACCTACATTTATTTTTCAGCAGTTTATGGAAAATGAATGTCTAGACACTTTTTCCCTACAAGTATGGACCACCTTATTGAAGTGCGCTAGTCTACATAAAAAACCAGACAAATCCCTAAGATTTATCTTTTAACAGCTGCCAGTTAGAAAGAACATAAGAAAGATCTCAAATAGAAGGATCCTCCCTTGCCCATAACCTTCCAGTTTTAATAATCAATAGCTAAGGATTTTCTCATTAAAGTTTAGACAGACCACAAGTTCATTACTTGTCATGCAACTATTTCTCTTGTGTGTATCCTGTAAGTAAACACTGAGAAGTAATGTAATCTATATTCTAAAAGGCAAATGATCCCACCTTTAGAAAAAGGCAGGATATGAACTGCTTGATTACCTTTTGCAAGTCTCTCCAGCCGCTTCCCATGCTCTGGAGGGATGGAGTACCTGCAGTTGTAAGAACAGGTCTATTAAGTTCAGGTGACAACAACAAAATCTCAAAGTTTGACTGGAAATCATAATCAGTCATCAAGATGTGAATTACCTAAAAAAACCCTCTACATTTGTTTTCTTCAAAGTTTAATATAAAGTTAAAAATCTCCATTGATGACTTTGACCTTTCTATCCTAAGAAAAACCAACATCCGAAAGCTGACCATTTCTTTCCATGACTTTCTCTCAAGCAATCAAGGAAGTAAAAAGTCTGATGTACATAATTAGCAGATCTGTGCAGCAAAACACGAATTGCAATGAGAAAGGGAAGAGCACTTCCGGAACTGTCTGAGTTCACAGGTGTGAAATCTCAGTATACTCAGTACAAGAAGGAACACAGGGCAAGAAAGAAAATGGAATCACCTCTTTCAGCTGCTCAGAAATGGGACTAAGTCAGATGCCACATCCTTAACACAAGCACAACTCAGGGAGTGCTCTTTAGGGCTATATCTCTCCCTGTACACACCTTTTCATGGGTGCCACAAAACTCCTGGCTGGCATGACTAGAATAAAAAATCAACCCACTGAGTTTGCTTTCACTCTGGAATACAGTGCTATATTCTGAATGGATTCCTTGCTAAATTAATCAAAGATACCAGCAAAGCCCACTTCTTCCAAGTGTAGAAGAAGCAATGGCCAAATAGTTCAACAGACTCAACTATTCTGTTTCATGTTTCCCTGCTACTGCCACTGCATGGGGTTGTTCATGGGTCACATTGTGCTAGCTATTATTTTTTCTTCAAAGTTGTAATAAAAGGCAGCCAAAAATACTAGTTTCCAACAAAAGTGCCATGGAAACAATTGTTGAAGTTGCTTGAGAAATTAATTTGTGAACAGAAGGACATGATTCACTCTTAAAATGCAACTCATGCTACAGAGAAATTCAGGAGCCTCCCCTAAAAAGAATCAAGAAAGCTCAGACACTGGAAAAACCACTCAGTGACATTCAGTAGCCTGATGTTTAGATATATGATAAACAGTTACACTTCAAAGTCTGTTAAAAACTAACTGCCTGTTTCCCCAGTGCCTGTGTGACCATACAGGTCCTTACAGATTTTTAGTGTTCTTCCCATCATGCAGAACTGCAGTGCAAGAGAACTAGTAATTATTTTAGTAAACTCCTTCATGATTTTGACTCCAGTATTTCATGCTACTGCTGCTCTACATCTACAAGTTTCATTAGAAAATCTTACCATGACTTAGGTTCCCCAAAATGCAAGTAATTAATACTGTAGAGATCCATGTCCTCAGTGTGCCACGCAAAGGAAGTTTTCCACATACCAAAATATAGGTAAGGAGTATTCACTCCTTCAATGGTTATGCCACTTTCATTCTCCACAATATCCAGGATTGTGTTCAATCTTCCGATATTCCACGCATCTACATGCTGAAAAACACAAGCCTCATGTCAAACAAGGATTACAAAGTACAAAATCACACAATTACAAAATGACAGTTTGCAAAAGTTTAACAGACACTTGTGAAACGTCCCATCACAGAATGACACAGCTCAAGTTGTCAGCTAGTTCACCTAAACCACAAGTTCTGCATGGTAGCTTACACAGTGATTGCTTATTGGCCTTTAAGGAGGGAAAAAATTACCAGTCAACATAATGATTACAAAGGAGAAATAACCACGAAACTACATACTTAACAGAGCAGAAAACAATAGCTGATGTTGATTGAGTTTGAGTTGATGTCTGAACCCTCTTGAACAAAACCAATTTTCATTCCAAACATCTTTTAAAAGAATAAATCATGGTAATTTAGGAGACAAGCAAGCAGAATGCAAATTGTCTTTTGACAGTTATCATCCTACCACCTAAAGGCCACAGAGCTGTTCCACCAAAATACATACACCAGTGGATACCAAAGCAGCAGGAATCCACTGATCAACACTTCCAACCCTCACATGCCTTTCAGCACAAAGCAATGCTTGGGCAATAGTGGTTTTTGCTTTCCTAAACTGAACTGCACTACGCTGACGTGCTAGCAAAGGTTCCTCTGTCAGCTGCCTACACCAGAAGCTGGAACTATGCTAAGACTATCATTAACTCTTTCCAAAAGGTAAGAGTCAAATGCCACATTAGTATTTATGGAATACAATATACCAGGATAACTGTTACCTGAAAACCAGAGCAGTTTCCTTACCTTGTCGTAGAGCGTGCCATTAACGTCAGCCCCGTAGATGGGGGCATTGAACGTAAGGTTCTTCCAGTATTTCCGTTCAAGGTCTTCAAAGTCTGTGTACCGGGGTGTGCAGTACCTGAAGAAAACAAAAAAAAGACACTAAAGACTTAGCAGTTTGATATTTGACAAGTTAAAGCCAATGTTTTCCTCAACTGAAATAATGGAAAGCTACACAAAAATACCTTATGTGTGCTACCAGCGAGATGAGCAGTGAGAGCAGTCATGGCTCTGTTTCTGTGACACTTGGGAACGGAAGTACGAGGAAGAAAATTACTTTCCCCATTTCTCAGTTTACTTTCATTTTTGCTTTGTGCACTTTTCTGGGGTCAGAACAATTTCACCTTCTAGCTGTAGCTACTTAAAAGCATCAGTGCAGTCAAAACCAGAAATGATACAATGAATAACTCTAAAAAAACCCCAAACAAACCCAAAGTTTTCTGTCTCTGTGAAACTAACAAACCTTCACAGACTCACCATAATCAAGCATGCTCTGTTTGTCAGCAAAATACCTACTCTTGATGCCCATTTCCTGCTAACCCATATACTGGACTATATGTAGCACCATGTGTAGCACTGGGGGAACAGATTTAATCTTAACACCTATTTAATGTGTGTCTATATACATAATTCCAGACAATTACATATATAACATAAAACAGTAACTTCCATCAAATTGTTCTATTAAACAGCACTCCAAATATCTGGTCTGTACTGCTTTTGAATGATAAAACAAGCTTTGATGGACCAATTGTAGCTGGCAATTCCAATGCTTTTTCTAGTTACTGCAAAGGTTATTTTGCTTCAACTCCTTTACAAGTGATCTTTTCTTCATCTCCTTTTTTATGTCATCAACATTCCTTTCTCCACTACTTAGTAAGTATTTCAATAGTCTAGCTACTGGGGACAGACAGACAGGAGCCCACAGCACAAACAAAAAATTCTGCTGCCATTACACATCATCTGGTGTGACAAAAGGTGCCCATGCACACAGCCTGCTGTACAAGCAACCTCATCTGCCCAGGGCATGACGTTCACACTGCTGACCCCAGACCGAACCAAAGACCTGGCCCCCGTGGGAAGCTGTGGATGCCCCACCGCTAAAAGTGTTCAAAGCCTGCCTGGATGGAGCCCGCAGCAACCCGTTCTTGAGGAAGGAGTCCCTGCCCCTGACACGGTGGGGAACCAGAAGATCTTTAATGCCCCTTTCAACCCAATCCATGTGCCCGGGACCGGCCGTACTTGTCACTGTTGGCGATCCTGCGGAACTCGCGGACCGTCATGGCCTTCTTCTGGATGTTGTACTGCGTGAAGAGCCCGGACTGCCCCGTCACCACCTGCTGGATGGGCGCGGGGATGACGAGCTCGTCGATGTCATCGTAGCACTGCCGCGGCTTCCACTCCTTGGGCGGCACGATCTGCGGGGACACACGGGCCGGGAGCGGGGGCCGCGGCCGAGGACAGCGTCAAACTCAAAGGAACTCAGGCCCAGCCCCGGCCGGGGCGCGCCCGCCCCACCGGCGCCGCGGCGTAAACAAAGGGCGGAGGCGGCCGGTGCGCGGCCCGGGGCCGGCGCCGCGGCCTCCGCCCGGGGGAGAGGGAGTGTCGCACCTTGGCCAGCCCGGCGCGGTGCGCGCCCTGAGACTCCACGTAGGCGATGTAGCGGCTGAAGTCGCGGAACTCCTCCATGGTGGGGCGGAAGGTCATGATGCGCTGCCCGGGGTTGAGGCTCTCCAGCTCCGAGGCCATGATGCCGGGCCGGCCCTGCGCGGAGGAGGCGGGGGTGTCCTTGCGGGGGGCGGGACACCGTTCCGCATTGGCCCTGGCTCCTCGCCGCGGGTCCGACGCGTGCCCGTGGAGGAGGACGCCCCGGCCCACGGCTCTCTCCTCTCACGGCGGAGTACGCCGCCGACTCACCCCCCCTCGCGCCCGGCTCGGCTCGGCCCTGCCGGCGCGGCGGAACCTGAGTCCCCGCCCGCCGTGCTCACGTCGGCAGCGCGTCCTGCTCCTCCGCCACCTACCGTCCGAGCCTCGTACCACCGCCCGACCGACGTATCCCTCCGCACCACGCGCCCAAAGAGTCGTGCGGACCGCCGACGCCACCGCGGCCGTTCCGCTCCGCCCGAGCTCCGCCCGGCCGCCCCGCCTCTTCCCTCCGCCGCCGCGGCCAATCGTTGCCCGCTGCCCGCTTCACAGCCAATAGAAATTCGACGGCAGGCGGGGGCGGGCCAGCGAATCAGGAGGCCGGGCGCGGGGCGGTTGCTAGGCAGGCGGGGGGGACGGACAGGCAGTTGCTAGGGGGCGTTTGGGCGGGGCCGCGCCGGGCCACCCTCAGCCCGCGGTCACCGACATCCCACCGGGATCCTTCCCCATCCCACCGGGATCCCGCCTACTCCCCGCCTCCGGGCCCCGGGAGTGTCACCGGGTGAAACTGATCCCGATGCAGCGGGCACTCCGCGCCAGCTGTACGCTGTCCCCGGGTACGTGGGTGCTGCAGTGAGCCGGTGAGTTTCGGGCGCGGAGCGGTGGCACACAACAGGCATCTGTCAGCCGAGCACACGAACCCCGCTAATTATACTCCTACAGTTTCCGTGTGTAAACAAAGCCCGAGTAGAATTTGATACTCTGCAAACGTTTGGCAGCGAACGCAGACTGAGGCTGGAGCAGCACCAGGCCCGACCCACGCCAGGGCGCTTGGCCAGCACAGTCCGGTCATTAGAAAAGTGAAAAGTGCCGCCGTAGCCAGGGGATGCTGCCAATAAATCCGCCACCATTTGTGTCACGGACTGGGACCTGACAGTAGAGCTTTAGCAGCAAATGCCTTTGAGTGTGTACAAGGCTGAGAGATTAACACACCCAATCAAGGGACACTGACCCCTCCTTGGCTGGCACTGGCTGCGATTTTCAGACTCTGCTGTGCTAAATGCATTTTAAATCTCAAAGTGCCAATGAGCAACCTTGAAAGTAAGCACAACTCACCTGAAAAGATCATAGCCATTCTCAGAGACCACACTTGGTCCCTCATGCCCGAATAAAACCTTAATTTCACTGTGTTTCTCCTAATACTTGTTTCCCCTAATACTTGTTTCCCTTGCTGTCATGCTACAGGCAGGCAGCAGCCCTGACAAAACACCACTCCAACACAGGTTTTCCCTGGTCTGCTGCCTCTCTGACCTGCTCAAATTTTGAATTGTCAGGTATATACACAACAAACCCCAGAGTGGATTACAGCAGCAGCAGGCACAACACACAACCTCCTATAAAAAGTCAGACAACTGTCAGGTAACAGTTTTGAGACAAATTGAATATCTGGTCCTTCTGGTGGCTTGCCAGCTGCACTTGCCATACTTTAGTCAAGAAACAGCAGCATTCTATTTTCACAGAATCACAGAACCATTCGAGTTGGAAGAGACCTTGAAGATTATTTTCTTTCACCCCTCTGCATTGGATGAGGACACCTTCCACTAGACCTGGTTGCTCAAAATCCCATCCAACCTGGTCTCAAACATTTCCAGGGATGAGGCATCCATATATTCTCTGGGCAATCTGTTTCGGTGCCTCACCATCCTTGTAGGGAAGAGTTTCTTCCTTACATCCAATCTAATCCTGCCCTCTTTTGAGTTCAAAGCCATTCCCCCCATCACTACAGGCCTTTGTGAAAAGTCCTGCTCCAGTTCTCGCTTTAGGCACAGGAAATTGTGTAAGGTCTCCCTGGAGCCTTCTTTTCTCCAGGCTGAACAACCCCAACTCTCTCAGCCTGTCTTCACAGGAGAGGTGCTCCAGCCCTCTGAGCACCTTTGTGACCTCCTCTGGACCTGCTCCAGCAGGTCCATGTTATTCCTGTGTTTGGGACCCCAGAGCTGGACACAATGCTCCAGGTGGGGTCTCAAAAAAGCAAAGCAGAGGGGCAGAATCACCTCCCTCGACCTACTGCCCACAGGAGACACGAGTCAGCCTTTTCAAGATGACAAGTGGCAAAATGTTCCTGTGAGCAGGAACCTGTAGGGGATGCAGGAGCCTGTAGGCATGGAAGCTCGATAACCTCTAATTGTTACTGGGGACTGAGATTGCTTATTATAACTGGCAAAAGGGCAAAAATGAGCTATTAATTGGAAGGATCAGAACTATTCTTGCCCTCAGAAATGAACCAGGTCAAACCGGAAAAAAAGAGGAAAAAAAAGAAGTCACTCTTAACTAGGAAATGTTACAAATGAAAATGGCAATGTTGCTGAGGACAAGAAATTCAAGGACTGTGGGGGAAGGAGTTGCCAAGCTACTGTGCAAAGTCTGCCTAGATTTTTCAGTGTTACAGCTATTTCTTTTTCCTCATTTAACAACTATTTTGCCTTTAAAAAACAAAATTTAAAGCAATGGAATCCTAAAGGGATAGTGCTTGGTTGGGATGTTTTTTGGAGCAGCTGATCTTTAAAGGTCTCATCTAACCCAAACCACTCTATGATCCTGTGAGTTAACATCACCAGGAGGCAAGCCAAGCTTGGATAGTGCCTGCACAGCTCTTGCTACAAGCATCAGTGGTATGAATAAAAATATGAAAATAGAAAGAGCAGAAGGGCACCTCAGTGCCCAGAAATTCACCTTTGACTGGCTGCCATTTAGCTGCTGTCCCACCTGCCAAACTGTGGTTTTTACAGATCTGCTTATCTGAGGCTGTATTGGGGCTACCTGGCATAACTAAGGAATGGAAAATTTTCACCAGGGGGAAAAAAAAATAAAGCAGTAATAGCCCAGCTCCATTGCTTGGTGCAAATATGGTTGGTCTGTTTGAGACTCCAAACAGAAGTTGTTAAAGTGTCTTACAGCACCGTCTCCAGACCCTTCCCTTCAGATCTGGACACAGTGTGGTACTGATACCAGAGGGAGAGAAAAGTCTCAAGCTGATACCAAAGAAAATGAGGCCACAAACAAACAAACAAACAAAAAGCCAGCTGTGGTAAATCCTTTCTAGCCAGGAAAAACTGAGGAGTGCAGCCCAGGAATGTCAGTGCCAAGCCCTGGGAGGAAGTGGGGTGGCTCTGCCTGGAGTGTGGTACAAACTGTGGTGCTGGCTCAGAGGGCAGATCAGGTTGGCATTGCTGTTAACCACTATGCATCATGGGTTTTTCTGTTCCACTTTTATATTTTTGAGATATACACAGAAATAATGGGAAATAAACGTTGAAAGAATAAGTGCTTTTAAAATTCTATGAGTCCATTCCCTTTGGAGCAGTGTTGGCTTTGTGTGAGAGGAGTGCAGAAAAGGAGCTGGAGAAAAGCTGTCGCCAGCAGCTGTTTTTGCTGCTCTCTGACCTCTGGGAGCTGTCCTCCTGCCAAGCTGGCACATCCTCACACTTTGTGCACTGAGCCTTTCCTAGCCTGTGATGTTAACATGAGGCTTTGGCCATGTGGCTACCAGGAATAGCCTTGTCAGAGGCCTGGGCTCACTCATGTTATTCTTTGTGCATTCCATGCTGAGGTTCTTCACCCTTTCTCTGCCTCTTCCTGCTTCTAATTAGTCCACAGACAAGGCCACAGCTGGGGAAGGAAGTGCAAAGTGTTCCTGGACAAGGAGAAAGAAGGTCCATCCATATGTGATATCTGTAAGCGTTCTGGCAACTTTTGGTGAGAATCTCTGCATTCAAGGCTGTACATGGACTAAAGCTTTGTGCTGTTTGTGTGGCAGTGCCTGTGAGTGCTCAGTGAGTGGTAGAAGCATTATCACCACCTGTATTTTGGCAGCACAGCCCAAGCACTGTTGCTGCAGCACACACAGCACAGGTGCTCACTGCTCATCTCCCAGCTGGCTGGCTGCCCACAGTGTGCGTGGTGCCCTTCCTCCCCGACACACCCGTGTATGAGCAGGTGTTCACTTTGCTGTGCTGCTCTGCCATCCTGGGCCCTGACTGCAATGACAAACACCCCAGTGCCAGCAACACTGGCATGTGCCCACACACACACCTGCACACGTGTGCTGCCTCACAACGGCAGGAGCTTGCTCTGCCCTTGGATCTGCATCCTCGGGGAGGCTGCCCAGCAGCCCCTAAGGCCACTCTGTAGTGAAGCAGTGTAGTAAGAATGAGCCAGGCAACGGGAAAACATTTCTGCATCTGGCACCTACCTAGGAACTGGTCTGACCTGGCAGGGAATGCTGTGTGTGACTGAGCTCAGCAGTCACTGAGGAATCACTATGGTTCCCATAGCCATGATAGGGGAAAGCTCATCAGTCTGCCACACACTCCCACCTATCATGGGCATGTTGACCAGGGCAGATTTGGCTCCCTTGGGAAGGATGGAAATGCCATAGAGCCCTGATCCATCTGGTTCTGCCCCTTGCACTGGCTCCTCCCTCACACACTTGGGCTGTGTCCAGCTGCTGTTCTCTCCAGGAGCCAACACTTTGTGCTTTGCAGTCACACATGGGCAGGGCAGGGCTGGGCTTCCACACAGAGCAGGCAGGGCTGCCAGCCTGGACAGGGGTTTTACACCTCAACAAACTCGGGTGCCACTCTGCAGTCAGGGGCCAGGTGATGGCTTTACTGCTGAGCACTAACTCTGAATACATGACCGTGCTCAGTGCTACAGAACAGTGTCACTGCAGCATCTCAGGGGGGTGGCAATGACTGATACTGCCACCAAAGCCGTCACCACGGACCCCTCTCTTCCCTGCAAGTCCACCCAGTCAGTGCACTCCTGTACAGCTGCAGGTGGGAGGAGGTAGCACACACATGCACAAAGGGGATTGTCATGGATCCAAGATCCGTGCAGGCACAGAGTCCCTGCACACTCATGGCTGGGATATACCTGTGGGAAAGAACTTACCTGCCACAGGCTGAGGAGTGTGCTCCTTGCCAAAGGATTCTATGGCCTCTGCTTATTGCAGAAGAAACAGACAGGAAAGCCAGCTTGTATGAAACCCAATTATTCAAATTTATTAACATCAAGAATTATGCAATGATGCTGTAGATTTTTTTTATTAACAAATAGAAAACAGACTGTATACAACAGTGACCCCTACAGCACTATGCATCCACAAGGTAAAAATGAATGTGTCCTCCAACATTACTCCAACCCTGGATTGCTGATTTCAACGTAGCTTGGATTCTTAACATTCGGAATACATGTGATAATACAATTAGATACCCTTCCACCACCTTTATTCATAACTCAATGCACTCAAAAGAGGGCTGCTCACTCCCCATCTTTAGTGCAAGCGTGATATAATAAGGAGTATTAATATATAGTACCATTAAATTAAGTCCAGTAGTCTTGCCACATTGGTTCATTAGAACATCCTGAAATAGCGGAAAGTACAATATTCTAGTGACTCTTAACATTTGCAGGATAGCAGAAATCATAGATACACCCAACCTCTGAACCCATGTGTACTCCCCTCCCCTTCCCTGCAGTACCCTACTTCCAAAGAGAGCTGGTCTAGCTCTGCTCTGGATTGGCTGGGCTTGTGCTCCTTGCCTTTGTCAATACTCTGACACACTCCACTGGTGAGAGGTGACAGGATGGCGCTTGCACGCACAGAACCGTGGGATTAACACAAAGGGCCGTGTCTTGCTCTTTCCATCCCCTCCCTGAGGAACTGTGGGACCCCCTCGCTACTCCTGCCCCCTTTCCAGCAAGACACACAAAAAGAGGTTCCAATGCCTGGAGCCCGGGATTTCGGGTCTCTCACAAACAAGGCGACGACAACTCACGTCATATCAGGATCTGCCAATACACACGGTCACTGGATTGGTTGAACATGTATTGTAATAGGACTGAACAGTTTCCAGCTGACAAAGGGACGCTTCTCTGGCGACCCCACATGCCCTCCCAAACCTACTAAGGAAATAATGGGGGGGGGAAGAAGACTAAAAAAATAATTGGTAGCTTAGGTCCAGTTCCATGAAATTTCATATTCTACAGAGGATTAAAAAGCCTATGGGGAATGGAGATGGGCAGGAACCACAAGCCAGCTGCTGCGAATTACCAAGGAAGCTGCACTAAAATGGGCAGAACCAGCAGTGACTGGGCTGAAATAAACACAGGGGAGTAAAAAATGTAAAAGCAAAAGGAAAATATAAAAACAAAACCCAACTCCCAAAGGTTTGGTGGGTCCAGTTCTGCTTGGGCAAAGCATTAAGACTTGCAAAAAATAAAAAATAAAGAGAGAGGAGATTATAAAAACCACTAGTAACTATTTTACATGTTTAAAAAAAAGATCCCATTCCACCCACCTAAAGCTTCGCTGTGAAATGCAGTCGGCATGAGAGAGGGTGAGAGATGCGCATGAGCAGAAATTCAGCCAGAGACTGGAAATGCTTTTGGAGTCGGATTCCCTCATTTGGCGCTGGGGCTAAGTTCCTAAATGCCGTGGTCAAAACTGGTTGGCGTGGAGGTCTGCTGCCTGGGCAGTACCTCCACCTGTACAGAAGGACTGAGGAATGGGCGGCTCTGGCTCAGAGGGACCCGTCTCCACTCCTAGACATCCCCACCGCGACTGGAGGAAAGCACTGTTACGTTGCATAGTGGTCGAAGCTGCCAAGGTACTCCAGTGCGGCTCTGTAGCACAGCTGGTACTGGTCCTGCAAGGCAGCAACAAGGGAAACATGAGCAGTGGGGACACAAGGACACTGAGCTGTAAAGTCCAACATCCAGAGACATCCTTCTCCCACAGATCTCCACTGCCATGCACAAGAGGGGAGCTCACCTCTGTTTGCACCATGGCCGGCCGCTGCGTCCGCAAGGTCTTCACCATCTGGAACATGTCCACCACGCCCTCATAGCGCATCCTCTCCAGCACAATGCTGAGTGTGATGAACACGCCGGTGCGCCCAACCCCAGCACTGCACAGGGGGCAAGGGGGGCCATTATGAGTCCTGCCAGCCCCCAGAAAGGCTCTGCAGAGCTCCCAGGAGTGGTGCAAGCTGCTCCTGGAGCACAGGGACCTGTGTTTGCTTACCTGCAGTGCACCGTGATGGGCCCATCCTGCCCAAACTGCTCCTTGGTCTTGTGCACCTGCCCAATGAAGTCAATGAAACCCTCTCCTGTCTTTGGCACTCCCTGCTCAGGCCAGTCTGTGAACTGGAACTGGCGGATGGTCCGTGACTGGCCGTCCTGCAAGAAGAGGGGTGTTAGATGTGAAGCATTAGTGAGGGCCTGATGTTACTCCCCTCAGCACTGGTCACTCTGACCTGCTCTCAGACCCCCTGAACCAGGCCAGGTGAGAAGGTGCACAGGCCATGGATAATCCCAGGCAGATCTTTTGCTGCGTATTTAGAATCCGTCTCTGTTCTCCCATGTTCACCCCAGGGTAGCTGATCTGAGCAGGGCTTTGGGCCCTTACAGGGTCCATTGGGTCAGTGTTTGGGGCCCAGCTCCACCCTAGAACCATGTTTGCTGTAAGACAAGGGGCCTGTGCCTGGTCAGATGGTGCACACATACTCCAGGTGCAGGGGGATCTGTGTTAAATTCTTGCCCAAGTGAGCAGCACAGGCAAGGCAGATCTGGTGCTGACAGGGATCCTGAGCTACTCAGGGGGCTGACACAGCTGGCAGGGCAGGAACCTTTGGATAGAGGAGCAGTAGGTGGGCAGCAGCTCTTTTTGCCTGCACTGCAAGGCAGAATTTGCTTTCCCATTTCTCCAGGAGGTGTTGCATGCTCCCTTGACTGGCCTGGATAGGGCAGAGGCATGAGAAGCAGAGGAGCTGGGGAGCCAGCAGATGTACTCACCCTGGCATCCGTCACCTTGAACTCCCGGAGGATATACTGTGGCATGTTGTACTCTGCCATGGGGTCCACCACGAAGTACTGGTACCGGGCAGAGCGCTCTGCAGGCCAGTACTGATGGCACTTCTCCTGTTGATGAGGAGCAGGGCAAGAAATCAGCACTAACATTAGCTGCTCCCCCCTCCTGCTCCCTGGGAGCCTATGTGCTTGTGGGGCCACAGGGTCAGCTACCAGACCAGGCTCGCCCAGAGTGAGTGGTGCCAGACACAGACTGGGGTGAGCCAAGAGCTCGTGTGCACAGACAGCAGCCCCATAGCCCCCTTCTCCCCAGAGCAGGACTCGTACCCGGCCCATCTCACGCAGCTTTGTCAACATCACCACAATGGTGGAGTTGTGCTCCCAGAGCATCCGCCAGAAATCCTCTGTGGTCTCGGCCAGTGGTCCCTGTGTGGCGATGTAGGCCTTCTGATGCCTGTGACAAACATAACAGTGCTCAGAGCAGCTCCTCAGAGATGGGCAGCAGCTGCTCCTGGGGGCTGGTGGGCTGGGTGAGCTGGAGGCAGGGCCCCACGCTAGCAGGGAGCAAGGCTGACAATCCAGCTGTAGGAGGCAGGTCTCTAGGATGAGCCATGGGCTCTAGGAGAGAGATGAGCCTTCCAGCACTTGTCTTTTAAGTGCTCCCCACAGACACAGTGAGCACAACACGGAGGATCCAGAAAAGCTGTTAGTACTTGCTGGGGTGACAGTGTCCCCAGCCCACCCTCTTGTTGCTGCTTGTTTCCAGTGCTGCTGTGGCACTGAGAGCCCTCTTGGGACCCAGGCCCCCACTAGCAGGCTGCCAGCACCTACCAGGGCTGGAAGGAGAGAATGATCCCCAAGCACCCCTGTGTTCCTGCACTTTTACTCTCTACAGTACCCACCGTCCCTGCCATTGCATGGGAAAACACAGAGCAGCTGAACCAGGTCACCTGGATTACACACTCCAGACAATGAGGGCAGTGTGGAAACCATGAATACAGTTTTGTCTGCTTTTCTAAAGCTTCAGAATTTGTTCTAGGTACCACTGCCAACCAGGGCACCTCTCCTAATTTTCCGTGTGACCTGCCCCAGACCGGCCCCCAGCCTGAAGAAAGCCCCCTTGGTGCTTTGGACTCAGCTCTGGCATGCCGGTACCGTGGCTCTCTGAGCGCCCAGCCTGGCATGGCAGAGCCCGGGCTGGCTCCACCACTGCGGGGCGCTGGAGCCCACGGGAACAGGGCTGGCTTCTTCTGTCCTGCCTTCCTCCCTCCATTCCACCCTCATCCCTCTACTGGTGCTATTTTTAGTGGTGCTAAAATTAATGAACGTGCTGCAGGGCAGCTGTAACATGCGGGATTCAGACAGGAGCTGCTTCAAGGTGGATTTATAACACATCGTAAAATAACAGGAATGAGGATGCAGAACCAAGTGAAAAAGCTAATAAAGATGCAGCATCAGTGGTATCTGCAGGACCTTGGGCCAACTGATTTCTTTAGATAACTAGAAGAATGCTGGTTCAAAGGAAGGGATGGGAAGAGATAACAGAACTTGGGCATGGGGTAAGTAGCACATGAAATGGTATTGCCTGCTGTGCTGGCAGCCCTCACCCTCCCTCTGTAGCATCACCAAGAGGAAAAGCCAGTGTTGCTCTCCATCAGCTCTGGAGCCAGGACAGTGGCTGCAGTCCATCTGTCAGACTCAGGCTGCAGCCAGGTAGTCACCTTAGTGACTGGTGGTGGATGGCTCTGTGCCACACAGGCAGGAGGGAGTAGAGGCTCCCTCTGCTCTGTGACAGCTTCTCTATAGCCCCTTCACCCTTCCCCATTACTCTGTCCCACCCTGAAGAAACCTGGCTTGATGCAGTTTCCCTGTGTTAGGATGCCCCCAGGGTTGCCCCCCTTTCCTTGTCCACTCCTGCCTCCATGTAGCCCTTCTCCCTGGGAACTCTTGGAACTCTTGCTGGGCTCAGCTGCTGGAGCAGTGACAAGGCCCAGAGCTGCTGGCCTGGCTGCACCCACATCTGTTCCCTCTGGCAGTGCCTTTTGCTTCTGGGAGGTTACCAGTCCAAAAAAGATAGGTAGGCAAAGCCAAGCTGGAAGGGACATATGCCAGAACTATCAGTGCATCCCCCACTCCAGCACTGATGATGGTGTACATGAGAGATGACCCTACTGTGATGGTGCACAGGAACAGGCCTTTTATGTGCATCATTGTGATTCGGTTTGGATTATTGTCTAGGAGCTGGTTGGGAAGGGGATTTGGCCACTGGGCTGCTCTTCTCTCCAGGCATTTAGCATCTGAGAATGAGATGTCAGCAGACCCATACAGAAAACTTAAGCATTACTGCCCCACTAAATCATTATTTGTGCTTTCTAAACCGTGTTCTGGAGAGAGGAACCTGGTGATGGGCTTCCCAATGTCCAGCACCAGCCCTGGCTGAGGACCCAGACTCCTCCAAAAATCAAGACATGGAATAAGCCTTGAGCTGCTGCCTGGATCAGCTACTCAGTGGAAGCACACTTCTAACTCTAGTTGCTACAGCAGGGAGGCAGGTTTGAGTTAAATACTGCAGATACAGAACACAAGCCAAGGGATGCCTACCAGAATATCCCATAAAACCTCCCCAGGAGCCAACACAGCCTGCCACTCCAGCCATGTAGGCATCTGTCTACAGCAACACAAGCCAGCCTGGCAGCGCTCACTCACAGGCAGTGTTCACATACTGTAACACTGCATACACGCACTGCAGTGTCTGAGAAGATGGAAATAGATAAAATGCAGCAAAGTGGTCCCCAGCCCACGTCAGGCAGTCAGGATCAGTCCTCAGGAAAGAGAAGACAACTCTGTCTGGGTTCCCAAGCCGGCAGGACAGCTGGCACGGTCACCCAAGGTAATCCTTACCTGTAGCCATCTATGAAGCTGGCATTGATGTAGTCAGAGCCCTCAACACCCCGGATGGGCTGCAGGCAGACTCTTGTCAGCTCATACGGCATGATGTTCACGAGGCGGTTCTTGAATTTGTTGCAGGGGAGGTTGGCACTGATGAAACGTGAGGTATGTGCTTTAGAATTGGCCAGCAGCTGAAAGAGGAGGAGACACATCAGATCCCTGCTGGGGATCCTGGGGATGCAGTAGTCTAGGGGCAGAATTGGAACCCTGGCAGCAGTCATGTAGTGGAGACCCACAGCAGCTCTTTGACACACACAGAGCCATGAAGTTTTGTACCTCGCTGAGCCAGGGATTTATGCTTGGTGGTGGCAGGGAAGCAAAGCTCTTCCTCTTCCAATAATGTCTTGCTACTAACTTCTCACCCCAGAAGAACCCAAGAAAATGTGTGAATTGTGACAGTTTTAAGTAAAGAAGATCTATTTTGGGTTACTGTGAGACATTTTATGGCTCTCTTTGAGTCCTGTAAACTGGAGTCATGGTAAATGTGTTACTCAGATCTGCTGGCAGATTCAAACAGAAATCACTCTTCACCCTGCCAGCTTATTTTTTTGTTGTTGTTTTTTGTTTCCCTTCCCCAAAAGACTGCCTCCAGCATCTCCAGAATCACCATTCTCTCTGTCAGTGGCAGCTGGACCCCAGCAGAGGCTCTCTGCAGAGAGACAGGGTTGCTCTCTGAGGAGCAGTGCAGCCATGTGAGGCCCTCCCATATCCTGTTCCCCAGGGCTTCCCATGCAGCGGATACTGCCAGGGCACAGAGAGGGGAAATTTCATTACTGTTCTTAAGAGATCCTTGGAGAAATGAAAAGAAAATAAAATTTTGTCCTTCTTGCAACAGAATTGCTTGAGTTGAGCACAATTCTGTGGCTCTCCTGAGGAGTTTCTCAGGGCAGGTGTCACCATGAGATGCTCAGGCAGCATGTTTTACTGTACAAACCCCAGGATACCAGCAGCTCTGAGAACCACAGGACAGAGATTCTCAACTATTCCCAATTTACACGGAAAGTCAATATTTTGCCTCTCTTGCTCCATTGTCACTTGGAGGGAATCCTCAGGGTGAAGCTGTACTGCTGCAGTTCATTTCACAGCCTGCATGGTCTGCTGCCTCCCTGCATGAGCTATATTCACCTGCAAGAGTTCACTGGACTAATGCACCTCATCTGAGAGTATGGGCACTTAACAGAACTCACTTCCAGCTCCAAGGCTGCAATAAATATCTGCAGTTGGCATACACAGATACAGGCAGAAAAATGTGGGCTTGGCTTCTTAAAAACGGTGTGCCCTAAAACACTACCTTCACCAATTATAGACAGTGAGGCTTGGTGTTGAGGTGGTTAAAAGATTACAGAGCTCAGCACTGAAGAAATGAGACCAGAAATGTCTCACATATTTAAATTGGAGCTGTTTCCAGACAAGTTGTTCACAGTAACATCAATTATCACTAACATGATCTGCATCTGATTTCAGATGCAGCTCCTGCCGCATAGTGAACCTAGAGCAGAATGTGCTGCTGAGAACTGCACATCCATCTGCCTTTTATATCCTCCCCAGAAGCTGCCAATCCAGGGGGGACCGTGGCCGACACAAGCTTTACAATTCAAATGTATTTTAAATCACTGCCTACCTGCTTTAGAAACAAACAAAAGAATAACTGTCTGCAATGATCCATAGCCCACCTCTCCCAACCCCTGGATGAGCAGCCCATGGAGTTCTTTGGGCAGAGACAGGGCACTAGAGAAGTGGGGTGCTGGGGCGCTGCCACCAACCTTGAATTCCAGCTCCATTGAAGTAACGCTCTCGCCCGGTGGCACCTGGGTCAGCTTCTGGATGTGTGCGAAGAGGTTGCGTGCGGGCACCTCGGTATTGCCACAGGTGGCGGCCTCCAGCAAGGCCTCATGGATGAAGATGTACTGGTCCTCTGTCTGCACCATGTAGTTGCGCTGGGAGCGCATGCAAGTCACGTGGCCGTAGATGTCCACGGTCTTCTCGTGCTTCATCCGCTCCAGCATGGCATCGATGACAATGAAGCAGCCGGTTCGGCCCACGCCAGCACTGCAGGAGCAAAGCACACGGTCTGAGATGACACACTGTCCTGCAGATGTCACACAAGCTCTAACAGTGCTTAAGAGATCACCTGGACTGAGGGCACACAAAAGGGGAGAAAAAGCTGCTCCCTCCTCCAAACAAGAAGTGACAGGAGGAGTGAGGGAGAGAATCACTAGAGAATCTTAGAGGCTTCTCAGCCTTTCTGCTGTCCCCCTTTCACTGCTGGAGTGGAAAGGACATGATGTCACCCTGCTGACTATGTGGTAGCTGGCAGCCCCTCCACAAGGGAAGGAGAAATGTGTTTAACAGGCAGGAGACTGACAGCGCACGTGTGTGTGAAGTCAGAAGACATGAAGAGCAGTCAGGGCCTTAACACCAGTGAAGTCTGTAATTTCCAGCCTGCTTGTCCCCTAACCTGGGTCACCATTTCCTCACCCATAAAAAGAGCACAGCAAGCCTGAAAGGGGAAGCAGAAAGCTGAGGTCATGCACTAATGTGCTGAGCCCTTTGCTCAAGCACCAAATGCCTCTCCACAAATGTTGGGAGGGCAGTAGCAAACCTTGAGCTACTCACTCTCCAAGATCACCCTGAAAACAACAGATACGCTGTTGTGACATGCAAACACAGAAATAGAGAGCTAGGCATTTCCTCATTTATGGTGCAAGTCATATCCTTAACAGGGCTTTAATACAGCTTGTTTGTGTGTTAATTATACCCACTACCATCTGAAACAGAGCATGAAAGAAGAGCATTAAACACTGCTGGTAAAGCGTATGCTGGAACAGCTATGATGGAGTGGTTTGTTCAGTAACAGTCCCCTCTTGGCTGGTACAAATAAATCTTGGCTGGGTAAGATGCTGAGCCTTAGTAGACTAATATTTTGCCTTAAGAGCTGCTTTTTACCCTGTGAAAGAGTGCTGCTGTAAATACTGCATATGAATGTTCGTAGAGGTCACTGAATGCATTTCTGTCAGTGATGTGCCTCTGAAGGTACCACCCACTTATGCTGGGCACAGATAATTTAATTTTAAAATGGCACTTGCAGTTTTGCAGGAAACTGTGTTTTCTGAGGCTCTCCATATAGCAGTGCTGTTTAATCTGATACAGCAGTAGCAACAGAAATGCCACCACAGTATTACGACTGCTGGGCCTGTTCTGCTGCCAGCCCAAGCATGCAGTGCAAGTTATGATATGATGAAACCTCTCCCACAAGAAGGGGAGACTCCATTTTCAGACAGGTTAAAGCTCCTGCAGCCAGAAGGCAAACACACAGTCCTACCTGCAATGCACAACCATGGGCCCAGCATCTGTTGGGTTACAGGCTTTGACCCGCCGCAGGAAAGCGAGGATTGGGGTGGGATATTCTGGGACCCCGTGATCGGGCCAAGCCATGAACTGGAACTGTCGCAGCTCTGTCTTTTCATTGGAGCCATTCTGTTGAAGACAAAGGAAAGTTGTTTGGCATGAGAACAATCTCATCCCAGTGCAGGAACCCGCTAATGGGGCAACAACGACAGGCATGCAAAGCTCTTCGGCATGATGCACACTAGGCTTTCACCAGTGAAAACCTGGAGGAAAAATGCAGGTTTATTGCAAAGCTCCTATGCATACAGATGCTCTGTAGAAAGGCAATTTTACAGACATCAGAGCATCTCTGCAAGAGTGGAGCAGACTGCAGGGAAGGTGAAACACTTTCCTGCACAGCACAGGTTCACTATCTGCATACTCACTGCATGTTCAGGGAAAATGGGCACTGGGCATGGAAGGGCTACAGCAACCAGTTCCCTCCCTGCTCCTCTGCATCATGGTGTCTCTGGGCTGAGTGATCAGCTTCTGTCTGCATACTGCCCTGCTCCTCTCTGGGCTTGGCTGAGTGATCTATGCAGCAAGCAGCAGAACTGGCTGGTGATTGCTGGGGCCTTCCTGGGGCACGACTGTGTACCCCCTGAGCACTGGGCTCCTGGCCCAGACTCAGTCACACACAGATGCAGCTCGCTGCAGAGCCTGTCTGCACTGACATGCTGCTGCTGGCACTGCCCCCAGGGATTTCCAAACACTAATGAGGGATGCAGCAGGCAGGAGAGAAGGGTTTGTACTCACATCAGAAACAGCCCCTCCATTTGCATTATTAGTGACAGGATTGATAAAAATTCACTGTTTCCGATGTTGTCCCTCTAATGGGAGGCCAGCTGCTACCTGAACACTCACTAGAGGCACAAACAGCCCTACTCCAGGGTCCATCCCAGAAAGCACACAGAAGACCATCAGGTATCCTGGCCAAAGTCCAGTGGTGGCCAGATGCACAGCCTGCAGCTGATCTCCTACTGTAGCCCATCTGTGAGACATGGCTCAGCTGTGGACTGGCCACATGCTTGGCCAAGCCAGGTACAACCAGTGGTCATTGCCTGTGGGCCATGGAGCACCCTGCAGCATTGGGAAGCATCTCTGCAATACGTGAGGCAGCACCAGCCCAGCCAGTGCCATACCTTGCACAGTGCGAAGGTGCGGACGGTGTAGGTCGCCAGCTCCACTGTATCCTGCAGGGACACCTGGATCATCCCATAGGTTTCTGTACCCCGGCTTGGCCAGTACTGGTCACACTTTACCTGCAGGGAGGTGAGGAGAATGGGTCAGTGATTGGCTGGGGCATCTGGGATGAGGAACAGGGCTCTGCCTTCAAAGGGTAAAGACAGAAATGAGTCATTGTGCAGGGAAGGGGCCTCTAAAATCCAGATTTCCTTCCCCCAGAGTGTCCCCATCCCCAGCAAAAAGGCAGCACCCCCTGGACCCCTTTCCATAAGACTCAGAATCACAAAAATTTTCTGAGCTAAAGGGACCCACAAGGATTATCAAGCCCAACTCTCAAGTGAATGGCCCATATGAGAATTAAAGCCACATTCTTGGTGTTATTAGCACCATGCTCTGAATCAACTATGGTGCTCTCAATGAGTGGCTACTCATTGAGAGAGGGATTTTCTCTTTCCTCTGGAGCCATCGGTGGAAGTGGCAAAGGGGGCCAGACCACCAGACAGAGCAGCAAGAGCAGCATTAGATACCAAGACAGTGAGCAGCAATTCCTAGCAGTGATTTGTGCCTGCTGTAGTTCTTCTCTGCCTCCTGTTTGGTGAGATGGGCATCTTTGGGGCTTTGCTTGAACCACCCCCGGCCTGAGCTCCACTTGGATGAAGAGAAGGTGGGCAGCTGTGGGTTGATGGGAGAAGAGCTAGTGGAACAGGGAAGAGGAAATGGTGGTTTCTGTGGACACAGCTCTAGTGAAAAGGCAGCTGAAGTGAATGAGATTCAACCTGTATCCCCACCAGCTCTGAGGTGTTTCAAATCAGCTCTGCAAGGAACAGATGCCAGCTCAGACACAGACACACATTTTGTACTCCCTCTGCAAGAAGACATAGACTGTGGGCAAACTATCCCCTCAGCCCCTTCCTGCAGGCAGCACTGTCCCATCACAAAAACACTGCTGCTCCATAGAAACCTCCTGCCCTGCATCTTCCTTATCACTGTCTTCCAACTCTGCAGCCAGAGTGCTTTGAGCTACTCATCACAGCTCTTGCTGCATCCCCCTTGGCAGACAGCCAAGCACATTCCCAGGAGCCCATCCCTCTGCCCCCTTCACCTTGCTGCACATCCCTTCCTGCTCACATGCTGCTGCTCTCCTCCTTCTCTTCACAGCTTAGTGTTTGCAATCTACTCCTCCAGTTTTTTTTTTCACTGAAGCCCCAAGCTCCCTATTTAATTGGCACCCTGAGTATCCCTGTTTCATCTGGTACCTGGCTCCCACACCCTGCAGAGCTACAGCGCCTGGCAGACAGGAGGAAGACTTCATTCCCACCCATGTGCACCACACCAAAAATGCTTTCCCACCCTAGGAGAGAGGAGTGAATGGAAGATCATCTGTGTTTGTCAAGGAATAGTAAACTTAATTATTAGCAGAACGTGTTTACAGGGGAATATGTGGGAAGGGAAACAATAAGCTTAATTAGGAATCAATGAAGTTCTGCCTTTTAATTGAAACCACTTGCAGCAGGGTGGGGCTTGTGAGAGTCAAGAGCCCTCATCCTGCACTCTGGCTCTGGAGTGCAGCAACCTGGAGTCAGAGGGATGCAGCTCTCCCTGCTTTTTGAATTCTGCTCTCAGTAAGGCCTGCCCTGGCAGAAGTGCCTGAAGCAAGGCTGCCTAATGAGGTACTGCAGGTGCCTGTGCAAGCAGAGCAGCTCTGCTGCCTCCTGCCCAGGGTCTCCTGCCATTTGGGCTGTTGTGCTGCCTTGGATCTGTGGAAATATGGCATGCCCTGCAAAATATGCAGGATTCTTCTTCCTTGCTTGGCACAGAGCATTTGATGCTGACTGGCGGCAGCACCAGCAACTTGGAGGTCACAAACACTACTTCACAGCTAAACTGATCCCATCCTCATGAGTGGGTGGCAGCTGCAGGCTGTCTCCATGAGCCTGAGTTTGTCTTGCCTGGCTTGGGGATGATGTGATCCTCTCTGAGGGAGAGGAGAGCAATGTGGCATCCTGCAAATGCTGGGGACAGCTGCTTGCTGTAGTTTGCAGGGGATGTTTCAGGGGAACAGCACAGCCTGTGCCTGAGCCTACACCTCAGGGACAGCAATCCCCTCCTGCCACCCACATGCTGCAGGGCTGTGTACTCGAGCACAAAACAAACTTCAGAGGAGTTCCTTGTGTGGGATAATAGCAATGCCTGGGCTGGTAATTGAAAATTATTTATTCATGACCAGATAAGAGTCAGTCACATTTTCTGCCAAATTTACCCATAATGTTTATGCCCCATTTTCAAGCTCTGTAAATTTTATGCTGAAGCTGATGCACTGTGGCACTAAAGCAGATAAGAGATGTTTTCTTCTGGCAGTGCTTGTTTCTCATTAACTTAAGGAGCACAGTAATGTCCTGAACAGCCATTTATTGCAGCTTTGTTGAGTGGCTCCTGTCCCTCCCCTTTGATGCCCTGAGTCCAAGAGCAGCCAGGCACCTCTCTTCAGCTTGAGAGCTGTGCTCTGCTCCCAGGCCCTCTCATAAGCTCCAGATGGCATTGCTGTCAGCAGGAAGGCTGGAGCATGATGTGGCTGCCAGGCTTCTCTTCCCCAGGGCCCTTGAGCACCAGCCCTTCCTGGGGACATGAAATGCCAGGGGTGATCATGCCCCAGAGATGGCTGCTTGGTGGTCTGGGCTGGAACAGAACAAGCCCCAGTACTGCTCTGGGAGACCTTGCTCTGCCAGGCCCTAGGGGATAGCCCAGGGTAGGAGAAATCCTGCTTCAATACCTCTCTCCTGGCAACACAGCCCAGCAGGGACACACCACGCTCGCAGCTTCGGGAAAGCTAATCTACAATGTGTGTTTCTGAACTGCCACCAAATGATTCTGAAACTGATTGTAAAGCTTTGAAGGCAGCTAAATTGAACAATCCAGCCATTTCTATCCTTTATGTGCTTCTCACTTTGTGAAAACATGAAAAAGGGAGGATGATTTAGACCATCAAGCCAGCTGAAATTGCAGACCATAAAAGCTGATGCTCTTTAAAGATTTTTTTTCCCTCTGTAGCTCAGGAACCCTTTAAAGCAGTGTCACCCCCACAGGGCTGCCAAGCTGCTGCTGGTCCTGGTTGGCTTATCACAGCACTGCTGAGGGTGACCTGGGGAGCTCGCCTGGAAAGGCAGCAGAGCCTGTTCTGCACTGGGCAGCTTGCCATGAGGCCTTGCTATCCACCCCAGGCTCTGCAGCTGGAGAGAGCCCTGTGCCTGTGCCAAAGCCCCTGGGCAAGGGGACTTTCAAGCAAGGTCACCCTTGGGTAATGCTGTGATGCCATGTGACTGCCTGGAGCAGCGTTGTCCCACAGCAGCATGAGCATCAGCAGGCAGCAGTGCTGCAGGGACCCATGGGGTTACATCAGATGAAGTTTGAAGGCTCTGGAGCAGAATGAACTGCAAAACAGTGACTCATGATGAAGTTTGGAGCAATGGGCAATGACTGGAATTACGATCTTCACTTGTCCCAAAAAAGTGTGCTCCCAAGAGAGCTCTAGCCATCATCAAAATGCCACAAGGAAAAGCACAGCACGAAGGTGGCTAAAAGCCATCTTGCCTTGGAAGATGCTGAAAAAGACAACAAAAACCCCTGAGAAAATAATCTCCTGAAAGTCCACATCACAGGTCCCCAATCAGGGCCCTGCTGTGAGGGAATGCCCTGAGACACCTACAAGGTACAACAAACACATTTAGGGAAGTCCTTTCAGTGGATCACTGGATCAATTCAGGAATGACCAGGCTTCTCCACTGCCTTTCCTGGCAACCTGCATCTCCCACAGTGCCAGAGAAAATTGCCCACTTCTCATTAGTACTGGGGATGTGCCGAAGAGTCAGCAGGACATAGGCGGGCAGTGCCAGGGAGCAAATGCAGGGGTCGGGGTCTGGTCAGGTCAGCCTAGAGTCCCTGGGTAGTATGCTCAGGCAGGCTGCCCGAGATTCTGTGAGGGTTCTGGTCACCTCCTGCCCATAACAAGGATTCAATGTCACCAAAAGCTTGACCACATGCACTGTGTTCGGGACAGAAACCAATATTGCAGGATGATAGGATGGGGTGTGCTGGGGGGAGATAATGCACAGCTCAGCAGCACAGACATCTCAGGCAAAGACAAGTCCCTCTGGGGTCAAAGGAAACCTATTATCTTCAAGAAACATGCACCTTGGAGTACCTTCCCATAACTAAGAAGCCCAGAAGTTAAGTGAGTCAGGATTCCAGGCATGGATTTATTTGGCAACCCAGAAGCACTTTTCCTTGTTCTTGAAATATATGCTCCATCATAGAAATGTGAAGGCACAAAGAAGTCCCCATATAACCCTCAGCTGCAGAGTGCAGTTGATCACAAACTTCTGATCTTGCTTAGCCTGTGTGCCAAGCCCTGAGCCACAGAGCGGGTCAGAATCATTTCCCTGCCTGTTTGGGCTGTGTGGGTGACAGTGGCCATTGGACAGAACAGGCAGGGCTCCGAAGCAGGAAGCACAGTGCAAAGCTGGGATTGGATCTCTAGATACAGCTCATCTTCAAGGAATGCTCTTTTTTGCTGCAGGCTGTAGGGCATTTGAAGAGCCCAGGAAACCCATCGGTAATGCCTGTTCTTTGTTAGGAAAAGCAGATCCGTTTTGCCATAGTGATTGATGCTTCCAGCCACTTCCTCCCACCCAGGGTGGGCTGGGACACCCCTGCGAGCATTTCGGTGCTAAAGCTTTGAGAAGGAGGGAGAGCATGCAGGCAAAAGTTTCAGCTAAACCCAAACTTGACCATTTCTGCTTCTCAAGAATGAGCTTATTGGGCTAAAAATAATCAGTGCTTTGCAGCTTGAGTGCACAAGCCCCTTCTGCTGTTGGCATGGCAACACTAAAATATTCTGCTAGTACAAACGCTCACTGCTAAAATTTTACTTTTAGGAACAAACTGAATCATGAGAGGCAGAAGCTGCCTCCTCCTTTGCCCAAAGGGTGCATCTGGGTGCAGGAGCACTTGGTCCCAGCTTACAAATTCTGCTTAAGGGGCTGAGTAAGAACCTCTGTCACGAAAACTCTATCATCTGCAGTGAGGGCTCCCACTCCTTCTCCAGCTCACGCCTTCCCCATGGTCTGCAGGCAGCTTTGCATTTATTACATCAGAATATCTAATTCTGGCAGTGTAAGCTGATCATTTATACATGTTGTCATTGGACAAGGCACAAATTAGTCTTGTTATTGCAATGAGACCCTGTCAGCCATTCCCTTGCATTGCCAGAAATGCCAGGGCCCTGCCAGGCTGCTGGATGCGGCTGGTACCACCCAACTATTGCAGCTTCTCAGCTTCTGGGATGGTCCACACTCCCAATCTCAGAGCTTTCCTTCTCCGCTCTGATGCGAGTGATGTGGGCAGGAAAGAATGGGTATGCAAGAAGACATGCAGACAAAACAGAGGTAAATGAGCAGGCCAGCAACAGGAAGTTGTGCCACCCTTTTGCCCCACAGGGATATGCTTACAAGACATTTGTTGTTGGGCTGCATGAAGCAGTGAGCTACATCACTGGAACTGCCTCTCCTTGGGTGCACTTACGCTGTGAAGCGCTTCCATTCCTCTTTTCTGCCCCCCAACACCTCCAGAAAAGAGAGAAAGCACACACTGTACCCTGGACTTCTCTTCCAGCCTGGTCATCATGACTATAGTTGCTGTTCTCTGCTCCCACACCATCCTCCAGAAGTCACTGAGGGTTTCTGGCAGCGGTCCCTGCGTGGCAATGTAGGCGTTCTGCTTCCGATACCCATCAATGTAATTGGCGTTGATGTAATCACTGCCTGGGACTCCTGCGGAGGAGAAAAAGGGCAAGAGTTACTGGGGTAAAAGACCACAGCCCTGCACCTACTGCTCTGCTGGGCCCTGCAGGCAGGAGAAGAGGCTGGCATATTCACAAGGCTCTTGACAAGTCTCCTTTATGGGGTGATGTCAGCATCTCTCCCAGGGATCCTGCAAAGGACAGGGATGGTGCCTGAAAAAAGAAGAACCCTTTGCAACTCCCACATTAATGCAACAAGCAGGCAACACCAAAGCAGAGAGACAGCTGCCACACGCATACAAAGGAAAATTTACAGGCAGGAATATTAAGGAGCTCATTCAGCCCCAAGCAACTGACTAAAATAATTGTCTTAAATTCACCAGCAATTTGTTATGGTCCTACAGCACCTTTTTAAAATGAGGCTCCTTTATTAGCTTGTCTCTGTTAGCAAGGGGTGTCAGGCAGGGATGTCCTGCCATCCTTCCTGCAGGGATGACTATCCCCAAGGAGCCAGAGATCTTCTTCCCATCACCACTGAAACTCTTCAGTGTAAGACCCCCTCTGCTGGCAGAGGCTGCTCCAGCTCCACGTGGCCTCCACCACTCTAAGGAAAGGAATTTTTCGTAAAGGCCTTTAAAATGCAAACACATAGTTACTAAAATAAATTGGCAAAGCAGAGGCCTGAGGCTGTTTCCAAACCCTGCTCAGCATGGGCTGCCCAGGCTGCAGGGAGAGAAAGCAGCAGGAATCTCACTGTCTCCCCAGGAGAGAGCATCTGCATTTCATTAGAGGAAGGAAATAAATATGGGGGTCACCCCTCTTCCTTTTGTCCTGGGGAAAATCCTACAGGTCTCAGCAGTCTCGAGCAGACACACACAAAGTGCTGGCAGCTCTAGGGGAGTGGCAGCAGCTGGAGTGCAGTGCTTCACTCCCTTGGCATGGGCGGCATGGACCTGGCAGGGTGCTTTGGGAACAGTTCCCAGGAAGGCACACGCACTACTTCCAGCAACAGAGTCAGGCTGGAAAACAGGGATTCCCCCATGTGCTCACCCCACAGCTGTCTGCAAGGGTTTGCCCATGAGCAGACATGCCAGGCCTTCACATAGCTGCTGCTGCTGCTTAACAGAGCTTGCTGTGAGGGACTGTTTGGCCCCCTCTCCTCCTCTTGAAGACGATGAATAGTCCATTACCATTAGAAAAGGCTTTTCCATCTCCCAAAAAAAGGATGCTAGTGACTGTAGGGCCGTCTGTGTGCCAAACCAGGCCCAGTTCTTCCCCAGGCAGGGGTGTATTGAATTAGCTGTATTTTCCTCATCCTCCATCACTGGGTTCAGATCTGGGTGTGCAGAGCTGGGTGCTGGTTTATAAAACAAGGGGAATGGGTGAGCCTGGGCTCCAGCTCTTCTGTGCAAGAGGACTAGAAACATGTATTAGCCCAAACTCCAGGGAAGTGGGGCTGGTTCTTGGAGCCATGGGGGTCAATGTTATGACACCAGGGCCTGAAGGTCCCATGAAGGACAGAGATGTGTGGAGTCTGATGTCCCAGGGGAAGGAGCACCCCTCATCCTGTGCCGCTCTGGGCATTTATTTGGGACCATATATTGACAAGTCCCAGAGAAAGATACTGGCCCTACAATTGTGTTGGGACAGAGGGTGACAGAGGCACTAGTAGTGCCATGTTTCACCATGTACCAAGAAAGGCAGCTGAAGTTACACAGAGAGGACAGTGGGAAAGGAGGCTGCGGGGACAGATATGTTTGCTGCCAGAAGAACTAAGAAGCAACCACACAGAACACACTGCCCTGGGGACACTGGGAATGCTCTACAGTGCATTTCTTTCTCTTCTGGGCAGCCAGACCACACATTTGATTGTGCTGATGCTTCGTGTTTGTCCCTGCTCAGCTCAGAATGCAGAAAAAGATGGTGTCCTTGCTACAGTCATGTTTAGCTGCTTGATGGGGTGCCCACTCTAGTTACTCTTACCATCAATGGAAGTCAGGATGACACGCGAGTGGTCATAGGCTATCACATTTGCATAGCGGTTTTTCGGTTTATTCACTTCCAGGTTGGAGTTCTCCCAGGTGAACTGCTGCCCAGGATCAATGGACTGTGGAGAGAAAGAGAAGGAAGGAATTGGTAGCAGTTACAGCACACTGGAGTGCTGCAGCACACAGGTTTCAGTTAGGAAATCTGCACTGCCCTGCACACCTTTCCCCAAGCCAGACACAGCTTCCACGGGTGTCCATGGAACACCCATGAAAGTAGTGTCAAGCCAGACCACACTAAAAACAGTCTCCAGTGGGACATGCGTCCCATGATCTGCAGGCAAAGCAGTCCCTCACTGGGGCAGCCTGCTGCAGATGAGCCTTCATTTCCTCTGCTGCATGCTCATCCTTTGCTCTGGATATACCCATCAGCAGAAATTTGGTCTTCTGCCAAGATTCCAGAGAGACCTAACTGTGCAGATCTTGACCTAGCGGTTTTATTAGCTGTTGAATTGCAGTCTTTTGAAATATAGCAATCCCTGGGTGTCTTGTGCCCCAGGAGCTTTTGGTCTTAGTGTCCTGCAAGACAGCCTATGAGCTTTGCTGCAGAATAGTCATGAAAATTAATAGGTTACTATCCACTGCTCCAGCTACTTATGCAATGTAAACACCTCTTGTTTGACTTAAGAGAGTGACAAGAAACTATAAACCTGGAGAAGAGACGTGGTTATAAATCTTGGCCTCCGCTTGCCTGAAAAGCACGTATCCCACTCCCACCTGGCCCTGCACACCCAGTGCTTCTTCCATGAGCCATGTGCTGGTGCACCCAGTCCATGGCTGCTCCATGGCCAGGCAGCCTCTTCCCAAAACCTTCTCTATTGACTCAGTCTATGCACAAAGCAAAGTGAACATACTCAAAGCACCCTTCTGAGATGAGATGGTTTTGTTGTCCCAGAGACACATGAGACACACAGGTTAAGACACCTGCCTCATGCAGGGACCTGCTCTGCACATGCAGCCCTGGGCAAGCTGGAGGCAAGCAGCTACAGCAGAAATCAGTCATCCCATGAACCCTCTTCCCCCTGAAATTAACAACACCGTCAAAAATCTTCTTAAAATTTTGCTCCAGCTCAGGGTCTCTGAAACTTTGCTGGCCCACAGACAAAAACACCGGGGGAATCAGCGAAGGGAAGCACTGCACGCTGTGCTTCCCGCAGGCATCTGTGTTCATCGCTTGGCAGAGCTGTGTCAGAAGGTTTCTCAGGCAGTGAAATGCCTGTCAGCTCTGGATGAGCTGTGAGCAAAATGCTGAAGTGGGAAGCACAGCTCCCTGACTGGGCTGACATGGACAGCTCTCATGGTCCCTCTGCTCAGATCCACCAACCACCAGCTGTGCACAAAGTGACAGCCATCGATGTCCCCTCTGCTCCTGTTCTGTGGAGCAGGCACTTCCCAAGCAGCCAGCAGTGGGTGCGGGCACTGGCTTGAGTACAGAGCACAGGCACTGCCTGCACTGCTGCACTAGCCCTGAGAGCTCTGCAGCACATGCAGGGCACGGGCCAGGGCCAGTGCTGTGCCAGGTGCCAGCTGTCTGTCCCCAGGTGCGGCCCAGGCTGCCAGCAGGTACAGGGGCCAGTGCTGACGAAAAGGCACAGGAGGATGTGACATCACAGCGATGCTAATAGGTAGTTTGGGAAATGTAGGATGTAAATAGACATTTCCTACAGAAAACCTGTAATTTTCTATTATCAGTGTAATAAGCAGGCAGCTGCTGTGCTCAGAGGCGCTGCAGCCAGGATGGTGGGAGTGGAGGCTGCAAGCACCACTTCTGGCTGCAAATCCAGTGGCCTGGCTGCTACAGACCTTGCACACTCCTCTGCCTCACAGAGACATCTCTGCACAGCTCACAGTTCTCTGGGGCACTTTATTTCCTTCAGGCACCTGTATTTTGCTTTCAGAATAGGCTGCTCAGGGGATCAGCTCTTTGGATGCTCCTCACCCTCAGCTGTGTGGCAGGGGAGACTGCTGCCCACCAATGGTGGGCCTGAACTGCACAAGGGGAACGCAGAAATGATCAAAGACATGAAAAAATAAGAGGAATATAATATGAAAGGACTTTATGGTTTGGAGTAGAGATAAGTAAGAGGGGTTTTGACTGATCAATACAGAGTACAATGAAAGAGAAGCACAAATAGACAAATTAATTAGGAAAATATGAACCCACCAATACCTATCAGAAACATAAATAACACCTGTTTTTCAAAAAGGTGGCCTTAGTCTGCACAGACAGCCCATGCAGAGACTTGACTAGCTGGTGATGGAGCTGGGACTGGCTCTGAAGGTATCAGTGATCATCTTCTTGCTGTGAAGAAGCAACACAAGAAAGCACCATCTGTAATTGCACTCTGTGAACACTCTCAGTGGGCACAGGTGGGTGCTGGAGTGAGTCCTGCCTACCCCTGCAGGAGAGGCAAGCAGAGCTCAGTGCAGTTGCTCACACTCCATCTATGCTGCAAATCACTGCCAAAAGGCTGCAGGGCTGACCCAGCTGTGGGGTGTGGAGTGCTTTGCACAGCAAGTCTGTGTCCTGCCACAGCAGAGGAAAGGGTTATTTCCTGGGGGAGGACAAGGCTGCCAAGAGCTCCCAGAATGGAGGAGGAGCATCAAGGTGTTGCCATTAGGGTTAATAGCTTTGATGTGCAATGGGTATGTGCAGAAATGGTCTAATCATCATCAGCCTCTTAAGAGGGCAAACAGGTGAGAAAGTCAGAACTAATACAGCACCTGAGTGCAAAGAGGCTCTAATTAAATACTCCTGCAAATTAGTGACTCATTTAGAAGTAAAATGATTTAATTTAAACTCTGATGATGAATTAATGTACACCTGTTCCCCCCTTTAAGGCAAACAAATGAGTAAATAAATGGGAGGATGATGGGCTGCTTGGAGAGAGTTGGAGCCCTTACATGGAGTAGTGGTTGGCAAGTCTTGTCCCATCTCTGTACAATGCTCTGCAGCCCCTGTGTGTGGTAGCACTGCCTCATCTCCTCACCTTGCTCCACAACTGCCCTGGCAACAGGAGTCTGCTCCTGTTCCTTTCTGGGGCTCTTGGGAATCACTGCTTCATCCCAAAACTTCATCAGAGTAACGCTTCCAACACATTCTTCCTAGAAAGCAGAAGGGCTGGGAAATTGGAAGGAAATGAGCCAGGAGCAAACTTAAAAGCACCATGACTTTTGCTTTGCTTTCAAGTGACAGGAAGATGCTGTAAGACAGCAAGTGCAAATTAAGAAAAAGCCCAATTAGTAAAACTCCTCCTTCCCAGCATGGAAGTGCAAGGAACAATTTCACCAAAGCACTTCAGGGATCCCTGCTGCTACTGCCATAAAGACAGAGTCAGACCATTGAAAAGGGATTGGAAAAAGGCTCTTTCCTTGACAGACTCTAGAGCACTTTACAAATGCCTTGAAAACATCTCTGAGTGCCAGTTTGACTCTCAGATACAGTCCACCTCGGGCTTGCTGCTCCCCTTCCTTAGTGCTGTTCCAAAATCCCTCAGCACGCTGAGGCCCTGCTGCTGCCTCTGCTGCTGGCAGGCGTGGAGAGCCCAGGCAGGTAATGCCCTGGGGCAGCACGGCAGCTCAGGGAGCTGCACAAGGGCACAGGGACACAGAGATGCTCAGGCAGTGAGTGCTTCCTGTCCTCCTGTGAAATCAACCACATTAGCAGGAGCATTGACCACTGTCAATCTGTGCTGTGCCTCAAATGAGGACATAATGTGCTTCTGAATCAATCGCTGGCAGCACTTCAGCCTTGTTACTCTTATTACCGGAACGTGAGTGCTGTGTGCCTGCCAGGCAGCGTCCCCATGAGCCCATTAAACCCATGGCAAGCCCATTAAACCACAGCTCCCTGGGTGCTACCCTGGGTCCTGGGCCCAGCACCTCCTGGGCTCACTGGGCCAAGGGACTCAAGCACCTCTCCCACTACCTAACCTGTCTTTCCAGAGCTGCAGGCATGGGAGATGCAGAGTCCTCAGTGGCTTTATGGGAAATGTAAGTGAATACAGGATTTGGGCAGACCACCCATGCTTCTCTCCACAGAAAACTGTGAAGAAAGGTCTGCAGCCTCCCTACCACACTAGGAAGCAGGAGCACAGTCAAATCTCATACACAACTTAAAGATTACTAAGAGCTAATGTGCCAGGCAGTGTCATTCTGGCAGGCTCTCATCACCTGCTCTGCTCTGCTCCTGGGGCCATACACTGGATGGACATGCTGGATGGACTGGACAAGAGGGGCAATAGCCACAAGTTGCAGTTTGGAAAGGAATAAAGGAAAAGACCTTCCCCTGGGAAGGTGATGCAGGATCTAGAGTGCTACAAGAGAGCAGGAACCAGTGCTGGTTGGAGCCAGTCCATCCTGTGTTTGCCAACAACACCAAAGGGGATAGCAGTGCTCAGCTGGCTGGATCCCACAGAGGGAGTGTGAGATGTGGTGCGTGCGTGCTGTCCAGTTTGTCCCAGGGCAGGTCCTCCTGCACCGTCCAGGGGCAGGATCCTGCCCCGGGAGCACGGGCTGCAGTGTGGGAAGGTGCCCACAGGAGGAGCTCCAACACAGCGACAGCGCTGGCCTCCACCTGCACATCCACAGTCAGGGGGCTCAGCCTTCCTTCTACTTATTTAATTCCATTAATCCCACACTGTAAATTCGCTGTAGCTTTCACTGTACACTAAAAATGAAATACTTTCCTGGTGCAGCCAGGCCAGAAGCAGCTGCCAGACCCTTGTGCCCTGTTCCCCAGCTTGCTGCCTGCCTGTACAGTGTGATGAGGCTGTGCTCTGCCCCACACCAGAGCAGATGGCAGCAGTGAACTGTGCCTGCAGATGGCTCAGCTCCTAACAACTGCATTTCAGCCTCTCCTGCTGCACCACGGGTACCAGGAGGTACAGCTGGGGTGGCTCCCAGGTGCCAGGGCTAAGCCACAGCTCATGAGCCTGCTCTCACTGCAGCCAGCCCATAGCTTGCTCTGTGCTGGCTTTGTCACACGGGCTGCATGGCCACGCGGGCTGGCAAACTGGTGCGAGCAATATTATTTGTTCTCTGACCTGTGGGAATTGAGGTCAGATGGCTGTAAGAAATCTCTGCTACCCTCCCTGCCCCTTTCCCAGGCATGTGAGGAGGTGCTGACAGGTCTTGTTTCATGTCACCTGTGTCTAGGTTACCCTGCTATTGCTTGCACAGCCAAGGCAAGCACCAGACTGATGGCTCTAGGCCAGCTGGCCTCAATGGTTAGAAGTGCTGTTAAATATTTGCTCTCTGCCTGTGGTGCCACTGCTCCTGGAATGTGAGCCATCTATAAACAACCCTGCACCCCACAGAGATGTTAGGCTGACAGGCTGCTCTACAAAAACACTTAAAATGCAACTATTTCAAAGCACAATCAAACAGCAAATGGGCCTTGGGGGTTCACCTGCCATGCTTTCCTCCCTTGTGCCTCCCTGCTCAGCTGTGCTATGCCCATTCTGGCAGCGCTATTATGCCATGGGGAACAGGGTCAGGGCCTTCACTTCTCGTAGTGCTGGGTCACCACTCGGCTCTATGTAAGGTCTGGGGCCCACAGAGTCCCAGGTGAGCACTGGGACTGTATCAATGCTACTGCAAATGCAAGCATGTGCCGAGGTGTGGTTCCTGTCTCTCGGGCTCCCGCAGGGGCCGCACAGCCTGCTCCCCTCCCACCTCTGCTCTTTCCACATCCACTCTGCAGATTTCCTTAGTCAGCAGCACACACCATGCCTATCCTGCCCTGCAGCCCTCCTATCAAAGGGAGCTGTTGCCCTGCCAAACCCACACATACAGGGACCAGGATGAGAGCAGACCCGCTGCTGCAGCAGTCCTGCACAGACAGCTGCTGTTCTCTTCAAACTCAGCCCAGGATTCTTCTCAGTGGCATTTCAAATGGGAAATGATTGCATCCCCACATGCCAACAAGGGGCAAGCCCTTCTGCTTTTGGGTCCATCCTAGTGTCAAACACTGTACAAGTCTGTCATGTTCAGCAATTTCCAGATGATGAGGAGTCAAACACAGCAGAATCCAGGGGAAAAAATAACGTGCAACAATCAGCTACTTAATAGCTGCTTCAACATGAGAAGTACAACTGATTGGTGCTCTCAACCAGCCATGATATTCTAAAGAAAGAGAAATGAGAAGAGAGAGGCTCATGAAAGCAGCTAAGAGAATTTACTTAATGCTCATTTTTTCAAAAACAGTTCCCACCGCTCAGTATTATGCTGCAAGCTCTATTGAGCACAGGCCTAGTGTGAGGATGGGAGTGCAGAGACACTGGATCCTGCTGATTGAATCCCCACTGTGCAGTAGAGCCACAGCCTGCCTGTAGCAGAGTGGACAGCCCTGCTTAATATTTCAGTTGGACTGGTAACAAAAAGCCCAAGGCAGACAGATATGACTGCACACCTTGGCTCCACTGGCAGGACATACATGAACACACAGGTAACTCCAAGGGAAGAACATTATTTCTTTAAACATTTCCCAAGTCGCAATGTAATGCTGTAGCTGGCTTTTCTGATCCAGGCAGTAAATGCAGAGGGATGCCAAGACGCTCCACTTGGCATCCCAAAGCAAAAAAAAAAAGAGCTCTGTGCCTTCCTTGGATACACACAGCACACCCTTTGAACTACCTGGAATTTGTCCCTTACCTTCTCAACATAGAGATCTGCTTTCCCTCTCCTGGCATATATAATCCTACCTTGTGGGCAAATGCTCTGATCTCATCTCATAAATCAGTGTAGGTACGGTGCAGGAAGGGGTGGCCACAGGCACAGCAGATAACAATTCAAACAGAAGTGATAACACATGCAAAGAACACTTCCCAAATTTATTCCCTCTTTCATACTAGTGGGGGGTTTATTTACAAGTCCCCTGCAGCTCAAGAGGGCTCTGCATATAAGCATAGCAAAACATCATCCTGCCATTGCTGCTCTCATGGCTGCAGAGGAACTATTCCCAATTTTAAACAGCTGCAACCTAATCATGCGTCCTGGACAGTGCCAAAAAAGGTGAGGCAGCCCTCAGGTAGGTCAGCCCCTTGCCCTCCACATGTGCACCCCCTTGGCAAGCTGTTCTCAGGGGAGGACAGGGCTGGAGGCAGTTGGGCTGAGAGAGGTGCAGGGGAGGGGTTCACCAAACAGCCAGCATATGCCTGTGGGAGTGAACAAAGGCAGCACCTGTGGTAGATGCAAACAGTACCTACCCAGGGGCTCCACCAGAGACAGGGATGAAGGTGGGAACATGATCCAGAAGTGCAGGCAAGTTTGCAGCTCATGACTGCAGGTCACAGGCAGAGAGAGCTCTGTGCAGGGAGCGGAGCTTGCACTACTCCAGGGCAGTGGGACACTAGCAGAGCTTCTATGGGCACTGATGCTGAATGGCACAGGCTAATGCCAGCACAGTCCAGTGGGAGCTTAGATGGGGAAAGCAGGAATGAAAACTCAAAATGCATGTTTGTTGGCATCAGAGGATGGCGCAGAGAGCAAAGCTTTGAACACAGATGGAAGTGAATGGGCACAGGATGCTGCAGACTGAAATAGCTTGGCCAACCTGGAAGGAGTGCAGCCCTCAAAGTGCAGAACAAAGTAATCAGTTACAGTCCAGGTAGGCAGACATGAGTTCCCATTCACTCCTAAGACCCTAACCATGGTGGCAGCATGGCAGTCTACTGTGCCTTCTCCTGCAAGGCCTTCTCCCTGTGCCAGCCACGCTTCAACTGCTCAAGGCGAGTTCCCACCACTGTGGGGTTGGCAGGGAGAGCTGGCAGGCTCCCAGGGCTGCTGTGGGGACTGGCCACGTAGCGTTGCTGCAGGGAAGGCACAGCTCAGCTTTCAGCAGGCCCTCTCTGCTGGGGTCCTGGCCAGCATCACTCTACCCTGCTGCCCACCCCGCTCTCAGGCTCACCTCATACTCCTGGGAGAACTTCAGCCCATCGTTGGCCTTGAGGCGCTCGATGTTGTCAGCGAGGTCGGTCACAGGGATGGGGGGGTGGTCACGCATGCCTGCAGACGAGACAAGGAGGGGGGAGGGAGAGGAGAACGGTTATGGCTCTGCATGGCCAAGGAAGGCTCAGCAAGAGCATGTGCACAGCAAACCCAGGAGGTGGGCGCAAGGCGGACATGTGTGAGCATGTGAAGTGCTGGGCGGGATGGATGGAAGCTGAGGAGCTCACACGGCATGCGGCACACACCCCCGGAGCGCGTGGGGAGTGACAGAACACAGAGGTGATGTGCACAATGTCATGGGCGGGTGAGCATGCTCGGACATACAGCACCGGGCACACGGAGCAGGCCACGCAGCGGCAGGGCTCGGCCAGCCCTGGCAGGAGCAGGCCGAGGACACGCTGTCACTGTGCTTGCCGGGCTCCCGCGGGGGCTCAAGTTGAACACACTGATCCTCTGGTGCTCTCACCGCCAAGGGCTTAGGCTGATCCTCTTGCTTACCCCTAACAATGGCAATAGCTGCAAAGAAACTCTGCCAGACCTGCAGTGACACCTCTGCAGTGCATGTGCACAGCTTTGTGGGTAGGCAGATGCCGTCACAGTCCCCAGGGCACTCGAGAAGGATGAGAAGGGCCCAGCAGAAGAACAGCTGATCCCTTGGTAGGACATTGCACAACATTCTGAGAGCTGAGGAGCAGCTCTGCCCACAGCTGTGTAACTCTTCAGCAATGCTCCAGAGGCAGAGCCCACTCCAGGGGCCAAAATCCATCTCCTCTGGGCTGGCTTGTGTAAGGCACCATGTGCACTGATGTGCCCTCCAGCAGCTTCTGGGAGGCTGCTGAGAGCTGGGATGCAGCTCAAGCCATGGCAGAAGTCTTGCCCTGGCAGAACGAGGGATGCAACATTACGGCTCATCCTGGGCACAGCTGAAGCCCTGCTCAGCAGGAAGGCCCAGAGGAGGGGATCCCACAGATCCCACACAGGGGACAGGTACTATGGGGGTGTGCATGTAGGACTGGGAGAAGCCCTGCTGGGGCCCTGGGATTCACAGCTTAACCATCACAACCTCCTTCTCTGATGCTGAGATGTTGAACTGGCAGGAACGTGATTGTGAAACATGTCATCCAAATCCCAAGGCTCGTGACTCCATCGGCTGCTCTGTGGGTTTCCCAGAAACCCCACATGGGTAATGACGATTATTAATAGGCTGAAGATGTTGACTCACACCCAGGGAGACAGGCTGGAGCACAGCCAGAAGCTTCTCAATTGCTCAGGAGGCTGAACACTGCCACAGATGGCAGTGATGGGCCACTGAGGTGATGGAGCAGTCCCCAGGCTGGGTACACACATTTTACACAGAAGTGACAAGTCACGAGGTGATAACATGGAAGTGTCACACCTCAGACCTCTGCATAAAACATCTGACATCAATGCACACAGGCAAGACCCAGTCCCACACACACTCATCCTGCCATTGCTCGACAGTGCAGAGCTATCCACGGATGGCCTGGGAACACACAGACAGGTGGAGAAGGAAATACCCCTACTCTGCCTTGTGCTGAGGTCCTCCTTCAGGTGGTCCTGTTTGCCACTTCACCCATCAAGATCCTCGAGGTGGCCGAGCAGGCCCTCAAACAGACAGAGATGATGCTGGATTTGGCACAATTTCCTCACTCACACCAGAACTCTGAAGCTGTAGCTCAGGAGCAGCCTTTGCAGAGCTGTCACTGATGAGCAGTTGAATTATGACAACAGTGTGGGACCAAGACAGAAGTGTGGGGCAGGAAGGAGAAAGAGACTGGAACACAGCCAAAGTATGTGCTTCTTCCAACACGGTTATGTATAAAGTACAGCAGAGCCATGGACCACAGCAGAGCCATGGACCACAGCAGACCCCCATCTCTGCTGAGAAGTGAGGTGTCTCCAAAGGTGGTTTGGAGAGACAAGGTGGTATCTCTAAATTTGTCTTTTGCCAGCCAGAGAAGTACTGCAGCAACAAAAGAGCTGCAAGAGCAGGCGGGGAAAAAGAAGTGGCTGGAATCCCATTATGGTGAACCTAGAAAAACAGCCACGGACAGTGCAGGGCAAGACAGAGATTTGTACACACTGCCTGGACTTCCATAAGCTCTTCCAATTGCTCTGGCAAGAGGACAGTGAGCTCACCATGAGGCTGTAAGAGCGCAGAGGTCTCACAATGCCTGCAGGGACACACACAGCAAAGCCCTTGGCTCTGCTCCCAGGTGAAGTATTTATCCTACATACTTCTCCCACTCCTGTGTACATACACAGACGCCTTCTACATCCCAGAGCAGGGTGGCCACACTTTTATGGTTATTTGAGGATGAACTTGAAGCTCAGAATATGACAAATGATAAGGGGGCACTTTTTTCTGCAGGCTGGTCCTACTCCATCCAAGCTGCTAGAGCAGTAAGTGTCTCCTTTGTGCCTGGGATTTTGGTACCAATACTGCAAAGCAGACCAAATGTAGGCAGTCCAGAGACCATCATGTGCTCTGCCTAAGTCTATGACAGAGGTTACCCAGCCTAGGGAAACCTGTTTCCCCGAGTCAGGAAGAGTGTGTGTTCAACCACTGAAGAGCACCCTTCAATTTGCCCATTTGGGGTTTTTAGCTGGTCAGTCCCTCCAGAATGGCCAAGGTTATCAGTCCCCACGCAGGGCCAGCTGCAGGCCTGGCACCATGGCAGAGCCTGGCCTACTACTCTGAGGGGGTAGGAGGCTGGAAAGCAGGGGAAGGGCTGCTGCAGAAGCCTCCTGGCAGCCCATCACTCAGGACCTTCCCTTCTGCACTGTGCTGCGGTGAGCTGCTGTAGTGCCGTGCGAGCAGTACCGAGCCTGGCCCCACACATCATGTCAGAAAGTGAAATCACTGCCATTTTACAGTCTGCTGTGAGTGAAGGTGATCTTCATGACATTGAAACAAAAAGTACAGAGACGAGAGAGAAAGGGAAAGAAAAAGCAAAAGGTGTCGAAAGATAAAAACAGGAGTTAAAACTAACTTGAGATATTCGGGCAACAGGGGACACTGGCACCTGCAAAGAAAAGAAACGGGGCAAGAACAGAAATCCCATTAGCCTTTAGTCATCATTGCAGAGGTTCAGAGATGGAAAGACAACGAGATGAAGATGAAAAGCACCATATGCCACAGCACCAGGAGCTTCCCTCCCGCACAGGACCGACTGCCTGGCCCTGGGGGCTGCTCTGCAACTAGCTGTTACATAGCAGGCATCCCCTGACACTGGCAAACACGTGGAGCTGGAGCTACTTGCAAGGGAGTGAGTCTACAGGCCTTCATGTGACACCAAGAGCTACATTTCTCACTGCACACCACTGGCCCCAGCCCCATGCCCCAGGGAAGCCTGCAAGGGCCAGTAGATGGCAGGTACAGGGGGCATCTGTGCTACTTGGTGGCCAGGGGGACTGCACTCAGCCCCAGCCACCTCTGCTCAGGGTCCCTGAGCCTCCAGCTCACTCATAGCTCATCAGTAGCACAACTCAGTCTCATTTCATGGTGTATTGGGACACTGCCTGGTCCTGTATCCTCTCAGTGACTTGGCACAGCAGTACCTTAGTACAGGGAGGCCAACACTGGGGAATAACCCCTGTCTGAAGTAAAAACCACAAAAACGAGAAAGCTTAATATTTAATAACAGTAGACCAATTAATTATGCATTAAACAAGTTTTCCCTGCTCAGCAAGCTCCAGCAGGGAGACCAACTACCAGGGCTGGTGGCCAGCATCTCTTGTCAATGCATCCTCACAGCACTGCCTTGACCTCCATGGGGTGACAGGAGCAACAGCTTGGGCCCACTTGGCTTGGTGGATTTCATGTGCCTCATTAATGAGGACAAGCTCGTCAGAAGCTGGAACAGTCACTTCAAGCTGCACAACACTCACTTTTGCCCCTCAAACTCACAAGGGATGCAGTGAGGAGAAGGGGAGGAGGACAGACTGCTGTCTCTTGGTAGGAGAGCATTGTCTGGCAGTATCCCAGGGTCCTGCTGCTGTCTTGAGTCAACTTGAGACACTCTGGCTTGGTTTCGTCTCTCCAGAGAGATCTGCCAACTTACTGAAGGAGCAGCATCTTTGGCTTATCCTCATTCACAGACAGGAAAATTTCCTGGCTCCCTGTCCCTCTGATGGCAGCCCTTGAACCTTGCTACAGGCCTATCAAGGGACATCCTTGTTGCAAACACCCTGACCTCTCTGAAGAAGGGAGCAGATGCAAGCCCAGCTTGGCACAATCCTCCACGCAATGCAAATCATGAGCATACAGCGAAGATGGCTTTTGTGCCCACATGGAGACATGTCACAGAGGTCTGTCCCCAAGCACAGCTGCCCTGGAGCAGCCCTGTTTAACACCACGCTCCTCCTCAAGAAGCTGCATGCTGCTGCTGCCTGTGTGTGACTCCCTCCCAAGTACTGCTCCTGCTAATCTGCCTGTTGAGATGTTCTTCCTCTGGCACATGTGTCTCCCTTGCTCCTCACAGCATTTTCCTCCCATGCTGTGACACCATCCTGTGCTGTGCTGCGGCCAATTAACATGCCAGCTCTGCTGGCAACTACTAGCCTGCTGCTGCTGCCCACACGTGAGATCTGCCACTGGTTCTGCCTGGGAGATGCACTAACTACGGACCCCTGACAGCTGCCCTGGCACAGAAAAGATGTGCTGGTGTAGCTCACCCCAGCTGTGAGCCAGACTGTTGTGAGTGGCAACAGGAAAGGCTGTTCTTGCCCCCCTGCCAGACACAGCAGTTTTACATCAGGAAATGGCCCCTTCAAAACTCTCCTGTTAGATGAAAGCTCTTAGATGAATGAGCAGCAGGAGGAAAAGGAAAGTAGGTTAGAGACCAGGAGGAGCTGCAAGTTAGAAGAGAGCTGTATGTACCTCATTTGCTGCTGAACTGCTCCCTCCATCACAAAAGCCCAAGTGCTCCCTTAGTTCATATAGGACTTGGACTCTGAAAGGCTCTGAAGGAGTCAGGGCGAGCCTGTCTCTGATCACTACAATGACAGGTACTGTGCTTTCGGTGCCATCAGAGATGTGCAGACACAAAGCAGCAGCACAAGACCTTTCTGCAGTGTGAATTACAGTTGCCTCCATGAGCTGGCAAAGCTACAGCCTGAGGCATCCCAGGCCAGTGAAAGCAGCATGCAGAGAATGGCTTTTAACTGAGCTTCATCCTCTGCACTGAGAGCACCATGATCAGCAGACTCCTTCAGCGAGCCACAGCACTGGCTGCAGAGCACTGTAGTCTGCAGGTTGCTCTTCTCTTGACCCTTAGCTGAATAGAGCAGAGAGTCAGCACCCCAAAGAATGAAGCTGCTGGGACACCTCAGCAGTGTAAGAGCTCTATGTACCTCCTGACTGTCCCAGATGCAGCCCATGTGGCCAATACTACACCAGTTGTGCTCAGCCAGCTCAGCCAGGGTGAAGCCAGTTCAGCAACATTGTCGGCAGACAATCCCAACTGTGTGGAGGCTCCTCCCAGCTCAGGACAACTGTAATGAGCTTCACACCCTGTCTGACACACATCACACATCAGGCCAGCCCCATCCAGGCTCCCCAGCCTCATGGGCTGCAGTGACAGGGCCAGTGAGAAGAATGTGGAACCCAGAGAGGAGACACCTGGACATCCTTGGTCTAAAGCCCACTCTGTGTCACTGTGACTGAGAAGGTGTGGACTTCCTAGAGGGTGGGAAGGACTGCAGCTCTGCCTCTGGCATGGGGACATGGAGAAGGAGAACCAGAGGAAGCAGTTTCAAGAGGATGAGCTGCTCCTTACCTGGAGTCTGGTAGTTGAGCCGCCTCATCTCAACTGGGTCAGACGAGTGGGCCAAGAGTGAGTCCTTCAGGCCGATGGAGTGCTCATCCTTGGAAGAGGGGGAGTGTGCCCTTTTCCTGTGGACAGACAGGGCAGAGACAAGTAGGTGAGTTCTGGCACAGAATGGCATGAATCACCCTAGGAAGGAGTCTGGGCCCCTGTGCCCCAGACACCCAGGTCCATCCCAGGCTCCCAGGCTCTGGGTAAGTCATATCATCTTCTCTGCCTCCAATTTCCCATCTATGAAACAGGAAAGATTATATATAAGCAATGTCAGATGTTTGATTAGTGAGGCAGTTTTGAAATGTAGTATTCTGCATAGTATTTATTAGAGAAAATGCAGATAGATGCAAGATGCTGTTTCCTCTTACTGTCTCTAGGAACTATTTCCTGTAGTGGAAGGATATAATAAAATTTTTTTTCAAGTATTAGAAATATTTAAATATAGAATGCTGTAATATAATACTGTAAAGGCTCTTCAGGGTGTGTTTTATTGGGCCATTAATACATGTCTTGAATGGTTGAAGGCACCCAAGGCGTGTATTAATGGAACAATAAAATACAATGTTGTCTCTTCATGCTATATTTATGCCTAAAGCGATGCCACCACCTCAGGCTCTTGCTGGAATTCACAAGCAAAGCAGGGACAGATCCAATCAAAAAGTGGACAAGTGAATATTAAGGAAAATATAATACTGCAAGAAGAGTTTCTAGTGAATCTCTCGGTCCCGCTTCTAGCTCTAGATTACAAATATGGTGGGTATACCCAAGGGCTGGAGGAGGGTGTTGGGCAGGAACAGCACAGCTCTTTTCTGAGCCTGTGCTGACCCTGGCACTTGGCCAATGCACTGAGCATGCTGGAATACACAGAGACTTTGGCTTTGGCTACAACCATCAAATGGATTTTGCCTGAACCCTCTGCTGACCTGATGTTTCCTGGAAGAGAGGGAGCTGCAGCACTGCTGCTCTGCTAGCAGCAGTGATTGCTAGCACCTTTACCAGCCTGCAAATGGCAACAGTCAGTCTCTGCTTTGCACCACCTTGTGAGGAAGCACACTGAAGGGCTGCCAGGTTCTGCACAACGGGAGCTGCATCCCTGGATGGTGGTGACCCTGAACCATGCATGATCCCAAATGCTCTCACAGGCACAGGGCACTTTCACTTCCATCAGAGGCTGGGCATGCTGGGCTGCTGCTAATGAGAAGCACTTAGAGAAAATTCAGTGCATAAATCATGAGAGAAACCTGCATGTGTTCCTTGTGTGGCCCAGCCTGTGAGGAAGCTCCATCTGCAGCCTGAGGCTGCAGCAAACACTGGAGCTGTTCAATGGGGAGAACCAGCTTGTGAGTCTTACACTACTCTGAGGCATCTCAACATCTCAGAAGCCTTCCAGCTGCCTGGACCAAGGCAAAAGAGCTGAAAGACTGATAGAAAAAACAGAAATAGATAGAAAGAATACACAGTCAACAAATAAATTTCCTATCAGGAGCATAGCAGGATGTGCAATGTGCTACTGTGTACCAGTCCTCAAGCAAATTGGGCCCTCTTTTTTGGGGAATGGGCACAGCACATAATTAAACTTTGTCTCATTATCCCAGTCAGGGCAACTGCTAAGCCATTCTCCAGATCCCAAGCTATCCACTGCTACTCAGCTTCAATTCATTCCCACTAAAGACCTGCCACTGTGAATGTAACACACAGATACCTTTGGGAGAAAATGCCTGCACAGAGAGGCTGGACAGCCAAAAGCACAGCACCACTGAGCACATGGGTGGTGCTGGAAGAGCTAGGCTAGGATGCAGCAGGGACATGCATGTCAGGTCCAGGCACCACAGGCAAGTCTGTGCTCTGCCCATATGACTCTGGGACAAAGCAAAGCTAAGGCAAGGTGGGAATATCTTCTATGGGGCCCTGGTACAGAAATACCCTCTGGGGCCATTTTCTCTCATTAAAGACCAGTGAACATGTTGTTTCTTACAGCTGCCCAGTATTCCCTCAAAGTTTCCTCATCAGAGACTGCAAGAATGTACCTGCATTCTTGAGGGAACAGATCTCAGTCTGAAGTGACTGAGAAAACAAAGGAAACCCTACAACTGCTGTTATTGTCGGGTTTTTTTTAATTTTTAATTTAATTGCAAAAGCAATCTGGGAAGTCTTTATGTTGGAACCTCTCCCTGAGAGCTGTGAGAGGCTGACAACTGCCAGGAGGCTGATACCTTTGAGGAAACAAAGTCTTTGTAAACTCCTAAGGCTGGTATGCTCCATGCTCCCAAAAACAAAGATGCCCCTTCAGGCTTGATTTTTAAAAAGGGAAATAGACTTGAAATTTTAGGAAAACAAAAAGATAAAATGGATTCATACCTTTCTTGCTTGCTAGATCCAGGGAAAAGCAGGAACAGAAGAAAGAAAATGATCACTGACACAGAAAGGCACTGACTGCACATACACAGCAGAACTCCATTTAATCAGACAACAAAGGCAGCTCCCTTCCCCAGCTAGACAGACATATGTAAATACAGAGCCCAGGAGGGGCAGAACCTCCGAGCTGAGCTTACAGCCTACTGTAACTGAACAGGCTACATGGACACATGCAAATGCAACCCATGGCTCCTCAGGAGGACTAAAAATCATCACATGCTACAGTTACAGCTGGAGCAGGGTGCTCTGCCAGGAAAAAGGAGGTGTCTGCTCCCACAGGGAGCACAGTGTGAGGGTGGCTCTGATCCAGTAGTCAGGACTGAGAGGCCCTAAGAACAGAGCTCCACTCTGATTTCAGCCTGTCCATGCCCTATTCTCACCACCAAGGTCATGTTCTTCAGCCAAAATTCATGGGGTGGGGGGGGGCAGCTGCCGCAGATCAAGCAGGCAATTTCTACAGAGAACTAGTACTAGAGAAGCTCCCAAGGCTGCCAATGGAAGTTGTTGTGACCAGAGAGCAGTCAGACTGGCTTCTGGGACAAAGTTGCTCTCTTCTGTCCCACTGTTCATACGCTTCCAGAATCCACAGCAGATGTGTCCCGGGGCTGATATTAACTATTTTCTGCACACCTAGCCCTTCTCCTGTCTTACAAAGCACCCTTCTGCTGTGCCAGGTAGAAACCTTCCTCCTCCCCATGACCACCAAGGACTGTCTGTCAGAGCACCCTGTATCTGAAGGTTACAAGGAAGGCCCTGAACGTGCCAGCACCTCTAGCACTCATGCTGTAACTGCCATGTACCAGACTGGATCTCACCTTTTGAAGAGCAGTATGGCAATGACAATGATGATGATTAATATCACAGCCAGGACGGGACCCATCACCCACAGCATCTCTGGTTCATCCTGCTGCTTTGCTGATGCCACTTCCATCACGATCTCATCTGAGTAGGGGCTGGCTGCATATCTCTTCTGAACAGCACAGGCAGGAGAGGGAGAGAAAAACAAGCATCCATTATGCTAAAGCAACAGCTACATCCCTGAAATGCTGAGGTTTTCCCTTGCTTCTGGCTAGCAAAGAATGGTCAGGCTTCTCAAACCCCAGCAACATATCATGAGATACTCCCTCCCTTGGCACCAGTGGAGATCACGCTGTGGCAACAGTTTCTGCCTGGCCTGACACATTCTGGGTGCCAGCAACTTTGCTGCTGTGAAACAGTTCCAGTGCCAGCAACTTCACGGCTGACAAACCTGACCTGGAGGTGCAAAATTGAAGAAGCCCATCTAAGAGCCACTTGCCAGCCCTGGATTCTCTTGGAGCCAAATCAAAAGCTTTTGAATCCCAACCAATTGCACAATGGAGCTGGCTGATGATTCCTAAGTGGTTTACAATACCTGCTGTGCTGATATCAACACATCTCTTCAGGATAGAGTTATATTAGGAAAACCCCTGCTGGGCGAGGCGGGTTTTCTTAAAGGAGTGAAATGACAGGAACATTTTCTACCTGATGTCTTTGATAAACAGACCTTAGAAAGAGGATCCTTCTTACAGGTTCCTTTCCTTTCTGCCAAGTGGCAATCCAGTGATTTATAATCTTAAGGGACAGCTTTCTAGCCCCATGAGCTGGATGGAATCAGCAGAGACCCAAACCCTTCCTGCAGAAAACTGACACTGCACCTGGTGTTCTGCTGCTGTTGCTAAGGCTTATGGAGCTGTGTTGCACCTTCACAGCACAGCGTTGCTGGGTCAGAAGGGTTGAATGCTGCAAAAACAAATCCTTTCCCCCTATTAGAGAGGGCCAGAGCTGTATCAGTTCCGTGCCTGTGGCTGTTGAGCAGCACCTGCTGCCAGGCATTAAGGAGTCAGAAAGCTCTGCTCCTGCCATTGAAAGTTTCAGTCACAGAAGAGGTGCCTGTGGATCTATAAATCTTGTGCTTTAAGGCTGGAGTTTAAACATGCACTTCAGGTCTTCACATATGTGAAGAGAAAAAAGGCAAAAATTGAGCCTGCTGGTGTCACACAAATGCACATCTTGATCTACTCTCACAGGTGCCCTTGATCCCAGCCAGGCTGGTTTCAAATGTGTGGAGTACAGAAAATGCTCTTATCTGGGACATCCTTCTGGCAGCATGCACTAGCTCAGCATCCTACCTGTTCTCCTCAGATTTATCAGCAGAGGTGCCACTGTCTGGAAGGAAGTGTGGGGTGTGGTTGCCACTTTGTGAAACCTTTCAGCCCTATGAGATAAATAGCTACCAACTCCTAGTTTAATTCAGCTCTTAGAGGAAGTCTGCACAGGACCACTGCAGCTGTTCCTACAGACTGTTCCTACACTCCTGTGTCCAGTTCAAACAACAGGGCAGGGAGCCAGCTACAGCTCTGAGCATGGCACAGACAACAAAGCCTGCGACTCCCCTTCCTTAGGCAAGTGGCTTCTCTGTGAGGGAGGCAAAAGTTTGCCTGTGATTCCCCAGGAAGGTCAAGGTCATGGGTGGTGGGGTAGGGAAGGAGCACATGCTGATGAGTGCAGCAAGGTGTGACCATCTCCAAAGCTTTGTGCAAGTGGCAAAGATTCGTATTTTTTCAGATGCACTTTGGAGGCATCGCCTTCCAAGGGAAGTCAGATGCAGAAGAGATCAGGACTGTTATCTCAATGGCATTTCCAAAGGCAGACTCTGAGGTGCAGGTACCCTGCTCCCAGAGACAGCATTTCAACCACATTCCCTCTGCCTTTGAACAAGGGCAATGTTATGCTCTCCTGCTGACAGCAGAAACACAGCAAGCAATTTCAGAGGAGCTGGGTGGGGGAGATAGTGCACAGCCTCGGACAGAGTGCCTCATGCTCCAAACAAAAGTGGATATGATGCAGCAGAGGATGCAGAAAGGTGGTCTGCAGGAGTAGGGTATATAGGAGATATGTAGGGCACTACTGCTGGCTGGTAGATTACTAGAGGGCTGTGGCAGGTCTATGCTAGTGAGGAGATGATGATTATAGTTGGGATTGACTAGTTAAGATCACCTTTTATTAAATGGGATTGTCAGGATAGTGCATCTCAAGGCCTCTGCCTTACCTTGTTAATCTGTGACTATTCTTCCCTCACCGGCACATCTTGCCACAAGAACATGTGAGCTGTGAAAGTAATAAAGAACTCAACCTGCCCTAATGAGCCATTACAAGCAAATGAGGCTGAGGAAGGAAGCCACAGCTTGGAATCCAACCAAAGGATTTGGTGCATCTCTATTATTTCCATTATTTACACACTGACTGCTGCTGCTGCTGCTGCTTCTGCTGCCACCAGCACTCCTGGCCTGTGTTTTACAGCTGGACATTGATGCCCAGGTCTCGCTGTGCTGCTCCTTGCTTACTGCATCAGCCTCTCCCGTGCACAGGTCCCATGTGCTGCTGGCTTCTAGCAGGGAGATGTGCAGAAGCAGGAATCCCCACACAGCGGGGAAGAGTGCATCTTTGCCCTGCTGATACAATCCACTGCAATGGAAGCCAGGTTTGCTTCTCCAGATGTCATCTCAAAGTGAAATTCTGGGCAGAGAAGCACCTGTGAGGGCAGGTTTGCAGGGGGAACATCCTGTTCTCTGCAGAGTCTCAGCACTGTGTCACTGAGTCACTGTGCAGGGCAGGATTTTGTGGACTGCTTTCTACAGACGCTTACTTGAATCAAAGCGGAATGAGAACCCATCCCAGCCATGTGCCAAGCTCTGCTCTGAGCACAGCCCAGCAAGCCACAACTGAGCTTGTGCAGAACGTGTGTGCTGACACTGTCCTCCACTCTCATCTGTTATGTGGAACACACGGTGCCATTTCTCTCCAAAAACACCATTTATCAAGTCAATTCCCATGGCCACTGAGCTCGCTCAGCCCAGCGATGCAGCCTCCCTCCTCCCTTCACAGAAAACTCTGTCATCCTGCCTTGCAGCAATTGCTCACCCTGGCTGCACTGAGCCCAGCTCAGCTCTGCTAGGACAGGCTGTGCTCACCCTGGCTGCACTGAGCCCAGCTGAGCTGTGCCCCCCACAGAAAGTCCTTACCGTGTCCCCATCCTCGAGCGAGGCCAGCACGAAGCAGCGATAGCTCAGGTCTTGAGACAGAGGCTTGTTGTAGAAACCTTTGTAGTTCTTCTCATCCCCCAGGGTGAAGGTCTCAGGCAGCACATCCACTTGAGCAGCAATGTAGGGCTTGAGTCTGTCTGCCTGGCGTCGCTGCCGTCTGCTCTGACTCCCTTGGCTTATGGCCTCCAGCAGCTGGGGACAAACAAGGTGCCATCACTACTGCTGACAGCATGACACTGCCTTACACTGTCACCTTACTGCCTGTAGCACTCAGCAGGGGTGAAGGGAAGGGAGGAGAAGATAACTGGGTTTGATTTGTATCTGGTGGTACTAAGGAACCAGAGGCAAGTATTATCCATTCAGGCATTGCTGGGGCATCTGTCTGCAGAACCTCACTGCAAGAACCTCCACTAGGATCTCAACTTTGGAAGGGTCCTGAGTGCTGGGAAGCTAACATGGTAAATGTCAGGGCTGAGACAGCCTGGCTGTGACTGTTCCCCTGAGTTATGTATCCCAATGGGCTGTGAGGGAAGCAAGCCATGATCTGTGGCCTGATTATTGGTCTGGACAGCAACTCACACTCTCTATGGACACTGGATGTGAATCAGCTGATGCTGATGTTTAGGTAAGATGTGACATTCCTTGTGTCTTTCCCTTCTGTCAGTGGTTCTGTATCTCACCTGCTGCTGTGCTGCAGGTACAGCTTCGTTTAAACCACACAGAATGGTAACAGATTTCATGGAATGTTCACAGTAAAAATGGCAAATTTCATAGTCACAAATTCATGAAAGAAGATATAATGCACAAAAATCCAGTTGCACTGCTAAGAATGACTCTCGAATGTTTGCAGATCTTTTTTTTTTTTCCAATGAATAAAAATGAACATCAAGTTTGGAAGAGAAATTCTAATTCAAAATGAAGAAGGAGGGATGAAATACATTGCACACAGAAATCTGTCAATGCAACAGTGTCAGGACAGACAGGGAACATCAGAGGGCCAGGGACAGTGATGTACACACAAAGTCAGGCTGCTGAGCTGGGCTTACTCCCCCTGAGGAGAAGCTGGAGAAAAAATCCCTCACTCCTTCCCCTTGGTAGTCCATCCTTGTCCTCTCATCAGTACTCACATGGAAGCAATTTAGGAAAACTGTACTTGTCATTACAGTATCACCAGAAAAAAAAGAGAAAAAAAAAGAAGAAAAAAAGAAAAGAGGCTGGAGAAATCTTAGTTTCACAAATGTCATTGTAATCCCAAGGGGAAAAAGCAGAAAGATAGTTTTGAGAGTGTGGAGTTTGCTTCCTACTCCCATCTCTTGCATTTGGCTGAGATTACAGCTGAGCTCTTTGGGGCAGAAAGAGCAGCTCTACCTGCATGTACACAAAACCACAGAGCTCCAGTTGTGGTTATGGTTGCTGGAGGCTTCTGCCACTTATACATGTAAGACACAGCAAAAGACTGCATCAGAAAATTGCTAGGCCTGCAAAGTTCAGATCCTGAAAAATTAGGAAATTAATATTGCCTGTGCAAAATTAATTCAGCTGTCTTATATATGTGCATTGTGCTGCACCCCTGACTGCAGAGTCACAGACTATCTCTTCTGTAAGTTCCCTGCTTTGTTCAATACACAGGACAGACAGTGCTTAATCAAAGAGCAGATATTCCACATTTTGTTTTCTTTTTTGCATATGCAGCCTGAGGCCTTGTTTATTGCTTACTATTCAAATCCAACTCTGAAGACAAAATTAATAATTTCCTCATGGGCTTTTCTATGGTGCTGATCACTATACTATTACAAGTACTTCACAAACATTAATGATCTTATCTTCCAAACACCCATATGAGTCAAGATAAAAGTGATTATCCCAATTTTACAGATGGAGAACAGAAACACTGCAACATTAATGTAAAAAAAGTCCACTAAATTTGAATGTCAAATTGAAAAGACATCAGCTTGTTTTGTTTTTCAAGAAAACTTAGTATTTTCTTTATAGCACTGACTGTATCCAGCTCCTACTGACTTTCTCTGCAGCTGGGGATGGCTTAGGCTTTGCAAATGAGAGCTCCAGGATCTCAAACTGAGCACCCCAAAAAATGCAAGACACTGGCTGCTAATGAAAATTTTGGCTTAAATAATTTGCCTAAGGCTGGATGAGAAAGAGACAGAAACTAGTTCTTTTGATAGCTTTCAACCATCTAAAGCTGAAAACCAAAGCAACCTTCCCCATGCTCATCTTCTTTTTCTTGTGACATCTCTGATCCTGGAAAACTTATGCAATGAAAATATGCAGGAGACCTGTGGGTGATGATTCTCCATCATACAGTTGTGCTTCACTTGCTGAAGAGAACCACAAATACACATTGTGGAGCCAAAACATCACAAAAACAACTGTGTGATCGTGTAAATAAAGCCAAGGGCTGACTTGGCTTCTAACCATTTGTCATTTCTGAGTGCTTCAATCTTGCAACTTTGTTCTTTTAATGGATCTTTCTGCGCGTGAGTTCTTGGAATTTTTCCTTTACACTTTGGGGTGGTGGTGTGTGCGGAACAAAGAGCCCACAAAGGCCTTGTGTGGGAGTCTCCTGACACCTGCACAAGTTCCATGCCTCAGGTGTCAGAGCATCTTGGGGTAATGGCTGGTGAATGCTCAAAGCCTTTAACAAGCAAGTGTGAAGGGAGCTTTGCAGGTTTTGTAGATACAAGAATGAACTGTTTATCTACACTGCAGGCTTAGGTCCTGTCCAGAGAGTGAAAAGCCTCCTGACAGAAAAGCTTAAAAATAATTTTCTCTCCTAGCTTGTTTTCAACTTTAGCATGGTCATTTCATCTGAAAAACACTGCAAGGACTGTACAACCTGTGATAGGATCTGTCCTGGCCAGAGCTCTGAGACACTCAAGTGTGGTCTCCTAAGGGGGCACATTCTGGGAGGTGGCTCCTCCTTAGCTTGACTCCAGCCTCCTTCCTACACAGTGTCATGAAGGAAGTCTGAGCAGGCACCCATCCCACAGCCCCCATCTCTGATGTGCAGCCTGAGGCCTGGCCAAAGTGTGCTGGGCTGCTTGGGAATCACTTCCATCACAGCAGCTGCTACAGGTTCCTACCTGGTCCAGCTCCATCTCATCAGGCGTCCGCCACCGAGCAGTCAGGGTGCTGGTGCTCTGGTCTGCTGGCACAACCACGATGTAGTACCACCTGGGAAGGAAGGAAGGAAGAAAGGAAGAATAAGCACTGGACCCTGAGCCATCTCTCTGCAGGTCACTGAATAACATGTCACATATGACTCAAGGATGACCTACTCCTTTCCCTGCCCTTTAAGCAACAAAAGGGCTCAGTAAGGAAAAGGCTGTTTCCAGCTGCACCAGAGAAAAGAATACTGCCATTAGCACTCATTAGGATAATGAAGATCTACAGACTGGGTTCCAGAGGGTGGTGTAGGAGCTGTGAGAAGGACATTTATATAATCGGATTGTAGCAAGAACCCTGGGGAAATTGTGCTTCAGCACAAGGATACCACACTAACGAATAAGGCTTCCACAAACTCGCCTTTTTAATCTCCTTGAGGCTTTAGGCATTATTTATTTAAAGGATATTATACAGTGTCAGAGAAAGTCTCTCCTGATCCTCAACTGTATTTTTGCTGGTAGCATCTGGAGTATACCCACCAGGGTGAGGACAAACTGTCAGAGAATTGTCTTAATTTTATTACACATCAATATTTGCTCAGAAAGAGCCAAGACCGTGATCCCATGTTGTAGGTAAATCCCTGCCTCTGTACCACAGCCTGCTTGGAAATTCATTCCCAGGTTACAAAATACACATGTTGGCAGAGGTCTGCCCTGCCTTTGTCTCCCCACCCCTAGCCCCCCACCCTGCCTTTTCCACCCAGGCATGGCACCTACCGAACTGGCACAGTGGTCTGCACTTTGGGAAGAGTTAGTGTGAATTTTCCTTCCTGTATGTACTTGTTTGTGGCGATGGGTTTGCTTTGCAGGACATCAGGAGCAGTGCGGATTGAGACGAGGTGCTGGAGCCCTCCTGCACTGCTCCCACGGTTCATTAGCACAAAAGAATAGTCTGTGTCTGGCTGCAGGTCACTTATGAGTTTCTTCATCGAGTGGCCATCCACCTCCACACTCTGGCTATTGTACAGAATCTGAAACAGGAAAAGGAGATGTTCATGCAGCTGACAGCTGCTGCTGCAAACACGCACTCAAAATGGCAGTGCTAGAGATGACAGTTTGGCTCTGGGCCCACCCTCAGGTGCTTTGGCTACTCTATGCTTTGTAAACAGCCATAAATCTTTAGCTAATGAAGAGCAACCCCCAGCAGACGGTGAGCTGTGCTCCCTGTGCCTCGCAGCGATGGAGCAGAGAGGGGTCATCTCAGCCTGGGTGGCCAGGGCCAGCAGTGAGGCTGGTGGTGCCACACACACTGCTTTTCAGCACTTTTTCTCGGAGGAGGAATCCAGATGGCTGTGCTTTGCCCCTGTGTGGAAATGAATGGGTCTTTGTCCCTTGTCTCAGGAGGCTACAACACGCAAAAGACTTGTGGTGTAAAATCCTGTCTGCTTTAAATTGGTGTCACTCCCATGTCTACCAGCTAATGCCTGGTTGGATGCTTAATGCAGATCATCCCCCTCCCAGCAAGGTGACCGGGGGGTTACATGCCTCACCAATGATCTGACAAATCCGGCTCAGGGCTCACAAATTGGTACCCAGAGCAGGCTCTGCAGGTGTGACACCCTGTCGCCATGGCAACAGATGCTGGCGCCACATCCGTGGGCAGGAGGTCGGAGCTGCTCTTCCCTGCTGTGCCTGCAGCGAGGGGCTGTCGGCAGGGCAGGGCAGGGCAGGGCAGGGCAGGGCAGGGCAGGGCAGGGCAGGGCAGGGCAGAACCACGGGGGCAGCCCCCACACACAGCCTCCCCCTGGAGCCCTCAGCTAACAACATTTCTCAATGAATGCCCTGTTGTAGGTATGTGGGACCCCCACCTTCCCCCAGGCACAGCAGCCATGGGCACTGCTGGATTAGCTGCACCCAACAGCCCATCTGCCCTGGGAACCTCGATCCTGATCCTGCTGGAACAACTCCTTACCCCAAAATCCCGGGTGCTGCCTCTGCAAAGCAAAAACTCACACAGCTCCCAGACACAGAGACAAACGGGGTGTAAACAGCTAGACAGACCATAGGTTGTGTCCCAGCTGTGAAAAACCAGCATACTTCTTTGCATGAGGTGATTGTCCAGCATGGCAGGGGTGTGCTGGATTCCTGACAGTGGTGCAGAGACATAGCATGCCAAAAACTGGCAATGGCAGAGCAGGAGCATGTTAAACCATGCCAGTTCTAGGTTTTACAGGCAGAGAGCACACGGTAAAATGTGCTTGTTTCAACAGTGGCCTTGAAAGAGAGAGAAGACAGTTCTGTGGAAGACTAATTTTTTGAAATAATTTTTCACCAGCTGAGCCCACTGTTCCAGCTGACACTGGCAGCAAGGCAGGGACCAAACTTTCCTTCAAGTCCCCTTTTCAGCAGGTGGCTGAAATCTACAGGAAGCTGCCAGCTTTCTAGGACAAGGGCAGCTGATTAGCACTGCTCTAATGCTCAGTGTCAGAGCTGGAAGGAGAAGAGAGGTCCTGGAAAGGGATCTGAAGGACAGTGGAGCACAAGGACTTGGCTAGGCCTAGAACTTGCAGCAAAGCTTCTATATTATTTAAACAGCAATATCCACAGCGTGCTTCAATCCTCTTCATGCCACTTTGCATGGAGGTCAGGATAGGAAAAGAGCTCCAGCTTTTTTGCTGTTGAGAAAAGACTCCTAACAGCAGCAGAGAGAAGCCAGCTGTGGAGAAGAGATGCAATCTTATTTGTTGACTTGCTTCAGTTTTCGGAAATGAACTGCAAAAGTAAGCCCCAAGTAACTAAAGTAACAGGTTTGCAGGGACAAAGGCCCAGCTGCTGCTCCACATGTGGGAAAGGCTGTCAAAGGTAGCGTAGTAGAACAGCCAGAGGGAATTGTTTTCGGTTGTGACTCCTCTTAATGGTATTTTCTCCTGGGCTTTTATCCCTTTCTCCAAAGACATCTACATCAGCTGAGTCCTAAATTGAGTGAAAAATCAAAATGAAGAAATGCTTATTGCAGCACTTGAATATCAGGTAAGTAGTTGCTCTGATACAGAAGAAGCACAAAGACAGGACTACTAGACTTAAAATCATTTTAGCAGCTTTGCTGTCTGGATCAGCATCACCCCTTCCAATGACACTGCAATAGCACAGGTCTAGATATACCAGATGCCAGTAAGTCAGGGCATGACCTAGGGGAGCAGCCAGACTTTTCCTTCATGTGCTCCCATACAGATTTAAACAAAACCAAACTTCCAACATTAAAACCTATGCTAAAAGGATGAAAAGCCCACAGAGTTCTGCTGCCTCTTGGATAAAATTTCTCATTACGAATTCTTCCCTAATAAAAGCATCACCAACTGCTTCTCAGTGTGCTCTAGGGAAGACACCCACCAACTGCCTGCACATGAGCTTGTGCTGGTGACAGAGCTATTTTCCTAGAGCAAGAGGAGGCAGAAGAGATGGTAAGCATTTCAGTTCAGAGCTTCCTTGTTCCTGCAACTGGCCAGGACACAGCCTCTGATTCAGTGCTGACACCAGATGAGATTTTTATTGCCATGCACAGGAATTTGCATCCAAAGACAGTGAAATTGGCATTTGCAATGCTTTCCTGAAGCAACCTCTGCCATCCCTCCTTTTCACAGCTGCTGCAGCAGTTCTGTGTCCCTTTACCTGACATAACACATTGTCTTCTCAAATGTTATGCACCATTAGTTAAGGCGTCTACATAAACCTTATACTAATGTAAGGGGTCAGAAGCAGTCATTCATGGGCAGCTGGAAGATGCCCAGAAGCTCAAGCAGGAATGCTATTTAGAGGCTGCATCATGGCCCACTGGTAACTACCAGAGTCAGCAGCAAATCTGGCCCAAGGGTTCTGAACTGCCAAACAGTGCTGACTAGCCCACAGATTGCTGTAAAATGTCATCTGTGCTGCTCCTACTCACAGGAGAAGATTTGCAAAGCTAGGTGGGTCCAAATGTCACTGCTGAAGGTCTCATGCTCAATTTCAAGGCAGTACAGAATGTATTGAACTAAAGATGAAAAGACACACAGTATGCAACTGGGAAAGATAACAACTCGATGGAGAAGTAGACAAGGCTGGAGTACTTGCAGGCAGGAGTAAGTACTACATTCCATGGGATACACTGTGAGAAAGCACTGCCCAGCATTCTCAGAGGTTATTTCCAAACCTGTATCATTAAAATTTTCAAAACACACTGTTCCTTCTCCCCATTTCTAAAATATCTTGCAATGCTGCCTTTAGCTAATATATCCTCTGTCCCACTCTTAAGTTGAAGAATATATCTCAGGAAAATGCACCTTCCCCAAGGAGAAGGTTGTATCTGTCTTGCACTTTCCATGAAAGCTCCAGAACAGCTTTCTGCAGGTGGAATAAAAAAAGGAATAGTGCCTCTGCTCCACCACAACTGCTGGGCAACATTTTACAAGGAATTTATCTCCTGGACCAGAAGAAGATGTGAAAATTCCCCAAAGAGATCTCAAAACTTCATTATTGATTTGGCAGCAATGAAAAATCTCAGTTCATCCTCTAATAAAAAAAGCACCAGTCCTGCCTGTGCCTCACTATTCATTGTCGGAACAATATCTACTTTAATTAAATCTGTTAAAGTAGAATATGACACCCTTTGGGACATAGATTTAGCATGAGACTGTTTATCAAGTGTAGATAATACTAATTGTTCCCATGGAGATTTATCTGCTATGCTAGTTACAGTATTAGTCTCTGGCCTCAGCATCCCATGTGCCTGAACTAGAGGAGAGAGGTGAACCTTGTTTATAAAAACATGAAATCCTTAAGGTTAAGGATTTCTTTCAACTGGCACAATCAACAAGTTAGAGCTGACCCTCTCAGCTCCTGGCCTTGACTCATGTGTGTCTGCAAGTCCAGGAATACTAATGAAAAGAAGGCACTAGTAGAGAAATGTCCTTCTAGCACTCTGGTTTGCATGACTGCTCTAAAGTTAGCAAATGGCTAATGCCGTCTCCATTGTCAGCCAAGGGTTAACCTGCAGCAGGGGCAGACCCTGAGTCACCTTGTGATAGCAATCACAGCTATGCAGCTAGGAGAGCAGACAGACAGGACATCAGCATTACATCCCTGGCTCCCTGCAACTACCCCACCATCCCTGTGTGGCAGCAATGCTGCAAGGGTCACACTGTCCCTTTCCAGCACTGTCACACAGCGATGAGGCCTTTGTGCCACAAGACAAGGCCAAATGAAGCAAACTGGTTCTGCAGCAGAGTGCCAAGTAACAGGGCTCTGTGAAGTTCCTTGCAGCCAGATAGCTGAACACTGATCCTAATGCGCCCTACATCTGGGAGAGCTTTGAATACCACAAGTTCTTCACAAAAGCCTTGTCTGCTTCAGCTAAACTGTATGTTAACAAGTGCCTGCTATTGATCAAGGTAATTCAGCTTCAGGGTTTAAAACAAGGAGAGTTAGCAACAAGGAAGGGGAGGTGCTCACACACTTTGATGTGGATGCAGTTCAAGATTCCCCTGGCCATGGATCCCCCACAGCTCCTGCAGGCTTTGTATTTGCACTTTAGGCACAGCATGGCAGGGGGCACATGCAAGGAGAAGAAGTCACACTGCTTCCACCCTGGCACCTTTGCTGAAGCAGCAGATTGCTGCTGAGACTGGGAAGATGATCTTCAATGATGTGACATGTTGGTATTGCTTCTTAATGGAGAGAAACTGCACCGAGATCTACAAACTCCAGTCTTTTACCCACATAAATGACAAGTACTGGGGGTCAGACAAGAGCAGGAAGGCAGGGTCATCAGTGATTGTCTGCAGCCTGCTGGATGACACCACATCCAGAACTGTACTGGTGAAAACAGAGCAGCATTCCTGCAGCATTCCCTCTGTACTGACACATTTTGTGCTGCTCACACCTGTAAGACCTTCGTGAAGTTTGATGATGCTTCTTCCTTTCACTCCCTGAGATCATGAATCTGCCCTGATGCTCTGAAAAGGTAATATGGATGTTTGAGACAGGACATGTTTACAAGGAGTTATTCTTAGTTTTAGTTACTGGCTAGTTTCCAGACCACTGTGTCCTGCTAATTTCTTGTGATCAAATCAAATTTATAACTCTTCACACCTCAGCTCCATGTCAGGCATCAGGACAAGCTTGTGTGACCACTGTCATAGAGCTACAGTGGTGAGCCTGACCGGTAGGACCCAGTTGATGCTGCTTTCCACTGTCCTGCTACAGGTGGAGCTTCCTGTCCTCCAAATCCCACTCTTACCTTAAAAGGCACTGTAGATTTATAGGAGTCAGGCACTTCCCAGCTCAGCAACACAGACGTTTTCATGACGGCATTGACACGGAAGTTCTTAGCAAACACTGAAATGAAAAACAAGATATCTGAGCACTGTAAAGCCAAGTCAGGAGGGAGCCAGGCAGCAGCTCGACTCCAAGTCTCTTTGTCTAACTCAGCAGCAGAGGTCAAAGAGTTCAGCTACAGCAGAGAAGTAAGAAATGAGGAGAAGATATCAGCAGCCTTTTACCAAGTCTACAGTCTCCAGAGGAGTTCTGCTTTTTGACTATACTTTTCAGCATCACAGAAAGCAAGTTGTAGGCTGAACTGCAGCCTTTCTCCAGCCCCACTCCACTCACACTCCCTTGGCCCTTCATCATGATCAAGCAGCAGTGTTATTCAGGTACTGGATCTGCAGATGATCCTACTCAGCCACCTGCTCCATTCAAGCAAGAGCCTTTCATGTACACATAAAACATCCAAGTGTGCCTGTGGATGCAATTAAGGTACTACCAATGCCCCTCTCCCCCCAGACGGCAACTTTAGAAAATCTTCGCCGAGCTTTCCCTCACTGAACTAGTTTTAGACTAGGGAGCCACACAGTACCTGATCACAACAGTCAGAGCAGAGGGGAGTGGAGCCTCATGAACCAAAGCAAAGGTTCCTGTCCTAGAGGCAGAGCTTCCTGTTAGGGTTTGTTAGAGGGGCACTTACCTTGCTCTACAGGCATGGTCCGGGACTGGATGCTGGGGCTGAGTGGCCCAGCCCCCTTATTGGTGCGGGCCCTCACTTTGATGTCATAAGTGGTATCAGGTTTCAAATTTGTCAGAGTGATACTTGTGTCCTTGGTGATGTTAACCAGGTCCTGCTGGCTATTTATGTCCCTGTATACCACTGTGTAGTTGACAATCTTGCCGTTCCTTTCCGCCAAGACCGGGGGGTCCCAAGCAACCTCTGTGGTGGACGTGGTGAGACCCACCACACGCAGGTTCTGGGGGAAGCCGCTTGGCACATCTTCAGCAGTCGTGATCTCCTTCTCAAACTCCTCTCCTGGGCCAGCCCTGTTCTTGGCAGACAATTTGAAGAGGTACGTGGCCCCCTTGTGCAGGTTAGTCACTGTGTAGTGATGGTCTCTCTTCCCGAAGTCTATGGTGTTCATTTTTTCCTCATCCAGACGTCTGTACTGCAGCCGGTAACCCAGCAGCTCCCCTACCATCTCCTTGGGTGGGTGCCACTGGATGAGGGCTGTGTTCATGGCTGTCGTGCTAATCATCATGGTGGGCTTCCCAGGGACTGCAACATAAACACACAATGACCATCTATAGCCTGGGAGGAGGGAAGGAAGGACCGCTTCTGCGCTGCTCAGTCCGTGAGGATTGAGGAAAGTGGGAAAGTTCAGACAACAGGGTGAAGAGGATGACAGACAATTCACAGGGATAGAGGCAGAATGACCCTAATCCAGTGGTGAGAAAAGCTGGAGCCAGCCAGCTCTTGGTTGCCATTTTCCCATGTGCTGCCATTTAAACTGGAAATAAATTCAGCCATATCCAGCCCCAAAATTCCTCCCCTTTTACAGGAAATGTTTAAGGTACCTCAAAGCATCACATTTATCTCAGAGAAGATCTGAATCCCGTCCTCCCAATCAGTGGTCTTCAGACACTCCAGCCAGTGCACAGCACCAGGCCATGCTGGCCCTGATGCACTGTACCACCACAGACACCCCGAAGCCTGATTCCAGCGCCCTGGTCTGTCTGGAGGCAGACAAATTTCATCCTGAAACCTTGCAGTTCTACCATCTGCAGAGGCAATGAGCAGAGCTGGGTGGGCTGTGTGCCATCAGAATACACTTTGGTTTAGTTGAGAAGTAGATTCGTGATGTCAGTGTCGATGGGAGAGGTGAACACAAGCGTTCCACAGGATTTTTGCTTATGCTGCACAAGTCAAGGGGTGTTGCCGTCACTGGTTAGGAACTGATGGCTTTAAATTGATGGTTTAAAACCTTGATCTCCTTCAGTTAAAAAAAGGACACGTCTTCACATCAGCTCAGATTTGTAAACAAATCAACTGATAGGGAAGATACTCAGAATTAAAGGCATAGGGCAACAGATATGAAAGGAAAAAAAAAAGGATTGCAGCCAAACCTAGTTAAATACCCTTGCAGTTTTTTGAAATGTACGAGCCCACAGTCGAGCACAAAAGCGTATTTGTCAGAGTTATGCCCCGTTTTTGCCATCAGAGGGCGACACCAACGCTCCCCTTCGAGGTCATGCCTGCGGTCACGCCTGTACAAAGGCTCTGAGGGCGGTTTTGCAGGTATTTAAGACATACAATTACAATCCCATTGCCAGTCCAATCCTCCTTGCACTCATAATACAATGTCTAACAGCAGCTAGTATTAAGGGACATAGTATTTTCAAAGCTGATTCCAAATATTAACCTTAAAACGTGCATCACAGAATGGGAAGAAGATCCACTGTGGTTTACAGTACAACACTGGGATGTTTAGGAAGCTCTTCCTGTTTATAGGACAGCTGTAGCAATGTGATGAACAGAAAATACATCATGGCAAGCCACCAGGGAGACAGCAGTTGAGATTGTGACAGTGGAAACTACCTCTGGAGCTCCCCATATGCAGTGTGGAGGAGATAGCAAGCTGTTCCTTGTTTAAAAGCACCAGGAACAAACAGTCCCAGTTTGCACAAGCTGCATTCCCATAATAACAAGTGGTAAATACAGTTCCTGTGGCTGGTGTGAGGAAGCAGCAGGATTATTGGTTTTAGGACAGGCTAGTGAGTGGACAAGACAATCTCAACTAGTTGGTACCACTGCCAAAGGCAACTTGACACACCTGGAGGGAAGTGCCAGATGACTCCTGGGTGTCCCTGCTCCAGACGCAGGTACAATCTACTGAGACAGCAGAACCAAACTGGCTACGATCACCAGGACCCAGAAGTTGTGTCTGCAGCACGTCTATGGCAGATTTGTTGCATTCCAGGTTTTACCATGGCTCTAGGAACAGCCAGGCTCAGCCATCTAAGCAGTATCAATGGCAGAGGAGAGATGAGAAGCACCTCTTAGGAGCCCTCTTGCCAGGGGCCCTTCCAGGCAGCACTGCAGTCACCACAGGAAGCAAGAAATGGCACTTGCCTAAAGGAACAAAGTGAGAACAGGCCAGGACTCCAAAGCTGAGGGAGGGCCTGGACTTTCAGGCTTCCTCTTCCCAGGTCTCTGGACTATGCAGATGAGCTCTGACCCATGAGTTTCACTGCTCTCTCACCAGCCCTGGTAGCGTGTCTCCATCTGTTTGCAGCACTTTGCTCAGGTGATCCAGTGGCAAAGTCTGTTAAGTATGGGCTGAAGATCACAAGAGTTTGTACCTCTGCAAGATCTCCAACCCTCTTGCTTCCTCCTGGCCCTGGCCATACTCCCCACGCACCTCTTGGGAGGTTCTGCCAGCACCCCTACGAGGCTGTGACGCCTGCTCCCCACACTCACCTGCCCCTGTGGTGGTGATGACTTTGGGCTTGCTGCGGGCACCATCTCCTTTAGTGGTGTAGGCAGCAACTGTGACAGAGTAGGTGGTTTCTGGCAGCAGGCCTCCAATGACTGTCTCCTGGGAGCGCATTCATGAGGCAGAGAGGAGGCAAACAAGAAGAGCAAATACTTGTTACTGGAGTGAGCCAAAGGAAGTCACCAGGGTCAGTGTCTCCAACAGCAACACACTGACAACACTGCCCAGTTCACACTCATGCTTCGTGCTCAAACACACACATTTCACAGAGCCAGCAAACAACTGCTGCCACTCCAACACTCACCTGCCTCATTTCAACCCCTGCCTTTAACACTTAGCCTTTCTAGGGACCCACCAGCAACCCATGCCAGCAGCTGTGCTCTCCCACGGCTTCTGCCAAAGAGATCTGATCCAGATATGGTCCTGTGTGAAAGCTAAGTAAGAGGACTATGGAGCTGTGAACCAGAGCAAAAGGCAGTTCACCTGGCTATGAGAATCTCTTGGGGGCTAATTCCAGGGCTTTTAAAGTTGCCTCTTGCAGCAGAACCATGGGGAGCACAGGGAGGCAGTGCAGGGGTGGGGGGCCCCAGGCAGGGAGCACCTGCAGCTCCAAGCATTGTGTTCATCCTCCTTGCCAGGCACTGGGTTGCAGGGCTGGGATAGGTCAGTGCAAGGCCCTGGCAAGACCTGGAGGGAAAACCGGCATCGTGGGAGGTCTGGGAGGGGGTGGACTCATGGAGTGCATCCTTGCATGCTGTGGCTTCCTCTGGGCAGGAGGAGGGCAGGCTCCACTCTTCAATTTGAGATCAAAGAGAGGAGCACCGCTCCTCCCTCCTGGCCTCCAGCAGCAAGGTGACTGGTGCCAAGCCTGGCTGGCCAGGCCTGCGAACGAGTGAGCACAGCGAGCTCAGCAGCTCCCAGCAGCTTGGGCAGGTACCCCTGAGCAGTGCTCATCTGTGGGTGCTGTGGGAGTGTCTGGGCCATTAGCACTAATAACCCACTGGGTCAGGGAGCAAGAGATGAGCAGGCTGGAGATGGGGCTGGGGAAGCTTTTGGAAAGGAGGCAGAGGCTCCATGTTGGTTATTCTCCCCTTCAGACAAGGAGAAGAGCAGAGGTGGAGAGGGTTAAGTTTGAGCTGCTGAGAACAGGCAGCATGGGCACTGTCAGGAGCTGCTCCAGGGGTCTGACCCTGCCTGGGGGATCCTTGCCAGCTTGAGGGGTACGAGGGGTGCCTGTGGGTGCTCTCGGAGTGCAGCCACTCTCCCATCACTCACTCGCACAAACACCCACGCTATTAAACCTGCTGATTTCCAGTCAGTGCTGCTGGTTCAGGTTACCTGCCCAGGCTTACTCATCAAAATCACCACGTTACCATCGCAGAACCAGCCAGCCCAGAGAAGTATCAACAAGCACCAACAAGAACCCTGCCAAAATCACCGTGTGAACCAGAGTCCGACCCCACCTCCGCCCCTGCAGCAGATCGTGTGTGCGGGCGAGCGGCCGCACAGTCCCACCGGTGCCAACGCACCCGCGGGAAGCACTCTCACAAAACCTGCAGACTCGGAACATCCCCAGAGAGCTCGCTCCTCCAAACCCATGCAAAGAGAAATTCTCACGCAGAAGCATGCCACCAGGAGCAAAGCAAGCAAGCTGGGAGGAGGGGAGAGAGAGGAGGGATGGATGAAAGAAGGTCTGATTGCATAATGCAAACACAGTGCTGTCATGACAAAGCCACTCCGAGCAAGAATGCTCTGAATAAAGCAGGAGGAGAAATGCATCGTGCTGGGGAAGCTCACAGTAGGGCACATAATTGAATTGCTGACTCTAAAAAGGTCATTTTCTAGTTTGTTTCTCCAAATTTATATCCCAGAATTATGTGGGGAAAAAATTGAATTTAACTGGTTAAATGTGATTGTTTTCTTATTACTATCTGTGTTTCAACCAAAGGTCATGGTTGAGGGTGTAGGTTATTTCTCATGACTACGATCAATGTGGTTTAAAGATTAATTTTACCACATAACTTGGTGGGCCAGCTATTGCAGGATGAGCCTCCTGAGTCGATCTTTGAACCTGCCTAAAACTGCACTGCAACAAGTTGGAAATACAGATTATAGGAAATGTCAATTGCTTTTCTGCATTTAGGAGCAATCTAAATGCCAATTTTCTCTGGATTTGCTGCTTGTGGAAGGTTTCACAATGTAACTCTCCAGCCTCATTAAAGGAGTGAAAGGAATGTTTTGACAGTACTGTGTCTACAAAATTCACAAATCGATTTACCAAACCCCTCTCTTCCAGCCTGGAATACACACAAGTGGTACTTACATGGTCGACGGAGTCCTCAGCTCTCCACTGACGAGGGAGAAAGGAAGGAGGAGAGAAAAATGGAGACACAGAATTTTAAGGGGCAACATGTAGGAAAGGGATGACAATGACAACAGCAGGGGTTAGCAGAACTGGGTTGGGGGAATTACAACACTTATACACAGAGGGTCACTTGACACAGGCTGTGCCAAGGGAAGAAATGGCATAGAGCAATTTTTGACATGCTGCTAGCCTGAGCAATGAGTCTGAGATCATTCACACAAACAGACAAAGTGCTTCCTTCTCACTTGGGTGGAGAGGTCACCCCTTACTTTATGTACTTTGCAGTACTTTCCCCTTCTGGCTTTGTTTGCATTTTTCTGCCTTTTTCCATGAGCAGAAGCAAGAAGGGATAGGTTGTACCAACTAGGCTCTGAGGGGACTGCTGCCCCACAAGTCACAACAGTTCTGTTGCCTAATCTCCAGTTTCTGTTCTAGTGATCCTCCAGCCATCATCTCTTGTTGAGAACCAAAGACTTCAACACAGAAAACAGATGCACTCTTTGCAGGGAAGCACCAGTGCAGCACATCCAGAGCTTGTTTTTCCTGTATCATTTGCAAGAAAATGCTCTGGGGACTTCAGAAAACCAAGAAGTGCCCTCTGTCATCAACAGTGCAAGAGAAGCTGAGATCTCACACAGAGCTTCAAACTAAGCTGCTCCTGTCCAACAGTGGTGCGTGGCTTGGAGAGAGATTCAAACTTGTGCATGTACTGGGGAAACAGCTTCTCACTCCCAATTACACAAACAGCACTCATGTGGCGATAGGAGCCCTGCAGGGAAAGCTTCTACACAAAACTATTTCTCACCAAAAGCTCACAGGGATTCCTGGCCATGGCAGTTCAACAACGGCTCTGAACTTTTCTGGGTGGTTTTAGGGTTGTAGAGCATTAAAGCTGCATTGGGGCAGTGAGACAGTAGAGCCTGGCTGCTGCCACACATGCCCACAGCAGGGCTCTTTGTGGTTGGTGCACCAAAGGTAGGCTGGCAGATCACACAGAACTCTCTCAGCCAAGATGATGCGTTACAGCTCACGTTACTAAATCTGCCTGGAGGAAGCACCAGCCCATGGGTTCAAGCACAGAAATGAAAGTGAAGATAGGTATTACAGCCCCTGATTCACACACAGTGTGAGCCCTGGCAAACCCTGCCTCTGAGCCTGACCTGCCAGCTGTGAAACTGCTCAGGACCAACTTCCTCAGGACCCTGGCAAGCTCAGCTAACACTGCTGGAGTGTTTGGGAACCTGCAAGTGCAACAGAAGCACTAAAAGGCATCAAAGATACAAGTTGCCTTTTGAACTCAGGCTATTTGAGGTGGCTTTTGAAGGCTGCAGCCTATCACAGGGGCACAGTACTCACCTCAGCAGTAAAATACATGGCATACTTCCAAAATATTTGCTATTTTATTCTCTGTATTCAGAGAGAAGAAGCTGCTGGAGAAATGTTCCTCTAGGATTTTATTGTAGTTCACTTACTAGGTACCACAAGACTCCAGTAGAATTATCCCCTAAACCATCCTAACAGTAAATTTTAGCTAAGAGGTCAAGTTGCTCCTAAATATGCTTTATAAAGCCAAGACCCTCACTAAGTATTATGGTCACTAAAGGCTCTCCTTCCACAACATCTTGGTGCCATTTCCACTGCTGCACACTTAGCTGAACCCAAGTCATTGCTATTTATGTCCCACCCATTCTACAGTCACACACTCCACCCTGCTGATCTAAAAGCTGGCAGAAGTCCTGCCATGGGAAGGATCTGAGGCCTGGTACTTCTCCTACAAAAGCATGTCCCTGGTGAGTGGAACCTGGGGAACATCCCAGCCTGCCTCTGTGCAGCTACAGGAACAGAATGTGACACCTCACTGCAAGGAACAACAGAGCAGAGCTAGGCTCAGGAGGCCTCTCACAGCATAGCAGGGAGTTCATCACACCCTAGGATTTTAAACCAAGTGTTTAATGTTCAAACTCTGTTTGCTCTAATGTTTCAGTGGACTTTAATCTTGCACTAGATCGGAGTGCAAAAAAATGCATTGAGATCTGTGCTGGAGTAACAACTGTGAAAAGCCAGGCCTGCATAAGTACCTTGGTAGAAATTCAGTTTCATTAGGAAAATTTAATATACAGATCAAAACATTTCCTTCCTTAAACTAGCTCAATTGCTTCTTAACTGTTTAAGGTTGGTCAGTAAGACAAATTGATCTGAAAAGCCCAGGAGCAGTCATAAAAAGAACTGAGAGAGGGCTGTGTGCATGAGGCAGGATGGCTCTGGGAAGTGCTAAAGCTAACAGTGTGTATTTATGGCAGCTGCAATGCTTTAATGTTTCATTTTACACTTCAACACAGCATAGTCATGTCTCACCAGGGAATGGCTGTTTTCCCTGACCAAGGCTCTTGCAAAGACAGATTCAAGCCCTCACCAGTCCCAGCTATGGGAAGCCAATATTGGTTTTCCTACAGATCCTTCTCTCTGCTTCAGTAACTGTGATGCAACAGTGGAACTCCAGACATAAACTCAGGTACTCAGTCAATGAGATGCAGAGGGGTCTGAGGGCATCAGAACTTCACCATGGTCCTTTACTGAAGTGCCTCTTGGATGATGCCTTACAGTTTTGTTCCACTTAGGAAGCAGAGAACATCCCACCTCCATGCCAGACTCTCACCTAGACAAGTATACACCTATGAGATAGTCCAAGTACATTCAGAGGAAGGTCCTTGGCTATCACGTAATGAAAGAGGAAGGCTGTAAATTCCTCCTAGGGTAGGTACTGCTCAGGGAGAACTGAAGTCTCTGCTTTCTCCTTTGATCTCAATCCAATAGCTTGAAGTGATTGCCATTTCTTCTTCCTGCTCTTCTGGAGCAAGCTGGTGGGACGTGCACTCAGTTTGCATGCTGCTTGGTGAAGTGCTGCCTGCAGAGATCACACCACCCTCCTGTGAGACTGCAGCCCTTCTTGTGGGCAGCACATACCTTTTCTTACCTTTGCCATGACTCTGCTTGCACAGCAGGAGGAGAAGGTGGCAAGAGTCTTTTCTTCACAAAGCCTGATCTCTGTGTAGCCAGATGTCCCCATCCAGCCCTACAAAGTTGTCTGGTTAGGCTGGATATGCAGGGATGGAGGGGCTCAAGCCCACTGTCCCTCCTAACACACAGCAGCTGCTCAGAGATTGTAGACCAAGGAAATGAGGTGGGCCCCTGCTTGCCCTGTCAAGCCTAATGCCTGTGTCCCATGGCCCTGCTATCCCTCACTTCACTGAGCTGGTGAGGACCTGAAGTAGTGGTGGAGTGCAGCTCCTGCACTGGGCTCCTTTCAAAAGCCCTCTCTTGGTGCTTGGATGTGCTTTACACAATACCCAGGGCACAGAGATCATTGTTCATCACGGGACCCAGCTGAGCTGTGACAGGCATGGCCTGGGCAAGAGATGCTGCAGGTACCTGATCCAGCTCTGCAGCTGCACACATCCTGGGAGCTCCTTCACAGGGTAGGGTCACATTTGCTTGTCCATCAGGCTATCAGTGGGAGGTTAGAGCTCAGACTGGAAGGCACACAGAATCCTGACAGAGGTAATCAGTCACAGGCACAGCCACAGAGGGGAGGGAGAGGCCTCAGTTCCATCACAGGACCTTCTTAACAACTGATTACCCTGCCTAGGTAGAAGGCTGTAAAATAAAATGTGATCTCCAGCACCAGGGCCCCAAGTCTCTGCCGATATTTTAGTCCTTTCTGCTCAAATGGTTTTGAAAGCTCAGAATCCATATTATTTGCATAGCTAACATCTCCGTTCCCTTGCCTTTTTCCTTTCATCTTCGTTTACTCTCTTTCCATTTCTCATCTTCAATAAGGAAAAGTCATGAGTCAGCTTTAGTATCAGTGTCTTCACACTGTCTGCAGGAAGCAGATTATGTGGTACATGCTTACTCAAATCAGCAGACAGCCTAGCTAGGCAGGAGGAGTGGCTCTGCCTACCTGCCCAGAGATTTTCTTCTCTGACTCCATGATTTTCAATCCATTTAATTCTCTCTCTGTGCACTGGTATAAATGTTTGTCAGCATTTGTGACTACTGAACTGTGGCCATCTTCATCTTATGACCTTCAGGGGCAGGTTTTCCAGCGTATGTTTTGTTTTCTTTCATAGAAAATAACTCTTCCAGGACCTCTCGTTAAAGTTGCATCTGGCCAGTTGCAAAGACACGCACTGCTGTATTGAAAGATGGCAGCTCTTACAGGCTTCTTCAGTATCTGGAGCAGATGTATTTCATCACAAGCACAGGTCATGCCTGGCTTCTCACTCTTCTGCAAAACAGAGATCTCTTCTACCAAGTCAGTGAAACCTCTTCCCTGCAGGGTCATCATTAGTTTTTCCCAAGAGTGACATGACTCTTACAGAGTAATGGCTTCTCTGCAACTACCATTTTCACTTCTACCCAAAAATCATCAGTGGATGAGTTCAGCACCATACACAGCAGGAAAAAATATCACAGAAATCAAGAACTTTCCCACATAAATTCACCAAATACGGAAGACTGGCAAGTGGCCTGGTAGGCCAGGAAACTTCTAGGAACTTGCCTCCTTGATTCACACATTCAAACTAATGCAAAATCCAGCACTCCTTCAAAAGTTTCTGGCATCCTCATTCTGCACATCAGCATGGGATTTCTCTCTCTGAAATGTGTGAGTAATGAGCGAAAGCAGAACTGGCTGGGCAAGCACAAAATATTTGAAAACACCAAGAAGAAAAACATTGCCAACTTCACCCACCTACACTTGGGACCAACACATTAACTCCAGACTTCAGCTGAACAACACAGCCTCAATTGTGCTAACAACACAGAAGGTTATATTCTCCTGGCATAAGTAAAGGGCAGTAAGCAACTTCTCTAACTATTGAAACAAAGCAACATTTGAAACATAAATAGAGACTTGCCCCAGACAACACTGCAAGGACCCTCAAAGTCTTTTCGCTCTTTAAAGTTTTTCCCTTCCACATTATTACTGAGTTTTATCCTTCAGAATATGAATGGGGAGTAAAGCTGCCTCTGCACTGCCCACTGACAAACGCATAAATGATTCACAGCTGCATTCAGGAGACAGATCAATTAATCGTTGCAGCTCTCCAGTATTTATACTGGGCATCATTCAAGCAAGCCAGCTCTGAATCGATTCCTTGTTGCTTCCACCAGCAGCAGATCCTGTTCTTCATTTATACGATTATCTTAGTTGAGAACAGCATGGGTCATCCAGGATGAAGGACCCCTGCTCCAAAGAAGAGTTGTATTTCATTGCACACAGAGCACCAAAAACTTCCCTGGACCTTGGAAAAGAGGCAGCTACACATTCCTGGGCTGTGCAGAGTGCACAGCCATGCCTGGAGCAGTGTGTGGGAAGAGGCTGCAGCTCACAGCCAGTGAGGTATCCAGGAGATCAGCTCAGTATGAACAGATTGTTGTATGAGGATTGCAGAGTACAAAGTCTTTTACAGGGAATGTGGGCCTCTACCTCATTTTTCTGTCTTCCTCCCCAGCCCTTCCCAGACTATGCTGGCTTCACCTCCAGTTTTGCTTCAAGAAGCAGTGCAACACCAAGTCCCTGCCCTGCAAAAGTAGGAGGGATGGGAGGCTTTGCTGAGCCAGGAGTGCTGTTCTGCTGGGCATGTTGTGCTGGGTGCAGAGCAATCACCATGCCCCACAGGCAGGCAGGTGGATGCTATCAAGAAAGATGTTTTGCCCTGAACATAATCAGCATCATGAAAGAAACAGACTCAAGGCTTATTTAAAATTTTCTGACCATTTATAAACAGACTGGCAAAGTGCAGTTTGCTCCAGCTGGAGTCTGCACAGGATGTGGCAGGCAGAGAGGTATGTAATAGAGAAGGGGTAAGAGAGGAACATCATCCAATACATCATCTTTTCTACAGTAATCCTTTCCTGATTAAACTTTTTACCATATTTAAGCCACATTTTAAGGATAAACTGTTTGCCTTATTCAGGCAGGCTGAGTCCCACGCTCTGGAGCTGCAAGAGGAGGCCAAGAAATACTTGGATCCAGCCAGCCTGCCCTCTGCAGAGAGGGAAGGTGCCATGCCCACCATCTGGTGGTCCCCACACTGTACCTGTGCTTCCGACAGCATGACATCCTTGATCACTGGCTGCCCTCGGGGCTCGTTGTTTTCCAGCTTCACATAGGTAACCTGATACCCGCGGATCTGCCCATGCTGCTTGTTGGAGATGGGCAGCTTCCAGCTCACCCGGATGGCAGTCGAATTCACAGACTCCACCTCCACCTTTCTCGGTGGGGCACTGGGCACTGCAACACACACGGGACAACAATTAACAGGCACCACACAATCACTGCCACCACCTCTCACTCCTTGGCTACCTTCCCCCCCACCTCAATAACAGGATGGGCCCACTGGTACAAGCTTCCTGTACCTAACCAGGACAAGACACTGCAGTCTTTCAGCATGACCACATCCCTGACCCCTTCCCTTTTGCTGCTCCCAGTAGGAAGAAGCGTAATTGTAATTTGCAGAAGCACCCCTAATAAAAGTCAGTGTGCTGAATCAGACCCAAGGTCCATTGATCCCTCTCATCTCTAGCAGTAGGGGAGCAAGGAAGAATACAAGAATACAGCAGAATATAAAGAATACGGTGACCCCTGCAGCTCAGGGTGCCCTGGTGCACAGGCAAGGGTCTTAAAGCCTTCTTTGCATCTTGCCTGACACACCACCTTCTCTCAGACCCATCTAAACGAAGTCCAACAGCCCCAGGTAGCATGACTGGGTGCTGAGCCTGGTTTGCAGGGAGCCCTGGTACCTGCCACCAGCCCGAGCACACACGTGCTCTTCCCCTGTGACAGTGAGAGGTTAATGAGGAGGAAAAGCACCATCCTAAAACAATAACCCAGAGCTCAGAGACAGCAGTCACTGAACTCAGCCAGATAAAGGGGCCTGTGGGGATTGTGACAGCTCTGGGGACTGTATTTCATGCACGACTAGCTGAATGCTTTTTGATAATAAAATGAAAAATTACACTGCCCAGAAAATATCAATTTTCTTGCAAGGTGAGGCCCGTTTAAAAATGTATTTATACCCTATTTACCATTTGGAAAAATTACCTCCTTATTATATTTTGCACTTGCATTGACTGTGACAAAAATGTCAATTCTAAAAAATTAGCTTTTCAGTTGCTCCTGGAAAGCTCCTTCCAGCTGAAGCAGCTGGGAGTAGAGGTGTGCACTCTCCGTGGAGGATACTGATGCCAAGCGTCCAGTACCAAGTGAAGGACCTGGTCTTCATCCTATCACCTCATCTGCAGGACCCTTTTCACCTTCCACTGCCCTGGGAAAATCCGGAGGTTTGGAAACTCATACGCCCCAATTCTCAACACAGCAAGAAATCAGTATTAGATAATTAGGGATGGATACCTGACAAGCAGATGTAATGAATATTGCTATTTCAGCCAACTAAATGGGAAGAAACAGCTACCCAGCAGGTAAGCAGAGTTTTTAAGCTGCAGGGCAATTAATTATTTTTCCCCAGATGTCCTTCGTAATTGTAGATAATTTAATAAAATAGAGAAAGGAATAGCACCATGAGGCCAACTCAAGGTGTGGGAATGGAGGGGGCTGTACTTGAACAGTTACCCCCTTCTCTCTGGAGCAGCCTATGCTGTAATCCACAATTCATTTAGTGCAGTGACCTTGCACAAGCCACAGGGCTCCCCTGCCCTGGCAAGACACCTGCCCACACACACAGCTGGGAGTCCAAGCGGAAAACAAGATCCTCCCTGAGAACCAGACAGAAGCTCTGTGTCAAACTCTGCTGGCATGAGGGAGGCCTCGGCAGGACATGGTAAGGGGATGTTGCAGGGACACAAAAAGATGTGAATATGAGCAGACCACAGTGTTTCAAGGAACTCTGTCCTACCCCACTATGGGAAGTATGTGCTGCCTCTGAGATCCAAACAGGGAAAGTTCAATTTGTTTTCAGACCACAGTTTAGCATTTCTCATTCCTTCATCATGAGTATCTACTAAGCATCAGCATATCAGAGGAATATAAAATCACTTCTGACAGCTAAGCTGGAATGTCCAACCACGGTGCCCAAAAACTAACTGAGAGAGCTTGTTGAGACATTTCTGGGGTAACAGCTTCCCCTGGGCTACACTTCTGCTGAATGAGAACTGAAGCAAACAATATAGGCAGCAGGACACACACAGATGTGCTTGCCAGCCCAGGAATGCAGTCAGCAAGCATTCCCAGACGCCACTTTCAGAGCCATGGAGACATGGGTGACAGTGGCAGCCCATTTAGGGAAACTGTAACATGTCTGGTTTCCATTTCCTGCACTGATTGGGCAATGAGAGATCATGCTTTCTTTGCCTGGACGCTCCATCTCTTTCTTCTCCCATTAAATCTGCAGCTTTCTTGGGTCAGCATGAAGCCACGGGAGCTCCTACTGTCACCCTGAGCTCTGGCACTTTCAAAGGAAATGGCTTAAATCATGATGACATAACTGACAGCCCTGCTAATACAAAGCAATTTCTCTTTAAAGCTGTCGTATCCAGTAAAGTGCTCTGTACGTGTGGTATTCTGACTCTTGAGTGGAAGAGCGGCTTTATATAAGCTGTGGCTCGCCTGGAAGCTGGAGCAGGAAGCAGCTTTCCTGCAGTATCTACAACTTTCAAATGGATTGCTTTCCCCCTCTTTAGTTTGCTGGATTTCAGGTCAACAAGTAAACTTTAATTCCTGATCTCAAAAAAGAAGCCTTTGGTTGGGAGAGCTCATTCTACCTTCAATAAAAAGGAATCCACCACCACCCACTATAAAACCACAATGGAAAGCAGAGCAATGCCTCCCTGCATGCAGAGGAAGCACTGCTGACACAAACAGGACACTGAAGGACCATGATGGGATATCTTACACAACCTGGAGGCAGAGCAGGGGCCAGCAAAGCATTTCCCCAACCCCACTGCAGGGCAACTGTTGAGATCTGCTCCCTGGAGCACTGCCCTGACAGCCTCTGGTCCTGCTTGAAAGGTGCTCCCAGGTCAATGTCCCTGCTCCCTTTCCCCTGCTTTCCAGCAACTCAGGAGAGTCCTGGTTAACCCACGGCAGTAAGTGAAGGAGCTGTTTGTGTTTAGCAGCACCTACCGTCCTCGTCAGTGCGCACGTGCACGGGGATGCTCTCCGGTCCTGGCCCCACATCGGTGTGAGCCCTTACCCACACCTTGTATTCGGTCCATTTCTCCAGGTCCTTGATCTCCCAGCTGGAATGCTCCCGTCCAATGCCATCCACCACATGCTTGGTGTTGTCATCTCCTTCCACTGCCTGGTAGGCAATGGAGTACTGGGTGATGACCCCATTGCGGCTCTGGGCGGGTGGTGGCACCCAACTTACCCGGATGGTGGTGGAGCTGGTGCTTACACACTCGACCTCTTGGGGTGGGGCAGAGGGGGCTGGGGATAAATAAATGAAGTGGGAAGATGAAGGGAAATGAATGGAAGGACAAACCAAAATGCACAGGGAACTTTTACCCAGCCAACGGAGCACTGAACATACACATGGACAACTGCTGGCCATCCTCACAGATCATCAAAGATGGCACTGGGGGTAATTTGTATCTGAAGGCCAGATGAACAGTGTGGAAATGGAAGTGTTGTTTTGCATCAGAGAAACACCTCTTCTCAACACAGTTCTGGACGCTCACTTTACCAAACACAACAAATGGCAGTAAGGGAAGGCATGTGGAGGGTGCGAGAGAGAGAGACTGGTAGGGAGAAGAAAGATACTTTCAATGAAGCTCTGAAGCAGATGGAAACCAGAAGAGGCAGGAAGCTGCAGAAGGCAAGAGTGGCAGAAGGAAAGCTCACACACCAGACTGCAGGAAGGCTAGTGAAAACTCACTCCTAGACAAGTGGAGGAAACAAAAGTGGATAAGGGAAGCAGGTGACTGAGGTTGGAGGTAGTTTGTCCTGGTAGGGTTTAAAATCATGACCATCAGCTGTATGCTGTGTCCTAACCAGATGGGAGCCAGGTACCATGTGGGAACAGGAGGTAACGTGGTTGTGCTGCTTTGCATATGTCTCTGGAACCTGGGACTGACTGCTTCATGCCTGCCACACTGGTTACTTGCCTCAGTAGCTTCCTGGCCTATGGATTTGTACAGTGGAAGGTAAGCAGGTCTTGCCCCCTCCCAGGCAAAAGAGCACCTGCAGTTTGCATTAACTTCTAAGCCCTGGCAATGTTATCTGCCCACAGGAGGAGGAACGGGATCCAGGCAACAGCTGCTTCTCGTTGGGATCATTGGGAGAGAAGTCTCTTCACACAGCACACTGGGAAAGAGCAGCAAAACAAATCTGGGCAGGTGGAAAAGAGATCAGGAAAGGAGAGATGATCTGGACAAAGCAAAGCATCTCTAGGACATCTGCCCATTTCATCCCCTTCTCCAGCCTTGCAGAACCACTGTCTGGTTGCACCAGGGCTCTGGCAGTACAGGAGCCCTCTCAAGGCAGCATCAGCCCCCTGTCATTTGGCCTCGGTGCCCTGGGATGCTGCAGACAGCGTGCTTGCACAGAAGGCAAGGCGGAAGTCTGGAGAAGGAAAGGAGCCCACATAGTTGGGGAAGGAACAAGGGACATGGCTCCATCCCTGGGTACATATCCAGAAGGAAACAGTCCTAAGCAGAGGGGGCATGACATCATCACCAAAAAAATGCATGCTGTTGCTTTAAGACTAGAAAGCTGCCATGGCAAAGCAATAGTGAAAGGCAGCTTCCATTCTTCACTGCCCCTAGAAACACAGAGATGCCTGAAAAAAGACTGCTGCCTTTCCCCATGTTTCAGTCTTTGCAGCCACCAATGCAGCAGAGCCAGCCTTGCAGGGGCACAGGAACAACCCTGTGTGCTCACTGCCTGCACAAAGTGAACACAACCTACATCACCCCACACCTCAGCAAGGACCTCAGGTAACTCAAGCACTCAGCAATGGTGCCTTGGATTTGCTGGGCACAGGCTGGCAGTGGCAGAAGATCTGGGAAAGCAGAGGGCAGCAGGACCTCACAACCCCAGCAGGGACCTCTGCTTGCTGGGAACAAGGCCCACTTGCTTGCACAAACAGTTGCAGACTGCGTGTAACTTTTAATGCCCACTCCTGTGCTCAGAAAGCAGGGAACATTCCTGATGCTTGGGCTCAGATGCCTGGAGAGATGCAAGATGGAGTAGAGTAAGTAGTGAAGGAGCTGGAAGAGATGATTCCTGAGCCATCAGGCTGCTGCTATGGGAGCTACACTGGAGGAAAGGGAAGTCAAAGCAAACGTGTGGAAGCAAACAGTTTCCTGTGTGAGGGAGGCAGCACAGGATCAGCCCTGCCATCTGGTACAGTGAAAACGGAGCAGGGGTAAAAAGTGAATCCTCACACTCTTTTGGTTTATCAGCAGAGAAGTGGCAGGCAAGAGAATAGGAAGATGCAGCACCAAAGCAACACTTACAGTGGAAGGCATAACGTACACAAAGTGCCTGGTGGCATCCTTCAGACAGGACAGGTGAGACACAAGGGGCTTAGCAAACCTTTCCTTTGCCATTGTCTGCAGACACCCTTCCCAGAAGAGACATGCTTTGACAGAACCTCCACAGCTTCCCTTGGCATGCAGCAGTGAGCTCGTCCTCCAAAGGCAGATTTGGATGGCAGTGTGGGCAAGTCAAAAGTTGGCTGTTGACTGGGTAAGAGTCACACATATAATGTGCAAGGCAAAAACATATTTAACACTTAAAGAAAGCAAAATAAAACTTGATAACATGAGCAGGATCAACTTAAAATGCATAAGGAGTTGAAGTGTCCCTCCTGGGGCCAGCAAAGAGCAGGCTGGGTGGCCAGCATGCACCCACACATGCAGATGTACCTACACAGCACACTGTGCAAACCTCTGCTGCCTCCAGGCTACTCCAGCCTCCCCCAATGCCCACAGCAGCTCTGTGCACCCATCCAACCCACCTGCTCCTTAGGCTAGGGAAAAGGCAGACTCAGGACCCACCTTAGTATTTCAAGGGAGAATAGCATTTTAATGCTGAGGCCTAAGGGGCACAGAGCCGATGCTTCTCTCTTGCATCACTCTGCTTGCCTGAGGCACTGCAGAATCCTGGAAAACTCCCCTGTGCTCTTCAGGCCCTCAAAGCAGCACTGCTTGCACTTGTTGCAGGGTGCCCAGCAACTAAGTGAGCAGCTTGGCAGGAAAGGCAGCCTAGAAAGCAGCTGCCTGCTCAGGAGATGAGGTCTCAACTGTGCTGCTGAAGGGTTCAAAAGGGCATTGCCTCCCTCTGGCCTTCCCACACAAGCATCCCTACTACTCCTGAGCAGGGGTGCCACAAGAAAAGCAAGACCAGCATCCTTCTCCAGCCCATTAGTGAGTCATTGTGATCACAGGCCTCCCATCCCCCAAGCCTGGTTTGTCAGGGACAGGAATAGAGACTGAAGAGAGGCTTTTTGGAAAGCAGGAATCTGACTGCTGCAGTCTGTGTCCCACCTGAATATCCCAATGATCTAACAGCCTTTCTCAGGGTAACCAGATGGAAAAGTGCAGGAAGGAGACCAATTTGAAGCTAGGAGCTGTAGTGTTTCTAGATTAGTAAATTCTAAGGCCAAAGGGGACAAATCCAACCATCCAATACAAGTTAAGACCAAACGATTTCTGTCTGGAAGTTGTGCACTGTGCACACAACTTATGCCAAGGTAAAGCACAGCTTTCTGGAAGACCTGCTTGATTGTGAGCCCCCCAGTACTCAAGGCTCCACACTGCATTGGGACTGTTCAGACAGTGGTTTGTCACCCCCACTGAATAGCTCAGCAGTAACTGCCAATGGCTTCTGCCATAGAATAGAGTGCCATCAGAAATCTTTTCAAGTAGGAGCCTGTAAACCAAGACCCAGGTCACTTCTTGGATCAATCTAAGAATTCTTAGGTCTTTCAGTGTGAGGAGGGCTTCACTGGTCAAACCAAGGTACTCCTTTGGCTAAACAAATCTCTTCCAGCCTATGCACAATTCTCTGACTAAACAGATATCAGAATTAGTCAGCTACTGCACCACCGGCCAGTGAAGTGCCAACCTTAAAACCAGACTGGTGTCAGATGCCTTGTGAGCAGACAACAGACAGAGTAGGTCATGGTAAGATGTCTGCCTTGATGAGCCCATGAAGCAAACATTTCTCTTACTTGGGCTGTTGTGAGACTCTGAAGGACTCATTTATGCATGGAGCTGTCTCTGATTAAGTGTGTTCAAGGATAAGAGCATCCACTGATGGAATTAATTTACATGGCAGAAGAATTACTTCAACCTTTGCCTATCAATACAAAAGCTATCTCAAACAGGTATACAAATCCCCATATTCAGAATTTGTTCTCAGTGTTCAAATATTTATAACCGCATGATCTGAACCTTTCTCCACTTTCATACCTGTCTGTTGTGCAGCTCTAAGACATCATTAGCTCACTTAACAAGGTGGAGGAATGCCTGGGACCGGTATGGTAATGAAGCTGAGTTTTCCTCAGAGAAGGTCATTCTAAAAGTGAGCAGAGCTGCTCCTCCCTGCCAGAGCTCCCTTTCTAATGGCCATCTCACACTCCTGGTTGCTGTGCATGCTGCTGCCCTCCCTGCAGGGAAGGCTGGCTGCCTGTGCCAACTGCTCGCTCCACATAGCGAGCAAATCCCAGACAGACGGTGCTAACAGAAATGTCTTTTTTCCCCCTTTTAATGCCCTTTGCATAATGGCAAGCACAAAAATCGTTACTGAAAACTAGCTTATCGCAGGGCCCTTTGATAGCCCTAATCTGCTTATGCACAGCAGTTTGAGCTGCCAATCAGAGCAATGCAAACTCCCACTCTGTGATCACACAGGGCAGAGCCAGGATGAAAGTGATATTGCCTGGGTCACCTCATTATTGAGCCTCTCTATTAACTCAACTGCAGCTTGCTCTGGCTTCCCCTAGCACTGCAGTCCCAGAAGCAGCAGCCTCACTTGCTCACACAACCCTGGCAAACAGCCACTTTTCCAAAATGACTCCTCCAGCTGCCTGACAGCCACAGACACACCTGGCCTCACAGGATGCCTCACCTTGCAATCAACTCTATGGACCAGGGATGGACTCCTGTGTAAGCAAGGCAGCTGGAATGGGGAGTGGAGGGATGAAAATCCAATGGTTTGGAGACAGTCACATTTAGAGCCAAATACCCATATGCTGCCTGTCCAGACAGCTTGTCTGCATGGGAGTAAACGCATAGAGATGCATAGACCCACTCAAATCAATCTCTCAAAAGCAATTTCCCAGCCTGTTTTACTCCTCCAACAGTTTTTATGAATCTACCCTTAGGGAAAGACAGTATGATCAAAGGGACACGAAGAAACAACTTACCCCTTGGGTGCACCCACTCTGCCAAAGAGCCCTGATCCAAACCCCAGCTGATTTTCCCATTATTCCCTTTAGCAAACTGCATACCAGCATCCCTGCAAACCCACAAGGGCAGAGGCACTGGGCTTCTCTGTGCCCAGGACATGGAAACTGGACTGCTTTTGCTTTGTCTCCAGCACTGCTGAATGTCAGGCACTTACTGGATTGGGCAGTTCTGGCTTCCACCGTGGGGGTGTAAACTCCTACCCCCAGCTCCGAGCGGGCACCCAGACGGAACTTATACAGTGTGTCTGGTTTGAGACCTTCCACTGCATATGAGGAGGTTGGGTCAAACTCCACCTTTTGCTGCCAAAAAATAAAAGGAAACATATTATTAGGTGTGGTTGGAGTTTACAGAAAAGCTGGTGTGCAGCCGTTCTGGGCCCACAAAAAGTCATAGCCACACTGCCAAACCTATCTGCAGGACTCCAAAGCATGGAGCTTCCTGGGTGACACAGCAGGACTCTGCAGGGAAGCAGACCTCTGCCACAGCCAAGCTGCACTGTCTGGTGTCCAGACTGCACTCACTGGCCTGAGAACTTTGTGGGAATGCTGGGTCCAGCTATACAAGTTCAGATAAGGGGCACAGTACACACACAAGTTTGTTTTCTCCCAACAGACACAGTATTGCCTGTGAAACAGAAAAAAGCCCTTGCCCTGTAGCAGTTGGGATCTCTAATGCACTGAAACACTGCTGGGAAAGGGCTTGTTTTGTTGACACTTCACCTGAAAGGCACTTACTTTTGGCAGCTCTCATGTCACTATAATAAGAGGAGAGGGAGAGGACCATGGGACACTGTGATGCTGTCATGGCACAATTCTTGCTATGCTGTCTTGAAGTCAGCACTACCTTTGATATATCTTGAACTGGACTTCCTTTAGGGACCTGCAGTAAATGTAGAAGGGCTCTCTCTAGGCCACCTTCAATCTGCTTTTTTTACACCTAACTAGTCCTGGGGCCAGAGACATGTTGGAGGCCATTTCAGACCTGCCCAGAAGTGCTACTGTTTACAGGCACCAGCAGTAAGCATGCCTCAGGGATGCTGTCATAGCATTCTGAACCTTTCCAGTCCCAAACCAGTCACTAGCTACTTTGCTGGTATCAACAAGCACTTCTGAAGTCACTTACAAAGAAACCAGAATGCCACATTCCTGCTGCACACCACTGAGGCAGAAGAAACAGTAAGAAATAGTTCTGTTACCAGCCTGGCTCAAGCACACGCCTTTCCCAAGCTGGTAAGTTGCCTTGTCCAGCCACAAGAGCTGCCAGGCAGGATCCTCACCTGAGTGCCATCCTCCCCTTCCCAGTAGAGCAGCTCGTATTTAGTGATGCGTTCCTGAGAGGCAGGCAGCCATGTCAGCAGGATGCGGGTATCAGACTCTGCTTCTGCCTGGAAGTCAGCTGGCTGGGCAGGAACTGGGGAACAAACACATGGTTAGTGCCAGAAGGGGCAAGAAGAGCTGCATGACTTAGCAAAGCCAGCATTTCACCTTGTGAGGATCCCTTCTTCATATCTGCCAGAACATCCCTTCTCCCCTGTACTGTGCTCTTAGAACATCTCAGGCCACAGGCAAGCATCTCTATCACTCAGGTGAGTGACTATGGGCTCAGCTGCAAACCCTGACTGACCCCAGATCCTTCTTTCCACACATAAACTCAGACCCCAGAAAGATCCAGCAGTTACACAGGTGCCAACATCCATGCCCAGGACTTTGGGACACTTTTAGCCACTGTATCTCAGACAAACTGTGGGCTGTTACTTGTACAGAGATCGATACCAACTCCCCAGGACAATCTGACAGGCTCCAATCCGATGGCTGTGGGATGGGAATGCCCACCCACCCTCTCTGAGACACAATCATTTGAGCACCAAGCACAGTTGTGAAGCCTGGTGCAGGTGAGACACATCCGCTGGGAATGCCGTGGAGCCTCGCTCCATACGTACCCCCTTGCTGTGTTTTGACCTGGATGATGTCCGAGGGGGGCCCGTCCCCCACGGAGGTGAAGGCCAGCACGCGGATGCTGTAGGTGGTGCCCGTGATGAGGCTGCCCACGGTGGTGAGGTGGCTGTCGTCAGTGTTGTGTTTCTGCCACATGCTCAGGGGCAGGTGCGGGTCGGTGGTGTAGTACACGCGGTACCCGCGGATCTGCCCGTTGGGCTCCTCCGGCTGCTCCCACTGCACCAGCATGGTGCTGGCGCTCAGCATCCGTGCCTGCACTTTGAGGGGAGGGCTCGAGGGAGCCTGCTCTCCTGTCCGGGCCTCCACCAGCTCACTGGGGGGACCCCTGCCGATGTTGTTGACTGCGATGACCCGGAACTCGTACTCCGAGAAGGGGCTGAGCCCACCTATGCTATAGCGGGTTGTTGCCACACCATCCACCTCCTGGAACTGGCCCTCCAGAGACTTGGGCTTGTACTGGATGACGTAATACGAAATGGGGTCAGAGTTGCCTGAATCCCAGGTGAGGGTCACGCTGGTAGCTGTTGTTTCAGTCACTAATGGCTCCGTTGGAGGTTTTGGCAGTGCTGCAATTGGAAGGCAGAGAGGTGTGATTTAAATAATTCAGTCAGTTCAAACCTTGCAATGTGCACAGGGATAAAAATGGAGCTGCCACCTCCCATTAACATTCTTCTTTAAAAGGCAAAAATCATTTCATACTCTATAACATGCATTTTTATATTACCATATATTGCTTGAAGTGGTTCTTAATGGAAGGATAAACAGAGCAATCATGTTATTAGATGTGCTTGACGCACTTACCAGCAGCAGGCTAAATAAAAGTAATTCAACAGGGATGCAGGAATGTTTCTGTCATAGGGGTTCACCCGGCAGTGGGAAGGTACTTGCTGGGCTGGGCTGGCCCCAGAAGGCAGGTGCACAGCTGATTTACAAAGTAAAGCAACCAGAGCACCCAAGTAACCTGGATTTATGCTCTTGCTTCCAGAGAGGCAGTATCATAGGCCACAGGGAGTTCATGGACAATGCTGTTAGAAGGGTTGATGGGGCAATGCTTTGTAAGTATTATAGTACATGCAGGAGAGATACAGCCAGAGAAATTACCAACTTTCATATCCACTATTTCACTGGGTGGTGTGTCAAACTGCAACCAGACAATAAACTGTTACACAAGAACTGACAATGACACCTCTCAAGTGTCAATGAGAACACAACTACTGCAAGCAGACATTTCCAGATTTACCATTTTACCACAAGAACAAAGAAAAAGAATGAGCGTGTGTGAGAGAGACTTGCAGAGTACACAAATACTTTAGTACAATGACTGAATTAGTCTACAGTAAGTTTAAACCTCCTACAAACCACTCTAAAGTCATTAGTGACTTGTAATGCAGCCATGCTTGACAAGGAACTACAGAAAAGCTCAACCCAAATTAAGATCCTCAAGAATTTCATTCTTTGGCAAAGCCATCAGGTTTCTAGTTTCCATGAGGCTCAGCTGAGGAAGGCAAATTCCTTAGCACAGGGCATGCCTGCTCTGAGTACCAGAGAGAATGCCTTCTCCAGTTCTACTGCAACATGAATACTAAGAAGACCATCTGGGCTGAACTGGCATGGGAGGGGAGGGGACAAAACCACAGCCAGACACCCCACCACAACCCATGGAGGACTCAGGGAGGGCAAACCCGACCTGCACACTATTATGGCCTGAAGAAACATATTTCCTACAGCATCCTAGAAACTGGAAGCCTTCCTCAAGCTTTTAAAGACAGATGAAACTCCTTTTCTTTTGAAGAGCTGCAAGTTTGACTCTTGACAGCTGTTGGGTGTGCAGCCTCCATGTGAGCAAGAGCGGGTCTGGTACTTTCAATGCACTTAAGTGCAATCAGTTCTCTGTAATCTTGATTCTCCTGTCTGCACTGAAAATGGGCTGCTGGCCAGCAAGCACAGGAGAAGCAACACTGGACGAAGGAGTTTGGGACAGAGGCAGTAAGATATCCAGAGTAAAGGCAGAAAAAGCAGATGAGGACACAAGGAGGAAGGTGAAGGGCTAAAGGAGCTGAGCAAATTGCTCCCTGTCCTGGGGCATCACATCATCTACTGAGGGAGCGAGGCAAAGGCATTCCAGCTGTGAAGAGGTAAATGCTGCAAACCATCAGCACAATGGTGCAGACCTCCCCTTCCCTCCAACACCAAACCACTATCCCATCATGGCCCTTTTTTTTCTGTATGCTCTTGTGTATCTGCTATAGCAAGGCAAGCACTGTGCCCTGTATGAAAAGAGAGGCTGGAAAAGGCACTGATGAGCAGATGTTGTGAGTAAAGGGAGCTGGGTGCGGCTAAGGTTAAAAGCATCCTCTGACTAGCCAAGAGAATCTGCTGTTATCTCCAGGTCAGAGAGGGCTAACACTTCATTCTCTGATTTTTTCAAGCAGGATCTCTGTGCTAAAGGTGGCATTAGTGCAGTAAGGGGCCTGCAAGAACAGACAGACTCAAAGGATGATGTGTGTCCTAATCTGAGCTACAAATCAACTGCAAGCAGAGAAGGAAAGGATACTGTGGCTCTGGTAGGCCCCAGATGGGAAAGGCAGGACACCTCCAGCCTCCTGTTAGTGGGTGGGCTACCCTATGGTCAGCGACTGGCAACAACATTCTCTCTGGGGCAAAGCTACTTGTGAAATGTCAGCAGAAAGTACAGCTGAAGGACAGCAACACAAGAAAAAGGAAAGAGGCACAGCAATAAGGGAAGACATTTACAGAGGATTATGCAACAAGTTTCAAATGAACACATAGCTCCTCCCTGCAGGAAAGGAGGATGCTCATTTTGTGGAGGCTCATGGACACTTCACATTGCTGGGATTAACCTTCTTGTCTCACCCTAAATTGCAAGAGGACATGGGTGCAAACAGCTCTCTGACTGCAGACATCCACAAACCCTGCCCCAACACAGCCCATGGCCTGCTGAGCTGAGCTGATCCTGCTGATGCACAGAACAAGCCAGACATTGCTGATATAAAACACAGACTTGGTGAGGTTCTCTCATGACACAAGCTTGTTTACCATGCCACTTGCAGGGAAAGAGAAAATATCATCATACTGTGAGCAGGAAAAAACAAAGTTGTGGGTTTGGGAACCTCCCTTGCAAGCTGGAAAAGTCACAGAAGAGAGCAGTCAATCAGCTGCAGCCAAGAAACTTGGGCAAAGGGCTACACTGTTGAAACCCAAGTAGGAGCACTGCAAGTAATAATTCCTTACCTTTGACAGTGATCTGGGCTGTGGCTTCGATCATGCCAAGGGAAGAGATGGCCACGCAGGTGTAGTTGGCAGACTGCATGATGTTATTCAGCTCCAGGACATTTCTACCGACGGGCATCTCATCTTCTTTGGTCAGTTCCTCCACACCAGCCATCCACTTCACATAGGGCATTGGAGCACCTACTGCCACACACGTCAGGTTCACGCTCCCCCCAGGCATCACCTCGTGGTTGCTCGGAGGGATAGAGAATCGAGGAGCAACACGCCGCACTGCAACAAGGAGGAGACAGCTAGTAGGGTCCCAGAACCAGCAGAGAGCACTCAATTGCACTGCAGGGGTACATTAGGGGCAGTCAACATTTTTGCCTGTCTATGCCTCAGGACAGATAAAATGAAGTGCAAAAGCCGTTCACTACTTTGCCAAATTGCACACACTTTGCTCTCTCTCCTTCCTTAGCCACTGGCATCTTATTAGCAGAACTCATTAAGAGATAGCTCAATCCGTTCCCTCCAAACATAGCCTTTTGAAATCATATTACTAACATGAAACATTCCTCCATTTAAATTACATCCTTCTAATTAGAGAGCATGCACAAATGCCAGTCACACACTTAGCACAGGGCCCACTGAAGCCCTGCAAAATGGAATCACCTGCTCAATTTATTAGCTCTGGAGCAATGCAGCCTGTTCCCTAAACCTCACAGGGTTTGGGCAGGGGCAGCAGAAGGGTTTCTTTTTGAATTAGCACACGTGTGCTGCTAAATAAAATATAATTCCTTTCAAAATGTAACTCAGGTTCTACCTTGGCTCAGAAAAAATAGTCACCCGAGCTGCATGACATTGTCAGGGCCTGAAGAGATCACCTTGCTGGGCAGGAGAGAACTAATCCTGACAGATGTGAGATCATATCCATTTTGACAGAAGAGAGCTGGGCTGGCAGAACCTTTCCCACCTTCGTGGCAGCTCTTTGGGAGATGTATTCCCTCTTATTGCATTGCACAGCTTCTCTACATATCAATCCCTTGCTGGGTATTTCATTCAAGACTTATTTGTAAGCAACTCTCAGCTACAATAAAGCTCTAAAGCTGCCTGCCATATGCATTCCTGTCAGGAAAATGACACTGAGAAATGAGGTCCCTTCTTCAGGGTTAGTGTTATGGGCCTATTTAAGCAAGGGTAGAGAAACAACCGTGCTCAGTAAATCTTTGCCTCCTCTGGGCAAGCTCCTTTTAGTCTGTAGTTAAAAAGGGAAACTGCTTGAACGTGTGGTGCCCAGCAGCTCTGCTGTCCTCTAGCCTCCTCCACTGGAAAGGCAGCCCCTGAGCTGGGGTCACAAGTGACTGGCTCCAAGGAGCCTCTCCCTGACAATTGTGCTCCTCCATCAGCACACTGGGCTGGTGGGAATGGGGCAGGAGCCTGAGCAGGGCCAGCTCACAGCAGGCCAGGGGTGCAGCTGGCCCCATGGGCGACGGGGGCCTGGGGACTCCCAGCTCTGGTGGCCTGGCTCCTGCCACCACAGACAGAACGCTGCTAACAGCCCCGTGAGCCGCAGGGGTGTCAGGTCTGCTTGCCAAGCTGGCTCTACCCAAGCCAAACTTCACTAGTGCTCTCTTTGATGATTCATCCCCAAACCAGCAGGATTGCAGAAATAGACTGAACACAGAAGCCCCCACACTTGCATGTACAACAGAGCTAAGACTTTGTGATAAATCAGACAATACTGTCAACATCGTATGTGTACTACACATAGCCTCAGTGACAAAACAGGGCTCATTAGCTCCTTACCAGCCAGGGTAAGAAAAACTTAAGGACAACTTCCTTTGCCTTTTTTTTTTTTGAGTATATAAATCCAACTTCTTGCTGGATGCTTCTTTTAATCAATTATTAAATCTCAAATCAATACCTACAGAAGCAATCACCAGTGAAGTGTTACCTGACCAATGGGGCAGTGCTCCCCAAATGAGACAGAACTGAAAGTGTACTCAAATGCTATGCAGTCATGAGAATACAGACTGAACCTGATGGACATGGCAATGGTTTAACATGATGGCATGTATTTCCAACCAAAGCATCTCAGTACCATTCATTAAAAGTCAGGTTTATTTTCCAATGAACAGGGCGTCGAATTATTCCAGGTAGAAGCTGTTCACATTCCGTCCCCGTCAAAGGAGCAAACCCACCCACCCAAGCTGTATTAAAACCCAAAAAATAAAAAAGCAAACTTTGAGGATAATGCTGTAGGTGTACACAGAGCACTCACACACATGCACAAGGCGAACAGGCTGGCAGGCACTGGAGGCCACTACAGAGTCAGACAGTGGTGGAAGGGCAGGACAGGGAGAGGGAAGGCGCACCACTACTCACATACAGGGACCTGGGAAAACAAGACACTGGAGGACACAAGGCCATGCAGAAAGGTCAGAGCCCAGCATGCACAAAGAGATTTCCATTCCAGCTCTGTGAGACCAGAGGCAGCACAGCCTGCTGCAGACTCCCCTGCACCCCACAGTGTCCCCATGCCAAGCACCTGCTTTCAGGGTGCTCCTGGGGCCGTGTGAGTCCCACTGGTGCCATGTCACCCTCGATGTGTCCTGCAGAGGCAGGACCTGGGGGGGCTGTGCTGTCTCTCCTGAGGGATGTCAGCAGCTGACCATGGCCTGCTCCCCTGCAGGGAGGGGACAGGCACTTCACTGGGGCTCGGGGCCCTGCAGCAGCACTCTGCAGGGTGATGGGAAGTCACTCTCCCCTGTGCCACACACATAGGAGCAGCAGAGGTGGTTGGTGCATTCCTGTGCCTAGAAAAGGGATGAATGGCAAGGAAAATCCTCCTGTTTTCAGTGTGAGACCTCCTCACCAGGCTCCATACTGGCTGTGCCTCCCACACACCACAGCCTGCGGATGCCAGGAAGTTGTGCAGAGCCTCAGCTCTCCAGCCTGGCAGCAGAGGAGTGGTTAAACAGGCTTCTGTGGTGCATTCCTGCAACCCAAAATGGCTGAGCCATCTTCCCCTCATTTGCACACCGGCAGAGCTGCTGAGATGGGCTTGCTGCTCTGCACCAGGGAGCAGCAGTGCCCAAGGCACCCAGCTGCTAAAAATGGCTGCCCTGTGTAGGGGTCAGCTCTCTACATGGGAGGTGGGAAGAGGTCAGGGCAGTGCCTTCGGTAAGAGATGTGGCCCAGACAGTGCTCTGTCAGGAGAATGTGCAAAGGAAGGGCCGGGCTCCATCAGCCTCCCATCCTCTTGGGGGATAATTGGCAGCTTCTTGTCCCAGTCAGTATGGAGGGAGAAGGGGAGATGCTGTCAGTTAGCATTAGCAAGAGCTGGCACGGCTCTCACAGCAGCTTGCAGAGCACCATCAACACATTCCTCAGGCTCAAGCCAGAAATTTAAGTTGCTTGCTTTTCTAGCATAAGAATCTGGTAATAATTTAAATCAGTGTAACTCCTCAAAAAGCAGCATTCTTAGAATTTCTGTCCAATTTACAAGTCAAATCACATGGGGTAGCACAGTCCATGATGCTACCTTAAGTGCTCCAGAAAATTTTGCTTTCTTCATTTTTTGTGGCAATGAAATTTCCCTTTTAATTACGATTTTCTTGAATAGAATTTGCAATAATTCTTTTAATCCTCTTTTTGGATAAGGATCAGAAGAAGGTGGTTCAGAGGTTTTGTAAGAACAGCACAGTGAAAACTACTGTGAATATTAAAATTATTTCGGTGGACAATACTGTAATTGAGGGGTTTAGTTAAACCTGCAGACTGTCAAAAATGAGATTCATTATAATTCATCCTGAGAAAAGGCATCATAAGGGCTCTGTGCTAGTCCACTATTCCATATATCTCTCCACTGAGAGCATTCCTTAGGAAGTGAAGTGTAAGCAGTGAGTGCAGTGCAACCCGAGCCCATGCCCTGGATCTCACAGGACTGGGAGAAAAGACAGTGTGGAGTCTGGTTCCCCACTCACAGGGGGGACTGCTGGGGGGAACGAGGGGAGCAAGCAACACTAGAGCCACAAAGGTTGAGAAATGTTAATAATTCAGCATGCACTAACATGCACATTCCTTGCCTTGAGAGCAAAGAGCTTCAATCGATTGCCTGGCTCCTTTCAGCACGGGAGTGGCTGTTTCCACACGTCTCAGGTTCCCTCCAAGGGTGAAGTTACCCCTTTGGAGAACCAGGGACATCCTCCTCCCTGCTGCTGTCCGCAAAAGCTGTAGGCTCTAAGCTCAGGGCTCTCAGGCTGGTGCTGTCAGTCCCTCTCATGTGCTGAGACACTGCTGGCATCCAGTGAGGCTCTGCTACAAACACAACAGTGCCAGGAGCACTGCCCAGGCTTCAGAAGTCGTGCAGTGCTGCTAGGGAAGGGAAAACCAAATTTCCAAATTTTCCTGCTGGCTGCCTTGGCCTCAATACAGCTTAGCAGATGTCAGTGCTAACATCCCTCCCTCTAGTTTTCAGAGATCCAAGCACCTCTACTTGCCTGCTCCTTCTTCATGGTTTCCTTTGAACCATGCCTACCTTGCATCTAATTCTGGGCCTCATCTTTCCCCTTCCTGGGTGCTCACTGGGTGCTGCCCCATGGTGATGGAGAGCTGGGCTTGTGCTCTGCACATTTCTCTGCTCCTCTCTCAGGTCCTGCTTTACTGTCCTGACACCCTCTCCCCTTTGCTTGTCCTCTGCATGAGGGAACAGCAGCCTCAAGTCCCTTTTGCTCTGAAGGACAACTAGGAGTGCCTGGTCTGCTGCTCCTCCCTGGTCCCAGCACAGACAAGGCAAGGCTGGGGGGCTCTGCTCTAACCTCCCAAGTGGGATGAGCAGCAGCGTGTGATGTGCAGGGGTGCATCTCTGAAAGTGTGAGCCAGTCCAGCTTTATTACTTGAGCAGGCAAGCTGAGGGATCCCTGGTGCACAGGGTGTGTTCTTGCCCTCGCCAGACTGGTGACCTGCCAAAACTCCTGTCTTCCTCAGCAACCACCTCCTCCAAGTTGGGAAGGACTGAATTTAGGAGCCATTCTCAAATATAATCATTGGTCTGCATGGTTTACTCATCTGTAGACACCTTTCATCTCTCCCCAGTGCTATCACTTTACGAAAGGACTTCAAACGGAAAGGCAGTTGCTGAAGTCTCACAACCTATTGACAGAACTAACAGAAGGAGAGGAAAAACTGGAACCAGAAAAAATGCATTTACAGTCTAATCTTGTGCTCAAACAATGCTGTACTATTTATGCTCCCAATGTATCCTTGAGTGCTGACATTTTATAGACAATTTCCAAAACAGGGTCTTGCCATTTTTGGATTATATTTCAGCTATAACTTTTAGGTCTAATTATTTGTGCTGACAACCACATATAAAAGAGGATATATCATTACAGTGGTGCAGCACGGGAGACACATCAGCATTCAGCATACTGACATACTAATAGCAAAGTAAGGGAGAGCAAGATTGTGGAGCTCTGCAATTTGCATTTGCTCTCAGAAATTTCTCTGATGAAAATAACACAACATTAAGGAGGGGAATAAGAGAAAAGATCCACAGTATCAAGATAAAATAACTTGTTAATAAATAACCTTGTAGCAGTCACAGAGTAATAATTAAATGAATGGGTTAGCAGTACCTAGTTTTAAGTAAAGCTGGAAAAATGTACGATGTAATTATCAAGAGCCAAACAAATTATAAGCACGGCAAATCCCAATGGAATATTTAGAAACTAATTTCTGGCTTCACATTAAATATTTGTGTATGTAGGTATTTTTGGTGGAGTGGGAAGGAAGGGTCAACAGAAAGAATGAGAAATTCTTCACTCCTGCTGGCTTATATCTATTCTCAGCTACTTCCCTTCAGCTAAACTATGTGGCTAAAACATTTAAGTGCCCTGTCAAAGGTTTAGTCTCCAAACATGTCTCAGCCATCACAGCAGTGCTCCAAATTCACTGAAATCTGGGAGGCTTTGGGCCTTGGCTTTGATTTCTTATCTTTTCTTCCTCATTCTCATTTCTCATCATTGTCTTGGGCTGAGGTAATTTTATCCTCCACAAAATCTATTTTTAGAAGGTAAACAACAAAGGTCCCGTTCCTCAGTACAATCTAAATGAGAGGATGTTCCAGGGATTGAACTCAGTGTACTGGAACAACTGCTATGACAATTTGTTAAAACTTGTTCCAGTGACTATTGTAACACAACTCACCCAGCTGCCTGATAGTCTGTGTGAGACAAGCCAGGGTCTCTCCCCCACGCCACCTGGGGAGCAGTGTGAGCATTCCTCACCTCCTGTGTGTGGAAGGACAGACCCCCATAGGACCTGTTCAGTGAAGGAATCATCTCTGGAAACTAAATCCAGACTTCTGCCACAAACACAGCTTTCCTCAGCATGAATTCATGAGTGCCTTGAGCTAGGTCTGGAGCGAGATTTAATTTAAAGGCCGGAGTTGCCTTCCACTCCTGTCCTTTATTCACCTCTGACTCTCTGAGAGCAGCAGGACGGAGCAGAGCAAAGCACCAGTCAGGTTTTGCCGAGTGGCTACAAGCTCCTGTGCATGTCACCATGGGCTCCCTAAGGCACCCTTGGTACAGGTGGGGCCACTGCCAGAGCTCCCTGCTCTCCTGCCAGCAGCAGCAAGATCCAGCCCAGAGAAGGAAGGAGAGGCAGACCTGCTCGTGTAAAGGGCTCCTGTCTGAGCATGGACAGGGCATGGAAAATGTGCCACCCCAGTGCAGGGACTGCTGAGGAGCAGGGAAGTAGCCTCAGCACAAGGGATATGGATCTCAGCCAGCTGCCCCTGCTGCCTTGTGGCAAGAGAGGGGCAGCATGCTGGGTTCTCCTCCAGCCGAGATCAAAAGTAAGCTTTTTCCCTCTAGAGAAAGTTAAAACTTTTAAAGCTTCAGGAGGATTTAAGGAACCCACAGTCCCTAGCAGCTTGTGAGGGGACTGATCATTCTGATCTCTGCTTCCAAGAACTGTTCTTGATCTCCAGCCAGAAAGCAGCAGCAGTTTAGAGGTATTACACTTGCACCTAGCACGAATAAAGGGTTAGAGAAGGACCCCACACAGAGCAGCATGCACTTCTTCCTACCCTGCCTTTGACAAAACTGCCCTGGCTGCATGCAAAACATATTCTGTGCACTTTAAATCTCAAGCAACAAAGGCATGCAAGCAAAGTATCAATGCCATCACCAGAATCACAGCAAACAGAAAGCAGATTTCACCAGGCACAGTGTGGCTGTGCCTGGAAAGGAGCCAGTCTGCAGGGCCCCTTCCCCTTTTGGGGATGGCTCTCCTCTCCCTACTGGAAAAGTCCCATCTGACGTGGCGTACTGTAGATGGATAAGAAGTGAAAAGGACCAACCTTCTCGCTGATCTGAGAGATGAAAGTTTGTTTTGTTTGATGGCAGAGTGCGATGAAGATGAGGAAGGAATAAAAAAAGACAAGGAAAAACACAGAGAGTAAAAACAGGCCAAGCTTCATCTGTCCGCACACCACTGAAACGACAAGACAAGACTACACAGGTCAGCCACCACTTCCCACCGTGCACACTCCCTCCACAGCAGGGACCAGGGCTGCACTCACTCTGCTCTGGCCCAGAGCTGGGCTGGCCCCTCTGCCTCCCTGACCACTCACCACTCCTGGCAGCAGGGCAGAGGGGACAGCACATCCTACACATCCTCACATGGAGGGTGCTCCAGGGACGGCCCCGCTCTGGGCCAGGGGCTGGATGCACAGACATGTTTACATGTGCACAACACTCACACACAACAGAGCAAAGGACTCCAGCCATCACACATGTGCATACACCCACATCCTGCTACAGAGATGATGGCAAAGGCACTTCAAACCCATTGACCACACACTGGGAAGACCATATATGCAAATCCGAATTTTATAAAGTACGAAAGAAAAGCGGTGAATCAAAAAATCTTCTACCATGAAGAGCTGTTCCCCCTCTCCAAACAAAGAGCTAAATGCAGCAGAGAGGTATTAGGCAAGTGACAGACATGCAGAGTCTCAGCTGGGCTCAGTTTTGAGAGCCTCATTGGCACATTGCTCTGTGAGTGAGAAACGGACAAGAAATCAGAAGAACAAAAACACCCAGAGAATTGAGCAGGTCCCAGTTTTTGTTCCTGCGGGAGAGACAGCAGAAGGTTAGTTGCATTTTCCTTATAGACAAAGGAGATTTTATTTCTCTAGCAGGAGTGACCTCACTGCAGCTACAGATCTGTGGCATACCAGCTGTAATCGAACCCTCGCTGAGAGAATACACAAATGGATTTGATAGTTAAAGACTGCTTATGAGTCACATTTTTGATGGGGGAAGGAGAAGGTGGGGGAAGGAGAAGGTGGGGGAAGGAATTTGCTTTCGAGCAGAAACACTGCAAATTAGAGAACAGCATGTGGCATTATACAGTGCAACAGTACAGTAAGCCAGCATCAGAGGACAGGATTTTAACCAACACTGACACAGTACAGGCAAGGCAACAAGCTACCAGTAACAGCTACCACAGTGGCCTATGGAGTGTAATGGAGCTTGCTGGAGAATCGCAAAACACTTATTTACATTTTTTCAATTGAACTGATACTAGGGAACTTGAACTAAGCAACTCAGGCTTATCTGGCTCATAAGTGAGGGCCACATCTAGCGAGGAGCCCCAACAAGACATCTTTAAAAGAAACAGTACTGAGCTTAAAGTCCAGGTTTCCTCTGTCCTGCTTTTAGAAAGGGGATTTACCTCTTGGTATACAAAACCTTAGCATAAGGCTCATTTGATCCTGTGAGACCCTGTGATGGGAGGGAACCTCTTTATTGCTGCTCCCAAGCCAGCACTTTATTTCCTAATCTAACGGAGTGTATCACATCTGCATGGCTTCAGCAGACATGAGGGGCTCCTGCCTTCTGCTCAGCTCTTCCCAACAGGGAGGATTTGTTTCCTGCCCTTGCTCAGGAAGGACAGTGCTTCTGGCAAAGGTGTGGTCCTGGAAAGCTGCATTTCTGGAAGACAGCACTAACATTGCAACAGGGCAACACAAACTTCAAGTGCTGCCAGCATGGACCAACCTACTGCACCACTGGGACTGTGAGACTGAAGGGCAAGAAGTTGGTGAAGGGTGTGAGACTGAGGCATGATGCTGGAACAGCTACAGGAATACCTGTCCTTGTTGCTGAAGAGCCCACCCCAGAGCCCACCCCAGCCCTGGGAGGGACTGATGGACCCCAGCCATAGCAAGGGGACTCACTGTGGTGCCACTTGGCCTGCCTGGGGGAAAGGTGAGGGGCTGCTGCTCCAGCTGGGGGACAGCCAGCAGCTTTGTTTTGGGGAATCTGGCAGGGATCACACTGCATCAGTCGGCATGGACAGGAGCAGGCTCCAGCAGTGGCTTTCCAGAGGTGTTGACACTTTAGATTAGAGCTGGAAAGGTCAGGAGACACATGTGAAACACACTAATTCAAACAGATTACTTTCTGGTTTGTCAAACATGAACAAGTTTAGGACCTGTCATTAACTGCTGGATTATCTCTTAATCTCATTTTATATTAGTGGCTTATAAGCAATAAAAACCAGTAGCAGGCTGTTTTGGAAGAGCTATAAAGCAAGAAGGAACACCTGGGCAGAAAGTTCTCTTTGCTCTTCCCTTAGTTAAGGCTTAAACAGCTCCTGCTTTATCTGAGATAAACCTGATAAATGGTAAATTGAAAGTTTCATCTCCTTACAGGTTCCATTCACATGGTCCCTTATCTCCAGTTCTGTATCCATGTCACTCCTAAGGTAAAAAGCATGTTTTATCAATGTTTTTTCTGCTTTTTTACAGAACAAATGACTGAGCAGTGATGGTAAATAACATCTGCCTCCCCACCATGCAGGGAGAGAGGCAGAGGATTTAAGCCTGGGGTTACCCAGAGTATCCCCTGTGCAGAACAGCGTGGCTGACGAGGCACGCTGCTGCGCTCTCACGAACCTCAGCTGCCTGGCAGCCAAACTGAACACGCCAGTCTAAGTGCAAGTCGAGCCACAGCAGAAAAGCCATCAGAGGATAGCAAGCTCTAGAAGGTAAAAACGGGGCTCCATCTGAGATCCAAGCTGAAACAGCAAAGAAGCAAAGAGCAAGGCCGTGTCAGACACGTCTGCCAGTCCTGACTGTCAGATGGCTCTCATGCTCTACAGGCAGAAATTCCTATGCCAATTGAATTTGGCTTTTACTCTGCCCCAAATGTGCTATTCTGTGCAGCAGCAGCAATACTCTAACCACAGCAGCTGGTTGCAGAAAGAATGAATTTGGATTTATGGGGGGCTCTGCTTTTGCACGGTCTTGGTCATTAGCTACCTGAAACAAGGCAGGAGGCTGTGGCCAGGATATGAATGCACAGGTCTGAGAGTTTAGATCACTAGCTCAAACAAAGGAACACATTTCCAAAGCTTTCAAAAGTGGGAAACTAATACCTCCCTGAAAGCATCGAGAAAGTCCATTATCCCAACTGGTATTGCAATTCCACCGTGAACTGCCAGCATCTGTCCTGTGTGAAAACCCTCTGGTGCTATGCAAGGCATTAATATAAAGGCCAACCCAGACCCTTTGGAATCCAAAAGCCAGAGAGGTTAACAAAAACCCAGAGGGGAATGAACCTGTTCTGCTTATCTCCAAAAGCACATCTTGTGTCTCAAGGATTCCACATAAATCAAATTTTATCCTTTACAGCTTTTAGTGGAATACAGGAACAAAAGGACAGATTGTCTTTTTTACGCCAGATTACATGAGAATAAGACAACCTTCCATTATATCTGATTAACAATATTCTCATGCCACAGTGATGAGTATATTCCATCCTAGAGAGACAGACAGGATGCTCAGGATGCCCAACCATCCTTTCCCATTCATAGTGCACACACATGCATGCATGAATTCAATTATGAGAAAATCTCAGAGCACCAGAAATGTATTTCTTAGTCCTTTGTTCAAGTGGATATGGAAGGGGAGGAAATGGACATTTAGTTGGCACAGATATGCAGGCCTAATTGTCCCACAGATGTCTGTGCAGGTCACGTGGGGAGGAGGGGGAAAGAGGTTTTCAAGTACATTTCTGTGTTGCATTATCATACACTGAGCCACCAGACACTCTCCTTCTATTTTCCATAAAGGTCATTTAACAAATAATAAGACTTGAGCCTTGCACTTTGAACCACCAAAGGACTTTGCAAGGAATAAAATTGTTAAGCTTATTTAGTTGAGTTCTATAAAGCACATAGGAATCTTTAGTTGGAATGTGCTAGCTGAAGGACAAAGAACTATTATTTATTAAACCATGATCATTACAAGTATTACAGCATAGCAGAATGCTCATAGAAACACACTGATGGTGAACACACTTTCTTGCTAGGAGAAAATATGACAGAAATATTCACAGTAATATTCGGGGAGGACAAAACTTGGCAGAAGCCTCCGTGTGCTTCTCTGGCTCTGAAGCCGGGCAGCTCCGGTGTGAGGATATGCAGTGACAGCAGCACGAGCCACAGTGCCAGTGGCACCGTGGCACAGCCAGCCCTGGCTGTGCTGGCCCAGCCTGCTCACAGCCAGCCAAGGGGCACCTGCCCACACTAGAGCTGTTTTGACGTGGGTCACAGCAGCACGGCCACAGCTTCAGCGTGGGGCAGAGGATGTGAGATGAACAGTACTGCAATTCCATGGAAAGCAGTGCACTCCCTTCAGCAGCGCCCCTGCTCTGCTGCACTGCAGCGTTACCCCAGGGTCAGGGCTGTGCAGAGCACACACAGGGACGTGGTGGCCCTGCAGACCCCTCAGCCTGCAGCAGCTGCTCAGGGCTGTGCTCTGTGGCCTCCAGCACAGCCTGCCTTGGCCTCTTCTGATGGTCCAGGACACACATTTGTCCACAGCAGCAGTCGGGGCATCCAGTCTGATTCAACTGCTGCTCCATGGCTCCTGTCACCCAGGCATCTCCCTCCCAAGCCTCTGCAGCCTCTGCCTGCCTGGGATCACTGCCAGGCCCTCAAGCACTGGCAGTGCCCCTCTCTGGTCAAGTACTGTCACCCTCATCAACCCTGAGGAGAAGCAGGTTTAACAGAGCACATTGCCAGAAGTGTGCATACAGCTGGGCTGTAAACAAATGTATTCCTTTGTTATTTCAGACATCTCCAGTTTTGGTTGCTGACTATTCAACCACTGTCCTCAGCTTTTACTCTTCTCCTGGCAATAGCCTTGAGCTTTGACTGCTGTTGCTATTTTAGCTGCTTTAATATTACATAAGCAGAAAATGTTCTTTTTAAAGGCGTCAAGCCTTCTTGCTCCAGGCCCGTGTCAGTCATTCAGAATTATTATTATTTACACAAGGTCCCTGCTGCAGTAAGTATCATATAGCCAAAAGTAGCCATTTCAGTGAGCTCCCTCCGTGTCTGAGCCTAAGCTACTGCCAAGTTCTCAAGGGTAAAACCCTGCAGAGGCCAGAGAATTGCTGCTAGGGACAGAGCTGCAATCCGAATTTCATTTTGGGTGATGGCTCCTTGGTGAAATTTGGTAAATAAAATTTCAGACACCAAGCAGGGTTCCCTGCTGCCAAATGACATACTAGCCTGGCCTTTCAAAAAGTAAATCAAGAAAGCACAGATTTTTGCAGTAATACCATTTCTATTTACTGCAGTCTGATTTACTAGTTTGCAATTTGGAGACAAAGCAGATAACTCAGTTTTAAATGGCTGTTTTAAAAATGTAGCTGTGCAGCTCCTTCTCTATAGCATGTGTAGCATTTTGGGGTAGAGAACTCACTACACTTGCCCCACTGGGCTGTGCCTTAAAGGTCTGAAAAGCAGCACTTAAGAAGAAAAAACTGGGCAGCAGATTTCTCATTTGATGTCAAGTATGCAGCCAGGGCTCCTGTAAGTACTATTCTAATAGCACTGACATTGCTCATTACTATAAGCAACACTGGGGAACACTTCTAGTGAACTCCACAGTGTATTCTTACATACAGTCTTCCTACTAATTTGCTTCATGTGTAGAGAAAGGCAAGGGTAGAAAACCTCTTCATACAGGGAAAGAGGAAAATAACAGTGCATCTATTGTGGGGTGCACCACACAGGCCACCGCCTTCATAGGCATTTCGTAAAACAAGGCTTGTGGCTGAAAATGCTTCTCTTGGTGCAAATGTTCCTGAAGCTGTAGGCAAATAAAAAGTGAAATGTGTCCCTAAAAACCCAACAGTATAGGTGAATCAGTGCAATTACACTATACTCCCAGTGAGCATGACAAAATGACACCACCTTCTTTTTTTTTTACTAGGTCCAATCTGCCTTCTACTTTTAAATCAATTTCTTAAATGTCTTGAATCAACGTCTTGGATCTTTTGCTGCTAAATTAGACAGTAAGCTCCCTGGATTAGAAGAATCACATCTTCCATGTTTCTATTCCCTTCCCTTCTCCCTGCAGCACCATCAAGTCCCAAATCCAATCATTGTTACAATGTACTGTAGTAGATGTAACCATGGACCACAAAGGGACAAGTGTTTCTTCATGGTGGTGACCATAACATACAGACCAGCACTGGCAAACGGGCTTGTGGTTAAAGGGCAGGATAGGAATATGCCACTGTGCTCCCTTCAAAGTCCCTGCTATGGTCCAGATAGCCACCTTGCCCTGGCACACTCCCTGCTCTTGCTCCTCTGACGGTCTGGATGTTCTGTGCCATCCTCCAGCAGTGGGAGGCAGTCAGCTCCCAGTGCTGATCCCAGCCCCATCCCAGCTCTGCAGCAGCAGCCAGATAGACCCATCAGTCCAGAGGCAGAAGGCTTATGAGGATTGCTTTCCAGCACACTTAGTAAGATGAAAATAATAGCTCCAAGGAAAATGCATCCATTTTCCTTTACAAATCCCTGGTGTGGAAATGTTTTAACTTTTAATGAAGTCCATCTGTGCAGAAGTGCTGGCTCTAAAGGATTTACAGAGACAAGACACTGGTGTAGCCTGCTCCTTCCTCTCCTGTTTTTCCATTGATATAGAAAGCCCTGAGCAGTGCCCGGATACTCCTTCTCAGCACCCAGCCTCTTCCTTTGTTAGCATGAAAAGTATAAAGATGCTAATGAGCCTGTGCTTTCTAACTCAGCCCACTCACAAAGGATTACCTGGGAGGCTAGAAAGGGGAGAATATGATCAAAAACATAAATCCCAAGAGTCAAGAGACAAACAAACATTTGAACTGTTAGAAAAGCAATAGGCTGTAAACGAGAGCAGGCAAAAGCAGTCCCAAGAACTACACAGACTGGAAATTAGTGCTGCTGCTCAGCACTCAGACATGCTTCCTGAGGAAGTGGATGACTCTGGGTATTCACTACAATGAGGTCAATCACTATAAAACCACCAAGCAGTGGTGGTGCAGCCCACAGACTTAATTTCCATTGTAATTTAGCATTAATTAATGTCCTCTCTAGTAAACATGCAGGCACTTTCTAAAGATTCTACTGCAAGTCACTGATGTGTCTAATGACAGTACTGTAGGACTATTACAAAAAGAAAAAATCAGGGATTTTTATCCTGCTTCCCCCAGGCCTGAGAAAGTAAGATATTTTAATTTTTTCCTTGAATTAAAGACATAAAATACTGTTCTCTGTTTAAGTAACTTTTTGAGGTCTTTAACTAATGTAGTAACAATAGTAGAACATTTGCTATCAGAAAATGTAAGCAAAAATACCATCTAGGACCTAGTATGCACAGGAAATACAATCTGATAGCATCATCATAATTTATGGGGTGTCATGTCTTAAATATACAGACGGACTTTAACAGGATCACATAAGTTGGAGATTCACATTGTAAAGACTATGTGCAAGACAAATGTTTTTGTTCCAAAAACATTTATATGTAAAAAAGAGAGTTAACAGCAAAACTTATGTCAAAGAACATGCTTTTGTTGGTGAACATGAGGATACTCTCCCATGTGCAGCCCACCCACAGCCCATGCTTAGCCCCAACAGGACAGATGAACCTTGCTGAGCACAAGCCAAGTGTAAAATCCAGTACACTCCTCAGTCCTCTGGGATTCATTTGCTAAACAAAGAGCATTCATTAGTAAGAAATTGTAAAGTTGTTAAGAAGAGGCTTTTCTACCTCTTGAAGCTTTTGTGCCTTTTTCAGCCACATGTCTATAGAAAATAGAACATTGACAGTCTGAGCATGTCACAGGAAGCAAAAGCATCCCAAATACTGCAGCAATACAGCTGGATATCCACACAAACCTATGCAAGAACAGCCAACCTGGTAACTAGAATCCTTTCTCTCAGAGAGCAAAGGGTCAATCTGGGATGAGTTTTAGTACAGCTTGCCTGAAAAATGAAATTGCAAGAATACAGGGATTTTAAAATCATGCATAAATACATTGTGAGAGTGAAATGAGTGATTCCACTGCACAGACATAGCTTCATCTTCTGAATATGCTTAATTGGATACTTCAGTCTTCCAAAGACTCTTATAATCCAAATTAGGCTGCAAAATAAAAAAGCAGTCCCCCATAATAAACAACAAAAACAATGCCAGAAGCCACCCCTAGAAGCAAACACACAGCATGAGAAGACTTTATCATTCTCATGTCCTCTTTCCACACTAACCAATGCATATGCAGCCTTAAGATTGTATTTTCTTTCTTTAAATCAGAAGAAGGAAGAAATGAATATGATATTTTACCATTAGTCCATTGCTTTACTATATGGAAATAAAATCTGGTTCTTACTTCCTAATAAGCACCAGCACAAGAATGTTCTTTCTTTTCTTGGGAAAACCCATAACTACATTTCCCAGGGGTTCCTGACCAATGGCTCTGGTTCTACAGAGTTTCATACGAAGCAGCACATTTTTTTTCTTACTGAAATTAACAGAAAGCGTACAGGGAATTTAGTACTTGCTTCTCTCCAAGCTAATTCAAACACCTTCAATGTAGAGCAACAAAACTGCCAGGAGACTATCCTAATATAAAATCTAGTTATTTTGGTATGTTGAAAACAGCTTTAAATTGGCAACGTAGCATAACCATTAGAAAAATTGATTTACATGAATTGTGGCTAATTTCCAGCAGGTTCCCAGCGTGAGACACTAATACCCAGAGGCTCAATCATTGATGCATATAAGATGGATTAGGACAACTCTAAAAAGCTGTTCAGTTTTTAAAGATACACATTCCAAAGCAGAGGCCTAAATATTGGCTCAGGATAGCTGAGCACCACTGGCTGATCAGAGCATGACCAGTTTCACACTATTCCACCACAGTTAGTTTACACTGGAATGATTAAGCATGCCTTGACCCCAATCAAGATAACTATGACACAGAAGTTAAGGAGCTCAAGAGAGAAAAGAATTCCCATTCTGTTCATGTTTCAGTATTTTATGTAACACCATCTAAACAGCAAAACCAGATTTGCTTTGTGAGTCAAACACAATGTGGATCAAAGATATCACTGAAGTCAACTTGCTGGTTTTTGAACAAAAGGCCCCATCACATAATCCACAGTGTAATCAGGGCATGAAGGCAGGGAAGGTTCTCCTTTCACCGAAAACCATGGAGATTTTGGGAAGGAGGAGAGTGACCTCCTTGGGTGCAAGGTGCTCTTACCTCGAACATAAAGGTTGGCTGGGGCAGAGTAGCGGGTTCCTGCACTGTTGGTTGCAACACATTCGTATTTGCCTTGGTCTGACTCCTCACTGTTCTCTATTTGCAGAGCTCCTGTACACAAACAAGATGAAACAGACAATTCAGGTTATGGAAAATCTGGTAATCAATCCAACAGCCTCTGAAAAGGAAGGCCATGCCCCACACTTTTAAGGTATTTTCCTGGATAAATATTTTGTGATGTTCCCTGGACCCACAAGGTACCAACACGCAGCCAAAGGTACCCAGTCTGCTGTTAGAAACTTGTGAAATTGATTATTGTTATTTTTCTAATTTGCAGGGAACCAATTATTGATTTATTTCTAACCACCCCCACCACTTTTATTTTTTTGCTTCAATAAAGGAAGAAAACATACACATACAGACATATTAATTACAGCCTCATATGGGACTCCTGCCTAATAAAAGGACCTTTAATAAGTCTTTAATCAAAACAGGCAAGCACAAAGCACACTTAACTGTAGCTGTTTCTTATCTGATCCACACAAAGCTTAGCAAACACTCAACAAATTACAGCCTTCCTGCAGAAATTGGCAGAGTCCCATCCCTCCCACCTCAGCACTCTTCCTTGGTGATGTCTCAAAAGACATCTCTTTTTGAGAAAACACTTTGCCTTTCATCAGCTTTTTCCATGTTAGAGCTCCTTGTATTTTTTCAGATTTCATCATATACAATATAAAAACATTAGAAAGTTAGTCTGAGACATGAGAGACACACACTAGTGCAATACACCCAAACTGCTGCACGGTGCTCGTGTGAAGGCCACCCTCCCTTTGTCCCAGCAGTGCTTGCTCCCCCAGCTTTGGGTCAGGAACAGCTGCTTATCCCAAACTGCACACTCCTTGGGACATGATCCCATCCCCAAAGTGCCAAATGCATGAGGGGCAGGTGTAAATAATGGTGGTAATTGACAGGGCACAGAGAGTAGCATTCACATGGGGAACCTGTACGATGGGGAACAGTACCAGTGATGTGGAAGTGAGTGATGGTCTAAGCTGGTTTTCTCTCAGCATATTCCCCTGATGTCCAGCAGCACTCAGCCTGGCAGCCTGGCCTTTCATCCAAATTCTTGCCCAGCACAGACTGCACAACTGGTCACACCTAAACTCCCTTAACTGGGCTCCATATGCAGACTAAAAGATGGAGATGCAGAGGAAGAAAGAAGCAGGATGCATATGACAGCAACCTGACACTGCAGGAGTGTGTGGCCTCTGGCCAGACACTGAAGTGGCTGCTGCTCAGCCTGCTTTTCCCAGGCATTGTGGGAATAATTTTTTAAGTGCCCCCAAGTGCTCAGATTCTGCTGGTTAGTATTGCCTGCAAGAAGGGAACTCTGCTCACAAACCATATACCAAACTAAAAAATGTTAACCCCTTTGCTTGTAATGATCTGAACTCATTTCTGCCTGCCACCGTTCAAAATGACCACTGAGAGCCGCACTGAGAATAGCTGGTGAAATTGCCTTCTCCCTTCTTGCTGGTTCAAGCTGCAGAGGTCAAACTCAGTTTTTCATATCATCAGAACAGAAGAAAAACTAATGTGAATCAACCACTGCCACCTACATTATTTAGAAGGATAAATTGAGACTGTAGCATAAGCTTATATGTCATGGGGAAAAATGAACTTCCCTGGGTTCTGCCATATAATAAAAATGATGTACAGGGCCCTCCCTATTGTTGCATTAGTGCTGGAAATGAGGCTTCAGCTAGACAGAGAAAGCTTGTTTGCAAAAACTCTTTCCACCTACTAACAAAAGGACCTGCCAGCTTGCCTGGCCACAGCACTCTCGACACATGCAGGCTGAAGCCTACAAAGCTCTGCTGCTTAATTCAAGGAGAACAGTGAATTTCTACACCCTGTATGGGAAAAACATCTTCAAGCAGACAGCAGCATGATAGGCAGTGGAGCAGGACGAAGTTTCCCAGCATTGACAAGATACAGAGAATCAGAGAATCTAGAAATGGAAAAGACCTAATAGGTTATCTCATGCATCCCTGGGGGCCAGGGCAGGATTGCTCCCTGATGTAAAGATACTTGTCTTGTGTCCAATCCCATTTTAAATGTGCCAAGTGATAGTTCTTTCACAACTTCCTCAAGGAATTGATGCCACTGCCTGGTTATGCTCTCTGTCAGGAAGATTCTCTTGGAACTCACCATGTATTACCCCCCTTTGTAATTCTGCTCATCATTCCTTGGGCATGCATGTGCTGCAGAGCTCATTCCAAGTGCTTCCATCAAGCTTGTCTGGGAAAAGTTGTCTATTGCAAAATATACCCAAGCTTAACAAAAAACCCAAGTGGCTGGGCTGGAAGCAGAGCCAGCTTCAAGTGATAGCAGTGTCTGCCTAGAAAAAAAGTAAGATCCCTAGACAATTCTGCCATAAACACAGACCTTTCTATATGACTCTTTTAGCCATTTAATACATATCACTGGTATTTTTTTACCCTTCATACTCATGATCACCCTGCCTCTTAAATGTCAATCAAACTATTTCTTATCTTTAGGGACCTCAGTAGCAGAAAGAAAGAGAATGAAGAAAATGAGCGAAGTTTCAAAAGAAATGCTGTTATTGCCTGTCAACACAGACCAATTTTTAGAATCATACTATAAACATGCAACGTGTCAGCAATTGCCTACAAACTGCTCAGGGACACTGGGCAAGGGACACTGGGTTGGCACAACTGTTTAAACTATGGTGTGTCAGGAGGAAGACAAGAACCCAGAGTAGAAGGAAGTTAACACAAACCTCTCATATGAAACAGAAAGAAAATAGGTATGGCCATAAATCATCGTTAGACAAACACACAGATCCTGCAGCACAACTGACAGCCAGCAGAAACTGGAGGGACCATGGTAAACTGATTGCAGTCAGCAGGGCTGTAGGGGTTTTCCTGAAGGACAACCTACAACTAAGTGATGGATCCAGGAAAGTATAGGGTGCCTCAGAGTACAAAGATTTATGAATAAAATTAAGAAGCTCAGACATTTCTGAAGTCAGAAACCTGGAGACACACATGCATCTGAGACTAGGGAAAAAACTCCCTGTAAAATGCTCTTGGCCCTAGCTCAGTGATCCCAGAGAAAGAAAGACATCATCTCTTGGAGGGTTCATGTCTAGGCTGGACAGGACACAGGAAGTACAAGAAAGTTAAGAGCTGAGTTCTGAGTAGCATCTTTCCCTGAAATTCATGGAAGCTGCCTCCAAAGACGCTCAAAAGCGCAGTGAATTTTTTGCCTTGACAAGTGCAAAGGATCTGATTTCTATTCCTAGCCCTGTCAACATCTCATAATCTTCTGCGCCTCTGCAAACCAAGGCTAGGAAGGCTGATTTACTTCTATTCTTTACTTTGGGATTTATGTTGCATAAGTTGCTGAGTGAGGTCTTGTTCACACAGGATGTTACAGCAGACTCCTCACATGGACTCCCCCAGCCTCCCGTGCCAGGTGCCTCGTTCCCATTTGCATGGTGGAGTCCTGACAAAGCAGTCAGACAGCAGGGCTTTGGTGGGTGCCTGAGCACCAGGCCAAGGATACACGTACACAGAGGGGCAGTGAGCAGATTGTTTGGGAGCCTGGGGGGCTCTGCACGTGCACATCAGAGTGAAACCTGTCCCTGCTGAGCACCACTCCACCCCCGCTGCTCCTCCGCAGCAGGGCTCCAGAGGAAGAGGGGAACAATTCCTCACCACACTGCCATGTCTTGTCAGTCTTGCTTGTGCCTCAGACCTGCTCCTCATAACGCATCTCAGCTTATCAGAGAGCTGACAGCTCCTGAGAAAAACCCCTGGCTGCTCTCCATGCCAGGGAGAATGGTGACAAGGCACAGTTTTCTAGGGGTGAGGGCAGGAGTCAGCCCTGCTGACTGACAAGCACTCCTTACTTTATATTCCTTATTCCTCTTTACTCTGTGCTGGTATCTCCTTGCCAGCCTCTCCCTTTCCTCTCCTAGCTCTTCTTTTGCTCTTTAACTTGGGCACAGACAACAGCCCAGCAGCTTTCCAAGATACTTATCTATTCAAATATACTTGTGCTCAGGCAGAATCGTTAGTTGCAGTGACAGTGGTTAAAAGAAGCATTTAAAAAGTGCCCTGCACATAGAAAGCATGGGGAAGGCAGATCCTGATAAGGGATGATTTTTGGCAGTGCTGAGTACTGTTGTGCCATGGAGGGCTTTTCACTCTCTTCTCCAGGTGACAACCCAAATGTGAAAGGCTCTGAGCTGCCATACAAATTGATCTCTCTGAAATCCTGCTCTGTAGCTCATTGGGAGCTTGTGCTCTCTTCTCCCAGAGAGCACTGCATGGAGCCAAACACCACAGCTCCTGGGGTGATGCTCTTCTCTATCAGTTCAGGTGGGAGCTCCATCCCCAACAGTGGGAACAGCTCTTTATCAGGGCATTCACAGCCTCAGTCCTCTGGGCTCACAGCCAGGGGGGTACTGACTTTTTGACCTGGTTATAAAATCAGACATGGAATTAAATGCAAGCACCTAGGAGTTGGAGAAACCAGGCTGCAGACACAGCACTCATCTAAGGAAAGGACCTGCAATACAGATGTAATGAACCCAACTACCTGACCAGGGCCCTTCCTCTCATCAAATAGGTAAATTTAGCCCACCTCCATATTATAGCACATGGCTATCCTAAATCCCTCCCTTTTCTTTCACCCTGCTTCCCATCAGCTTCCTTCACATAAATATTACCTAACTTCTCCTCCAGCAGTATTCTTAGCACCCTCTCCAGCCAGTTCCCTCCTCAACAAGTGCTCAGGTGTGGGTACCAATCCCTTTTGCTACAAATTTCCTCCTAGGGAAGGAGAATTTCTCTAATTAAATCCAGAGAGATGTGCAGGAGGGTCAGAGACAATCCCAGACCAAATAAGGACCCATAATGTGAATATGGTGGACAAAGAAACAATGTGAAGCCCTGATAATGGGAGAGCTAGACTCTGACATCCTGGCTGCAGCCTGAGATAACAAACACTTGCTATGGGAGTTGTGCAAAAACACCAAGCCATGTGAGAGTCACTAAAAATGAAAATAAGCATTTCCCATATTCACTATTTTTGGTAATTTATAACAGCAGCATATCCCAGCTGTTATAGAGAATTGTACCTAGCCTCCACAAGCTATTGGCAGTGCCAAATATGCAAAACAAGGTAACTACAGATGTATTTTCATTGTTAGTGTTCATAATCGTTATTATGCCTGCAAGGATGGGGATTGGCATACAAGGGGCCTGTTCTGGATGGCAGCACTGCTGAGAAATCACTCTTGTGAGCACCAGAGGCAGCTGCTGATAGTACCTGACTGCTGCCAGGAGCTGGACTCAGGCAGAGGAGGGAGGAAAGGAGACCCAACATTCTCGGCAGTGTGAGGCCTCCTCCTAGGTAGGAGAGTTTCAGGATGCTTTGATATCTCACTAGCAGGTACAGGGAATCTCAGGGGACTATGCCTCAGAAGCAAAACTACAGCACTGACAAAAGCACAGTAACACCTCTGTGTGCTTCTAAAGGGACATGAGTCAATCTGAATGTGACAGTAAGAAACATGGCATTACAAGCATTTCCAGGCACTACCCCACCCATCCTCCCCCTGACACTTCTGCAAACAGATCTCATTTTAAAATTGTTTTTCTTTTGCTTTCTTTTGGTGACTGAAAAAGCTCAAGGAACACGAAGAAAATCCTATAATACGCAAAGTACAACCAAATGTACAAACACATCCTCAAAAAGAGACAGCAAAATTCTTTTAGCTTCCTCTAATCTCTCTGGATAGCTTTACGCTCCAGCTCGCAGGATAGCGTTGAAATAATGGAGCTATATTTAAACCAGTTCACTTGGGACTGGAAAGGGTTTAGCTACAGCTATACACAAGTTGGTGCGGGTGTTTACCTGGCTTCCCAGACAGCTTCTGACACCCAAGTGAGCTGATCTAAAGTTAATTCAGACAGACCTCTGCTACGCTGACGTCTGCAAGGAAGAAATACTCTTATGTATAGGAACCTCTGATATTTCCTGTGGTGACAGAAAAGTAACAAATAAATCTGACTGGAAAGGGATAATGCCTGAGATGATGATATTTCTTCACCTCCTCATGTATATCCAATCTAGTGCCTGCTCAGTTCAACACCCACTAGAAACACAACTGCATTCTGCTCCCTCTTACAGCCCAGAGCAGGAAAATGCAGCCAGGTTTTACAAAAGATTGAGGGAGTCAAATGGCAGAGAGATTCTGGAAATGAACATCTTATATTCTACTTTCAAAATATAAATGGGGCAGAACTTGCTTAAACATGGATTTGCTGATACTACCTGTGGTTACCTTAAGAAGCCAGCTCTTGCCTAATCTGACAGGCATTCGCCAGCTGTTTGTCCTTCTGATGAACAAACAGGGATTTCAAGATTAAATTACTATCTGGGGCAGTCCCACAGGGATACCACAGTGAAGCCACAAATGGAAATTCTGAATTATGGATGGGAGTTCCTCCCATTTCAGGGAAGCCAGAGATGTCTTGGACAGAAAGGACCAAATCTGTGTGGGTAAGGTCAAATGAGTTTGTTTAGAGATAAAAACCTCTTCCTGTTTGAGGGGAGCATGGTAGAATCTCAGGTCATCCTCTGTCTAACCACGTGCTGGTCCCTCCAGGTGGGTTTGCTGCTGCTCTGACAGAAATGTCTTGGATACCTTTCCAAGAACTCCAGATACACAACTCCTGGCAACACAGTCACAGCAGCAATGAAATCAAACCAAAACCACCCCTTCCCCCCGAACATTATTACCAAAAGGGTTCATTAAGAGTAATTAGTTCACCCTTCCTTTCAGACCAAATTAATGGATTCCAAAGCATCAAACTTACCTTAATGAGGAACAAGAGTGCAGCTGGGTATAGAACATGGCAGAACAGTCACTTCTACATGGACACAACCTCACCATCACAAAAGCACTTTCATCTAATCTGTCATTATCTTTAGAAATTCAGTGACCTCCATTTTAAATAAAAGGCATCAGGCTGACAGAAATCCTCTAGGAGAAGCCAGAGAGCAGCACGTGGCTTCTGTTTGCTCTCACAAAAATGTCATCTTTGACATTCAAACAGGACACATGTATTTAAATAATGTCAAGAACACTCTTAAAATACCTCATCAGGATTCAAACGGGGGTGGGAAGGGGGTGGGGGTGCGGGAAACTTATGTTTTATGAGATGGATGGTTCTTTTCACAGAGATGCCATCGGCTCCCAAGCAGGACGTATGGAGCATCCATGTGGTTCTGGTGCTGAGTCACTAATGTCATCAGCTAGGAAGGGCATGCAGCACAGCGTGCAGGGAGGCCCTGGGATGGCTGCACACTCAGCGTGCTCGGCCGGCAGCTCCGAGCGGATGGCGAGTTAGCATTCCATCTGTCACTTCATTTTACCATTTGCAGTAGGAATCGGAGATGAAGAAATAGTTTTAAGGAGTTTGTAACATTACAGCTGTCAATCTCCAGTGTTCCAAAGGGAGGAATGACAGATATGTAAGCCCATTCATATAAAAATAAGGTTTGCAGTCTTCTTCCCTGACCCAATTTGCTACAAAGGCAACTTAATGCAAATACGTATCAAACAGCAATTCTGTTTACTCTGAAATCACTTAACAGGAGCTGAAAACATTAACCCCCAGCAACAGAACCAGTTCGAGAGTAAGATTATTAACTTCCAGCAGTGATTCAGGGAAAAGGAGGAGGAAAAGGGAGAAGGGGAAAACTAAACAAACGAGATTGTGTTGATTTATAGGTAGCAGTCATTCTGTCAAGAAATCCAGAGGTCAATCAAGAGGGGTAACCAAAATCACAAGAGAATTCAGAAGGGCCTTAGACCATAACGCTGATTAACATGCTAAAGTTAATCTAAAGAGACAGCTTTGAGTGTTTAGGCTAGAAAAAACAACACTCCAATTGGAAAGTCATTACTGGTGCACACAGGCTGTGAAAACTACCCAAGGACTGGGCTGGGCTGTCAAACCAGGGGTGGGTTTAATTAATGAGGGCTGAAACAGGCAGATACACTTCTGATTTATCTATTTAAAACAAACTTAAATGATGCAAAACAACATCGGAATGTCCAGCTCAGAAAGGGGGGTCTGGGTCAGTGGTTCTCCACTATGCCATCACATTAGAGGGTGAGTGCACTTCAGGAAGAAACATGAGGAACACAAAGGTGCTCCTTATCCTAGAGTCACATTTGCTCAACCTCTCAAGAATTTTTCTCCTTCCATTTGGAGTTTCATGGCCATCAGCAGCAGCACAGATGAATTGGACTATTCTCTTGTGAAAATGTTACCTCCAAACAATTACACCAAAGCAATCCATCTAAAACCCCCAAGACACAAGACCTCAGAAGGTCACAACTGTGTGGGAAAGTTCAGAGACTTTAAGGAGCTGCAAGAGATGTCAACTCTCCTGTGGTGGAGGCCTGGGAGCACCTCCCAAACTTTTGCAAACTTTCTGTTGAATAACCCCCTTTCAACAGAGCAAAATTGCAATGGATGAGTCTACAAGAAATCACGCTAAAACCCAACTGAAATAAACACACTAGTGGGAGAGTGCAGATGAGCGAGAGCACCAGCAGAGTTAGGGCTGAGAGTAAAAGCTGGAGATGAGAAACACCGGAGGAGAAGGGACAAGGCAGACAGGAGATGGAGTGACGTGACAACTGGAGGCACATTTCAGCATTCTTACCTCTGATCGGTGTACCACCTGGTGAGGTAATTTGAATGCAAATAAGATTAGAGAGAAGCATTAGTACAAAGAGGAAAGGAAAAAAAAATTTAACTAAAAAGCAGAAAGTTTTTTTAAAGCTAGAATTTGTATTAGCGCGACAGGAATAAACAAAAAGAAACTGATGTGCAATAAAAGTCAGAGTGACACTCTCAGGAGGTTAGTAAAGCTTACTGCTTTCAGGAGTGCAGCATCCAGCCCTGCATCTTGCCATTAAAACCCCCACCCCCATGAAGAGGGGCCAAACTAAGCTGCCGAGGTGGCACTGCTGGCTGGCCTCACCACTTGCATTCACCCACAGCACTGTTCAAGCAGTTGAGATGGAGGACACTGGGAGATGGAGCAGTGCCCCTCCATTCCTCATCCAGAACAAGGAGGGTGTGTCCTGGGGCTGTGTGACTGTGAGTGTGCTGGGCAGGGTGGAAAGCGCATGGTTGCGGGCACTCGGTGCAATTTGGCTTTGAGGTTAGAATGACCAGTGGGACAAAATCTGCTTGCTCAAACACATTAAACTAAGAGGAAAGTGTAATAAATCAGTTTTGAGTCATTCTCCACATTCACATAACCCTTGCATCAGGTTCCCTCTGGCAAAGAAATTGGTGTCACGCAGAATTAACTTTACATACAGAAATATTTCAAAATGAAGTGGGTTTCTGGTAACGTAACAATGGCACGTTAGCCAGATCTCTGTTGTTCCTATCTAATTTGGATATTAGCAGAAGAAAGGAATCCCTACCCTCTTTATAAGGCACTGGACATAATTTTACATGCTGTAATGAACAGTATCTTATAAGGAGGGCTTCTCTGGGAGTAAGGTTGAATTATCCTGTTGCAACAATCTATAAAGGTTCATTTTTATGAGGTCAAGGTATTTAGCAAGGCTCCACTGGTCAGTGTCTTGAGTTCAGTGCACAATCAATACTGAAGCATGATGGAGAAGCTCCAGCTGGGCAAATTGGCAGGGAACCCTTCTAATCTCCACTTTTGTCCCCTTGGTCTTAGTTTGCACATATGAAGGCTGTTAGTATAAGGGAGAGATTCATGCAAATTGAATCTGTAGGCAGTTCATGGTATGTGTTGGTTTTATGCAGATTTGTAGGATCTGAATACCAAGCACTTACCAAAGAAAACTGAGGAGTTTAAACAGACAGAAAAATAGGGTTAAACAGGACACAGTGTGTCAAATCATGTTCAGTGTATTGATTAATAAATACCAGTATGCATACAAGAGTGTCGTGTATCTCAGATTTACAGCTCATTCCATTATCCACAACAATGATCACCCAATGGGAAAGAAAGACAGAAAACAATTTCTGTAAATACAAAGAAGGCATATTTTAAGCACATTTAACTCGCCTCTTAAAAAGTAATTACAATATTTATACTTATTCTTTTTCTTTTCTAACTACCCTTCCTTTAGGCAGAGTCCCTTTTTTGAAGTAGGAGTGCAATTCTAACTACTCATTTTAGCATTTCCCTCTGCCAAGATGACATTATCCCATTTTAACTTTATGTCTCGTTATATCTTCCAATGTCTTCTATCCAGAGATGACTGAAGCATTAGGAAAAATCCTGCAGTGACTGAAGTTGTAGATAATTCTCTCTCTTGGAATAATAATCTGCTGCTTACTTATGTATCTTAATAACTACTGCAACCTTCAAACAGAACAGTTGTACCCAGAGATACTTGCATGGAATAGCACAGCCATGGAAAACAGGGTTATTTTCTCTTTTCCTGTTTGGAAAGTTTGCCAAGTGGTATTTTTGCCCTGTTTGGTCTAGGGCATTCCCAATCTGGTGTATTGTGTGTCCCCCACCCTATCCCTTCCAATTTTCAGAGTTAAGAAAAGCATCACCACCATGTGTCACTTCCTATGGGAATGGTGCAACAACTTTGAGCCCAAGGGGCCAAAACCATGACTTCCTTATCTCTCATCTGGCTGAAAAAGGGTTTCTTGTTCTGTTCTAGAACTGAAAAGATTTGCAGGAAATCTTTTTATCTACTCCCTGCAGAGGCTCAACCCTTTCTCTATTATGCAATTGTCTATACAGAGCTCTAGAAATAAGTGCATACTTGAAGTAGATTCCCTAAAATGTTAAATCTGGCTGGCTAATTTTTTCATTTGTTAAATCCTAATCCTTCTGGCTTCTGAATGCAATCCAACCCTTGTGGAAGCAACACAGAGGCTTGCTGTATTTACTGCAGTGTTTGTTCCATGTGTGTCTCACCTTTGCAAAGTTAAGACATTCACTTTTCACTCAGAGGACACCATTACAGAGTGTGCACAAGCCTTTTCACTTGGACCCCAAATTTCCTCATCCAGAAGGAACAAAGAGAAGTTTCCCTTTATCCTCCACATCATATGATGATTCATCTCTGGCTGTTGTCCTTCTAGGGTGTCCCTTGAAGGGACAAATCACAGCACACAGGTCACAGAGCACCAACATAAGAAAGCTCATCAATTCATGAAGGTGTCATCACTCAAATGGTTACTGAGGCCAACTTGTGCCCTGTGATCACCAGGCTGCTTTATGCAAAGGGCACCCCAAGATCAAACTTCAAACCCAATTCCTTGTGTTTGAAAGGTCTGAAACACCCATAAGGAAGAAGAGTTTATTTCTTCTTCACAGTAACAGACACTGAGTAACACCCCATACATTCACCTCAGGCAGGAACAAGTGCTGACCCTGATATTCTCTGTGTACTGGAAGTATCCAGTCATATACCAAAACAGGATGATACACTGGAAAACCCCCTGGGGTTATTTCTGTCAGTATTTCCCAGTGTGGAGAAGGGACTTCACACTGCTGACAAACTCACCACAGGATCACTGACATAACACTTCCTTGTAGGAACCTAAACCACCAAAAAATCACTCCAAAGCAACATCAGCAGAGAAACCAAGGTTCCTGCGAGGTGCAACTGAGCACTAGCAGCAGTGCAACACTGAATCCCAGAGAACCCTTTCTGGCTACTTCCTAGCAGATGTTAGGGGGAAACTCTTTTCAAAAGTGAAAGAGTATTTGCCACCAGAAGCCACGTGGAGTCTGAAGGTATTCCACAACTGCTGTGTGTACCTCACACAGCCAGACCCAGGTGTGCAGTTAGGTTCTTCCAGGAGACAAAACTTCAGATGTCAATTGGCTGTTGTTGGCCACTATATTGCTTCAACCCTTTTCCAGTCAGTCCTTTCTGAGAGAGCATCCATCCTTGTGTGGATTCTCTGATGCTTTTGGATAAAACTACCCAATCTCCATTCTTTTAGGCTGTCCTTATATCTTGTCCCAAGTCAGTGCCTACCTGATGTCAGGACTAGAAGCTGTTCCTCACTAAAAGCTGTGAACATCTGCTGGATACTGACTGCTGGGTATTACCAGTGAAGCAGGATATGGACATCATGGCCACTTCTCACTGGGACAAAGGGGCACCACCTCTTTCCACACGTCAGCTCTGTGCACATTGGATATTCCTTTTGTTTGCAAGTAAGTAGTGCCTCTACTGATAGGATCAAGTCTATATGAAAATGCTTGCTGGCAACTCTGAGAGCCCAAATGTAGCAGGTGATATGGTGAGCCAGCTCCCACTGCTTCTGTGTTAGAGGCATCTTCCTTTTTCCAGAGAGTGACTGAAGTCACCTGCAGAGTCCTCTCTAATACTTTAATTGTCTGAAAGTCACACTAGGATCTAGGGCATGGTTCTGTAACTCAGTTAATTGAAAGTGATTAAAAGAGAATGATACTTTTTGTAAGACCAAGTTCTCCATTAGATGAAAGATAAGGCTTTCTGAATTTCTGGAGTTTCCTTACACGGCAAAGACTTATGGTAACAGTCAGAATAGCTATTTATTCTAATTTGACATTTTGCTCATAGGTTTTTTTGAAAAGCAAGGTAGAAGAGCGATTCTTCAGCTATGAAAATCACTGGAGACATTCAAGAGCTTTGAGAGTATGAATTCCAACTGAGTTGCTTTGAAATCCTCAGGAGCTTCTGATCCAAGAATCTGTACAGAAGAACTGTAAAGCATCAGCACAATCTGATCTATACTGAGTGAGCTTCCACCACATCATTAACTGATTTTAAAACATGGTAAGAGGTGCAGCATTGACTCTGGCTGCCAGAACTCATGCATGTCATCACCTGCAATACTACAATGCTGGACAGTTTTGAAATCAGTTCACCAAACAGATTTTAAATGTGTTAGCATTGCTGGGGAGGTTTCCCAGCCCAGTGCTGGCCTTAGATCCTGTGTCACTGACTGAGAGGCAATGAGTGAAGCTACACAGCCCGGGGGGAGAACAGGGAGTTGTCCTGGGTCACTGCACTTGCAGAACAGCAGCCTCCCCACAAGGGGTGGGAAGTATCAGCAAGATGAACAAGGGAAAATTTGCTACAACCAGCATGAGTCAGAGACCTCACTTTTGCCTTGATCTGGGAAAATAGAGATGAAACCCTCTATTTATTTGTGTTCTCATCTCTATAGCAGTTAGCCTAACATTTACTTGCAAAACTACCCACAAACTGGACTTGTAATAGAATTAAGCTTTACTTGGGAAGAAAAACTTAAGCAATGATGAGAAACAGTTTTAAAAGTTCTCCAAATATAGAGTTATGCTGTCAGAAAGTGTACCAGAAGTGCATATACACACATATAGATATAATTACTAAATGAGGGAGAGTAGGATATAAGGCAGGTTTATAAACTGTCCATTTGCTCCTGACAAAGACATGAGTTTGCTGGGATTAAAAAAGCCTAAGATGATGCCTTGGATGTCTTAAATCACAAACTCTAGTACCCTGACAGAAGATGAACAGCACTCTAGAAAGTGATGTTCAGAGCCCCCTGGGGCACATGATCTGACTGGATGCAAGTTCAAAGACCTGCCTGAAGCCCCCAGAGCACTGCCAGCCCACATAACTGTGAGTGCCAGAAGAGAGCACCTTTCCCAAACATGCTGCTTCTTTACCTCTAACTATTTATACCATACGGGGAGCCTGATGAAACAGAATCATCCCTAAACCCCCCCTCTATGCCAGACTCCAAAGCTGCTTTGACCTTCATGACCTATATTTTGTACATCTGAATATATTATGTACTCATTGAAGGTTGGACACTACATACACAGTATTGGGCTCACAATGTGCTGCAGCTATTTTAACTGTGTTACATCTGTCTCACTTTTATTGGGTTTTAATTAAATGAAATTAAATGAGCGTATATTTAGATTGAGATAGTATAAACTGACATTCGTGCAGATATGCCAGCCTGACTATCAGATATGATCTTAATGGAGCAGAGACTTTGCAAACTATTAAACTCTACCATATAATGAGGTATCTATTTAAATATTCTTTTCTTTGAAAAGCAACTCTGCCCAACTATGGTGTAATGTTGGAGAGCTCAATTAACACCTTGCAGAACGAATGGGAAACTGCCCAAGCCATCACATTGCTCATACAGGGTGCTGCAGTAACCTAAGTGGGACTCTAGCACTTCAAAGTGCAGGCCCTACTTTATGTCCACTACAAGTAAAGGGAAAAGCCACAAATGCAAACAGGGGTTGAATCTCTGGCCCATGAGAAGTTCCCCACTCACGCCAGGGTGGAGCAGAGCCTTGGTGAATCTTGGCATCATAGCACCAGATCCTTGAAAACAAAACTTCAAACTCATAATTGGAAGTCTCTTGCACTGAACTGCAGAAACCTCCCATACTACATTAGAGAGCTAATCAATTTCTTTTGTGAGTCTGAGGATGTGTGCTGCTCATTGATTTCTAAAAGGTTCCCTTGACACCTCCCTTGGTAATTACTGTGTCTCCTGCAAGCAGCCAGCTCTAGAGTTTGAATCCCAGGTGAAATATTCAATTGAGATGTTCAATTGAGATGTTGCTCAAGAACAGTGAATAGGAATCAAAATTTGGACACTGTGACAGGCTTTACTAGTTTGTTTTTAAACTTTCTATCTCACCAAACTTGTGAAGCAGCTGGTAGAGAGGCAGCCAAGTGCCTGTGAAAAGGAGGCTGAAGAACCTACAGCAAGTGCATCAGAGGCTGCCTTGCTGCTCATTTATGGTAATTTCTGATGCTGATTTAGTCAGTTACGAGGTGAAACACATTCATGTGCACTTTCCTATTGCTGCTTCCTAAAGCTTCTCAGAATAATTAACAAGTGTGATATTTTCTTCCAGCAAAAACAGATCAAGATTAAACCATGTTGTGGGGGAGATAAGCTAAAGGTCACTGGGAAATCTCATAAACTATAAATGCATTAGTGTAATTAGCATTCACTGGTACATCAAGGTGGGATCAGGAGTGTCAGGCTGGGTTCTATTTTTGCTGAGAGTGATGTCTCACTTACCCACTCCTCCAAGTACAAACCTACTTATCATCCAAGCATCATCAAATGTATGCAGAAGGGTCCTGCTATGTGGAAATGTTTCAAGACGTTCACCTTGGTTAGAAGAAGATGGTGATTCCCTGGCAGCAGCACTCATAACAAATGGCTTTTGAGTGCCCAGAGATAATCATGGCCAGGCAAGGCAGGCTGCCTTATATTTAAGCATGAGACCTCCCTAGACCAAAGTTGTTTCAGCTCTGGTCCCTTCCGTACTTTGTGTAGGGCACTGGGGGGTTTTTCCCCCAGACTAAAGCTGCTGTGTAGTCGTGCTGTGCATTGTTAAACAGCCACTCCAATTCACACTGGGGAGCTCCACTTCATCAGTGAATAAAGCAACGTTTATTTTCTTTAATTCTCTAATGGGCCTTACAGTCCTGGGAGACTGAACAGTGCAGTAGAAAAACAAGAATTCCTTGCTAAAATGAGTGCTTTCTCAGCCACCCCCAAGAAATAACCATTTGTATTTCAAAAGACAGTATTTGGCTTGTCAAACAAAAGAATAAAAAAGAAATGATGTATTTCAAAACTGTGTCCACCTTCCTTTGAAATCCACAAAATTGCTGCTTTTCAGATTTTTCTCTATTCTCGTGGTGTCACATAGTAAGGATGGCAACAAGCTCAGCAGAAAGCAGAGTACTGCCTTGCAGAGTCTGTATAAGGAGTAAAGTTTCATACGACCACTGACTGTAAAATCTCAACCAGTATCTCATTACCCTGATTTGCACTGTGCTCCTATTAAAAATACCTGAGACCCACTGAGTTGGCAGTGAAATGTCTGAGCCTACCAAGGATTTGGGTCAATATCAAGACGGTCTATCGAAGAAGATATCCAGATGATGTTCCAAAAGGCATGTCCACTCTAATGTCTCCTTTTAACAAGCCACCATATCCTGCCAGAGAGGGTCAGCTCCAAAAACTGTCTTTACATCGTAAAAGAAACAAGCTCAGAGCAAATTGACATTTGGGGTTAGAACTGCATTTCAGGGAAAAAAATAATAGCAGCATGTAAAGAGAAAAAGGAGGAAGAGCGAGGAGGCTGGGAAGGCTTACTTGCTTTGCTACCTTACCCGAGCGGAGTTGCTTGATTCGCCCGTTGCTGGTGGCAGTGTCCACGGGCAGGAAGTCCTTGAACCAGGAGATTTCGGGGTCAGGGTTCCCGCTGGCAGCACAGAGCATCGTGGCTGTGCGGGCCTTCTCCACCACCTTCAGCTGCGGGCCCATGTCAATGGTTGGGAAGCCAGCTGGGAGGTGGTCTTCTGCATGAGGAAAAAACACACAAGGTTAAAGAGAAACACTCCCAGGTAGCAATGGGACACAGTTGCAGTGACAGCAGTGCCACCATACAGCATCTGTGCCTCTGCTGGAAAACAGCAGCCTGACTTCCCTACTGAGAAGGTTATCAAGCCCTTAAAGCACATTAGGCTCTATAATGAGCATTCATTACACCAATAGAAGCTTCCACTAAATTTAACTCCATTTAAATCAATTGCCTTGGGAAACGTCCATAATTTTCATTGATACGTAAGCTCCATCCATTGTTGTTAATAATTCAGTAAAAGCAGGTATTTGACTTTTTGTGGGAGGACTGAGTTGAAGATAACAGACAAACACAAAGTCAAATAGTTTGAGGCATCTTGAAAAACAACAACTTAACAATAAAACCCCTTAGAAGGGTCCAGAGAGGACCATTTAATTTTTTTTTTTTTTTGGACTAGCAACATTCTGTCATATTGGTAGGATAGATTGTAAATTTCTTCCTCATGCCTCCAAATCTGATTCTGAAGGCTTTTAGAAATTAATGAATGTAAAGCTAATGAGCTACACTCTGCTCATGAGCCGCCTGTGCCATGGCAAGCTCCTGGTGCATTTTCTGGGCTGTAGAGAGCAAGAGAGGCGTGCAAGAAATGGCCAGTGCATGCTCTGGCATGGCTTACTACAATACTGTGAAACAAAGCAGCCCCTTAACTGCTGAAACCATTCATCAGGAGGTAGAAAAACAGTTAATTGGGTTTGTTGCTGCAGAGCACGCTCAGGTAGGCTGGGTGGAATACATTAGGCAGCCTTCACTGATAAGCCAAGGCATGCTCCAACATCGTCATTCTATAGCAGCTGCAGGACTGAGCTCATTTATTCATTCTGTGGCAAGATGTACTGTACTCTGCTAAGCCTGAACTGCAATCAAAAGAACATACTTTCGCAGAAAAAAAAGAACTTGAAGAACATTAAGAAGCTTTTAAAGCACCAGAAACTCAATTATTTTCAGTATGTTTCTTTTTTTCCTGTTTTAAGGAACCTTAAGCAAACCTTTTCTTTGGCAAATCTGATTCTGCAAGGCTCCCAGCCCACTGCAGTTAAACAAACAAGACCTTAGCACCTTCCCAAGTCCCAGAGGAGTCTGAACTTGCTGCAATCTGATTTTTCCTGCTATCGCTGCACATTTGTACCCCTCACTCCTCACAGGAAGATACCAGCAATAGGTCACCTCAGGTGCTTCCTTTTACCTCTACTGCCACACCTGCAGCACCAACATGGCCTGTGGTAGGTAATCTTGCAGATGTCTACCTAAGACCTCAAGAGAATTCCTAAGACGCTTGACTTGTTTGCAAATCAAGACTGTAGCACAAAGCAACATCTGCTAGAAACAAAAAAATGCCTGGGAATATCATTTAGATATGAGTGACTATGAAGCACTCAAGGTTTTCTACAGGAAAAAAGGTTCCTGATGTTTATTAAAAGCACAAACTGTATTTTGTCTCTCAGATCGACCTCCTGAGAAACCTCTCTCATCATGAGCAAACATAAATGGAATTATTTTCTTTTTTAAATTAAAGGTACTATGAAAACCAGTTCTTTTTAAATTTGCTCTCCATTGATTTTCAGAGACAAAAGGTACATAGAGCTTAACTGGAATGACACCAGCACCAGCATTCAATAGCAAGCAACAGAAGCACTCAATACTCAGCAACCACAATGTATACTCCCACATGGCTGAAAAGAAACAAAAGAAGGGCACATGCAAAAGTACAACATAGTACAGACTTAAAAGCAAAGGAAGATACATAGAAAAAGCAGTAAATAATGACAGTCCCTTGGATTAAGGCCAAGTTTGCCTATAGTGCAGCGCCTTGCCATTTAGAGTACTGAAAACAGATGTTTACTCTGGGGAGGCTGAAGCCTGAAGTGATCTAATCTAATGACCATGATTACCACTGACAATCTTCTCTGGTTTGCACAAGATTTTACAAAGAATGCACTGAACTAAGTATCACCCAGTTAACTTTGTCCAAAGTCTGTGTAAAGGCTTAGCACATAGCTAAAAGCAAACCTGAAACCAGCATTTGCGCAAGAAAACTCTTCCTGTCAGCAATGATCCCTGACCACAGACAGGAGAGAGACCAGAGAGTCCTTCACAGTGTCTGATCCACAGGTACACAACCAGTCTGCTGCACTGGAGTGACTGTTCAATCAAAATTAGCAGTTTGTGATGAGCCACAGACCAGCAGAAATGACACCATCTAACCTTGACTTCACTGAGTACAACAGAGAGACACTGATTACAAACACTCAGCAGCAAAGCTGCCTCTGCTGTACTAGAACTCTTGGCTCAAGCCTTTTCCACACTCCAAGTTAAACACAACACTGCTCCCATACCATCCACCCCCTGCAAGACCAAGTCCTACAGAGGCCAGGTGAGGACACTGGGCACTCACCAGCTGAACAGAGGGCACAGGTTATCACCACATGACGATCCTCAGGACTCACACCCCACACCATGCTGGACACACACAGGCACAGCCAGCCATGCCAGGTTCATGCAGTGCACAGTCTTTTCCCTCTTAACTGCACACAAGCCCCAAAACTATCGTGGCAAGTGACAGCAGTAGAGAAATGGTGCATCCTTCGTAGTCAGAGCCACAGCATGTTTCCTGGGCTAGCACCGGTACTGGAACAGCCCAGTTCCCATGCATGCCTGGAGCCTGAAACCACCAAAACTCCAGCAAGCAGAGCTGACATGCCTGTATCTACCAAGCAAGCATTTGCTTGAACCCTTGTCAATCCAACACGGAGGCAGCACTGGTGTTTAAGAGCAGCAGTGTGACTCCAGGAGGCTGTAGTCCCAGCTCACATCACTGTGATGAGATGCTTGGGGAAATCTGACAGCTGGTCTCTGATGACACCTCAGACACCCAGAGGCTGGGGTTCACCTGCTGTTAGTTCTGTGGTAGCTTCAGGGGACACGTGCTGGGGACAAGGTCAGAACACGCAGGGATCTAGCTCATGAGGAGGACAAGCACCTTCTCCAGGGTGGTCCACAGTGTACCTGTACCCTCGTGACATGGGGAGCCTCGACCACTCCAGGTCTCCCTGCATTGTGCGGCTCTGGCAGCCCCCCAAAACCCTCCTGGAAAAGAGTGGCTTTGGAGAAAATCTGAGCTGGTGACACCGCAGAGCACACCCCAGAACAAGCCCACGCCTGCCCCGTCAGCAACACTCCTGTAGAGATAACAGGGCTTCGTTCCAGCCGGGCTTGGCGCTGCTGACTTCACTGGGACGGAGGGATGTGTCTGTGTTCAAACACTACAGACCACGATAGCAGTTCAGAGCTGTTCCTGCCGTGCCTTGCCCGCAGGCACAGGTCTAATCTAGGTATAATTATGAGGCTCAGTCATGCCTCGGCTCCTTTCAGCCCTTGCTCGCTGTACTAACTTGTCTGCACACGGAGCTTGTCAGTAACAGCCAACCTCCTATTCCAGCCAATACGAGGATACTCTTATTTGAGAAAATGAGGTTGTCAGCATTTGCTTTTATTCGAGGATAGCCAGTGTGCCTTCCATGCACATTAGAACAGGCTATGAATCTGCTTTCAAGTGCACACCATGGAAACCAGTTTTTATTTCTGGCTTTCAGGTACTTTCAGAAGGTAGACATTAGGTTAGAGCAAGTAAAATCTAGGCACAACGGGATTTTTGGGGGCACTGCAAGCTCTAGCTGCCTCCATGGACTAGTGCAGTAGTAGCAGAAATGATAGAGGAAAACAGGAATAGAGAAGCAGGAGGAAAGGAGGGAAACAAAAAGAGAGAAAAGAACAGATGAGTGGGTTTTGCAGTTACAAACTGAAACTTGGAAAATCCACAACCAGGCTAAGGTCTTGCTAGCAGTAGTCACCAAGGAGACAGGAATGTCCCTCTGGCATCTAGCATGACAGCATGGGCAGAGGATATCTCCTCTCACTTGACAGCTCCCTTTGCTAATCTTCTTTCTGAGGTGACAGAAATCTAACCCCTGCTCTCACACAGCTCTTTTGTGCCATGCATTTCTCATCTGTTAGGAAAAAGCTAAGGTAAGAAACCTTTCTCACAGCCCCAAACTGGAGCTGAGACCTCCTTTAGAGCAGCTACAATTACATGGCTTGTTCCCCAGCTCCCCAGAAAACTACCTTTCCTGAGGATGCTGCTGTGAGAGACATACCCCTTGGTGTGTCCTTATTTTCTGCATCACTCAAAGTATCAAGTGATGATAAAGGACACAGAGGCAATTGCAATTTACGTCTTACAAGAAGCACGGATCAGCCTCAGCATGGAATGGTGTGTAGATAACAGCTGCTTGCAAAAAAAGGCCTGCAGAGGAGTCTGTGGTGAGCACAGCTGTTGACAGCTGAATCCTGCAGGATTACCCCCAGGATTGTGCTGAAAACTTGTAATCTCTCACAGGACAGGAAAGTTGGAGGAGCTGAATATCAAATTGCTATGAGCACAAACACCATACAGCACTCACTGCTCTTGCAGCCAAGCAGTTGTGTTTTGGGGGGGTCATATCCTGACTTGGCATCTGTAAAACCTTCCCCTTACCACTGTTTATTTCCTCTGTGTCAGCGTAGGAAATGGTATTTTAGAAATGATAGTGCAAACTGTAAACACGTTTATGGGAGTTATTTGTCACATTCTTCTTCCTATAAAAGCCAGGCTTGCTTACTATCATGAGTCCAATTGTTCAGACTGCTGAGGGAGAGTTAAAAAATGATACCAAATATAATTTTAAAATAGGAAAAAGTAGCTTTTTTATACATTACAGCCACAGCTGCGAGGGTAAATCTCTTACAATCTATCAAAACTGCTGCCCCACTGGAAGGGGTGTTTTCAACTCCTTTCAAGTGAGATATTGGGCCTTATCCCTATACAGGGCTGGAAATGGCTTATCTGGGCCACTGGCTGCCGCCAGCCTGCATCAGCTGAGGAACTTCCAGATCAACATCAATTTCAGGGTCTCGGTAGGGATGATTAAAACACAAAGCTGCTTTGTTTTCAGTTCTGCCAGCTATGTGAAACCACTCAACAGTGTGTGGTGCTAAGGAAGAGCAAGGAAATAGATTGAGGGCAGAGAGATCTCTGATAAATGCGTTTGACTGTGGTCAGCATTGCACAGGAGCAGGATATACAAACCAAAAGCTGTTTCACATGTTCCTTACCCATTCGGTGAGGCGGGCTGGGATCACACCCAGTTCACATCACCAGGGCTGAACTGATCCTGCCCAGATGTGGTGGTTTGATGCGCTGTAGCACAGGATGTTGCAGGGATAACCCTTGTCTACTGACAGACTCTTTCCTGATGGATCAATGGAACTACTTCGCAGTTTTGCAAGCTTCCAAATTTCCCTTTGTGACACAGAAACGCATTTGCAAACGCAAAATTATCAGTGCAAGGACGATAGCCTGGGTAGTCGGCAATATTTACTAATGAAAGACGCAAGGCAGAAACATTGTAAGCACACCACAAAGCAGGACATCTGTTTGCTGAATAAACAGCCCTGATTCCTTCAGCACAGGTTACACGGCACAGATATTCAATTACCACAAGACAATCAAAGGCAGCTGAGCAATCCAGCAGCCCAGAAGAACGGCATCACTTTACATGATAAGGAAACCCTGACATCGCTCTGTTCAGGTTCAACCAGGCTGCACAAAGAGCATTTTATCAGCCATTTTGAGGCAATGCTCTCTTTCTGCATCCTTCTTACACAACTCCCTAAAGAGGTGCACCACAAATATTATCCAAATTCATGGTCTCCAAAGGCTGCCCAGTGTTGGGCTACCAGCCATATGGGGAGTGGTGGGCAGAGAGCATTTGTGTGAGCTGGCTCCGGGAGCCAAGCCTCATCCAGGCTAATGAACACCCCCCTCGACATTGGCACTGCCTTGTAACTGCCTAGGGAAAAGGTGGGGCAGCGAAACCAACCTGTTTCAAAGGCAGCACAGTCTTAATTACTGGGTTAGTAAGTCTAAAACAGTTTCAGGCAGGCAGAAAATACAAACAGTCATCTATTGATGACAAGGCTTTTAATGACAAATCTGCTGGCTTTGTATGACATCATGCCAACGTGACATGCTGCAGCCCTGTACTGAAAATGGGGAGAAGGGCACAGATGAATGGGTGGGTGTGGAAACAAGCTCCAGAAGGACTTCTCTGTGTCATGGTGTAACCACATGAATTACCGCACAAGAGCTTACAGTAAACAAAGTATTTGCTATCTCTTAGAAAGATCACAGCACCAGCAAAACAGCTCACAAAAGAAGGAATCTGAGTCAGTTCAAAACAAAGAAAGTACTGTAAGGAAAATTCAAGAAAATACGAGACTAGACATGGCAGAGGAGGATAAACTGTCAGGCAGATTCCTGCTCCAGGGGCTCACAGCGTGGGAGCTCATGGGACCTGCTTGTTCCAGAGCTTATGAGTCCATAAACACTTGATGGAGACAGTGCTACCCTTCCAGTGCCAGAAGGGCACTGCTGACACTGTCCTCTCATGTCTGGACAGCAGTTATCTCCATTTACAAGCTACCAATATCTTCTCAGTAGTGCAGGTGGCCATTCCCAAGCACCTGTTTATCTCAGAGGGGAGCAGGATGGCTCTGCAGAGGCAGGTGCTCCCAGAGTGAGACAAAGCAGCACCTCCCAGCTTGCTCTGATGGGTAATCAGGCTGTGCTCCTGCCAGGTCCCTGCACTGCTTCTCTCCATGCATGGTGCTAAGGTAATGCAGTCACTGCAGCACTGTCCCTGCCAGGGCTGAGCACCCCACATCTGCCACGGTCACTGGCACCGGTGCACAGGCAATTCCTCCCTCTCCTTCACAGATAACCTTGTGCTTGACAGAGGCAACTCAAAGATGATTAACAGCTGCTGAAGTGACTCAGAGCAGAGGCAAGTCACAAACCTGGCCAAATTAAAGGTATGCGCCCGCAACTCACTGTTGCAGTTTAGTTTAGGGATCTTCCTAAGTAATAACAACTTCTGCCCTGTATTGTGTCAGCTGCAGAGTCTGCTACCAACCAGGAGACCTCAACCCATCCTGAAAGAAAACAATTATTTACAGCTTGATCAGATTAGATTGCAACAGTCAGAGGCGGCATTTACGAAATCCCTACTACCACAACATCCTTCTGTCAACCCAGCTACCTCTGCTGGCTTTCCATTCTGGTTTCCTCAAAATGACACTTGCAGCCTTGGTCCAAAACTCAAGTTTTGCCAAGACTGAGACACCAAATATATCTAAAATAATTGAAAAACTCCAGAAGGAAGATTATAGCAGAAGCTTCTCTGCTCAGGCTAAGCAAACTCTATGCTACAGGGCAGAGCTTCTCCAAGCTGATGACACAGCCTCACAGAGTACTGGGAAGTGTGATACAAAGCCTTAGGATGTGAAGAACAGCCTGGACCTCCTGCTCCAACCCTGCTACTCTGCCACAAGTGTAAAGCAAACAACTCAAAGCCAAAGACACATCAAAACAAGTATTTTCCTGAAAGACCAGACAAACTAGTTGGTCATGTTAGCGAAGTACTAAAAAGAGCTTAGACTGTATGGCACTCAGAGTAATTTAAGGGTTCAGTGTATGGCACAGCAAAAACTACACATCAAGAAATGTCAAAAATGTGGATGAGGAACAGCTTGCACAGAAATAGAACCTATCTGCAAGACTCCCTGGCTGAGCAACCACCCTTTTTAAAATCCTTGTTTGGCGAGGAAAAAAAAAATTATTTCCTCCCTCAAAATTACAGCATGATTTCAAGTAGGTAAAAATAGAGTTTTCTGGGTCATATCCAACAGCTGATAAATAAGGCTAGGCTCTTTCAGTAACTACTACTACAAAAAAACCCCCTCATCAGCTGGAAGTATGCATTGAAAAAACTCACAAAAGTTCTTCAAAAGCATGAATTCAGAAGGGTTTTGCAGCCAGCTATTAAGACTCCATAGTAAAGGAACAGTAAAAGCCGACCACGCTGTGCTTTCAGGCAGGACTGTGCCATTTGTTGGTACCAGCTGTTGAATATAACTGCCTGTAGAACTGTTTTCGAACCACTGTTGCTTTTTAATATTTTATACTGAGAAATACAACAGAAATACAATATTGCTACTGCACGTTTCGTTGTGACAGAATATATAAACACACCCCCACTAACATACACCCAAAACTTCAATCTTTACAAGGAAGAAAGCATGGCAACAGCTCTTACTTGTAGTCAAAGTCATTTATTAATCCACTGCATTTTTCATATTACCTGCCCTGATGTAAGGTGTTATTAGCATAAAGATTTTCAGTTTTAAGATGTGCAATCAATAATGCATTACCATATGCCATTAAATCCAACGTGTGGTTAAATTAATAGAGCATTTGACTTTTGATCCATGTATGTTTGGTTGCAGTTCAGTGCAGGGAAAAGGGCATGAGAACGGAGTTAATCTGACAGCAGAGCTCTCCCACGCTTTCTAACATCAAGTTTCAGATTAAAGTGAAGCATTCCTGTTGCCACTCAGCTGGAATACTAAATCTGTTCATTTTCACTTCACAGGCCAGAATGCAAGATTTTCGGTCACTTAACTCCTACTGAAAGGGCTAGATCAAGCTAAAATCTGATTTGCTTCGTTTCTGCAGCCTGTTGCATCACTGTCAGTCCAGTGACTTCTCCTTCTCTGGGGAACACTGCAGCCTGTCAGAGCATCACTGAGCAAGACTGAAGCAAAAACTTTGATTAAGGATGTGAGCAAGTTGTGTGTTTTGACAAAATGTCCCACTGAAAAAGTCTTCCAGCAATTGTTCCAACATGGGAAAGAAAAAGTACTGCTTTTCCTTGCATCTAAGCTACTGAAAAAGGAAGGAATTCAGACAACATGGATGAGCAATGACTGCTGCCTTATAAAGGGGAGAAGGACCTCCCTGTTGTCTTTCACCCTTCCCCAGGATCCCCAAACAAAGCCCCTTGAGGTACCAGGTAACTGGAGGTCAGCAAACAGCACGGGGATTTGGGGTACCCTGTCAGTTTGCAAACCACACCAGGCTGGGTGGAAGTGTCCATCTGTTGGAGGGCAGGAGGGCTCTGCAGAGGGATCTGCACAGGCTGGACTGACTGGCCAAGACCAGCACTATGAGGTTCAACAAGGCCAAGAGTTGGGTCCTGCACTTGGGCCAAAACAATCCCATACAGAGCTACAGGCTGGGGACAGAGTGGCTGAAAAGCTGCCCAGCTTGGAAATGGAATCTGGAAATGTGCTGGGGAGGAGCTATAGAGTTGTTAGAGAAAGCACAAAACCACTTCTGGCATCCACAACCAGCCAGAGCTTCAAAGGAAAACAAGGATTCCCTCTGCTCAAAAACAATGTCCTGAAAAACCTTTTTGCTCTCTGATCTCAAGGACTAAAATGAAACTTTTTGGAATCAACCTCCAAAATTACCAAGCTATGGGATGGAGCTGCTCTGTGATGCCATGGGAGTTTGAATCCCAAAGCCGGCAATCAAGGTGTGTGGGTGTGGGAAAGGAGGATGAACACAATTCTTACAAAAGCAAGGCTCCTCTGCAGCCAACAAGCTGAAAAGCATCAGTCCAGGTGCTCAACAACCTGCTCTGCTCTCTCTCTGTATTGCCTCTTCCCTTGCTCTACACCCCTCCTCCAGCACCATCCCTTCCTGCCTCATCAATAGATTCCCATGCACATGGTTCTGTCTGCCATTTCCTTACTTGTAGCAAACTGTGTTTTCAGCAAATGCTCATAAATCATATAAAATAGCTAGCAAAAACAGTACACAGAACCAGGCCCAGTAAAGGCCAATACAGTAAAATACAAATTAAATTTATAGTCCAAAGCATTATTTCTTTATAGTATTCAGAAAGAAAGTAACCTTTAAACATCTCTAAGAAATATTCACATATTGACATAAGGTAGCTCTGTGACACTGATAAAGCTTTTCTGGTACCTTTTTTTCCAAGAAATTCTATTTTCAAATGAAACAATAAATGTGAAGTTTCAGTGGACTTGTTCTGTTGCAGCCAGCTCAATCAGGCACAGAGGGTCTGCTAGCATGGAAATCACTCAAGAACTGTAAAAAGAGCTTTAATTTAACCTCAACACCAAACAAATCAGTGGCATGGCATCACTGCTTTCCATGCAGAAGTTTTAAAATACTCCATCACAAAAAGTATCTTGGGTAAATAACTTTATTTACTTGCTGGGGCACTGACTTTTTATAAAAGGGAAAATACAGCAAGCCTTATCAGAGCCAAAGACAAAAATATTCTCTTATTATGAGTTTTATGTCTTATGTTAAACCATCACTTACTAGAAAATCCATTAACTGTACTGCCTCCAACATCACTTTAGATGGAGACTCTGGTTACCCTAACAGTCTTTCAGAGACAGTGGGATGTAGAAAAGCCCACAGCCAAAAACCCACAGTAAACCAATGGCTACATGCAAACACAAGTAACACATTGTTGCCAGACAAGTGATGGTTTTTAATGCTGGGATGATGTAATTGTTCAGAGTTTAACACAAGACATACTCTTCTTTTTACAGATAGCAAGTGCTGCAGAGGCTCAATATCCTATTTACTGCTTTGCCACAACACCCATCTTTTCAGAAAGATGTGCAATAAAAGGAGTGGCTGACAATTTCAGCCAAGGTTTTAAACAAATCCCCAGTGCAGGCCCTCATGAATTAAAGGGCACACAAGAGATAAACGGAAAGCTGGCAATGAAATCACATCAAGACCAAGTGAACAAAAAAACCAAAAACCAAAAACAAACAAACAAAAAAGGCACCTCTTGGCTCCAGTGGTACTCATCTTAATACAAACAAATGCAGGACATCAGCTGAAACTCCTTTGCTCTTCAGGGAAAATGCACTCCCTAGCTTTAGACATATTTGCTGGTAGTCAAAGACTCATTTTATCAAATGCCTACTAAATTGTGGGTGTCCCCTGCTTTTCCCTGGCAAGTGAGGAGGGTGGTACAGTTTGGTGTCATGGAATTCTGACTTGCCAGGTGGAAGGCTGTGTTTTCTTTAAATATGGTCTCTGCCTTTTCCCCCAAAATGTTACATCTGCAAATTACAAACCAAGAAAGCTATACAGATACCTGGATTTGGCAAGCTTCAGCTTCACTGTGCTGGAAAATTAAATTAAGGGAAGCTTTAAAAAGGTTTTTCCCCCTCTTGAAAATGGAAGGATTGTTGGCCTTGAAGTCTTAAAGACAACCTGCTATTTTGCAACTGCATTGTCATTCCAGTTTCTTTAGATCCCTGCACTAGCTCCAGTGGCTGAAAGGAGCAGTTTTCACAGTAGCTACTGAAATTTCCTTAATTCTTATTCTTTCTGATTTGGGAAATCACAGAAGAGGATATGGAAAAGGCAGCCACTGTGGACCTCTCAGGATCTACTCATGCAATAAAGTCAAGGTTCGGGATAAGCAAAACTGAGAACAGCTATTAAAGGGACACTGTGCTCTTGCCCTATCTGAGTATTGTTTCATTCCTGACTGATTGGCAGGCAGCATTTGACAGACAGGGGCTAAAGCTCCATGGGGTTGCAGGTCTCAGAAAATTATTACAAGGGGAATTGAGTGCATGAATTGGTTTGTCTCCCTTGCTCTGAACCATCCTTCCTTCTGCCCCTCACACACACACAGGCTACAACTGCTCCTGCCAGCCCTTTTTTGGTGTTTTGATGGAAGCCACACACAGCCTGGCTTCCAAGAGCTTTCAAGTCCTAAGGACTCTCCAGGCCCATGTTTCCTTAAAATCCTCAGATGTCTACACAGAGCTTTTACAATAAGGGTGGTATTATAGTGGTTTTTTTTCCATTTGCTGGTGGGTATGAAGTAGCCAGCCCTATTGTGGGACAGGACACAGCACCTCTGCCCCACCCTGCAGGTATGTGCAGGGGTGACTGGCTGGCCATGGCTGAGCAGTCCCTCATCCTTTCCCACGTTTTAGCAGGTGTTGCATTTGGAGCCACGCAGTCGCAGGACGTGCTTTTGCTGCTGCTGCCAGCTCAGGAAAGTGTTGCTACATCTTTCTTTAATCCAGCTCAGGTTAGACCAGATTTTCCGGTACAGATAACAATTGCGCTATTTACATTTCATACACCTAAAGGGCAGACACCCGGGCTTTGCTGGAGCAGATGTCTTAGGAAGAAGCTCAAAGACTAAAAAAGCATGTAAAAGCCACAGCTGCCTCTCTGACCTGCTCCAGCACAGCCCAGGTGATTTTGTCTGCACAGCCTGCCCAAGCAGCTGACACGCACTGAGCTGCTCGCTGCAAGGCGTCAGGAACGATAAAGCAATGGCACAGTTTGATTTACTGCCCGGCAAACACCGGCTGGCAGTGACCACACACAGAGGGGTCAGCCAGTGCTGTCCTTTATTAGCATGTCAACCATGGCTGTGCTAACACATTCACGGATTAGACTCCCAAAGCTGGATGTGTGAGCATGCTTGGGTATAACTAATTGGAAATAGGCCCTGAATTCCTAATAACCTAAGTTATGGTCCCTGGGATTTATGCCAAATTAAAGACAATTAATTCTCCTCTCTTGATTATTACACACCTTAATAGCTCTGTCCTTGAGTCAGTTCCATGCTTGATGTGCAGAGCCCTTTAGCTCAGTCTCTAAAATCTGATGTGCATGAAGAACGCTTAATAAAAAAATTCTGTGTCAAATCTGAGTTACTGTATCAAAATCTCTCATGTTTTACAACAGCAAGAAACACAATTGGATTCAAAGCCTACTTCAGATCCTAGATTATAAAGGCATTTGCTGCATAGCCTCTGCACTATAGTCTTTAGAGGCCTTAAACAATTCCACGTTTCTCTTTAAGATCTTCTAAAATACCATGCAGCAGTATATACAGATAATCAGGACTGTTTTCATTAAATGATTTCAGTGAAGTTCACTGGCTTTATTTGATATACAAAAGACTATTTAACCTTCTCCCAAGACACACTACTGATGTAATTACAAGCAAGAGATGAGGCATGGCTTTCCCAGCTGCAACCACTAACAGAAAAGAAAATTTTCTGTAAGCAGAGGCCGCTGTAAGTCTTTCCTACAGGATGTCAGAGGCAGGTATCTCCTTGCAGATAAAAATAATGCAAATCCTTATTTCCCCAGCTCACTATATAATGCATAGGCCATAGGCGTCAGGACAATTCAGCTAGAGAAAAAGTGCTGGAACTCCTGCCTTAGGCATCCTTCATGCACCAAGTAAATACGACCGTGTGACCCTTTCCAGAGTATCAACAGGACACTGCAGGGCAAACTCTACTGCAGCCCTAGAGACACAGATGGGATTTTCAGAGCTGATGGGTGCCAACCTCAAGCTTGTCTGGGACAAGAGAACACCCTTTCCAAGGACAGAAGTAGACTTGGCTGAATCTCACCTGCTCATTTTAACTAAGCCAACCACAATACAAAAATGCCAGGAGGAGACACCATGCACAAGGAGTCTCTGATGGTGGAGATGATCACGGGGGGCTCAGACTCCTTGGGAAAATACCATTTTTCCTTTCAGACAGGGGTTTTTAGACCCATGACCCGCCTGAGGGAAAACAAAGCAGATCCTCATCCTATCAGTTAAAACCAACACAGTCCCAGTCTTCTCCAGACAATGCTCAGTTCCTTGTGACCAGACCCGTGGCTCAGCATCTGGAAGATCTCAGGGGTTCCTCTAGGAGACAGAAATGGCAGCGAAACCACAAACCCATGCAATCTGACCTAACTGATCTTGAAACCTCACAATGCAGACAGGGCTTTCCAGCAGACAGAAAGGCAGCTGCTGGGATTTTCACCACATTTCCCCAACAGCAGACTGTTTCATACTGTCTGTTGAGTCCTTGACAAAAAGCTAATACAATTCCCCAAACCATTTCATTTCCTAGGTTTCTTCTCTTTCTTCCATTTTTTGCTGAACTCTGCTCAGCAAAATAACTGATTCCATGCCTTGTGACAGAAACATGCATCCTAAAATAATGGAAAGTGCTAGGGAGAGAAAATCTCTAAGGTAATGTGAGGCAGGGAGAGCAAGAAAGCTCCCCCTCAACTTGTGGCTTATGAACAACCCTGGTTTGCTACAGAATGGCAAATCAACGGTTTGCCTGCCCACACACTCAAGTAGCAAGCAAAAACCAGAAAAATAGATGAAGCATGTGAAAATACAATTTTTATTTGGTACCATGAGGCAACATCACACTGGATAGTGTAATATATTTTTTCAGAGAGGTTGGAGAGCCCTCTGATTAAAACACCTGAGAAACCCTGGGCTGGGAAATAGGGCCCTATCAGCCTGGGAAGCTGAGCCACCACAGGCACAAGCTTGGGACCCAAACCCTGACACATCGAGCACAAAGGGTTGATTCTCCCCTGCAAACCACCTGCAAACAGAATAACTGCATCATCTTACATTTACACTGAGAATAGAAATTAAATTAGCAAGTAGATTTTGATCGTGAAGTGACCTTTAAAAATGACTGAGAGAAGAAAACATCAGCCACCATTGTTTGTTCTGATACAGATCCCTCCTGAAGGCAGCTTTGTGGGCAAAATATTATTGCTAATTTTATTTCATGTTTTCAAACTTCTTTTAAGAATCTAAGATAACTCTTATTTTCTCATTTTTCCACAGACAAGCTTTTGCTGTCTTTTATTTTCATCTAAGCACAAATTGGGAAAAGTGCTGTAGCTGAACTTAAAGACACCTGGTCAATTTTATGATATTTAATAACATTTATAGCTATAAAGGCTAAAAACACTAAGGCTAATGAAATCTCACACTCTGGTGCCTAATGTATTCTCCTCTGCCTGTGCCACATGCTGAACCGTGGAAACAGTTCACATCAGTATGGGAAGGAGAAAACACACTCTCCTTGGAGACACACCAGGGGCTGGCCAGGGCTGGAGGTCAGCCTGGAGCCACGGCCAGCCAGACTCAGGGCAAGCGGCTCCACCCGGCAATCTCCTCTCACTCAGCTGCATTTATGACCACCATCAACACACTCACAACTGCAGCCTTCGTTGCACAAATCTTGACGAGTTTTCCAAATGAAATTGGGCTTTTCTTTCTTCCTGCCTGAAGCAGGTTTGTGGAAAGGCTGCCAAAAACTGCACCTGGTTTATGGCTTCAACAACATTTCTTTTTGGCGCCCTCATTGTACTTCTTCCTCACTTGCATAAAACTGCAGGGATTATGCAGAATTTAGGTTTGTCTTGTGACATGCTCTTTGAAAAGTCAATAGCATTTAGAATCTGCTTTGACCTTGCATTTAGACAGACATAATATCATGTACAACTCCATCCTGCACACAAACTCCCTTATTCACACGTCAAGAAAGACAAGGATTTTGACTGCTAATGCCTTCTTGTCTTTGCATGCCAGGCCAGTTTTGCTTCTATCTCAAATTAGGGCAGGCTTGTGCTTACAAAATTTGGTAACCTCTTAAGGTGGCTACCTTTATTTTAATTTCAAACCTCCCCAAATTAACAGTGTAATCATTGCACTGTAGACCAAGAACCATTTATGAGCATCATCTCTAAGCCACTTTGTCCTTGCAAAGGTTTCAGACATTGGATTTCCGGTGGCCACTTATTCTTTTGCCTTTCATATGTGCTATTTTAAGTAGCTAAGCCGGAACTATCAACCCTGTTATAAGAGATGCCACACAGAACAAGATGACAGTCAGGTTGTACCAGATGAAACAATAATCCTTTATGAATCAATGAACATCTCAGCAGAGATCTGAAGTTCCAGCAGTTTTTCTGCTTCCTATACACACAGCCTCAGTTCTCTGGGGTTGCCTTTTTGTTCCACTGCCTAGCTGTATCTAGACCAAATCTTTTCACTCTACTGGCCCTATGTGTATCTCCACAATAGTTTTCTTGGGAATGTCCCAAGACCAAGTGTGGTCCACTTTTGCTGGGCTGTCTCTCAGGAACACATTCCTGCTTTTTAAACAATCTTGCTCTGAAAGACACTATTTCATCTGGATTTGCACCTTTCTGGACTAGCCTTTCTAGATGTTTATCCAGTTCTTAGCTCCAGTTGCATCAAATACCAGCAGCATGTAATGATAAAAGGCATTAAAAATACAATCCATTCCAAACTATCTGCCGATCTGTAGATCTCACTATTCCTACAATCGCGTTATTGCCATCTATATTTTAGTTAATACTGTCATTACCTCAACTAACAGGAAACACAAAGTTTCCACATCTGTGCAGAAGAGGCAAGGAGCAGCCCACAGGAATGTGGAGCTGTTTAACTGGCCCTATGGATGTGGGGATGGAGAGTGGCCATGTCCCTGTTTGCCTAGCTCAAGAGGGGCTGGAGTGCAGTACACACATCTCTAGAGCACCTGGAACTAAGCAGGGTGTAAAAAAAAGTACAAGCAGGTGGGGAAGATTAATTGCTTTGGAGGGTTTGGGGACATCCTGGGAGCAGAGAATGTGCTCCAAAGCTCACAGGAGTCAGGCATGTCACTGTGCACCTCCCAGCTGGGCTGAAAAAATATCTGCTGTTCCTAATGTGGAATGGAGAGGCAGCTAACTCTACTCTGAATGTTTGGAGCAGGTTGCAACAGGCTGTGGCTCTGGTGGGACAGGTTTGTCAGCAGTGCCTGAGCTGCCTTTCCCGACAGCTCCCCGCAGGCTGATCTCCTGAACATGGGGGTGTGGAGGTCCGGGAAGGGAGCTGGTCCCCTGCACGCCCTGGGGCTGAGGAGATCAGCAAAGGCAGCCAGCTGCAGCATGCCACAACCAGGTGGCTGCCGGCACTTTGTCTTGCCTTGCTTTGTATTAGCATTGGACTAAGTGAGCTGATCAGGTGAGTGACGAGCCCCATTTGTCAAGCCATCCTGCAGAGAGCCGCACCCCCCCTTGGTATGGAGGTGCTGGAGGCTCTTCCCAGGAGCGTGCTGCAATCCCGCCTGCTGCTGCTTTGTGAAGAGCTCCTCGTAAACTTGCCCATTTGCAAGCTGCATGCAGCACAAGGCATCGCTGCAAACTCATAATTAAATTCATTACTCCATACAATTTTAAGCCATTCTTCAAATAATTACAGTAATTTGATAAGCAGAAATCACATAAACCTGCTGCAGTTTTATCTCTCCCATTTGCTGTCTGAAGGAAAATGTGAGTAATTAGTCGGATGATAACAGTCCGGGTTATGCAAGCAAAACAAAATTAATATGATCCTTACTCAAAAAACTCTAAAATAAAATGAAACTGGTGACTCGTTAGGCAGCATGGGGTGGGAGTGAGGGGCATGCAGCAGCCAGAGAAGCGGGAGGATGGCAGGCTGCAATGGCACACTCCCCACGCCGCTGTGCAGCGGGATGCTCCAGAGCCGCGCGCCGACTGCAGCCAGCGCTCCTCTCTCCGGGGAGAGTCACGGCAGGTAACCTTGGTAACTCCAAGGCAGGGCAGGCAGGAGGCGAAAGCTTCCTGCAATATTCACGGGACCATGACAGAACATTCATTAGCACTCTAATGTCAGGAGGAATCAGCAGCCCGGGTGGCCGTGCCCGCCCCACTCTGCTTCTCACCTTGTTTATGAGGTTCCTGACCTTTCCTGCTACGAAGCAGCAAGTTGGCAAACTGCAGCTCACGGCACGCTGGGGCATAGGGAGGACAGAGCCATGAAAAATTCACACCTGCTGGCATCTCTGGTGTGCTTGAACTCACGAATCAGGAGCCAGGGGATGTACAACATGCAGCATCTCTCAGTGGCCCTGGCTATCCTTTGGGCTCACCTAATCTGCCAGGCTGCTGAGGCAAATCCACATCGTGCTCATGAACGTGGCAAGTGCCAGGGACCCACCATGATGCAGCCACAAGGACAGTGCCAGCACCCTGCTTTGCAGTAGGGGAGAAAGAGATAAAAAGAGGTGGAAATGGAGGCTATGAATATGTTGTGATTAGCACAGACCCCAACTCCCTGGATGCCTTGTGTCCTGCTCTGTCCTCACGACTGCCAATTCAGAGCTGGAGATGGCAGAAGTCCTCTCCGCACATCCAGACTCTCTGATGCCTACAAGACAACATTAAGTGACTAAAGAGTTAACAAATCCAACACGCCAGGGATGAATTGCACTAGAGATAAGGAAACATGGAGTATATACCAGGCTGAAATAGAAATGTGGCCCGGCCGCAAGATCAATAAAGAGGAGAATGCCAGAGCTGTGGTTACTTGGCGCTTGGATTAAGAGCTTCATCGGGTTTCTGCAATCAGATCGGATGATCCCACCAAAGGAACAAAGGGAAGGCTCCAGGCCCTCATTTTAGAGAAGCAAACGAAGAGTCATCAATTTTCTGAAAGTGACTTTATGCCTCGTTAAGACCCATCTAAATTATATACAAGATGACTTCCAAGTAATGGAAAAATGAATCTGTAGATAGTTCTTTTTCTTTCCCTTTTATTTCCTCAAGGATGTGTCTCCAGCAGCCTGAAACCAAATACTTGTTTTGGGGAGAAAAATTCCCACCCCTACAGGAAGATATTTCAAAATGAGCACTTCAGATTTAAATGCAGCTGCACCTTTCACACTCCTCTTCTTCCCCTAGAGCTTTTAGCACCCTGGCCAAGAAAAGCGATTCAAGACCTAAGCACCACACATAATAAGCAATTTACAAACTGAAGCAAGATTAGCTTCAAATACCACTCTTTCCGGAGGAAACTATCTCAATGTGGCAGCTCCATAGATATTTTAATATCTTACAAAAAATAAATCCTAAAATGAAAGGAATTTCACATTCTTAATTTGGAAATAAGGAAGAAATTCATGAGTAAACCAGCTCAATGCAACATCAAAAGGAGGGGAACAACATACTGGGACAGAACCCCACATGTTCTTTTAGCATATTTTACTAGCTGCTAAAATTGGAGTCAATATGAGTGCATGAAAGAAAAATATATCACATCTCCTTCCACCACTCAGCCGTGGCCTGTGACCCTTGACAGCTGCTGGGCTGACTCAATGGCTGTCCAGGCACTGGTGTGGCTCTGCTGCTGCCCTCCACCCCCAGAGCCACATGACACCCTGGGGACAGGCATCAAACTCTCCTCAGAAAGCTGAGTCAAAACTGAGTCATCACCACAAAGGATGATGCTTCAGATTTTAAAAAAAATATAAAGGGTTCCTTCACTGCTGGAGAAGCTGCATCCCTCGTGCAGACGTGTGAAGTTTGGGTTCTTGGGCCAGAATGTGCCACCTGGGCTGTGAAGCCAAGGCTGCACCTGCGTCACTGAGCGGGCTGGAGGCTTCTCATCAATTCCTGTAGCCCAGGGCTTCCAACACCTGCTTACTTTGCTCAGGGAAGAATTTTATTTGTCATGTACCCAGTACTTTGCTTCCTTCCCAGCTTTCCTTGAAGCAGTAGAGAGCATCCATAGCTATATCATGGGGCTGGGAGCAGCCCAGTTTGGGGTGGCATCAGGAATGATGCCATGAAACCTGCAGAAAGCTGAGGAATCAAAAACAGTAACACATCTCTGGGGAGAAAAAGCAGATGGAGCCTCTAGGAGAGGAAGGGCTGCTTCCCCACCAGAGCAGCCCAGTGCAGCTTGCAGGGATGGCATGAGCCCCTTGCTTCACAGGAACCTTGGTATGAGCAGCTCCCCTGAGCCTTCCATTCTGCTGGGAAAGGTTCCTGCACAAAAAGAGGCCGTGTGCATCACAGGACTATCTGGTGTCTGTCTGAGATGTGAAGACACTGGGATAGATGACCTAATCTCCCTTCTGATCTCACGCTGCTGAAATGGCAGGATTCTGCTGATGCAGCGAAAGCAGCAGCAAACTCTGCTATTTCAGCTGTGGGTTTCCACTGGGGTCTGTAATCAATACGAACAAATCGGGCAGCAGGAAACGACTGCTGCCATTTGGCTGCTCTCACCAGAGCTGATGCTGTGCCTGCCAGAGAACAGTTAAAAGCCCCAGCCAGGGTGACAGCAGCGAGTCCTGGCAGCCCTGGGACAGGGCCACGCTGCCACTGCCTCACACACTGCTGGCAGGGCAGCTGGCAGAGCACTGCAAGCCCACGGTGCTCCAGACATTTGTCACAATTATTAGGGATTTATGAGGACGGGGATCGTATCACTTGTCTGAATTGCACTCTGAATGATACCCCTCTCCATAGGTGGCAGTCTCTGAATTAAGCCACTCTGTAGGGAGAAAGGGAGACTGGACATTGAATGCCTCTTTGATAGACACCTCACCTAAACCAGCCCTTTCATGCAGCTCCCAAGTGTTGGCTGGGAACCTTGGAGTAAGTCAGTGTCCAGCCCTGCAGGAAGCCTCACAGCACTGTTGTGGAACGGCTGCTGGTGACCAAAGACCAAGCCCATCCTACTGCGAGCGAGCCCAAGGCCCCATCTTGGCCACGCTGGGGATGTGCACAAGTACTAAAACCAAATGAAGAGTACAAGGATCTGCCCCAGCTGGTTGTCTTTGCAAAGGACTGGCATCTGCAACTACTGGTTGTACAGGAATAGCTGCCCGTGCAAACCTCCAAGCCAGCAAAAGCAACACCCCCAAAAGCACAGCATAAAACACTTTGAAGAGGAGGGATATCACAGACACACTGAGACACTACCTGCAGCTGCCACACGGACACACAGTCCAAAACCCACACTGTCTTGTTTCAATTTGCCTCATACCAGTTTGTACCACAGCATCACAGCAAGTGCTTTGCTCCCTTTCCTAATTGCTATGACTTAGCTCTTGGAATGATACCCGATTGTAGGCAATGATTTTTTGCAAATGTAACAGCTCATCTTTTTCATACCTGAAACCCTGAAACTCATCAAGAAGGAAGCACTGTGGGGGGAATACATAATGTAGTAGGAGGCATGGCATACACCTCTTTCTATGAAACTGCAATCCTAAGGCTTCACAGTTCACACAGTTCCATTTATTGTACTATAGATGGACTTACTGCACTAGCAGAAATCTGGTGCTATTCCTTTCATAATCATCAAAAACGTCGTGAAATCGGTGTTTTTAACAGTTGCACTGAATTTTCTAACATTTTTATTATATGGCATCACAGTAATTCTTTCTGCAGGGCTACATACTGAGGAACAGAACAGTACTACTATCACTGCTCTTTTGATCATTAAACTCCTGTCTTTTAAAGCAATCAATTCTTGCTGATTCATATATAACTTTTCAGAGATGATTATATGAATTCTTATTACCCATTATTACATGTGTGTTTTCAACAATCCTGAGTTTTAAGAAGACATCAGTATTACCATAACCTCCCACAGGATACTCATTTGAGGGCATTAATTTTGAATGTTCTGTAGCACCTACAGCAATCTCTAAATTCAGAGATTGTATTTCAGTTGTATATATCTACCCATGGCGACTGACCAGTAACTGCATATTTATGAATAATTACCTGCACTGTTGGGAAGTGAAGAATCACCTAGTACAAGGTACTAAGCAGAAATTTTGAAGGGATTCTGAAGTCAAATAAATATGTATCTTGGACTTATAGAGAAGGCTGCAAACTCTCACAGCTTTCCTAAAGAACTATCTTAAGGCATTCTAGTTGAATTCTTCATTTAACAATCTGTGAGTACTTCTAAGAAACTGGCTGTCTATATTTAAAAATATTCCTGACAATTCTTTTCTTGAAGCTGAAGGTGCTCCAAACCATCCCTGGCAGAGCGAGCTTATAAACTGCAGTAAGGACACAGAGAAAGCTTGAAGAGCTCACAGGGCAGGTGAGGGAAAGCTGCTGTGATGAAGAAGCACATGCAGCTTATTAACCCCTGCAAATCCAAAGAGAGTGGGCAGTCCTGAGCAATGCACAGCTCTGTATGAACAGGGGTTTAGGATGTGCTACTGCCTAACTCAGCTTCCACAAATGTCTGCTCTGTGTCTACAGCAAAGCTGCTGCCTTCTCCCTATGGAGCCTATCCCTCAAATGCCCAGGGAAAACTACTGCCCACTATGCATGCTCATAAGGAAGCTGGGGCTGTGGTTCCAGCAAGTGTTTGCAAGCATGGCTCTCTAAAAAAAACTGAAAAAGAAGTCAGTTAAGTGTGCACTGTCCATACTGACAGATTTTCTTTTTCAAATTTTGCTTGAGCTGCATATGGCTCTGTAAAAAGCCATTCTTTCCTAAGCATCCTGGCTTTGACAACCATAGCCCAGATTTTAATACTGCACAAAATTCAGCCACCACAGAAATTTGTGCTAATGAGGAAATGTGCCACTGGACTCAATCATTTTACAGGGGAGAAGGAGGGAGAGGAGGGAAGATGTAGGCAAGGCACCAACTGAAAGAACTTGTAAGGACATGCAGGCTGGGCCAGATGACTCCCACGGGACTAAAGTCCATGAGAGTCTCAAAGATACTCTTCAGCTCAGAAGGTGGAAATGGCAATAGCTGCCAGTTTGCTTCCCATGTTCTCCCCAATGGGAACAGACTGGATGGGAACACAATTGACTGGACTGGTTTGGTAAGTCTTTATACATCTTTCTGGAGATAAAGTGTCTAACTAAGCACCAAGAAGTAACTCAGCAGCTACACTATCTCAATGACTGTGCACAGATAAGCTGATTGTGATGCCAGCAGTGAGGAAGGAAGTCTCAACATGAATGCAACCATCGCCATCCCCCCCAAAACTACACTCACCACATCTGATTACCAAAAAGCATTAAGTCATTATGGAAATGCAGACAGAGGTAGAAAGCAATAGGGTCCCCACTACTTTTTTTTTTTTTTTTAATTTTGTTTTGGTTTTCACCTTGGGGGAAAAGGACAAAGACTTATGGTCAGGCAACTTTACAAACACAGTATTTGGAAGAAAGGAATTTCATGTTTCATCTAAACCCCTCTGGGCAGAGCTGGCATTAGGCTGAAGTGAAGTGTGCCACATGCCTCAATGGGAAAAAAGCAGATGGTGATAATAAGAGGTGGAATATTTCTGCTTCCCATCTCTGAGTGCTCCATTTACTCTTAACTAGCTGTTTCCTGCTCAGTGCAGCAGATATTGCTCCTGCCTGAGCACAGTCAACTGACCTGAAACAGTGGCAAGTTCGTATCATGGGATCACTGGGGTCTGGGTCTTGGTTCCACCAAGCATGAAAATGACCCTCACAGCTTTCTGTGTTATTTTAGCTATAGATACAAATAATAGGAGACATACAATAATTTCATGGAAATAGCCCAGTAGTAAGTAATGACTTTAGGACAAAGGGTGAGCGTTGTGTTCTTAACCTAAAAATGGAACAGTGACATGGTAGTTATGAGCCATTACCAGAGGAAAAAGGGACATATCAAAATCCATACCTGACAACTGAGGTTACTGACATGCCAAACAAGGCAGTCAGTGTCAAATAACCTGAGAACAACCCTGCTGGCACAGGCTTAGCTTAGCCCACAGCAGTGCTCCTACAGGCCATCTAATGCAGCTTTTGCTAACTGGAGCATGACTGGTAGGAGCCAATGAGTAAAGTTAGGTTGCTTGCACCATCTGTTACCTGTCAGGTTTTCCACAGAGTTTGTTCTAGGGTAGTGTGTAACCAGCCAAGCTGGAGGATGGATCCTTTAGTTAAACCTTCAGTTTATGCCAGATGTGCTGGCAGCTCTGTGCTATGTTTTCTTTTCCCCCTAACTGACAGTTGAAGAAACTTGACAGCATTTTCTACCAGCTGCAGCACTGCAGTTACCATTTCCTGCTCTCAGAGCTGCCAATTTCTCTCCAGTAACCTAGAGAAAATTCCTTTTCTGGGAAAATGATGACATGTGAGCCCTGCATACATGAATCCCAGCTATCCTTGCTATAATTTCCTGAATGAGCTGTTTTCAGTTATATTCCATGTCAATGGGATGAGAACAGGGGTTTGCTGCTAGCAGACAATCCCTGACAGAACACGGACTCAAAACTCAGCCCTTCTCTTTACTCTGACTTTACTGGGAAGTCCCAAACCAGCACTGCACACTGTTTCACAGTGACCTCCCATGACCACTGCTGAGCCAGTTCCATGGCTCACTCCCACCTGAAACAGGAACATCCACTCTGGATACCCTGTTAAGGCACGCTGACCCAGCAGTGTGAGGTTTTAGCACAGCTACCATCTTTCTGCAACCCCAGAGCAGGGACCTGCACTTTTAATGCTGAAGAATATAAGCTGCCCTCTGATGAAGAGATGAAATTGCAAGATGGAAGGACCTAGTTAACCTTGTGATCGAAGCAGTATGCTTGCAAAGATGGAAAGGAAGATTTGCTGCTAATTTGTATGACTGCTTTCTGGTTTTTCTCCATGCCACCCCATCAGACATTAACTTACTGATAAGCACGTATTTTATTTCGCTGACACTTCAAAATAACCCAAGTGAAAATCAGTTATTCGCTGCTTTCAAGGAGAAGATCTAACGAGAAGTACAAAACTAAGTTAATCCAGAAATTACCTGCTATATTTTCAGGTAAAAATTACAAGACCAGAAAGAGTATTTGGCCACGTTGCCTGACCCACCATGGCAAATTTCACGCAGCAGCCTTCACACTCGCCTTGTGCTCTATTTCCACATATGCTGGGCTGAAAGGTCTTGCAGAAATGTGTTCAGCGTCAAGTAACATCAAGATAGAGAGAAGCCAATACTTCCAGTGGCAAATCAGCCCCACTGCTGGAGATCTGAGCCTTATTTCTGCTTCACTTTCTCTGGTTTCAGCTTACAGTTATTGATTCTTGTTCTGGCTCTGTCTGATGGATTAAACAGCCATTCCTTGCAGCTAGCACCTTTTCTCACTTCAGGCACTCATACTCCACAAATATTTCACCTCTTGCTCCTCTTTCTGCTAAGAGCAGCACAGAGAGCTTCCAGTCTTTTGTTGCATGGAATATTTTTTTCATTTGCAGATTACTTTTTGTGGCCTTTTACACACCCCATATTGTAGTCAGGGCCTGCATTCTTCACTGTCAGAAAAAAATGTGGGCACGTGAAACATTTGTTACAGCACTTGTCCTTACGGTAACTTTAGGGAGCGTAACAAAGAACAAGAACCATCTCCTAAATAAAATCTGTACTCCTGGTAAGAATGGTTGACCTCTCACTCTCATTTGTGCTTCCTCCTTTCCCAGCAACAACTTAGCTCTTCTGTCCCCATCTTCTACAGCTCCAACACATACTCAACATATAAATGAGGCTCATTCGAAGACTGGGATGGAGAGCAGTACATGCAGGAAAAATCAATTACAAACCTACGTCTATTTCTGACAGTTTGGTCTTTCAGAGAAAATGTTTAATGAGGGTATTTTTTATAAAATGTAACAAATGGAATTCTTTCTACAGCAATTTTGTTTTTTATGTTATCTGTCCATGCAGGATTTCAGGAGTGACTAGGCACAGCCATGGTGCCAGCTCCTTGTCCTTGTGAGGTGAGGAATGGCTTGTTCCTGGTTGTCATTACAAGAGCATAATGTGACATTTGTATAAGTAGCAAGAGAGCAGCTTGGTGTTAGTCATTAACGCCCATGAAGCCTCTGCAATGGCTCAGGTGAGAGGACAGGCTGGCCCTGCTGTCCCCACTGGAAACCAACAAAGCAGCTGTGCAAGGAGCCCTTGGGGGCTCAGCCCAACTACTGCAGTGCTGGTTACAGGGACATCCAAGCATGGGCAGGTTTGAAACCCCCATGTTTGACCTGCAGTGTGCTGCACTGCTGGAAACCAGCTGCCTCTCAAGATTTTCATCTTGCTTACATCCTGTGAAACATAGGGAACCCCCAAAACTTACCACACATGGCAATAAAACAGCATGCTTAGGAGAAGGAGGGATCCCACTAAAGCAGTAGGCTTTGTGTGTGTGCTTAGAAGTTTCAGAGAGAGACAGGAAGAACACCTCAGGTGTACAGCAGAGCACAGGGACACCAGGTAACCTCTGTGCCCAGGACATGGCAGCGACAGGCAAGACCTACACCAGTGAACAAAGCAAAGGCTGTTTGCATTGGCACAGCCAAAGAACTAAGAAAGTAAAAGAAACACACTACTGGAGAGGGGAAGTTGTGTGAGACCTTTGAGTGCAGGGCCCAACAGAGCAAACTGCATAAGAAAGGACAAAGAGAACCAGAGCAGGATCTGAAGAGGCACTGATGACCTTCTGACAGCAGGGGAACAAGCCTTTGCTCCACTGATATCTTGATTATAATGGCAACTTTGAGCAAGACAGACTCTTAGTCTCACTTTCACACACATTTAGCGTCTGAAGGAAACACTGATTGCAGAAAGACTTAAAACTCCTCATCTCCTCTCCAACTTCTGTTGAAATTAGCCCCAGGTTCAACAGAGACAATGACGGAGACAACATGCAAAAAAGGAGGAAGGAACACTCTGAGCAAAAATCTAGCAATCAGGATTATGGTGACAATTTCAGCCACTAATTAGTAAAACAAAATGTTAATTATTGCTACTCCCCTCTTCCTTTCACCATGGCTCACACAGCTGTTCACAAATTGATACCCATGGAAATGAGTGTGAGCCAAGCCTGGGTAGTATTCACACAGTATCAAAAGAACACATTTGCATTCTTTGCCAGAAGAATCAATTTACCTTGATTGATGATTGAACTTCAATAAGTTCTTTAATATTTTGGTCATTAACTGTGACACTGTAACAGTGTCACCATCAGAGTGCTGTTGTATTTCACACCATGGCTCTTATTAGCTGCACTCTGTAATATGCTTGAACTTCTAACTGAGCCCTTTTCAATATTGATAATCAACAAATTTCAAAGATGATCCCTCAAAACAAAGGATCATAAAGCTGCCCAGAACACTTTATGAACACAGTGATTCCTGTCACTGAAGAGGTTGGACAGTGCAGTGTAGATGCACAGGGTGCTGCTAAAAGCAGCAAAGGCCTCCTTCACTCTGTTGGTTTTGTCATCAGTTCACTTCCCCCCAGTAACACTGAAACATTACTTCTGACTACAAACCCTGCTCCTGCTTCAAAATGACCTGCAGTAATTTCATTTTTCCTCTTAGTAACATTCAAAATGAGATCAGCAGTAATACTTCTCTTTATGCATTGGGCTAAATGTAGGCAGACCTAAAACAACCTGCCTGATGAGAGATATATGTCTAAAGTCAAAGAGCTAGAGGCCCTTAAAGGTGCTATAAAAGGAAATAAAAGAAAAAAAAATAAAAGATATTGTTGCTATATTGCAGTTGAAAAATAAGTGAAGAAAATAAAGAAACAGTAGTTAATGCAAACAGCAAAATAATCTTCAGGGCACCAGGCAGCTCCACTTGAGTTACAACAGCAGCCTCAGCACTGGACTCTTGTCCTGTCTCTTATGCTGCTGAGCTGTGACACATGGACTGTTTACTGTCACAAGAAAGCATGAAACTGCTCCTGTTACAGATATGAATGCCAGTGATGCAAAATCTGTCTCTGCAGAACATCTCCTGCTTGTACTGGAGCAGCATAGCCCAAGCCTATCAAAGTTGAAGCCTGGCCTAAAGCCATGGCAGATAGCTCAAGCACACGGCTGCTGAACTGGGGTAACGCACAAGCAAGGTAAATTAGCCCACGCTTATTTCCACACGATCAAAACAAGATCCTTTTTGAGAGCCAGCAGAGCACCTGTGTACTGAGTCACACCATGTGGTGCAGGTGTATCCTCAGCTTCCCATGGATACAGCCAGCTCGCTTCCAGCCGCACACGGCACGGCAGGAACATGGAAGAGCGAGAGAAAAGCCGGTAACATTTCAATGCTGCCTTCAGAGGTGAGACAACTAATGAAACTGAGATAGCAGCGCATCTGTTAAAGCCAGGGGACAGTGGGAACCTGCACTCTGCTCCTGCTGCAGGAGAACTGGCTGTTGGCTGGCTGTTAAGAATTAAAATGGTGCTGTCAACAGTCTAAGTCTCGCATGATTACACACCTTTAAAGCCAATCAGGAAGAAAATAAATTCAGATGTGTGTGGCAGGAGCTGAATAGGGAAGATACCACAACAAGTTTCCATTACCTTTTAAGAGCTGGTCAAATATTAATCACTATGAAATCTCTTGACAAAACCAGCAGTACAGTTCAGCCTTTCCACATATGCAGAAATATAGAACACATGGGTGAGGATCTCAGGATCTTTCCATCTGTGCCAGACAGTGTAACAAAGCACACCTTGCTTCTCCAGTGGCACTGGCAGAGAGCTGATGCACTGTCCACAGCAGAAATACATCCACTGAATGTGGATCAAGGATTTCTTGGCCTGAGGACCTGCTGCTGAGGTGACTCTCACAGGAGAGCCTCTGAACTGGACCTGACCTCCTCGGTCCTGAAGCCTGCTCATAGTAGTCAATGCCTATTGCTATAAGCAAGAAAAGGAAAATCCTCCTATTCTATTTAAATTTTCTTGTATCCCTCTGGAATAGTTCTAAATTCTCCCTTACCCAAACCTGCAAGAAGTGATTATTTTTTTTAAAAACGTCTTGTTTGTCTGTGGTATTCTCTGATGAAAAAGTAAAGATGCAAAGAAATTCTTACCTTTGCATCTTTTGGTTTTGCATCTCTGCATATTAACAGAATATTCAATGAACTCATTTAATACTTCTCAGTGATCTACAAATAATCCTTTGTGGTTTTGAAATGTGGCTATAGGCAGAAAAATGACTGTATCATTTTTTTAACATAACTGTTCTGTTCCCTGTGTGTAATCAGTCATGTCTGCTAAGTATATTTATAAAAATGAAGCTAAACATCTTCCCATCCTATTGTTTTGCAAAATAAATGTAGCTCTAGGAGAGAAGGCTGGCATCTATTCTGGCTCATACATCATTAATAGAATTACATGCAAAATCCTGAATTGCTGTACGGCTGAAGTAATATCCCGATTTTACTCCGTTTTTCACTGAGCCTGCACTGGTGGTAGCAGAGAGACTACCACCAGCACACTTCTCATTCTGAAGTCAAAACCTCTCTTTTTACCTGTCTGGAGTGAAAGATGGAAGTAACAAACATCCCCCGCCCTTCCAAACACGATGAACTCTGTAGAAATATGACAGTAAAAAAGCAAGCTTCTCTAAAGAGCTGGTATGTATGTTCAAGCAAAATGCTTTAAACAGAGCCAGTGGATTTAGGGAGATGCACTCTGAATCCAGACACATCTCCAAGCACACTGACATGACAGTTTCTCTGAAGCAGCTTCTTACCAAGGTGTTCTCACACTGAGGCAGCTGCTGGGGTGACAGCAAGATGGTTCTTGATTCAGCTTATTTTGGTTGAGCCTGTAGGTGATTTCGACCATATTTTCTCCCAGGTGCTGCTGCATTAACTGTATGAGGAATGCACCATGCACTGAAGCTAACAGAGACATATAGCTCTGAAACACAGACAGTTACAGATGCCCATACATGCTTCCTTTCTTATTAAGGAAAAGTGCTGCTGTTTATCCTGTTAGGATCCCTACAGCAATTCCTCAGCCTAAATGTGCAAATGCTGCCTCTGCTGTGTCCTGCCTGGCCCTCTGAGCTGCACCAAACCCAAGCAGCACAGGGAGTGTGCCCTGCCACTGGGCTGTGAGTTAATCTGGAGAGGACACCATTGGATCCCATCTTCTGCATTCCTGTGAAACCCTGTGGATTATCTCTGCATCTTTTGTCCAGTTCCCCTGCAGCTGGTCCCTGGAGAAAATGAGCCTTTCTGTGCTAGGAGGAGGCTCAGCACAGATGCAAAGCCACTGGAAGGGACAAGCTCTGCAGGGCTGTATTTGACTGCACAGAGGGGGCAGCTCAACTCCAAGGGACCATCCCAGCGAGGCAGATCAGCTTCAGTAAGCCAGGCAAAGCCAAATGCGAGGAGCAAAGATGTAGAGTGAAGAAGTGAGTTCTCAGATGTCCTAACAACAGCAGTGACTTGTTGCCATACAGAACTGTGATTCATGCAGCAAATTTGTTTTCACACAGGCAAACTCAAGCATCTGCACAAACCTTGACTGAGAATTTGGGGGGAGGGGAAAGGCCCTTTGGGTCCAGCATGAATATGAGCAGATACATGTGCACACATGAGTATGTGACAGTGAGAGAAATGCAACACTCATAAGTGAATATTTTATCCCTGAATCCACCACCACTTATTTTCTTTTTTGGTTACATCAAGCTTGGCATTTTAAAAGCTTGTTTTCTGGTTTGGTTTTTGTTGGCTTTTTTCCCCCTCTTTCTTTCTTGAAACTCCGTGCTATTTTGAATTTGTTTTAAGATGAATGTTGCTTTCATTCCCATCCCTGGTACCTAGACGGCATTTCTGAGCCTCTGCTGCAATTTCACTACGTTTAGCACTTACTAGGCAATTATCACTGAGTCAGGTAGAATGACAGCATTTTTTCAGTTCAAGCACACAATTCCGTATTTCAGTGAGCTGATTTTTAAACTATTTAAATGTTAATAGCATCCACATAATTGTACAGATCAGAATGTCACCAGCTAATCCTTGTGCCTTCCAGCTGACTTCTGTCAGCTGCTCTTTTGCTTTCGTTATCAATGCCAGGATATATTTTTGATCATAATTATTAGGGTGAAGTCAGAAACACTTTTATTTGTATTCCTAGGTGCTTGCATCTTTCTGCTCTTAAATCTCACCAGCCCATCATTTCTTACACTAGCAGAATCTCAAAGCACTGCTAAGGCATCACAGAATGGAATTAGTTTTTACTGCAATCCTCCATTTTCAAAACAACCAGTACATGATTGCTACAGTTCTCAGGGGAAACCAGCTTTAATGTGTGTTCATATTCCCCCTGCATTTCAACTCAAAATGTTTGAGAGCATCCAAAATATTGGAGTGTGAGACAACAGAGGAATGTCCATTTGGGATCACAGGAAATAAACCACCTTCCTCTGCCTCCTCCTAGGTTTTCCTTTTTTTGTTAAAATGCAATTTAGACTTTAAAAAACAGTATGAAAATCTTCAGACAGTTTCAAGGCAAATGTAGCTCTGCTACACCACTTTTGCAGTACAAGAAACTGTTTAAGCAGAAGGGTATGAGCAGATCCTTGTAAGCCAAAGTATCCTGCTGTAATGGGAAATGATGAGGGAAAATGGTTTCAAGGAAAATCTATTACCATTCCCCTGTGACGGCCAAATAAAAGAGTACATGCTATTGCCATTGAGTCACAAGAAAAGTGAAATTAGAGAGAGTTCTGGTAATGTGCAGATTTTGACATGCAGCTCCTCCAAAAGGAAGTGGTACAGAAATAGTAACTGTCATACAGTCATTTATTAATAGCTATATTTGTTACACATATGCTCTGTGCAGACAGATTCTCCCACCAACTCAGCCAACCTGGTCTGTGAGAACTGGGAGGGCAGCCTGGATCCACGACAAAACAAGCAGTTAAAAAAAACCCCAAGCATGACAGAAACAACACAGGATCAAAACAAGAAAAAGCAGCACAGACGAGTCAAGAAAGTGGAAAATCCAGAATGACTTAGTGCTGCCATGAAAGTTGTGGGAAATGAGAAGATAGCTGAACTAAGTAACAGAAAAGTAGGTCTGGTAAAAAAGGGAGAATAGAGCTTCATTTAGGATTCAAGTGTTTGAGCTGCTCAGCACTTTAAAAAAAAAGTATAGGAAAGAAAACTCAGCTTTTAGTTTTAATGCCCATGTGTTATGGGAATTAGCTAACAAATTTACTGTATAAATTGAAATTATTTAAAATATGTAGAGAGGTAAGTCATCTGAGAATCCAAAAAGCAAAAGAACCTACTGCAAGAAGAAGGAAAAAGGGTGATCCTGGAATCACTGCCCCGTAATGACAACACTGTAACAACAAATGCCATCGACAAACTTGCCTATATTAAAGTGCTATACAGAAACAGCAGGTGAGGAGTAAACCAAGCTTTTCCTTCTGGTTGGATTACACAGCAAACAGAAGAAAAGTGTGCTATAGCACTTCTTTAAAGCCATCCCAAAAACTAAAGCGGACTGGGATCCTGGTGAAGATGGTTGAAAACTTACTAAATGTCCATAACTAAAGGGCAAGGATAAATGACAACACGCTACCCCTGAGACTGGTGTTAGGGACGGATCTTATTTAACATTTTAATTAATCTAGGAATAGGGAAATCATTGCTAGTCACATGAGGAAAACCCAAGTGGCAGGCTATAATTAACCACTAACCCACCCAGAGACTAACGGGAGGAGGAAGCATTAGAATCTTCTATGCTGATAACCTACACATCACTTATATTTTCCTTAGGATTATAAGATGCTTCACACTGTATCGGATTTTCACCCTGCTTGTTCAGATCACAGCTCTGACTCTGCTGTCAAAACACACTGCAGTGAGAAATGAGGCAGCACACATACCTCACTTCATGCCTTCAGCTGGCATGGAGCATTGATACAAGGTCTTAAAGAATTCACCAAATTGGTCAAACTTCAGGGTACAGCAACATTTGTATCCTGGATTTGTGATACAGCAACATTTGTATCCTGGATTTGTGAAGATGCGGAGCTTCTTTTTTGATGAAAAGCACCTGTGAAGTCCAGGGTTATTGTGCTCCCTTTTGCCATTTCTTGGATAAATGTCATCGTTTTTAATGCTACCAATCTTCTTCTATAGCCGGCAGAAAAGATTTTCTAAGGCAAAAAAAATGACTTGTAGGTGCTTAATTCCCATTAAAATCTACTGGGGAGATAAGTATCAAACTCCTATTGGAGCCTTTGGGAAAGTCTTCCTCTAAACCATTGTTATCTACCCTTTCAACACCTGAAATAAGTCACTCATATAAGATATATTATTAAAACAGGAGATGTTTGAATCTGCAGAAATCACTTTGTGGCCTGAGAAGTAGTTTTTTGGCATCCCCGTGCAAGTATGAGACAAGATGCACTTGAATTCTGCTTCTAACCTCTATTTTAGGCAATGTAACATGAGAAGGAGGATGTGTCATCCATCTGACTCAGCACAATTGTCTCATTTGAAAACTCCACAGCAAGTCTTGACTGGTATTAATGAATAGTTGTATTTGGTTTAGAGGTGAAATATTACATATTTAAAAAAAAACAGAACATAGAGACCATGAAAGAAAAAAAGAGCTCTGGACAAGAGATCTGCTACTGCCAATATTCTTGTTAGTTGCCTCTCCTGTGTTTTTCCAAGGGACCACTTTTTGCTCTGGATGCATGAGCTCTGGCATTGATGATGAAGAACTGATGATTTAATGAGAAGTTGTTAGCCCCTCACTCCCCATCCATGGGGAACACACTCTTTATCAGGGCATTTCACAAATGGCTGGTGCTGGGGATCAGATACAAAAAAGTGCTAGAAAATACACTAAAAAGGCATGTCACACAGTCTGACCTGGGCACTGTCTCTGCACTCCAGGAATCCCTCCCCACTACCTTAATGTTTCTCCCATGGCACTATTCTTCTACAGAGCTCAATGGCTTGTAAAAGAGGATGCACCACAGTCCCCTTTGACAGACCTGGAGCCCTGTGAAAGAAAGTAATTTTCTACAGTCACCTGAGAGATCTCTTGTGGAGCCATGGATATCCTTAATGTCTCTAGGGACCCAAGCCCAGAAGAGACAAACAGGATTTTGTATCTCTAGCTGTCTGCTGAGTCTGCTGGGGAGATGGCCACTGTGATGGCAACTCTTACACTGCAAAAGGCTGAACCTGCTGGAGCCATACTGAGGTAACAAGTTCATTTCTGACAGCTAATACAGGGAGATTCACTGCTAACTTTTAATCAGCAGCAAGTTAAGACAAATTGGAAGCCATGACCTACAAAGCAATGCTCTGCAAATCCCCCTGCCAGCCTCCTGAGGATGGCAACTCCCCCAGCACACAGCCACGATAAACGGATCCTTTTACAAGGTCTAACTCATTTAATCATCCCTTCTGCTTGTATTAACCACTTCTGCAAGGGTATCTTTCCTGTGTGGATTGCTTAAGTTAGGTCAAAAACCTGGTCTTGTTTTCAAATCCACATTCATGATGAAAGCCTCCAGTCTAAGACTTCTATTCTTCTGAGACCCTCAGAGTTATAAGCACTGTGAATAATTCTTTTGCTTTTTCTCCCAGCCTGCTATAGGGCTGTCTCCCTAAAGCACAAAACACTTTTCCTTGTTGAATTCTCTCCATGTGTCTCCTCTGTACTCAGTGAAATAGCCTGACATGATGGGCTGGGTCGAGGTATACAATGACCAGTCTCCCTTTGAGCAAGAAGCTTCTGTTCCCAGCAGAAGGGCTGAACCCTGGGTAATCTATTCTCTCCCTACCTGGCAAAGGAAGCAGCAAAAGAATAAGTTCACTGCACTTCTAACTGAAAAACTGTCACAGAAGAACAAATCTCAGACTTGAGCCTTCAACAATGAACTTTAATTTGAAAATGGCACCAAGTTTTGACCTGAAGTGAACAGCTTCCCTTGATGAAGCAGACAATTAGAGAGGAAGGAGCAACCTCCGAGCCTTCAGCCAGCCTGAGCCACTCCTTAGCAGAGGCAAAGACTAAGCTGAGGCTCCATCCCCCCGAGATGATCGACTCCAAGTCACAAGGCAGAGCTGTGAACCACTGGAGCCCCATGACTATGACAGGTTTTGGGTGGCTCTAAAGGCACAGCCAGGAGGACTGCACAGCTCCCTGCAAGGCAGGAGCCTGCCTGACTTGCACAAGAGCAAGGCTGGCACCAGCACGGCGCTGCTTTGTGCCTACATGTGCTGTCTCCCCTGATTGCACATACCCTTGATTTTGGCAGCATGTCTTCTAACCCTAATGGCACTCCCTAAATGGAATTTTCCAATGTTTATGTTTCCTTCTTTTCTCCACAGTAATTTTCAGTGCATTGAATGTTTCAGGGATTCAGCTACATAAATAGATACCCTAATCTTGTAACAACACACTAGATTACATAATTGCGATTAGGATGGGTAATTACACAGTGCCCATGTGAGGCAGACAGCTTCGACACTCCACATCACAACTGTGTCAAAATATTTTATTTACAGAATACTAGTAGTAACTCCACAGGCTACAGTAGAACGTTAATTTTTTTATATCGTTATACAAAAATAATAATTAGGAAAGTCCTTCAAGTGCTTTCATTGTGTTTCTATTTTGCTAAGAAAAACCACACTGTTGGGGTTCTCACCACCACAGAACATTTTAGCAGCAAGCCAGTTTTCACAGTGCTAGCAAGAGTGCTCCTGTTCACTGGAGAAATGTTACATATTAGAGACTATTCTAATGCTTTTCTGAAGTAAAGCTTACAGAAGAAATAAAAAAATGACCCATGGTAGTTACTTTTGTCAATGTATTTAGCTCTCATTTTGATCCGCTGATGACCTATTACTTGAGGTGAATCACAACTATATCCTAATGCCAGAGCTTACTCACCAGCTGTGTGAACTACCTGGAATTGCATGCAAATTTTATTTTTGTTTTCCCTTAGGACCTCAAAATTATACTACTTACGCTCCATCATAGAAATTTCAAAAATCACAAAGACCCTCTGTAAGACAGTGAAGCATGCAGAAAAAGCTCTCTATTGGCAGGGATTACATCAGGTGTTTTTCAAACAGCCAGCATTCCAAGGAATGAGATGAGGTTAAGTAACACTCCAAACATGACTCAGGAAGCCTAAGGAAGGGTTTAGGCACTGCAGCCCAATACTATAAATGTCACAAGATACTGCTTCACAGGAAAAAAAAAAAAGCAAGTGCTGGATGACTCCAACTGACCTGACATGGGCTTAATTGCATGTTTATTTCACATATAGAATAGGTTAGATTAGTATTTTCCAGACAGCTAACCTGGAACTTTATTAAATAATCATGAAGCTGCACGAATACCGAAATCCTCTAATCACTGTCACATTCAGCGCATCACATGAATTTTAGAATCGACCATGACAAACACACACTAGAGGTTCTCACAGTGAACTGCTATTATGTTAAAATACATTTTTCAGAGGTTTTAAGAAGTTTAATTGTATGTGATGAAACATGACACCTAAGCATTTGATTTATTACTAAGCATGACTCTATATTAGTGAGACTGCAGAGCATACAGTGTTGTGGAATTATTTTTACTCTGTCATGACAGATGGAGTCAGCGTTTGGTAAAGACTGTGCAAGTGTGCAGACATGCTGCAGGTGGGATCCTCTCTGCTGCCTCCTCCAAGCCAAGCTGTTATACTTGAAAACAGCACATTTCAGATGACGAAGAAATCATCATCTATGTTTTCAAAATGGCAACATAGATTTTAAACTTCTCTGTAGGGAAAAAAAGTCTGCCCTGCCTAGAAAGAATCACAGAAGAGAGATGTAAGCCTTAATGATTTGAGGGGATCTATGGAACAACAATCTTTGAGCATTGGTCATAATCCTACCCTATGACAGGTGTACATAGCTCATGCTGCAGTGGTGCAGAACTACCCCACGGAGGTAGCAGTAGATGCAGCGAGGTGACAGACTGTGATTTCAGCTTTCAGCACACCCATGCTTTGCTTTCTGTCCTCTCATCCACTTAGCAGGGTATCCCATTTTATGCTCTGCTCTCTACCATGCAGGACAGCACCCCATGGTGCTTGGGTGTACACATTACAAACGGTGAGTTTCCCTGCCCAAGATGGACAGCAGAGCTGTCCCAGACCAAGGCACACCTATGCACTGATTTCCACTTTGTGCCTTTAAAGCTGGCACACTGACAGCAGGGCTGAAGTGCCAGAGCAGCACCCTGCCTGCAATGGCCCCAAGGAAGAGCCTGGACATGTTTGTGGGGGCACAGCTCTATTGACAAAAGGAAATAACCCCCTGCCTTCTACCATCTCTACAGAGATGATAATTGGCAGCTGCATTACAACCAGCTTTTCTGTCTTTCCTACTTATTTCACCCTTGTGAGAGATCCTCCATGACCTCCTCTGCTGTGCCCCAGCATGTACTGGTCACAGTCTCTACAGCTGGAGCAAACCCCAAGTTACGTAAGCTTTCATTGGAGATCTCTTCAGCATGGCATGTATAGGATAATACTGAAACTGTTACTCCATGATTTACGAAAAATGTGGTTAATACTTGAAAAAAGACTTTTAAAACTGAATTCTGACACTTTTAAAATACTGTTGAAAGCCAGCAATACCCTCTCCCCACATTTCTGAGCTGACACTAAACTTTCCTACAAAGCTAATTATATCACCAAGAAAGGCATCTGACAATGTCCAACAGGCTTGGAAATGGTCTCAATCAAGGCCCTTGGCAGCAAGTTCACATTCTTCTGGGGAGAAACTTTATATTAAATCTCCTTGACATCAAGTGCTTTGGACTGGCCCCTTTCCAGTAGCTCAAGATATCACTGCCCAAACTTAAGGAGTGCTTTGTTCCAGCTGGAAGCAAGCTTACAGCTAGATCAAATGGAGGTGGGAGTAAATCTCTGTATTTCAGGAAAACAAGATGACATCCACTCTAACCCCTACTTTTAAGAGAGGCCAAAAAAAGGGCATCAATTCAACAGGATCAGAATCAAGCGTTTTATTGGAAAAACTATTGTTAGCTAGGATAGTTCAGCCTCGTATTCTGCAGTTTTACCAATGCAGTGTACTCTTGTGTGACTAGAAAAAGCTGTGCTCCCCCAGTAACTTGTTTCTGGGCTATTCTGACAGAAGGGGACTGGCTTCCTGCCTGAAAGCAAAGGTGCAAACTACACCAAGAGCCAGGAAAAACTACTGAAACAAATGCCCGTGGTAATCTTTGAAGCTCAAGTAAGCTCTCAAGCTCTCAGGGCAATTCAGATGCTTACTGTTCTTTGTTTAAGTGTTGAGTTCTTTATGGTTTGTCTTTGTGCATGCTTTATACAGACGCTGACAAATACTAAACCAGCATTGTAACATTTCAAGGCTGATTCTCACTGATAAAATGCTCATTCAGAGGACTCCAGGGGACTAGATGTCATGTTCCCTTTCAAAAATACGGCTGAAGTGAGTATTCTGTAAAAATTCAAAACAGATCTTGGATACAAAGAGCAATGGAAGATAAGCAGTGCATAAGGGGACACTGAATAGGTCATGGAATCTCCAATAAATATTACTGGAAGTACTGAGGTTCGATTCATAACATCTCTAAGGACATTTATCATTATTACTGGCAGATTATGTGCTTTGTTTTAGGGGAAGCTGACAGAGGACTGCTGTTATAACTGTTCCTAATAGATGATTACACATCATTACAGATACTTCAGCTTTGATTCTGGCCAACTTCTGTTGATTTATAAACACCATTGCCTACTTTAAAGCCTGCAATCAACCACATTATGCACTAGATAATGAATACACTCCCTAACTTCAGGTAATAGGCAGAAACTCCATTAGACAATAGCTGAATGAAAGGGAGTTCTATATATATCCCTGTCTTCCCAAGTGTTCTGGTGTGACATTCCTACTGTATTTCTAAGAATGGGGTTTCCTGCCAATCACTCTGAATACGAGCCTAAGTAGCTGTCCTCCTCTGAGACAGAGCCTGCTCTGTTCACAGCTACAAAAATCGTGCTACACAGGTGGACAACTGGAAAGCCTCAGTGAACCGCTTCCAAATTCTCTGCACAAATACATGCTGGGACAGAGCCATACCTATACAAAAACAGGGATGAATTAGAAAAAGCTGCAGAAACGCAGCACAAAAATCTCCTCCACCTTAGTTTGCCATAATTTAAAATACAGAACAGAATAAAAAAGTAACTGGATGGATAGGCGAGAAAAGGCTGGTCCTGAAATCTCACCCAGAGCGGCCAGAAAAATGGAGTCAATAGTAACAATCACACAGATCTAAAGACCTCCACATTTCTCCCTCCTCTGACGTTTCCCAGCACATCCCTAACCTATTAGTTCATCTTGCCAGCAGTCATTCTCCTTTTCTGCAATGTACAAGGCCAAGCACATTACCAGTCCTTAACAAGCTGTAATAATGATTGATGATTACATATGGGCAAGGCAAAGTTAAGATGAAGAACTACATTAAAACAGCATCAGAATTTCAGGGAACTTTATCTGATAAGCACTTAGGGATAAGAAGAGTAAAGAAGAGTAGCTACAAACACCACTAAGGAAACCCTTCTGGATCCATCAAGGAGAAAGAGAGGTACATACAAAGAGAATTAATAAAAAATGGATAAGAACAAGCACTGTATATCCCCCATAATCTCTCCTGATATCAGGTTAGCTGCAAATCTGTATAGGCATAACATGTGCCAAAGCCTCAAACTACTCTTCCAAGCAAAACATCGTTCAGCCTAAAATATTGATTTTAATTTTAAGTCACTGCTTCTGAGAGGTTCCACTCCATTCTATTGAGACTTCTGCACTAAGAATCAGTGAAATTACACAGTTCCCAGTGGTGTGCATGCTGCAGGCAACATACCTATGACTCGCCCAGTAGAATTCCCTCAGAAGAGAGAACCCATTTGAACTGAACTACTTGGGTGTTCACACTATAGCTCTCTGGCTGCTGGGGTCATATTAACAGGTGACTCTTTTTGGTCACGGCCTTTTTTTAAAGCTACAAAGCAGCCAGTCTTACTATACTTCACATAATTGCAGGCTTTCTTATGTTAACAATTACTTGATATGAACTGAATTCTTAAAGATGAAAATCTGTTTCCAAGATGTCTTCTGTCTCAGTGAGCTTCATGGGCAAGAACTAGAGCTGTAGGTTTTTGGTGTTTGTAAAACAAACAGGTCTTGCAGAAGCTCCGAGTTTCATTCTGTTGAGTCCCGTGGGCATGGAAGGACAAGAGTCTCTGCCAAAAATGTAACACTCCATAACAGAACAATTTTCTCTTTTCTGTCCTGTCTTTTCACTCCTCAGTGTTTAACATAAGAGTTGTTTAAATCATAGAAGCATTGTCAGAAAGTCAAAGAGCTAAAGGTTTCATCATACCATTTACAGACTGCCAGATGCTACAAGCTTGTTATATCCAACTTTGATTAGCTGTAAAATGAACCTACAGACAAATTACTGCTGTTTGCCCAGATAACTTCTCCTTTTTTGGGTTCAGGATTTGTATCTGTCATTTAGCTAAGTAGCAGCCAAGATTACTGGCAGAGTATTCTCTTCATCCCTGGCCCTTTAGCTTCTGATAACCGTGGTGTAAACATATTACAACAGTGCAAGATCCCTACTGACTGACAGCCACCATTAGGAGCATTATATTGTACCATATTTATTCAACACAACTTCTGCAATCCCTTTCAGAAGATACAAACAAAATAGCAGGGGAGGCAGAGGGTCTGCAGAAATCTCAAACTTCTCCCTGCATCACATGGCCAGACCCCCTTTAAAGCCTTTCTTTATAACATTCTGCCTTGCTGTCACTCAGCATCACCATGATGAAGGCTGAGCAGCCCATCTTTCTCAGTTCTCTTTTTCCTCCTTTCACTTTCCTTGGCAGTTGCCAGTATTAGTGCTGTTCCTGTTGTCCTGCCTGAGGCCCCTCTTCCTTGGCCTTCCAATGCATTTCCTATCCTATATTACATTAAAATCACTCAAATTTTCTCTCGACTTCATCCTGTGAAGTTACTGCACAATGAGTACAGTAGCTCCTCTCTTGATCTTCTAAATCCACCCAAGAAACCAGCAACTAATCCTCATCCTTACTGGTTGCTCAGGTGATGCTTTGTTAACTGTGCTCAAGCTCCCTCACACAGGAAGCACTGCACCATCTTCTGCTTTGCTTACTCTCACACATTTAAGATCCCCACATTTTCCTGCAAAGCTCTGCCTAAGGCTGTCACCTGCATGTTTCTGCGTGCTGACCTTCCTGAACATCCTTGAATTGGAAACAGTGCCAGATTCACTTGGTTTTTTTTTCCTCACAGTTTATTCAATATACCAGCCAAGGAATACAAAGAAGAGCTGTATACCCAGATACAAAAAGAGATTTTAAGGTCTTGAGGGAACACGAGATCATCAGTCTGATACCTTGCCTCATCACAGACTGTAAAGCAGCACAGTCTTGCTATTTCTACAGAAAATATATGCTTTAAAATATCTCCAAGAATATGATCCAGGCATTATTAAAGTCACATGAAGATGGGAGAATTTGTCATTTCCAGTGCTGGATTGTTCCACCTTGACCACCTTGTCTGCGAGAGACCTGTGCCTTGCTTCCATTTCAATTTACTATGATTTAACGTTTCCAGCTATTAAGTCCTTGTAATACGTTTTTTCACTTGATTAAGAAACCCTTAAAAAGTCCTTCTTCTCCCCATGAAATGATTTATAAACCATAATCAAATTCTTCATCATCTTCATATTAATAAAGCAAGCAAATTGATCATCTCCAATCTATTACATTTTTTCTCAATTTTAGATTATGTTTGCACCTCTCTTACCTCCAGTTTAGTACTCCTCTTAAAACACTGAGAACTAAATGCTCTTTTGATCTTCCCTGTACCAAAGTGAGGATTTTTCCTTGACTTTTCTGTCTAGGCCCAAGGACACACTGTAGTCCATTTCACCTGGCTGAAATGCTGAGCAAGTCACAAGGAAAACCCAGCTGCAGGCACCACATCAAAAAGGGTTGCTTCTGTATGATGGAAAGCTGGATTACTCTGCCCAAAGACTGTGCAGCCTTGTGCATGGCTCTGGAAAAGCTTTTAGTTACAAAGGAATGTAAAAACTTTACCCTCTGCACCAATCATCTCCTTACATTTGTCATCCACAAATACTAGATTAATGTGCCATCTCTTTCTTTGATGGAGGAGTTGCCTAGCATTGGAGTCAGGGCCAGTCCCTGCCAAATCCCACTAGAAACATCCCTGTTTGATGACTGTCCAACAAGAATGGCTTCTTAGTTCTGGTCACTGATCAAAGGTGACCAGACTATCTTTCAGCACCACAAATTCCAATCAGATGCATTAAGTCAAATGCCTTACAAAAGTTAGTGTTCACTACTCCACAGTTATCTTAATAAATTAAACTTGCAGTATCAAAAATGGAAGCATTTTCCATAAATTTACACCAACTGGAATTGGCTTAGTAACGCCCTGGGTCTTTACAGACAAAATCTGTCACAAACTAAAAAAAAAAATATTTTGATCTAACACAAATATTAGGCTTAATTAATTGGGTCACTTGGGGTTTTTTTAATGTCAGTCTATCAAGGACTTCCCTAGTATTTTAAGTTTTATTAAACAGGAGCCTCCAATTTTTAGAAGTTTAAAAATGCACAGCCTTTGTATGTGACTTCTAGCATCCTTCATTTTAAGAAAACAGCACCAATTAACATTTGCACACAGCATAAACACCCAGGTCCTCTTGTACCCTTATCAAGAGCAACTGAAACAGTGACTGAAGATGCTGCAAGGCTTTTTCTCCATCATTCCTCTGCACTGCAGTGGGCCTTTCCCACCAGAGCAGTCAGGGTTTTCAAGCCTAGCTAGTGCAGCCTCACCATCATGGGACAGGAAAAGTGAAGCTGTGGGTGAAAAAAGGCAACACAGGCAGCTTTAAGGAGACAGGAGTAGGCCATGACAGATAGACAAAAGCACCAAGATGCAAGCATGAAAGTCTTGAAGGGAAGGATAAGAAGTTCAAGCTTGCTAGGCAAAGACATCAAGGTATGAAATTCAGGGTCTGGCACACAGTGACAACTGGCTCAGCACTCTGGGAAGAGATGTTATCAGTATTCTGTGGGTGAACTCACACACAGTTTTCCAAACACACATGGGCTTGGCAATTTCTCTCTTCTTCATTTCTGCCCCTTCCAGAAGTTTGTCACACTGCCATGCCAACAAAGTGTGCTGAAAGCATTGCTTGGCAGTGCCTTCACAGTAAGCTCTCCTGGCTGGGGGCTATCCAGACTGCTTTGGCTCCACCAACTAAGTGTAGTATCACAGCAGTATCACTTTTTCTCTGCAGAAGTACATGACCTAGACAGTTTGATGATGCCATCAGCAAGCTTTTTCTGCCACCATTTCACATTTGCCTGCCTGACATCTGCATCCCAATCACACAAGCAGACAGGAAAAACCCCAATCCCCAAATCACAGATTGAAGAATCAAGAGTTGCATAACATAACAAAAAGGTTGCTTCTCTGCTAACCCTGGGTTTCTGTCCTCATGTTCTAGTTGCTTGCCATGAATCACCCTAAAGCCAACACAACTCAAGCCCAGCAATGCCATCACAGCTTGTTTCACAGCAAGCAGGGTACACTTCCCAACCCCTGCTGTCACTTCTCCAGCAACACTCTGGAGAGATAATTTTCCTTTAAGCATCCAAATCCAATTATTAATTGTTTTATACAGGTTATCCCTTGAACTGCGCACACGGCTCCATAGTGAACAGTACACAAGGGGAAAGCTTTCCTTCCTGAAGCTCAATGTGGTTGCAATTGCTCAGCTTTCCCCAACCATCTTAAGCTTTTCTCCTAACCCCTGAGTGTGAGGGAGGATCTCTGTCACCTTTGTTTTCAGGAAGAAATTAGTGCTCTAGTTCAGTTTTCAGTGTTTTGGGGTCTGCCAGCTTTGAGAGCAGGGGCTAATGACATGCAAATCTCTGAGGATATTTGAATGAAAATTATCATTCTTTAGCTTTTAAATAGGAACTGCTATCCTTTGAGAGCTGTTATCCCTCATTGGGTTAAGTATGTGGAGATAAGCCGCCTTGAAAATTTATTTTTGACAAGTGATGAAAATGCTCCCTTCCAAAGCACTAAAATAAAACCTTCTCAAGGTATGTGGGTTCCCAAATTGTCCAAGACGTAGGTGCACATAGACCATATGATGAATTCACAGAAGAGGATGACAGGACAACACCAGAGTCTTAGGACTCTCTGTCAGCCGAAGTGCTGTGGTAGCACAACTCCTCATGCTCAGCTCCCACCAAAGGATAAGTGCTTTGAGGCACAAGCAGATGCCAGGAGATAGGACAGGAAAGACAGGACAAATTAATCTTCTTTGCATGTGTTTGGTGCAGGAGTGGTGTGGATGAGCTCCCAAACACGAGCTGGCACAGCCCTGCAGTAGATGGACCGATGGCCTGATCTGACACGGCAGCTGAGAAAGAGAGTAACGAGAGCAGCACGATCCCACAGCCAACAGCCAAGGAGAGGAGCAGATGCTGCATCTCTTCTTGGGAAAGCTTGAGGAGCAGAAGCCTTTGTGAACACCGCTCTCCCCACATCCTGTGTGCTGTTCCTTTAAAGGGTCAGTATAGAGGAAGTAGTATATTAGGGTCAAGCTTAAACTGTTCCCATGTAAAACTATACGATCCATGAAGCACAGACTACACAGCTACTGACGAGGAGGATAAGCCCCAAGCCTCTGGCTACCTCCTCCATGTATGAGTGTGGTTAACCATTGATGCAGAACATTTTATTAACTGCAAGGTTAATATAATCAGGAAAAAGGACCACTTTGCTTTGCCCTGCTTCAGACAAATATGCAGACTCACACCAGGCAAACCCCTTGCCAAACAATTTGTCTTGCATGGGACCGACCAGTTGCAGGCAGGAACCACAGCCTGGTTTGGCCTGCCAGAACATCCAAACACTACTGAAAAGCCCTTGCTAACACTTCATAGTGTGTGCAACAGGGAAATGTTATCATGCAGTGCACTGGTTATTGACTTTCCAATGCCACACTCACAAATTTCTGTGAGCATCCCTGCTAATTCCACATAAGCCAATGTGGTAAAAAATGTCACGGGAATAGGACCATTTCTTGCAGAGAAAACTGATACAGAGCGACACACATATTTGAACCCCAGTCTGTCACTCCAAAGGTATCAGTGAAGCCAATTCTTCACCTAGAACACTTCCTTTGCAAGCCAAGGAATTGCTCACAGAACGATCCATAACATAGTTTACAGTGCTTTGTGTGCCTGTATTCCAACAGCAAGGTCTGGCTGCTGAAATAAAACCAAGGATAGATGTGGTTTTCTGCCTTTCAGCCTGAGTTCAGACTGTGTCTCTTCGTGGACATCAGGGATAGAAAAATTCCCAATTCATCAACACTCACCTCACAGCAGGTACAGCACATCTGTATGCCTGCTAGGAATCTTCAGGAGGAAGAAAGCACTCAAGCTATCTGTGCAGTCTTTAATTCCATTCTCCAAGTTCACTGGGCAGTTGTGACATATAATAAAGCCTTGAAGAATGCTGCTATTACAGCAGAAGTCCTGGCAGAAGCTTAGGGCCTACCTTATCCCATGGGATAAACCAGTTTACTTATTGCCTCCAGAAGAGGATGGTGAACACAAACCTAAAAATTCCTTTACCTTCCCCTTTACTTATTTTTAAAATTCTAAATGTATGGCTATTCCAAAGAATTACCCAGGGTTGAGGACCCCTCCTCTGTAGGAAAGTTAGCAAGTATGTCGTAGGGCAGAAGAGTTATTCCACAGCCTGAGCTACTGTGTGCCATAAAACAAAGGCCAAATTCACAAGAACCCGTTTTCTGTCAGCACAACTGTGCTGAGCTGGGTCATCTTGTGATTTTCTGCACCAGAAAAGCTGCTGTTTCTTAGTGGGAATGCAACATGAAAGAGCAGACTGGAACAAAACATGCAACCCACAATCGCTCAATTCATATAATTAAAAATTAAACAGCAGACAGGAAAGCAGGCACATCTCCATGTGTCTGTGTGGGTATTCCGTTTTCAACAGAAACAGCTGGTGCCTGAATAAGATATTTCATTCAGCAAAATCTGCTGGGTAAAAGTAGTTTCTAAAATATCTGAGTGCCTTGAAAAGCTCTGAAAACCTACCAAGGAAGACTGGTAGCATGGTGCCCACCAGCATGGCACCCCAACCTCCCCTCATGTCTCACCACAGCCTGGATTAATTGTGTTCTCTGCAGAAATACTGGCTGGGGAGAATTGTTCTGGCAGTTATGTGCCTGTAATGCCTCCTGGTTTATATTTAAAGGATAAAACCCTGTATGGAAGGCACTCAGAGTATTGAAGAGCATAGGAGAATCACTGCTATTTACATTTTTTCCCTTTTAAAAACAAAGCCAGGCTTCAGCTGATTGTTTTGTTTACAGTAGAAGTAACAGAAGAGAGTTTTGCTCCTTACAGCCCATTAAACCTGTTTTTCTCCTACTCCTGTTCTCCTCCCCCTCTTCAAGCCTTTAACAAGCCACAGGAATACAAATCAGAAAAAAACCCCAAAATCTCTCTGCTGATGAACTGCTTAGAAAAGGTTTCAACTCAGCTGGTATTAACAGTGCAAATTTCCGACCTATTTATATCATGGATAATTGGTGACTAGAAATATTTGCATTGCTAATTTCCCTCCATTAAGAACAAACCCAGGGTCCCAATAATATGACTTAATAGCTGCATTTAAGTTACTACCCCTTCCCTGTCTTCCTTTTTTTTTTTTTAAAGAGGAGTTTTTCCCCCTTTCCACACTTGAGTTCCTAAACAAAAAGAGTTCATTCTTTCTTTGCTGCCATTACTAGCAAGTTTGCTGTTATAACAACAAACCTGACTTTCTCCTACCTAAGTGGAAAACAAATTAGACAGAGGATGGCTAGGAAGAACGATAATGAAAAATCTGTTACTCTGTGTGTTACCATTCCCCTACTATGAATTAAATAAGAATAGTAATAAATAAATCAGCACATTTTTTCCAACACGTACAAAGCTGAGATCTTGTGTTAGGTACTTCAATTTTAAATTTGATGCCCTAGAGATACACAAGAGATTTGAATAGAATGGTTAAACCAGGCTTTCATTTCCATTAATAAGGGCCAGCACCACCCTTCAACTGTAGCTCCCCGAAGGGTACAGATGGCCACTCGTGGGTGATGGCCCTGCACCCAGAGGGCTGGAGGAGCTGATTAGGAGGCTGATACGGCAGAGTTTGAAGTTGTACAAAAAGGCAATCAGCTCAAGAGCCCCCAGGGAGATTGAGAGCACAGAGCAGAGTGCCTCTGACTTCAACCAGCAGCTCTGTTTCACATAAAGGGACACTGTCAGGTCCCTTTAGAATCACGTTAAAATAGATGAGGCAGATTTGAGGGCTAAAAAGAAACTTTTCTTACGGTCCACTGAATCTGCATGCAAAGCTCATTGAAAACATTTGAGATGCATACCAAATTAACTGTACCGCGCAACCAGAATTAATTGTGTCCTTGACAGCGTGGCAGCCGATAACATTTGTTATCCTGTGAAGTCATTCAACCCACAAACAAATCCCTTCACTGCCATTTATGCCCACTGTGCTCCCATAAAGCATCCAGAACAGGTACCTACACCTATTAATAACCCTGTCACTGCTGCCACATTACAGAGCAATGTGAGCTATCGTGGTTCGGTGACATTTAGCTGATCCCTTGTCCTGCAAAATTCAGCTGACCAATGCCACATTTCAGCAATGGGTTTTGCAGTGGTGAAAAGAGTTATATACTGAATCAGACAGCAGCCCAGCAAGCACTGGCTGTGCTGATTTACTGGGGCTGGCGACTGCATTGTGTGGCATTGTAGCTGAGCCGACTCTCACGCCATCCTGCTGGAAATAAAGGCTGCTGCCCCCGCTGCAGCACACAACAGTGGAGATGCAACACTTCTGAGCAGAGGTAATTCAATCCTTCCTGAAAAACAGAGGCCTTTTCAAATAAGGCATCTGGAGGCTGCACAGTGCACCTGAATTAACAGCTAATCATCACAACTATGAAAGGGGAACAGGCTCTTCCAACTCAGCCAGCCGGCAGCATAATCCAGAGCTCAGAGATAGCTGGCAAACATTTAACAGTAATGCCAAAATCCAGAAGGCTGGGAATTCTTTGAGAAAATCAAGAGGAATCCAAGCAAGTAATTCCAGCTGAGCTAAAGTCTGTAGGATGACTGTCAGTCGAAAAACAAAACCTAGATAAAGCCACAAAGCCTGCAAGAAGAAACCAGTATGAGAGGAAAAACACAGATTTTGAGTGTGTGTCACTGCCGATACCACAATATTCCCCGCCATATTTATGGAAATACTGTAATCTCCCAAGAAAATCAGTTCTTTCTACAGATCTTCTAAGCCAGACATGACATTCTTTCTTTGCTCCAGTCAACAGCAGGCCCCATGAAGCATCTGCATTCTCAAGAGGTAAATATATTTTTCTGGTTTAGTACTGCTAAAACCTTAGCAGTGCATGAATATAAAGATATAATATAATTTGAATTCTAAGTCCCCTGAACTCAGAAATTACCTTGCTAAAAAGTGACTCCTGTGACCTCTTAGTCCTGCACTGACGTCACACTTTCCTTAACAGAAAAAAACAAAAAAACCTCAAAACTGGAAAGATGCTTTCCAAAAGCATCACACCAGAAAACACCATCTTTGTCTGCCAAGCACCCAAGCAGCAGAGCCTGCTGGAGGGTAGGGCTGGTGACAGTACAGGCACACTTCTGGTGCCACAGCTGCCAGGCAGAGGGATCCACTGAGGGCAGGCACCTCTGTGGGAACAGGAAAACCATCAGGAGCAAGACACCAGGACAGCACAACACTACTGCCTGTGATAATCGACTTGGCTCCACTCTCTCCCCGTCTGTCCCAGAAGAGCTGCTGTTTATTTCAGTGAGGCCCCATGAGTAGTACTGGGGGAAGCAGAGACCATGAATACCAGCCTCTTAAAATTATTATAGATGGATTTGTTAGTAATACATAACATATAGCTGAGTCCTTCTAAGTGATATAGTGCCAAACACAGAGAAGATTTTGTCCTGATAAAGTCAGACATCTTGAGTACGTAATAAATATGATATTCCCCCTCTGTCTAATGTAGGTTATGTGAAGCTGCTAAGACTGCAATTTTTAGGCTATCATTGTCCTTAAATTATTAAGCAATACAGCATTGGAAAGCTAGACTGAAGGCTGTGCATTGTAGTTTCGCTTCTTTTTTTTTTTTTTTATGTGGGCCAGAACACAAAATGCGACTTTGGAGAAGGTGCTGTGGTGCTAGCATGTATCAGGAGGATGCTTGGAGACTGACACTGTGTCAGGTGTCACTGTTGCTTGCATTTATATCCTCCTTCCTTTTCAGTGCTTGTATGGTGGAAAAAAGCACTTTGTAACCCATACTGCAAAAAAAGCAAAAACTCTCTCTCTTGGCAATATGTTGTATTAACTGTTTACATGTTTTAGCTGGTTTGAAGCCAGCTTGGTAAACATGTCAGGATATTTTAAAGTCACCCAAAAATAGGTTTGTAATTTGGTTCTAACTTATTTAAAGCCTGAACCAGAGATCTCCATGATATCAGTGTCTTTCCTACGAGAAAGGAAACCAGTATCTCAGAATGCCTCAGCACACCCTATGCCAGCTCCCCCACTTGATTCAGTAGGCACAGGAGGTACTGTAGGTCATGTGCATTTCTGTCAAAAGACATGTGGAAATCCAGAGGTTGCAAGTGTTTGTGTGCAGCAACCAAGTCTAGCCCTTGGTTACTTCCTCATCTCTCTGTCCCCTGAATGCAAAGCGCTCTGGAAGAAGTCTTATTTCATAATCCATTCCTAATCCCAAAGACTCCTGGGCATCCCATTCCTCCTACTAGAGTAATGCTCTCCTCCAGCAAGGAATATGTGCCCATGGAAGAACTTTCCAGATGATGACAGTAAATTTAGGGCAACTTCATGTTCCAGGAGATGTGGCTGTCTTTCCTGGACACATAAACCTACCAAGCAGAGACTGTAAAACTCAGGTGCTTAATCCATACTGAGCCTCTTCATTTTTTTCCTAATGAAAATGTAGTATCAGCTGCTTTTAACGGAGCAAATGACTCCTATTGCTATCACTGTGTATTATTGAGCCTCCAAGACAAAGAGATGTAGAGCAACCTAGTTAAGTCTGCTCACAAAGAGACAGCATTAATCTGGGAATTACCTCTTTCTCCAAAGGAAAAGAATATGAAGTAAAGCTGCAGCAGAAGAAAATGTGGGGACACTGAGGATTTCCTCATACACCTGTGGAGTAATGGGGTGTTTGTCTCAAAAGCCTCCTCTGGACACACTATTTTATATGCATTTTGAGACAGTGAGATGCTGTAGGACAACTTGACACTACTCCAGAAAGATGGTAGTTTCATTTCCCTTTTGTTTTTACCATGTTTCAAATTCCAAGCTATTTTTGTTACACAGTGTATTTTAAAGCCCAATTTAACCATTAAAAGCAGAATTGTGGTGGCTGTGTGTGGGATTGGCCAGGCTTTCCTACTAGTTGGCTTTTTATTAAAAGGAGCTATGGGCCACTTTTCTCTGGGGTCATTCTGAGACACCTGTAACTGAGGGAGACTGCACACACAGCCTTTCAGACTTTTAGCCTGTATGGCCCCTACTTTCAATCATGCTTTAGGAGCCAGCTGAGAAATTTTACAATTTCTCATCCTGGCTTGCTGCTTATAGGAAGCAGTAAACACACATTCATCTGATGCACGGTCAGAAATGAGCTAGAAATCCTCTGGGATGAAAAGGGGAGAATTCTAGAGACTTTGCTACATTTATTTTGGGAACAGATGTCTGCAGAGATGTTCCTGCTGAAGTATATGGTACCCTTTGCCAAAGACTGGCAATAACAGGGCTACTTGTTTTCAAGGGGCTTCTCCATCAAAACATGATGAGCCCCATGAGTCCTCTTCCCACTACAGCCATATACCACAAAGACAGAATACACAGTGGTGCCCGTGTTTGCGAGCACATTCTTGTGTATATACCACCTATGTAAGCTGCTCCCGATAAAGAGAAAACTGTATTGAAAGCTAAACATCAAAACACACAAGGGGAGAAAAAAGAAAAGGGATCATTCCCACCCACAGCTCTCAAAACTCTGCTTCCCTGCAGGCCACAGAGGGAAGGAAGTGTGTATGCAGAGAGGCGAGTGGTGCGCAAAGCCCTCAAGGCACCCGTTTATCTGAGCTGCTTCTAAACCTTACTAAATAAGCCTATTAGTTTCTGAAACCTGGCAAGTGAGGGAACAGGGCCCAGAAGTATGAACTGAGACAGACTGTACTGTTTCAAGCACATTTATATGCAGTACCAACTTCTCTGCTGACTGCCCAAAGGTCATCTGACAAACAGTGGTGAGTTTTTTACACCATGTTAATTTTTGATCCAACACCACTTGCATACCAGATGGTTTAAAAATATGTATTCGCTGCCACTGTTTCTGCTCTGTTCAGCAGTGCCTGCCAATGTCTCAAGTTTATGATGTCTGTAGCAAATGTTTTAGTGTTGACATCTTCTGCGATGTGAGTGAAGATAAATTGCATTAAACGCTAAAACATTACTTACAGATGGAAAATAGACTGACTTCCCAGACATTTGCAAGCAGGGCATCTCCAGTTACGCTGTGGCAGAGGCTGCAGCAGAGACAACCCAGTTCAATAAGCAAAAATCAATTGGCATTAACCTGGAGAAAAAAAGCCACCTTTACTTTCATTCCCACTTTGGGAAGTGCTGCTCTACCAGCACAGGGTAGACTGCTCTCTTTGTGTACAGGAACAGTGCTGCACAGGAGTGCTGTATTGTGTCAGAATACGCAGCTGTAACACACTCTGCATCCTGGGGATACTGGAAAGCCACCCCCTGCTCAGCCCCACATTTGTGAGAAAACATATTTAAGAAAAACACTGATAAATATTTTCTCCTGTCCCAGTTTTAAGCCCAGCTATTTAGTGTGGAGCACAAAATGGGAACTCTACATCGTGTTACTTCTACTGCATTCCCTATTCCCCATCCCCATTCCCTTCAGTACAGAGGTTCATGATACAAATGTAATTGCTCTAATTTTTTCCACATCCTTTTGGGAGAGAGAATATTTCTTCTTTTAAAGGGTATTAGTAACCCTCTGGCAATTCCATTTATCTCTTCAGCACAGTGAATCTGAAAGAATCAGCCAGGCTTGCTCTTCCTTTCACCCACTGCCACAGTGGAGCCCACAGAGCACCTCTGGAGAGGGTGGGAGCTTCACGTGTGTGCTGCACACACACAGCCACAGCACAACACACAACAACACAAAGCAGCTTCATAAATAATGAGGGGCAGTTGCTCTGCAATAATGAGGAATTAAAAACATACATATTTTATTTTTAGAACTGACAGCAAGAGATGTGCTTGTTTATTTGTCAAAGGTAAAAGATTTCTGATACTCATGGGGCAGCTGAGCATGGAAGGAGTTAAAGCCAGGGTTTCAAATGTAAAACAAACAAGGCTAAGCCTCTCTGTTTCTCCAAGGTCTCCCTCCTTCCCTGCCCTCTGCAGAGGCTATAAATAGATTGCAGAAGAATGAAGTATGGGTGGGACCAAACTAGCCAGTCCCTTCTATTCTCCCTAGGGAAGGGGGAAAAATAAAAATACCATTTGACTTAATTATTTCAGATTATGAAGAAATTAACCCCATCTAGAAAAATCTAGAAGTGTTACTCCTAATTACAATATGCAGCCTTCTGATTTATCATCCTATTGAATATTTGTCTTTGAATTCTCTTTCCTTCCTTTGCATCATTTTTGTGCATAGCACACATGTACTGAATCTTGCAGTCACATTTCTTATAGCCCACAGACTGCCTGTAAGGAGGAGAGGTGTGCATAAACAGGGATTGTAGGTGGACAGCATCATCTTTCCCATGCTCTGCTTTGTTAATTCAGAAAAACAACCCTATCCCACTATCCTACCCCTAAATAAACCTAAAGTTTAAGAAAAAAGCATTTTGCCCATCACCTCGAAGCTGAAGTGTCATTTCTCCAGCAGTCTTGTGGAGTTACACATTTAAAGGCAAAAGATTCAATGTACAACCTTGTATGCATCAAGGTAATCAGTCCTCACTTACCTTCCCAAACTACTTCTTATAGCATCACCAATTAGCAGAAAAGTTCTATTTGTTTGTATTTTTGTTTATACTTGAACTCAAAAGTGAACTAACTGTTGCCTACCCCCTGAAATCTGTTTGAGTGCAAGCTGTTCTTAATAACTGGTGAAGACAGTACAGGCACCAAAACTCATTTTTTTAACTAAACTGCTGGGGTGGACTGGTTACATCTCTCCAAAATCAGGGTATGTTCACCTGTAGCCTCAGAGTGGGAGGCATGAGAAAAAGATACCAGGAAACACTGTTCAGGCTCCAGGTAGTGCATCTGGAGATATCTCCACAATTATTATCAGTACTTCTAATTAGCAACAATTACAACCATAGAAAGGGTCAGCATTTCTGAGAGATTTTAACCTACTAAATTCAAAAAGTGGTTTGAAACAGAGGATGAGTGGAGGTTATCCTTTTTCTTATACTCAGACAAGGACCCTGCAGTTTGCTTTCCCTGAGCATTGCCAGGTAGTCCAAGCCATTCAGGTGTGCCAGGTCTGTCTTTGTGGTTTGCAGGAATGCCTTCCTTGAGAGGGAAAACCAAAATGCTCCAGGTAGTCAGCACCTGCATAAGCACTCTTCACCTGCTGCCCTGAAAATGTGAGGAGCTGCCTTACACATGACATATATAAAGAATACCTAAATGCCAACTTACCCTAAATTACTTTCTTTTGCAAAAAGAAGTTCCATTCTTACACTCTCAGGATTCCTTTCTTTAGTATTTGGCTTTTTTAAAGCCAGTCACCTCCCTTTAATGTCTGCAGGGCAAAGCAGGCATGAGCACCTAATTACAAAAAGGCAGAAGATTCATTACACATGCAGAGAGGAATTTGCATCACCCCTTCCTGGCAGATGTCTGTGCCCTGGGAGGCTGCATGCCCACCCAGTTCTTGTCACAGACCAACCGAAGCTGGCCCTGGCCTGAGCAGAGGCTGGGCTTGGTCACCTCCAAAGGTCTCTTCTAACCTGTTTCGTCCTGTCCCCCAGTCCCAGACTTACGATAACAAGCTACTAAAAAGGAAAGCAGATCTGACACCTTCTTCCCAGGAAAGGATCTGTATGGCAGCAAAACTCTTATGGGATCCAGATAAACTAAGCTGCCATCCACAGCCTGTCCTGTTAGAGCACAGAACCCTCATCACAGAGGCAAAAGCAACCTGGTTAACCTTCTACTGCAAAGCCTTATCTCAACTCTCCAAGCTGAGTTTGCATCAGGTTTGTACTGTCCAGTCTCTGTGGGACTAAAGGAGAAGTTAAACAATGCTGGGTTTATGTGAAGCATGAGTACTGTGCACATATTTTTATAATGCTTTGATAATAACTTGCTAACTGCAGAGGAGGCTGTATAAAATGAAGGCAACAAAAGCATTTCTCCATGAAAGTTCAATTTTTATAAGCGCTCCAATTAATAACAGTTCATTTTTGTTCAGCCACATCACACTTGACCCATGACATGTCTCAAAGATGACGTTCAAACCAATGGGCATAAACTTGAGTTTTCTGCCCACAGGGAACTGTGCACACGTGCACTGACACGTGCAGGCTGCTGGGAAGCCTGGCCACTGCACACACAGTCTGCATTTCAGTCTCTTGTCTGAAAAGTGATGGGCACCCATGCAAATAGCCCAACAGACATTACTGCCACAGGCCTGTTTGAGATGTGCAGAGCCATATGCACAATTCATTCAGGGAGCAAGCCAACATCACAGATAAGCAGGGCAACATGAAAAAGAAGAGGAGGTATTATTATTTTTAAGGGAATACAAATCCCAGTTCCTTCCTCCAGATCCCTTTTTATCATGGTTGTCATGTTTTTCCCACAGGCCACTGCCATAAAGAATGCAACATACTCTCAGAACAAAAGCCCTGAAGGGATGTGGAGAGCAGAAAGCACACCTGGTCCTATCTACCCAATGACACAAAAAATCAGGGAGGCTTGGAAAAGGTGGGATTCCTGTTTCTCACTGTGACACTCCCAGTTTCACTCTCTTCCCAGAACATCTACTTACTCACCCTGGGGCTCTAAACTTCCAAACTGGCTCTTCAAGGCAGCAGGGAGAAAGCTGCAGAAGCTAAAATCCCCACATAAAGTAAGTCAGTACTGGTCTGCCCAGCAAATGACACCACATATGAGTATCCAGTGCTCAGTGGGAGAGAGCAGCCTTTAACTCAGTAACTTCTCTGTCTGGTTGTGGCAGGCTTCTCCTTCTGCTTTTGTTTCCATCCCAGGAACAATTTTCTTTACTTCTCACATTGACTGCTCCCAGCCTTGTTTTAAGAAAGAGCAGATGCTGGTGTCACCAAAAACACCTGCAGGATAGGAGGGATGAGACTGTGCATCACAACTCACAGGACTGCCAGGCTTGGAGAGGACTGAGAGGACTGCAAGAGCATCAATATCTACAGCAAGAGCAGCATTTCCACCTCACCTACACAGCATAATGGGCCCTGAAAAAAAGGCTGAGGGAACAAACTTTGCTACAAGTCCATAAGGTGTCTGCTCCAGAGTGTGTTTGTTGAGTGTCAATATCAGAGATCTCTTTTTTAATCAGGAAGCTCTATGAGGCCAATTTAACTGCAGAGCAAATAAAACAGCTGAGTATTTTTCTTTGCAAACTATGGCCTCCAACTTGCTGTTAGCCAGGAATAACTAGCCCTAACTTGTCTGGTCTTATTGTCTCTCTGGGACACCAGAACATTTAGCAGGAATCTTCACTCTCATTTACAGGTAGGAATCCCAGGTACAAAGAGATTAAGGAACACAAAAGCAGGCAAAAGGAAGCAGAATAGTAAGAGCACTGGGAAAAAAAACCCTTCAGTCCCTTGCCATCCTAATGGCTGAATTTAATACCATAGCCTTAAACACCTGCAGTTCCTTCTGATAACAAGTATTTCCTAGCTCTTGGTCTTTGACCAAAAATACATACATGAATAGAAGAGGTTGCAGACTTCTGTATAATGATGTTTTAAGCTCACTCTTCAGGTAAACACCCCCCAAAACAGTAGTCAATGTATTTCTCTCACTTAGAGCCCTTAATAACCTCACTGCAAACACAATAAAAAAAGCTAAAACTACTCATTTCATTACCTACTGCTCTCCAGATTAATCTCCATTCTGTGCTGCACAATGACAGGGTCACCACAGGGTTTCCATGCCACTGGGGCTGTGCAAGGAAGTATGTGGCCTGTACAAACAAAAGCAGGGGAATTCTTTATTCTTGTTCTTCCTAACCTGTGGTTTAATTCCCTTTCTTTTGTAAAATGAAAACCAGTCTTTTCTCAGAACATAAGTGATCAGTGCCGGCTTTCCCAAAGGAAAAGTATTACAACTGTGTACAGCTTCTGCCAAAGTTAAAAACCTTTCCTAGAAGGATCTTGGGTTTAAAAGTAAGCTCCAAATTCTCCAAAATAGTCACATAGTCTAAAAATGAGCAGGTGCCTCATGAAATGAAGATTAAGATTTAGAATCCAAATTTGGTACCTTTCAGGTAAAAGGATTCGTAAGGCAGGAGCTCGTAAAGTGGCTTTTGTAAAGGTTTCATGTAAGTACCAAAAGATTGTCAAAGACTAAGGAATGCAGTTGTACCTCTTACTATATCTCAAACAACCCCCACTACTCCCATCTATTCCACGAACCTACTACACCTCCAAGCAAGCACTTATGAAGAAGCCAACACTACCTCATTCATGAGGGATTTATTCAGAGCCCTGAGTGCAGAAATCAGGCTGGCTCTGGGTACAGCACAGTTAAACAGCCTGGGGCAGCACAGGAGCACAGCTTTTCTCTGCTGGTCCTGCTGGGCAGCTGGCCATGCATTCCCAAAGGGATTGGATTGTACAGGCACGTGCCAGAGGCAAGTCTTCTCCTAGGCCTCTTCCCATCTGAGTGGTGTGCCATACAAGCCCATGATCCCAAAATGCACACCTCCATCCCCTCCATGGCATGCTGGTCAGGACAGAATCTGAGCATGAACAAACCAGCTGAGCTCAGCCTGGTACTGCTCGCCTCTCCCACATCTGTCTGTGCACTGCACCACCTGAACAAGGAGCCCCTGTGGTCCAACCACCCCCTGCTCCAGGGACCTGAGGATGAGAATATGCCTCATCTCCCCTGGTGTGCTGGGTCCTCCAGAACTCCTATTCTTCAGAGAAAAGCAGATCTCCATGCCCTATAGAGCATAGGATAATCCCTCCTCCTGCCTTCCACGGGAATGCAGGGGAGCAAATCCAACTTCTATTCCTGCTATGGGAAGTGAAACACAGCTGTACATCAGCCTGCCCCAGGCTGGGCCCATGAAAGGCATACAGCACTGGGGCTCCTGGGCAGCTCTTTGTACCCCCAGCTTTCCAAAAACGGAGCACTGGAAATGCTAATGGCTTAACAGCCCATGGATGTGAGCTGCCCAACAGGCACTGAAACAGAGGGACTAGACATGCCGGTTTTTTTCCCTCTCCTCATTGAAATTTATTGCAGCTAGAACTGAATAAAACAACTGAGATCCAGCAATACAGACAGATAGCATCTGAGATTTCTTGCTGTCCCTGCCAACAACTTGCAGACATTTGGAAGTACAGCCATAATCCCCCTTTCACTGCAGCAGAGAATGAGAGTGAAACACACAGCAGCCATCATTTACACTAGGAGATCAAATCTGTTCCATCCCAAACTCTCCTAACCCACAGAATAGGCAGAAACCTATTAGGCTAGAAACCAGGCAAAACCTTGAGAGCTCACTGAGCCCATCAGTCCTGTGCCGAGGATATTTCCTGGGACCATCCTTCTACTTAAAACACCAGGCTGATCTCTGATAAAGCTGTGTTAATACACAGTTAATGTAGACTGGCTGGTGGAACTCAGTCCTTCCCAGAATACCTGGTTCGAAGCAACTTTAGTTTGCAAATGAGCAAAGTTAATAAACACAGGCAATTTTACTTCTCATTAAATGTCCTTGTAAATTTATAAAATTCTCAATGTTAGCCTTCAGACTGACATACATATAAGTACTGTCAGGTCCAGGTATAACCTGGATCTATAACCCCCTAAATCCTATCAATCTCCTGCCTTCCTACAGAGAAACCCCTCAACTGTATCCTCCTGAGCCCCCCAGGCCTCTCTTGGCACAAACCATCCATTCCCTTGAAAACACACGAGCAGCTTGTCCCACCACACAACCACACCCAACCAGCAGGACAAGCCCAGCTGCTCCTCACAGCTTCCCCTTGCTCAGCCCCAGCACTGGATCAGCCTCCCCATCACCAGGACAGGACACACAGAGATGCACGGAGATTGTGCAGTTCAATGCTTTCCTTCTAGAGGGAACTTCACTTGCCATTGCCAGCTTCTTCTCACCAGCAGCTTCCTTTCTGCATCACTGGGTCAGATTGAAGGTATTACTGGATATTCCTTATCCAACACCATGAGGTACCACACTTTCCTCTGAAACTGCAAACCGCTCATGGAGAAGTCTTCAGGAAAACGAAGATAGCAAGCAAAAGGTGATGAGGAAACAGCACCAGCATGGTACAGAGGCAGCTGCTAGACAGAGACTACAGGCCTGCATGCATGTTCTCACATTACTCCTCTAAAGGGAAGGGTTATGACAACCTCCCTCACTGCAGAGAAACTGCCTTCAAGGGGAAATGAAAACACATCAACAGAGACCTGTTCAAGCACACACCTTCTGTGAAAAGACTGTCGTGACCTGGCCCCTGGTAAAAATATTCCATCTGCTCAGGATCTCACCTATTACACAAAGAATGGATGTTTCCACTTCAATATTTCTACACTTATCACCATTGGGAGAGAAAAGAGACAGAGGACTCAAAAACATTTCAGGTGTGAGGCAGCTATGTTATGATTTTCCAGGGCAGCAGCTAGGTGTCTGAAAAGGCACATCTCCATAAGCAATCAGTGACCCAACAATCACTGTGCCTTCTGAATATGCTGTGGAATTTACAACTCTGTAGAGGTTAAAATCAGAGGATGTCAGCTTCTATAGACTGTAACAAAATATAATACAAAACACTTCCATAGGCTTCCTTCAGAAATAGAACTCTCATTCTTAGGTCCCTCTTATTTATTTTCACTGTCAAACCAAGCACATGCTGAGAGGTAAGAATTGCCCCAACCTCTTGCTACATAACCCAGGGGAGTTTCCTCTCATCACCCACAAACTCTTCCACACGATCCTTGCTATTCATGCACTGAAAACAGCTAACAGGAAGCCTCATCTGAGAATTCTTGCCTTTTTCACTCCTGCAGAAAAAGCTGGCATAAAGCAAACTAGTCCATCACCTTTTCACTACAGCATATAAATATTCAACACCCACTGACAGCCCTGGATAATGTTAAAATCAGTCACATTCTCACAGTGCAGGCATCTGTTCTTCCCTAATGTAAATCTGATTTGAAAAAAGTTGGTGCTCATGAAGGAGACCAGAAATGGGAGGCCTGGATCTTTCACTGTGTCTGCTGGAACACCTCTGGCTTTTTCCTTGTGCTTTTTGTAATTAAGTGAGCAGTATCAAGATTTTTCAAGCATTTATGTTTCAGTATCAAAGTTGGAGTGGAACCTCCAGGGCGTGGTGGATGGGTGTCTGCAGCCTTTCATTTCAGCCCTTTATTCCAAAAGGAGTTTCTGTGAGGAATGGCTCTGAAATTCCTGTGCAAGGGAGCATCTCCTTTGTAGGTATACAAAGTATTGAACAAAACCACAAACCAAAGTCATGGCCCAAGTTCTGGTAATCCTGTAAAAAGAACATCCACCAGGGAACAGAGTTCATTCCCCAAGAATGATAGCCCCAAGAACAGCTAAGGAACTACCACCAGTATCTCAAGGCTGCCTAAAAAGATAAATACTAGAACATGCCTTTTTGGAAAAGAATCAATCTCAGAATGCCATGCATCGATTACTACAAATATTTTATTTCTTTCTTTATTAATATATGCAAAGCAATCAGATTAGAGCCACAGGAGGTAATGAAAAACTGGCTAAGAGATAAGGGCCTTTTTCTGTGTTGTGCTATGCATGTTTAGTTCCTATTTTAAAAGGAGACCTTGAGTCCGCTTTTGCAGTGCTTGGAGTGAATGTCAACTACAGAATTTTCAAGGCAGGGAGAACTGCAATCCTGCAAAAGAAATATCATGATCCCTTAAATAATGTGGATGCCTGACATGATGAGCCTTATTGCCAGGCTAAAGGTGGGGCTAGAAGAATCCTACAGCAAAAGGATAGCACAAAGACTGAAAACAAAGGTCAAAGTATTTCCCACCAGTTTTGGTATAATCAGGCAGCTGAAAAGATGCAAGGAAAGCTAAGTTTGCAGGGGTGGAGGAGGATCTTATTTGATGAAGGGGTTCACATTCATTTTTTCCATCTGTGTTATCTAGTCTAATAAAAATGTTATCTCTTCCTACAGATGTTGTGTCTGAACAGCCTCTCTGTGAAAGGGAGCTACATGCTTAACACAGCACATGATGCTGTAACCTGGTCTCTATGGAGAAAAGCACAGGAGACAGCTCTGGGCTGTACCCAGACACTGGCACGGAGCAGACACACTGCACTGCCTCCTCCATGTCTGGTACCCCTTCACAGAAAGATACTGCTAACACTGAATCCAGGGCTGTGGGAATGGTGAAAGCATGAGAAACATAGCACTTTACAGAGAGAAGTTCTAGGGTCTCAGTCTGCTCACCTTATCAAAGAGAAGACTGAAAGGTAACCAGATCAAAGTGACTAAATGCCATTACAGAAAGAGAAATGTGATTAGAGTCTAGAGAAACTTACTAGATAAAAGGCTGAAAGGCCAAACTTTTAACAGGTTCATTAACAATTGAAACAATATCCCATGAATTGCAGAGGACTGCACATTGCAGACTGTCAAATTACAATGGGATGCTTTTCTAGAATATCTGTTCAAGTTCAAACAGGAATTAATCCAGAGAAAACTTGCATGAGAGATCCCAGCTTTGTGACTTTTATAACCTCCAAATGCAACAGAGCAGCAGTAGGGATTTCAGGACAGCAAAACCAAGTCATTTCAGAAAGGAGAACAGAGTAACTCACCAATATCAATGGGAATATTTGCATGAGCAGGACTCCCTTCACACTGAGGAACACACAGCCAAGGGGCTTAACTAAAGTGATAAGCACAGAAAATTAGAAGGAAAACCTACTACCTAATAGCATTAAGGTAAAGTAGGATGTTTATTTAGGAAGAAAGCTGGCATGTCAGAAGCAAGAGGTGGTCAATGGAGCTTTCATATAGACCAAGTGAAACAGGAGGCAATAAAGAGATTATAGAGTATTAGTTTTGTTCTGAGGTAAAAAACCAAGCTCACTATTCTGACTGGCAGATGCCACCAGCTCCTGCTGCAGGCCACGACAGGAGGGACTGAACCCAGGTGGAGAGCTGGTACAGCATGGAGCCACTGCTCTGTAGACTGTGATACTGTGATGCACATTTTAAATAATCTTTATTTAGTACTGCAAGTGTTTTCCAGTTTGATTTATGAATCAGTGACTCTGAAAAATGTTAAGTATCCATATTTGACCACAGAAAAAGTTTAGGCTGATCCTGAAAGAAAAATCCAGGCATTGAGCCCTGTTTGCTTTAACACCTACCAGAAAAGCTGCCAACCAAGCAGCCCCTAGGGAACAGTCTGAACTCCAAAGACAAACATCCTAGGAGACCCAGGACTGAAGGTATTCCCCACTCTCTTCTCATGAGATTTGCAGACCAGATGTTTGGCAATGATATCTCCGTCTGTATCCTCTACCTGTTCTGAAAACAACTGTGGCTTTTTCAATTACCCAGGAGTTGATTTGTTGCTTTAAAAGAAGCAGCTGCCCTGTAAGTCTGTCTTTTTCACTGTGCTGCAAACATATGCAAGATGTTTATGACAGCAAACAGCAGGAGTGTTGAGGAGTCTCACCAGTTCTAATTAAAACAGGCTCATCCTACAATTTTACCCATGTAGAACTGAGCTTGCTTATTTGTGTAAGTGCAAGGCTTAGCTTGCAAATACCAAAATACAGGTGTCAATATATGACAACTGTAAGCTGCTGAGAAGAGAGTTTTCTGCTAATCCTTTCGAGCAGATGTTTTGCAGCAGATCAAAGAACACAAGCTCCTACAGGCTGGACTGGAACATATCCTGGGGACAGAGCAGGGAAATGCTCCCTCACTGCTTCCCTCAGCAGGGACAACACCATGAGGATGAGTGAGGTAACAGGCACACTTGGCCTCTATATCACCACCAGCCCAAGTAAGTGACCTGGGGGACATCAGGGTAGGGCTCAGAACAACACAGCCAGTGTCCCACAAGACTCTGCTGTTTTCTAAGGGAGCAGAAGCTACCATGAGTGTTATGAGAGAAGCTTCTGTGGAATGCAGTGCAAAGGAAGGAGATAAATTGAGTCAGGCAATGGACAACGCCTCCCTTGCCACTTGGTGCAGGGAAGCAAGCAACAGCATCTCTTCACATAAGCCCCAAAGGTGCATGGATGAGACAGCTCTGCAGGGAAATGGCAAGGATTATAAACACAATTTCACTTTGTTGCTACAGGTGAACAAATACTGCTCTGGTAGGAATCCAGTGGCACTGCTGCCTATAACTAAGCCCACAGCACATAGGCTGCTTCAGCCAACAGCTGTGTTGCAATAATAAGCTGTGCACAAATAATTATCAAAGAGGGACCCACTAAGCAAACAAGTCTTTCAAATGAACCACTCACTTCCCATGTTTGGCAGAAAAAAATGCTCCAACAGTGAGATCTCCAAGTGATACCAAAAGCATCTTCAGGGCAGGTACTCCATCTGAAACTCAGCTGCAAAGACAGCTCAGGACAATGAGTATCTGTCCCACACAAAACAAGAAGCACCAGAGGTGAGTCCTAATACCAGCCTGTGCACTGTCTCAAAGACTTGAGCCTTCTTTTTAATATTAGAGATGGGGAAGGTGTTTTTCTTTCTTCAGATTCTGCAACTACAGCAATGCACTTTCTTTTCATTCCACACTAAAAACGAGGCCCAGATGAATGTGCTGGCTGTGAGGAAACACAGAAAGGACAATGTGTATTCCAGTTCAGCCTTTTCAGGTTCATATGTAGTTCAATTACGTCTGTGCTGAAATACTCAATTTTCTAGGGATTTCTCCATCTACTGCAAAAATATTTAAGGTTTTTTCCCTCTTCCACAGCCAATACAATATTTGTTATCTAAGGCCTCTAAATCTTTCTTAAGCCAATACACTCTTGCAATAGGTTACCAGTCTCCAACATTTCCCCAAAAATATTTAGACTCAACCGTGGCGGGTTTTTTTTTTTGTTTGTTTTTTGGTTTTTGTTTTGTTTTGTTTGTTTGTTTTTTAAATGATTACCTGTGATAGTTACCACAGAAAGAGTTTAAGAAATGCAAGCGAGTGAGGCTTGAGTATGTGGTAGCCAAAATGACACCTGAATGACAGTTGGGAAGGTCTGACAGCAAGGTGGAGATGTATGAAAACATCCACATTCCTACTCACTGCGCTCAGACTGCACAAGGGCTTGGTAGTGTAAGACACACAGACTGCCTTGGCTGTGCTAACCAGCCACAGGAATGCACAATGTGCACAACAGGGTAGCAAAACTCCTGCAACAGGGTAAAAGTCTCCAGAAAACAATAACACTCATCCTTGGAGAAAAGGCAAAGTTAGCACAAGATTTGTTCTGCTCCAAGCAAGCCTTTCTACAAAGATGTGCTACTCCAGAGTGACAGCCTGTGCTGTTCGACCTCTTACCAACATCTTGCATGGGGCTTTATGGAGTTAAATATGAGGCATTCCTTCTCCTCAGGGTACTTGGAGCCCAAAGCATATACATCATGTAGAGAAATTAAAACCAGGACTTGGGAAAATGAGAGATATGAGATAATGTATCATTTTATATGGTCAGCTACGCATCAGCGTCGCGCTATCAGTAAAGCCAGTGAAACCAATCTTTGTGGTAGCAAAGACTGAATCTCCTGTTTTGCAGAAGGATGGCATGCATGGGCTGTGAACATTGCAAATGGCTCCTCTAGTCTTGGGAAAGCATATCCTGAAGGACCTCACTTCCTGCAAGAAATGGCAGTAAGATTTGCAAGCTGCTATTAGGGTTCTGTCAAATTAATGAGTCTTAAGGGTACAAAGCTCCTCTCATGAATACAATAAACTGCTGCTGTACTGATATAAGCTCTTTCCAGTTCAAATATTGATAGAGGAGTTGTGATCTATGCTGGCATTACAATTTATGTCCAGTCTGGAGACATCCCTTGCTTTATAGACACAAGGCTAACAGGTTGGTTAGAGGTCAAAAATGAAGAAACAATTTTCATCATTCTTGATTATCTTTGAGAGATCCTGAAGCAGATGGAAGCTGCTCAGCCATTCAGCCAGTGTTACATATTTCACTCTGACAAGGCTCTGGCACCATGAGCAGAGGGAAACCTGAGCAAGACTATTTCCTCCCATTTAACCTTCTTTATTATTAAACCTTTCAGTCATCAGCAGAGCATTTCTTTGGTGAGTTGAGGTTTTTTTAAAACAAAACACAGAGTTTAAGGTAGCTCCTTTTTACATACTCAGATCAGAGTCTTGAGACATGTTCTGGTTTTAATTATTAAGGCTGCTGGATGCTGTGGATCACTGACTGTAAGACAAAACTAATTCCTCCTCAGCCAAGCACTGCTAGTACATAACCCATATATCCCCAGGTATTTGCTAGTGGAATGAAAGCTGGTTACAGCTATCTGGCTCAAAATTAACTGACAGTATCATTGCAGATGCAATTCATGACAAGCTTCATCTTTCAAGTCAATAATAACTTTACTAGATTGCCTGGTTTGCAAGGTAGCCCATCCTGAGCTACTGTCTCACGTAACAACAGACATTTAAATAATAAATGGCAGTTCTGTTTTATTCAGTAAGGCACAGTGGAAGCTTTGCTAAATTTAACCATCCAATTAGCCTAGCAAAATTCAGGATTTGGGAGTTTTCAGAGTTCACTACTTCTGAGGAGGAAAGCTAAGTTACACCAATTAACATTCCCTAAACTGTACAAGCAGTTACTTCCCTGGTCTTCCTCTGGTTTGAGAAGCAATGACAACTGGGAGCCTAGCACCAACTTTTTAAGCTTCCCAGATGAAGAAGATATTTTTCCAGGTAATGCCAACCCCCTGGCTTGCTCTGGGCTCACACAAAAATAGACTCGACTCTACTGCTTTATCAGCATCGAGAAACTGTTGCTGGCAGAAAATGAGACCAGTTTCAAAGACAAGTTAATTCTGTATAAAATTAACAATGATGTCTTAGCCCAAAACTTTTCATTAGCTGCAGCACACAAAACAGTCACCATTTCTTTTTAACCTTAGGCTAATACAAAACACACGTATCTGCTGCTGGCATGACTGCACACATTTCTTCTGCAAACTCAGTGCAAGAAACAGTATGCCTAGAGATGGGCAATGGAAATTCTTCAGGTCACTTCAACCCAACATAAACACATCTACAGTATCTGAGCAGCAAGCACAGTGAATCCTGTTACATCCAGCTGGCTTTTCCTCTGTATTACACACAAAGCTGTCTTTATAGAAAGAGCTAGCTTGTAGCATCTCTCCTTCAATTTATGCAGATCACACTGAAGAGCACAGGAGTGCTCTGAATATTAAGCTACTGCATCTAACTTTAAAAAAAATAAATAAATAAGCTGAAAAGGAAAAATCAGGGGAGACTTGGCAGATGCTACCTGGATATTTTATTCCAAACCTCTGGTGTATCCTCACATGTCTTTGAAAGTAGGACAGGAACAAGGCATCTGCCCCTAAGCAGTGGGGTCTGAGCAGTCACTTCCCAGCCAACATAGCTGCAACAAATTCAGAGCTTTTGCCTTTCAATTACCTGAACTGAAATACAAAGGCTATCAGACCCTTGAGGCAGAAAAAAATTCCCAAATCCTGCTCAAAAATTCTGGGAATTTGCAATGGCTTTAAAAACACACTCATCCCCAGATTTCACAAGGACAGATAATTTCCTGGACCTCTTCAGTTTAATCTCTTTAAGCCTGGAAGTTAAATCTTCATCTAGAGTGAAAATACTTTACCACTGTAATCTAGTTACAAGTATTTACACAATTTGCCCCAAATTCTCTCATTACAGCTGCCATTCTCAATTATTCACAGGTAGTGGTACATGCAGTTTCCGTGGAAACCTGCAGATCACAACCAACTGATGTGCAGCCAATTGCAGGCAATGGGCACTCGAGCAGAACTGGGCGGCTGCGTAATTGTGCTTAGATTTGACCATCTGAAACCTGTGGGTTGCAAAGGACTAGTTTACATTTCAGTGTCTAAATTTCAAACATCTTAACTATTGCAGGGAGCAACCAAGACCTTGTATCTCCCAAAGCATAATAAACTTGATGAGGAGGCTGTAACTTTTATGGCATCGCATTTTCAGCGTTTCACTATCATTTTCTGTATTTACCATTGAAAGTAAATGTCAGATTACTCTACCGTAAAACTGGTCATAAGTGATTCACTCCATTACACTTCAGAACCTTCCTTATTTTTAACTAGTGAAACTCTGCCAATCATTTGCCTGCGACTGTGCTGCATCTTTTTTCCTTCCCTTCCATTATTAGTTGCTTTATTTTATTAAAAATGTGAATATTCACATAAATAAATGTCTTGTTCCTTTAAGGTTTTTTTTCCAGCATTTAACATTCTGAACGTCATGGAGTCTCAAAAGCAGTTATCTTAAAAATGTTTCAGAAGCTCTTTGGAAATTCTCTTCGGATTACACTAATGCACAACAGAATAAAAGTATATCCTTGTCAGGCAGAGCTGTGAAGCTACCCAATATTAAATTGCTGAGGCCTGACCATTCAGTGAGGGCTGTCCAGCTACTATCCTGAGCTCTCTAAGACAAGAGACTCCACTATTTTTTTGTTTGAAAGACTCATGCCTCTCCCTGATATACAGCATTCCACTGAGGTGCTGACTCTCACCAGGCACCCGCAATGCTTCATCACCCACACTTCATATTTTCACACAAGCTCCTTCACATTTTTTTCCCATGCTAAGACAGAGGCCCTTCCGTAGCACATTCACCAAGACACAGGACTACAAATCCTTCTTTTCCAATTGGATCTCTTCAGGATTCAAGCAACAATTATGCTGTAACCAGTGACATGCCAGGCAATCATTTTGTTTCTGTGTTATCTCATGTCACATGCACAGGTTTGTGTGTACCCACCCACTGTTCTGTTTCCTCCTTGGACTTTCAGACTGCTGTGCAGAGCTCACTGTAGCACACTGTGCCTGCATGGCCATGCTGGTTTAGGGGCTCTGCTATGAGGTTCCACAATCTGAGCCTTCATTACTCAAATGACACAGTCAACAATGGCACACAGGGCTGCTGCCCCTCCTCTGTGAGCTGAGCCTTCTTCCTCCATTGCCATCCAGGAAACCAACTCAAGCTGTACAAGTAAGACTGTGCAAGGCTCATGTTTTTATCCAGAGTTTGTCCACCTAGCATAGTCTCAGAACTGGAATAGCAAATTACATTACTGGTGTAAATCAATTACTGAGTTAACCCCAAATGAAGAAGAGTCACCTCGGACACAATTACTCAAGTAGCATCACTAAGTCACACCTAGATGCTAGAGCAAGGAGCACTCCTTGACAGGTGTAAATGCTCAGCACCAAGAAATTAGGCTCTAACTGAAGGAAACAGAACAAAAACATTTGTTGCACCTGCATTATTCAGAATTTAGGGTTTGTCAAATGTGATTTCCAACTTATTTGTTTTGAAAAATACTCAGCGTTCATAGAGGGAACCCTCTACATGTTACTTAAAACAGCAGACTGGTAAAGCACTTGGAAAGCATCCTTGTGAAAAACAACAGATCTATTGAGAGAGCAGCAAGTAAAATGCCTACCCTGCACTGCTGCACAAGCAGCTGACAGGGTAACACACAAATACGCCCTGAAAAATGGCACTCAGTATACTTCTACTTCCATGAAAAGCATTAGCAGATCACATGCAGACTTCTCTTATAAAAATACTATGGTATAGGAATAAACAAAAGCTGCTTTTAATTCTACTGTCAAAGTGAAAGGTTATCATCTAAGGCAGTTGACTAGCGTACTAAAGAAAAGCACAGTCAACCTACAGAGTTGCGCCTCTATTCTAAACAAACTTCGGACTTCTGCATACTCTCTTAAATGCTGCTTACTGGAAATGCTAAATGGAAATTTTAGCACTTAAATTAGAAACAGTGTTCGCTTACCCTTCCTAACTGAGAATGAAAAATAGCCTGGAACATGCACTGGTAATGGGATGAAGCACTGGCAAAACTTCCTGTGGTTTAGCCAAACTCAACTGAAATTTGTATTTAACTATAGAGCTTCAGCTCTAAAGACCCCAACCTTCAATGAGTATTTGTCAGGAATGTCATGAAGATAAAATGGCCTTCTACAAGAAATGCCAAAATAAGTTAAAAAATGTTGAAAGGGTCACACTGACAGCATTACAGAGTCATTATTAACTGCATCACTGCAATCTGGGTATTTCTGCTGGTGATTCTTGTGTCTGCACCCCTCTATCTGATCCTCCATAGTAGCTGTAAATTAATGCCACAAGGAGAACAAGTTCAAACTCTGTTATTTGGCAGTGAGGTCCAGTTTCCATGAAATTCAGCATGTCATATCTCAAACTGAAAAGTGCATAAAGTAATGAATCACCAGGTTATATTCAAATTCTGCAGACTCATTTTTCAGCCACAGAAAACCAGCACTTGCCAGGCTTAGAATAGCATCACTGATCTAAAGGGCAACAGTGCTGCAATTCTAAAAAAAAAAAAAAAAAAATGTATACCATAAAAGAACAGGTTAAGTGATAAGAGAAGGCATTTCAATTCTGTGCTTCAATGAGTGTTAGTGACACAGTTGTTAGGAAGGAGGAGAAGATGAGCTGTCAAGTTTTGTGACTTATGTTTCAGACAGTTTTGTTAAACATGCCATTTTTATCTTTTTCATGAACACTTTATGTATTTGCCACTGGTCAGATAAAGGCTCTATTCAGCAGCACAGGACTAGATGGGACACAGCACACTCCTGAGTTTTCCTGCCCTTCTGCATATAAAAGAGGAAGAAAAGATCAAAAGAACCTGCTCTGTCTCAGCTCCATTCCTCAATTTACTTCAGCCTTGCTTAGGACTTGTATACCTCACAAATAACAGCTCAGTTGTGTTAGGTTCAAGTGCTCTAAGAAAAAAGAGGAAACTGACTTCAAGTGTTGACAGGTGACTGTCATTTACCAAACTTCATTTGCATCAAGCAGCTCAAAATATTGAACTGGGGATCCTGAATACTAGGGTACACTCACTGATCCAGGGCTGAATTTTAGTAAGGTAGGGAGTGAAAAATTGCCCTGGTTTTTGATGGCTTTTGAAATTTGCCTCTGCTGGGTAAAAGCCCTCAGTCAAGTTGGAGATGGGGAATGTACATGCTTCTGCTGCCAAAACTGAGGCAAGGAAGACCTGGATACAGCCTTCCACAGCTGCTGAGCTCTTGCTTTAGAGGGAAACACCTCACTGAGGCAGGATGCAAAGCACATCCTGCTGCCAACCTGCCTCACAATCATGGAGCATCCTGCATTATAAATAACAGAGACAGGCTACTGCTACAAATTGTGCAGGATTAACGAGGCAACATCCAAAACATTACCTCTGAATAAAAGAGAGTACAAGGTAATCTGAATACAAGAAATTTGAAAAAAATACCTGAGTAACTGAGGCAAGTTCCCTCCTAGTGCTCATCACAAAACCCCTCCTGAACTTTCATCTTCTGTCTAGTCTGACCCTGTACACTGAATCACCTTGACTAAAAGAGCTCCTGGAGTTTTCCAGATGTGTACTCAGTTGCCACAGGAATGAGCAAAACCATATGCTCAACCTGCAAGATGGCAATTGAAAGGGCTCACAATATTCAACACTGTGCCAGATAAGGTAAAGCTACCCCACAATGCTGCCAAACCCTGTTTCTATTCCATGAGGATATATAATTTTGCTGTTGCAAACTGCAGAGGTTAAATCCCAATTAAATATACCAGCACTTCTTCGTATGAAGACACAAGCATGGATGCAAAGAGAGCCATTAAATCCGAAGTCGCTTCTAATAATAATATCAACCCCCTGCCCCTTCTAATACAAAGACTGCAGGGCATAAATTATATCAGATATTAACAGGTATTTTTTTTCACAGATCACACAGTGAAGCTGGAAAACATCTTGCTATATGCAATATTATAAGCACACCAGAAGTTAAAGTTCAAAGCATAACTATAGTCTTCGTTCATTAGTTTGACTAAACCCACTGCCTTTAGTTCAAAAATGCCTGAGGTACACATCAGTAGAAGCCAGAGAAGGATGTACTTTAAGGAATTGTTGCTCCAGGTATGGTCCTTACAGACTTCTCTGGAACTCATAATTGACTCCTGGCAAAAAAAAAAAAGGGATAGACTCATCTTCAGTTTTAATCACTGCAGCTGTTTCTCACGGCAGCAAAATACAACACAAATTGCAATGCACATACTTCTACAGAAGCACAAAAAAAGCCCAGAGAATTTCAAAATGATCTAAAAAGGAAGTCAGGTGCTAGAAAATAAGCCAAACAACAGAGGCTTACTGAGCTCAAGTGTTCAGCTTGTTGAGGAGAATTTACAGAAGCTTACATGGAAAAAGGGATATCACACACACATGGCAGAGAAGAGCATTTACAATCTCAGGAAGAGACAAATGGCGTGGGTTGGAGTTGAGATTATGCAGTTTCAACACTGGAATTATGTACAAATTATTGGAATAAACAGACCAGCTACTGCTGGACTTAACAGTCACTTTGCACTTTTTTGGGATGGTATAGCATATAAATCCTTAAAGATATCCTTCAATCTGCCTTTAAGAAATATCTGCATGGCTGAACCAAAGAGGATACGAGTGAGAGACACCAGACACAGACCCTCTTACCACAGAGCCTGTGATAAACTGGAAGTGGACACAGAGCCAGGTGCATTGGCTGCTACGTGCTTGAACAGATGCAGTCTGCTCTCCCTGGGTACTCCCTGAAAGGCCTGAAGCAAGAGGAGTCTTATGGGTTTGGCTGCACTGGAAAGTGGTATTAGAGACAGAATGTAACCACAAGAAAATGCATTAACTACACAACACAGCCATAACCTCACCATGATTTAATAGTGGGTATAGCTTGCCTCATCAATGCAAAGCCACACTCCATTAGACAGACAACTCCAGATTTCTGCTTTGATCAAATGCAAGTCTCTAACAAGGGCCAGCCTGAATAGTGGTTTGAATTAGGGGAAGAGGCTGGGGGTAGGTTTAACAATTAAGACATTTTATGATTGCCACACACTCTTGAATTGCTGGTGCCAATCAGCCTTTAAGTCAATACACTCAAAGTTTTTGAGGTCTTCTCAAAAGCCAACAAAATTTCAAAAATGAAAATTCAGAATCCTGCAAAGTCAGTAAAACAGAAAATTCTGCTTTTGAGTTTGATATGTTCCCAATGATTTGGTGCAGGAAATAAACCTAAATCCTTCAAGCAAACACCAGGAGAAAGGAGGTGACACTGAAAAAGGTGGCAGTCAGAAAAGAGACAGACACCAACTCGCATTCTGCAAGGCCAAGGTTGCTGGGAAAATCAAATTCAGCTATCAGAATTACAGAGAAAAGTCACAAAAAAAGTACAAGGAGAACCAAAAGACTTTGCCAACCACCACAAATGGCTCAGTAATACAAAATGTCAGCTGGCACTTGAAGCACAGTGGATGGCCAGAGAGAAAGTGCATTTTTAAATCATTAACACATTGGGAACACACAGATGTGCAGTTCAGCTACATCTGTGCATTGTAATTTCTACAGTAGTCACAACTTAATGAATCATCAATTGTGACAAGATCAATGAACCAAACTGCACAACAAACTAAAGCTAGTAAATTCATGCCTGGGGCAAGAGCTAAGGGTTTATTTTATTATTTTTTTTAGTACTTCTATAATTTTTAGTGTCTAATTAGTAAAAACATGAATCCTCCAGAACCCTTTTATTTTTTCCTCCCTTTTGAAAGTCTTATTGCAGAAGATAAAGATTTCATTTGTGTTTGCTAAATTCAAGTCTGGATACTACTCATCTGTTTAGCAATTCCTTCCTCAGGACCAGGAACACATGGCAGCAGAAGTTACAATGCTGGGATGTGCACTACATGCCAATCAGGTGGACTCTGATTGAGCCTACCACCTCTAGGCAAAACAACTGCTGTTTTTTCCACCAGGCCAGATTACTCCTGCAGGCAAAGCATCAGCTAAGATTCTCTGCAATGCTACTTTTTGAAGGGACAAATTCATGTCCAAATCAAGCAACCAAATCATTTATATGCAAAGAACACGCACTGAGCTTCCCCCTGGCCTCAACCCATTCAACAACTTCAACACTGAGTTTGTCAAGGACATGCATAATCCAGAGAGGTTTCACATCAGTGATATTCTTATAGAAGAACTCTGTCCAAATTAACCAGGAGGCAGAAGACAACACGCCATCCTTTAACAAAGCAAGGTCCATGCAAGTGAATGCTCTCTCTGCTGACCTCTCCAGGTAAACCATTTTAATCTCTACCATATGTAGGCTTTCAGTGCATTAATACCTGCCAGGGGTGCAGCTGGACTCTTGTCTCCCTTCCAGACAGGCTCCAGGGAACAACAAGCTCTGCTCAGCCTGGCTTGTTTGTCACACATTCAGAGTGGAGCTCCATCTGGAAGGCACTTCCATGAATTGTAGTGCTGCTGGCATGCACTACTCTCCCTCCTAAGGCTCAAAGTGAAGGAGGTGCATCATCTCTTTAGAAGGCTGATTCTGTTCCAGCTCCTGACCTTCTTTATACTGGATGTCTTGTCACCTTGGACTGTGCATTCCCCAATTCATTACCTTCCCCTGCAGCAGCTTTTGTTAATACCACCCTGTGTGCAGCTTATGCATTTTTCATCAATATATTTATCATTTCTGTTCTCTCTCCAAGGACTTTCTCCTCGCTGGGACCAATTGTGGCATTGTCCAAATCAAAGAGATACAGAAAAATAAATTCCAGTATTGCCTTCCTTGTAAACAAAACACCACTGTGGAGCAGCAGTACCAAAAAGCAAGGCTCAGTGATTTTATGGTCTCCAACGGGTTAATGTTTCCAACACCTTTCCAGTGGTCTCAAAGCTGAAATATGATAATATCAGTTCTGCCTGTAGCACTTTGTGCAGCCAGTTTTACCTACAGCATTCTGCATCCTGTGCTGACAGGCACTCTTACTCCAAGAAATTTTCCCCAGTTCCCCTTTGGAACAGCAACACAAGTGAACATTTGCACACTATAGCTGGAAGAAGTTACAGCTCTGATTGCTATTTAGACTTCTCCACTCAACTCTAACACCCAAGAACCTGGAAAGGTTTCATCCAGGCTGGACCCTTGTGATAAAAGGATTGAAGGAACAGAGTAAAGGATTAGCATGACAGATGAATACATTGCAGTGTTTCCCCATTGCAGCATCCAACTACCTCATCAAGGCACTAGATAATCTTGAAAAGACAGATCTTATTATACCTCACACCTGCTGGTTTCCCTAGGATAAAGGATTTGAAGAGCTATTCCGGAGCTCTGGGCAGAAAGAATCTGAGCAGGTGGGAGTGCCAGAAAGAGTCACTTACTTTATTATCCAACTGAAATAACCACAAGAATAAACAGCTGTTAGAAAACTCTATGGGGAAGGTGGTATTTGACTACTACAACACTGGGCTCCTAAGACAGCATGTAGAATGCATATATTTTAGGTAATCTTGCTTGATACCAAACATACTTTAGTCACTAGCGGCTCAAGTTACAAATTAACAATGAATGATCACAATAATTACTTCTTGCATCCAAAATTAGGGCCAATTATTCCTTTTGCTCATTATCTGAGCACTGCATTTTAATAAGCCATCACAACCATAGAGCCTTCCTGACATCATACTGTATATAAACAACACAAGACCAAGAAGAGATCATAAGGACAAGAAGATGTGGGACTTGTGAACAAGGATGATACACAGAAACCAGTTGTTGGAATGATCAATATTACAGGTCTTCAGCACAAAACCTGCTTTGTTTTGCATCTCAGACCAAGACCAAAAGGCAGCCCAAGAGCAGTAGTTATATGGTTTTCCTTTTTTTACAGGAGAGAAAGTTAAAATACTTGTTGAATGGTCTCTTCCATAGGTATAGTAAGAAACGTATGTGCTCCCTATATGGACATGCTCTCTTCTGAACAGCTGTTGTTGCTACAGATTTAACAGCATGTGCTGATATTCCAGTTTCACATTTTTCTGGCTTACATTTAAAAATTTTGATTTCTCCAAGAGTGACTTAATTGGGGCTGTGACTTTATTTTTTTAGTGAGAGGAGGAAGATATCACACTGAATGTAAGATGGTTGGACGGAACCTTCCTCACACAGAGTTTTTGCTTTTGCAGCAGTAAGCACTGTGCTCCCCACAATCATGGCTATCACATTCTGTACTCTCCAAGCCCCATTTTTCATTTAAGAACTTACTCTACAGTTTCATCAAGGATATATTCTCCCACTTCTGTACAGGAAAGTACAGAAGATCACCATCTTAAGTGTCTGTGTAAGCCATGGCATGCCAGTAAATGACAACATGTCACTAAGCTGTGGCAGTCTCTTGGTTATGAGCAGAAAGGAAAGAAAATTTTGCAAAAACAGTTAAGGCCTCAGAAAGGCTTTTCAGACACCTTGCTCTTGCCCTTCCATTTTTTCCTTAGAACCAAAGCAGATAATTATCACGGCATTATCAAGCAGCATTTCCAATTAATTTCCAGTAGTTAAGCAATGAGTTACTACTTCTTTCAGAAGGCTATTCCACAACCTAACAGACTTCAAAGATTCTACAAATGCACACCAGCAACAAACTTTATTAGTCAGCAGGAGATAGCAGCAGGACTGACATACCAGCTACAGAGAGCACATCTGTCAATAACAGGTTGCCACAGACGCTCTCAGAACAAGGCATCTTGAAAGAGATCCAGCAGTAAGAAAGGTCTTTTGAAACATCTGATGATAAAGACCTATTATTTTAGTTTCTGATGGTCACCAGTAGATGCTAAATCTGAGAAGAAATGTGTGTGTGGGTTATTCTGACAAGGTTTACAGTTACACAAATTATCTAAAGTAATTAAATTCTCATTTGCCTGTTCTGAATGAATTAAATAAATTTCCATTAAATGCCTTTTACAGTAAGAAAATTATTAATTTATAATTATGGGGTTTCATGTCTGTCTTTTTTTCTCCTTTTCTGAAAGACTTCTAGGACCCTGCAGACACAGTTAATTAAAAAAAAAATTTTCTTCTGGCTGCCAGTCCTCCAAAATAATTTTATTATCTGAGAGTCACCAGGTCCATCCTGAGACTAGTTATTACCAAATAAACATTTGGAGAGCCAAATCAGGGCTTACTGTGACCTAATCAACTCCACTCTCTTGTTTGCTATTTTTTTATTAGTCATGCAATAATGGTCTCTATCAACAAGTTCTTTCAACATCAGTTTTGAAAATAAGAGATTCTTCAGCAGCCTTTGCACAAAAGGTGGGTCTTAAATTGACAGTGCTGTAGAGATGCTGTAAATAAATAAAGACGACAGTCAAAAAAATCAAGTCAGAAGAGCCAAATCACCTTAACTGACAGGAATAATATGAATAAAGATAAGAAATAATTAGAATTTTTGCTGTAAGCATAGCACTTATTGCTTGGAAATGGAGAGGGGAGAGCATCAGAAAATGGACAGAAGTTATGCTAGCCAGTGACCAACTGAATCAAAAAAGCAGCTGTGATCCTGGAGCCCATTCACAGGTCTATCTCCAAAATTTATCGATTCATCAGTGCTTTTGAAAAGGCTTTTGCAAGACTCCTTGTGTGCACATCTCTAGTACATCATGTTCAGAAAGTCCTTGAAGGAAGCACTGAGGCCAGGAGATTCAAAAAGAAGAGTGGCCCCCATGAAACTCATGCAGGGATTTTACAGCAATAGGGAGGCTTAGTTGGCCACTTTCTGGTTAACCGGGACCTAAACACTCATTTTCCCAAAAAAATAACCTGCTTTGAGATTTACAATATTTTAATTACACCTATGTCATTTTTGCCTTTTCTTCCTCCATAACATCTAGTACAATAACTTCACAAGACATCCATCTCCTCCTTGGCAGCCTTCACTTTGCTGCTCCATTCTCCTACCATTTCTATACTACCACTCTTTTTAGCCTAGGCTGTGCCACGTTCTCCCCCTGGTTTTATTGCCTACTGACACCATCAAAATCCCAGTGCTGTCAAAGCTTTCCAAACAAAGCTGTGGCCATGGGGGGTCAGGGCACATGGGAATGCCAGCCCTTCTGCAGGGATGTGAAAGGCAGTGCTGGTGGTTGCTGCCTCCCAGCTGGGACCGATGATCTGTTCCAACAGAGAGTCAAAACAGATTAGTTTAAACCACAGACAATTTAATCTAACCTGTCTGATTTCAAACTGGAACAGAGAGGCAGAAGCAGTCATCTGGCCATCCCTGGCCTCAGCTGGGAGATGGCAACCCACAGGCACACCTCCCTAGCAAGACAGAAACCTGCCTGCTTGAGCACATCCCTGCCAGAGAGTTAAACTAATCTGCTTGTGCCTCATTTACCTACTGGAATGGGCTGAATGTTTTGACAGCAGAGCAGCACTAGAACAGCCTGACACACTTTCCATTACAATCTCCCAGGAAGCTCTAAGGTAACAGAGTCAGAAGCAACCTGTCTCAGCACTCTGAGCCCAAGAAAAAAGAAAAAATAATGCCCAAGACTCAATTATTCATTTTCACAACAGACAGAAGATACCAGTGGGTTGTTGCCACAAGGCTCTGAATAAACATCCATGCTTCTGATTATCTTATGAGGGACTTCAGAAATGGAGCAAATAAAATGGAGACAACTACTACTGGCAACAGAATTTCTTAGCTGAATACCATTTCCAGTACCAAAGTCAGAACTTATACACTGTTAAATAAACTTGGAATAAATCACATGAGACAAGAAGCTCTGAGAAGTCTTTCACAGTACATAACTGCACAATTACAACTTCAACCTACTTGGCTGTGTTACAGCTTTTGCAGAATTCTGTAGAATATTCTCCCATTCTTGTTTGTTTGACACTTTAGGTTCACTTGTTTTTATCTGGAAAGTCCTTCCCAAATCACAGGTGCTGCTTTTGGGCATTGCAATACCACGGAAACTTGCTACTAAGAATGTGACACCCCATCCTGTTACAGGTGTCATCTCATAGGATCTCATTTCAGAGGTAATATGCAGAAATAGCCATTTGCTGCAAAAGAAAAACGTTCTCGAGATTAAGAGGTCAGTACCTATTCAGATACAAGGTTTTATGGGAGTGCACAGCTCCAAAGGGTTCAGCTTGGCATTAACAATGTGATATTTCATATGAAACTTTTCAAAGGTTGTATTTCTTGCTTCATAAACTTGTGGAATGAACCTGGATGTTAACCTCAGTGCATGGCAGTCTTCTGAGGGAACTTGCTATCACGGATACATTACATGGTTATGTGCCATTAGTTAATCATTTAAACAGAGATAAGAAATGGAAATTATGGCATTTGGGTCTGATACGTTCTAAAGATCTGCTGACTCTCCTGTTTGAAGGAGAGACCAACAACAAAGTTAAAACTTTCCTTTACCTGAAAAAATTACTTCTTTGTCTTTCACTCACAGCCAAGAAAGTCTTCCTTGTTAAATATTATAAAAATAAACTGTAAGAGTGGGACTAATGTAGTTACTGAATCCAATCTTTGACAGCAAATAAATATAATATTCACAGAACCAGGAGTTTCATATCTGGATTAAAATGATAGGTGCTCTATAGATACCAAAACTTAAGCAGCTGTAACAGTTTTTCAGATACCATGGCAGTCTAGGTTTTGGCAGCATGGCACATAATGGTGATACAAGTAAAACAGCCTCTGTAAAATTTCTTGGTCTAATTGAAACTGATCACAAATTCCCTTCAATCTTCTGTACACAGTGGGACCAAGAGACCACCTCTTTCTCCTTGGAGGATCCTTTTAGCCACACTGGTCAGTACCTGGGAAATAAGTGGAGTTGTTAGCACGATGACAGGGCTCCTGAAGTGACCCAACCAATACTAGGCAACCCACTGCCAAGCAGCACAATGCACTCTTTCCTTGTGAACACTACTTACACCTTAATAGCACAAGTCAACATGAGCTCAGATTTAGATTACTTTAGGTGACAACCTGAACTTTTCAATGAGGCCACAGCTGGCTTAATGTTTCTCTTTTTAACAAGCATGGGACATGCCAAGACCCAACAAAAAGCAGACTCAGGCTTCTTCATTTCTCTGTGCATCACTGCATATTAGGACATTTCCTTAAGCAGGGAAGCAATGACAGCGAGTGGAGTCTCACTGCACAGGAGCTCTTGGCAAAGCAACAGTTACAGAGGTCCATGAACTGCCTTCCTCCTACAGGAAGTGCTATTGGGATTGCCTGTGTAGAGAGCTAAGAACAGGAGTAGGACCTCTGCAGTAGGATCACAGCAGTCTTTCTTCCCAGGCAGAGACCAAAGGACGTTGGAATGGTTAATTAACATGAAACATGTAGAAGAAAGACCTGTCCTCTCTTGACCAGAGACATGAAGAGAATAGTAGCAATCCCAGGAGTAGCAGAGCACAGGGAGCTTTAATTCATTTACACGGTCAGAATGAGTGCATGCAAGTAGATTCAATTTCCATTCTGTAATTGTTTCAATTTTACAACAAATTGCAAGAAATTCTTCCTGGCAAAAAGATGCAAAAGTTATAAAGCAAAAGTACAGTGATCTGATTGATCCTTTTGTAACTATCCAAACATAAACAAGGATTAAACATAGCTAACTTCTGTTTACTATTCCAATGACAAAAATCACTTTTAGATAGATGTTTACAGAAAGGGCATATTGGTTCAGGCCTTCCGAGATCTAGCTCTCTGCAGAAATCATTTGTAACAGTCAAATGTTTACCATTTACAGCATTTCAAACAGGGTAACCCCAGGAACTGGAATGCAGCTGGCAGATGGTGAAAGAAATTAAGCTCATGACATGGTTCAGTAAACAGCAAATTATGTTATGCTAGAAGTGCTTGCCACCCCAGGACAACTGCTGCACTCAGGAACTTTCTAGGTGTGCTAGTTTTGGCTGGGATAGACTTAATTTTCTTCATAGTAGCTTGTATTGGGCTGTGTTTTGGATTTGTGCTGAGCACAATGCTGGTACCATGAGGATGTTTCAGTTCATGGTAAAACACAACACCAGAGCTGCAGTGAAACGCTCCTAAACTTCCTCAACTTCTGTCAGCACAAAGCCAGACAGCAAAACTTAACTTGCCAGGTTACCTTGAAACTGAAACCCACTGTGCAAGCAACTCTTCCTTGGCTCTTCTATCTGTCCTCTTTACCAGGAGCTGCTCTCCTGTGGAGCCTGGCAGCACTCTCCAGGCAAATAACTACATGCCACATGATTAGGAGTCTGGGATAGAGGCATAGGGGATTTGCATAGATCTAGAATGGAAATTGGAGATGGTATTTTCATTTAACCTACTTAAAAACAAAGGGAAATGAAACTGTATATATTTAGTGTCACTTGGATATGACTGTATGCTCTGGATTACAAGGGAGTGAAAAAACGACTGCTTGTAAAGCATTAAAGGACCAGTTGCAATTAATTGGTTTTCCAGTTCTGGAAATCAAAACTGAATGTCCCCGTTGGAAAGCCCTGGGAGAAGAGACTGATAACATACTCTGTATTTAAGCTACCTTTCTCTCCCGAAGAATCAATATCCTCCTCCCTGCCCCTTGAAGATCTTTTTTTTCCACTGCCTTTCCTTATCTTCCCGTTGGATGGAAACTGCTGGAAAACAGACTGAAGGCATCCTTTGGTGAACAGGCAGCCAGAGACAAACACTGTTACCACCACCCTTTCCCAACACTGCTGCAATGCAGAGCGTACAAGGAGTCTCATGGAAGGACACCACAGACTTCTGCTCTCCTGCCATCAGCTTGCTGCTACGCTCTTGCACGCTGGCATCCTTCCTACTTATATTATAACCTCCCTATTTAAAATGTTCTGTAATTCTCAACATTACCACTGAATAATATATTTATTAATTTGTTAGTGCCACTAACTGTCCCTGAGGCTTTTCTTGAGAATGTATGCCAGCTTATTGATTCTAGCCTTCCCCCTCCCTGCACTGCTTTCCTCCTCTGCCAAGCAGAAACATACTTCTGTGCTGCTTCAGGTCATAATTGGAAAAAAGATAGAAATGTTCAATATGACTCATACATAATTCAGCTTATCAGCTACCCAGGAGAAATGAGAAGAGAAGGTATACGCATGTCTATTTCTTCTGCTATCAACAGGAGAAATAATTTCCAGTTACACAAAGTATACGTAGTTTGGTCACAACAGGATCTGCAGTTAGAAGGGAAAAATGAGAGACATGGTAGCAAAGAATAAAAGGGCAGTAGGGAACCAAGCTGTTAAAAGAGATTCACTTATGTGAGAATTCCTGATTCCCCAGGAAGACTGGACTCATGCTTCTCTCTTAATATTCAGAATTAAATAAGTTGGCAATTAGAAAGGATAACCTGCTTCTGATCTCTAAAACATCGCAGAAATCTAAATAAAATAAGGCTCCAGCTTAGTTAGCTACAAAGACATCTAATAACAGCCTGCTAAACCCTGTGACTTCTGGATTTAATGTTAAGGCCTATGTTCTAAAGGCAAATTGTGAGGGAGCATTAAAACTTATTGTTATAAAGGATTTTTAATGTAAAAATCAATACATGCTGTGTATTTAGCAGCATGTAACCACGAGGATGTCTATGATAAGCTTTGTCATGCACCAGGGACCACTGCATTAGTCAAATTCTTGAAAGGAAGTGCAGAATGTCTGTATCATTCAAACTGCCATCTGAGACCAATTATGGAAATTATTTTTACCCCAAAAGCAGAGGGAAAAATCCAATCATACTTGACAGTCTTGCGAGCACCAAGGGTTCCACATGAAATGTGCCATTTTCAAATACCTCTACAAAATTAATATTAGAAAAATGATGGCATAATGGAGAACTTGGGCACTTATCACTATTTTTTGGGAGCCATTGAGAGTAAACAACCACAACCAGGGCAGTAGCTACTTTGCCAAAGTGTAAACAAAGGAATATTAATAGTAATTTAAAAAAAAAAATGATATTCACAAAATGCAGAAACAACATAATCTCTATCAGACAATGTAGAAAAATAAGATGACTGAAAAATTACATAGAAAAGTCTCAGAAAAGGGAAATGTAAAACATTTTTTTCTTAAATATAAATACATCATAGTAGAATCCATCTTCTTTGTCAGTTAAGCCAACATAAAAGGCACAGGTAGCTCTTCATCCTCACAGTTAAGCTCACAACTCTATATGCATAAGCACATACAAATTGTTAGGCAGCGAATGTTTCTTAATTTTGCCCATTACAGGAGTGCCCAGCAAGGGGTCAATACGCTTCAGTTTGAGTGGAAAACACAGCCCCCCCCCCAGCCTGCAGATCGTTTTTGACCTTATGGGATCATGTTCAACTATCATTACTCGCAATTAAACGAATTTTCCAAACAGAAAAGCAGGCTCAGTGCTTGACTGCTACTGATTTTTGCTTCTGCAGCTCTTAAATTGTGTGCCTGCATGTCTTTTCCTGTCTGTGGTGTTTCCTAACATTCCCATTTATGTGGTGGTCTGCAAGTTTTACCTCATCAGGAAATCAGCAGGAGCACCACGGAGCTAAGAAATACTGTTGTGCTCCTTGATGCAATGCATGTCTCTGTGGGCCTTTGAACACTTAACACAGAGCAAATAAACTATTAGCGTGTGTGTGCGTGTGCATACATATCCAAGATACATAAAGGCAGCTACAACCAAAGGAAACAGGAATGTGCATGGAAGAGTGGTATTCAAACATCCAGTATCACAAAAATCCAGTTGCAGGAAGCATTTAAATGCAGATCTGCACATAAACTGCTGAAAGAGCTCCACTGAGCTTTATACACTCACATACACTGCTGCAAAGGCAAGAAGTAACAAAAAGAATGTGACTTTTGTCCCCCAATAATTTTCAAGTCTATAGCACTTGTTATCCTATTCTTAATAATACTATCACTGGAGAGCAAGCTGATCTTTAAGATGCCCCACCTCCAGAAACAAGACACAAAATCACATCAGGTATTGAATGATTTCTATGATTCCCATCACCACGGTGCCTGAGCACATTACAGTTGTTTAATGCATTCTTTGTCACAGAGCAGAATGGAAAATATGATTACCTCTATGCTATAAATGAGGATGGGAGAACAAGGAACAATAGGCAACTTGTCATGTGTGGCTGGCACACTCACCACTGGGATAACCACTCTCCTCTGATTCAAAATCCTACAACAATAAACACTTTCCAGTCTAGTTTTCTCATCACTTAGAAGTTTCCACATCAATCTATAAACAACAAGCAATTTGCCTGAGCCTTTTCCTGCATGTAAGGGGTAAAAATGCAAGGGGTAAAAATCCATTCAGCCAAATGCCCCAGATTTGTAACACCTCAGTACATTTACAAAATCCTATATATAAACAAATGATAGAACACACTGATGTGCTGCAAAAACACCATCTCTCCTTAAAAGCAGAAAAGAATTCTGACAATTTAATATTAAAAAAATCAAGTGTTCACAAGCCTGTTTATATCTAATAAACTGTTTTTCCACAAACATTTAGCAGAAACAACATAGGAAGCAAAATAAAACCTGCTTGTACAGCAGACAATGAGCAAAATCTATTCTTTAACAGGAGAGACAGAATTAAAAGTTGTGAGTACAGTGAAAGATAAACACAACTAAATCTCACATCAAATTAAAAACCTGAAGAGTATCCTGAAAATCTATGTCCTGATTTAATCCAGAAGGTGCAGCAACATAGATTAAGTTTATGATTGTCAGATACAATACTTGGATACCCTGAAGATGGGTGTTATATGAAAGCAAACAAATGAGAAAAGTACACAAATGTCTCTGTAGATAGCCCTCCAAGTCAGAAATGACACCTCTCATTCAGACAACAAAAACACTCTAAAGACAGTTCAGAATCTGCAATCTTTCCATGATTGTCTCAAAATATGATGTTCTATTATAGGAGAAATTATAGCAACTGCCGCAGGAAGAACACAGCTTTACCAAATCAAGCTAGAATATCACCATGCCATTTAAATGCAGCATATCCACATGTGGCTGCCAAAGCCATGTCTCCTGCCACTTAAGGCATGCAAAAACTTGCCTCTTACCTTCTAACACTGTTAGCTTGGCACTTGTGTTTATCTCCCCCACGCTGTTGGTGGCTGTGCACTCGTAGATCGCCTCATCTCGATGAACACGCAGGGGCTGTATCCGCAGAACTGACCCTGATCCATCATCAAACTCGATAACCTTGGAGAATGGAAAGAAAGCACTTCATTACTGGCATCCTCTGCAACAGCACTCAAAGTCAAAACATCTAGGAGTTGAAGAACAAAAACCAAAACAAGTCCCATAAGTTCTAATATGCCATGGAGTAAGTTAAGTGTTCCAAATCCAGTAGCACAAAAATTTCAGTGTCAAGAATGTATTTGTCCTCTGAGGAGGCCAGAACAAATGAAGATCCAATGAGGTTCTTTATGGATCAATTAAGGTTGACAAATTATCAACTTGGTAATAAAGATGTGAATCTGATGATTTAAAACATCTGAGCCATATTTGCACTAATGATTTTACTAATCACTGATACAATTTAGTGCCAACTTTCACCTTGATGGAAGAGGAGAATGATATACTCCTGGGGGATTGCTAAGGAAACAGTAACAAAACTTGAATAAAACCTCGAGCACCTACAGCACATGCTAACTCCAGCAGAGTGAGGGGTTTTAATGTCCCTCAGCACTGGGTACTTTGCAACTCTGGCATAATCAACAGTGATGTAATTACACTTCCTTCCCTAGCATAATAAATTAAGTCTTTAATAAATCATTGCCCTTCCATCCATCCTGCTAAGCTGCAAAATGCATTACTCTGAGTTATACATGGAAGAAAAAGGTATTTATTAGTTTGTAGCTGGATATGCTACTTCATAACAGCAAAGCTGTGAAGGTACAGCCTCAAGCCACTATTAATGCCAAACTCATCCTTCTCCTATTCCAGAGTACAGCAAAAACTGGAAATACTATCTGATTTGCAGATAGTGACAGCATGAGGGAAAGGCAGATGCCACCCACTCCTGTCCCTTGGGAACTGAGGAGATAAAGAGACTTAAGGGATCCTTCCTTCCAAACACAGATGTCAACCTAGGGCTGCCACCCCCCTGCAAGACTTCCACCCTGTTTTCAAGGGCCTGTTTAGGAGCACTTCCCACAGCATAAAGATCAAAAGAGAGAGAACAGGAAGGAGGAAAACCATGCACCACAAGACTCTGCAATGACAGGAAAAACAGGAAGAAATCAAAAGGTAACCAAGACCACTGAAAAATCCGTTACTCCTCATGCTGGAAGGAACAGCCCTTCTGTATGAAGAAGAAACCTCTAATATAGTCAGGTAGAGAAAGAGAAATATGAATATCACTATAATACACTTTAAAGAATTAATTTTAAAGAAATACTAATTTTTAAATTAAACATGAAACTGTGACAATATACTAAATCTTTACAAAGGACAGAGCTGCTGCTAAATTTTAAAACAAGAAAAAGTCAGCTACAGAGATTAATTCACTTCAGTGATAAGGACTAAAAAGCTAAGAGATGAAACAGCAGAAAAGCTCTTTTGCCCTCACTATCCTTTGAACAAACACTGTGTGATAGGAACAGAGCTACAACTACTAAGAGCCAGACAGGCAGTGAGACCAAAATGTTGTTAATTTGCCAACGATGGAAACCTCTTCTGTGTCATAACTTAGTATGTGTACATCAGATTTGTGTTTTTCTCCATTTAAAATTACTTCCAAATTTTCCCTAATTAAAACTAAAAATGAAATAAAATTAATAGTTACCTGGGGGAAAAAAAATATTCACTATCTCCTGACACAAGCTATGCATCCAAACTGACATGAACAAAGGTATGAAATTGCTCATATAAATGCATATAATATGGCATAGCCCTCTGGTCAGCCACAACAAGCACCAAATTCACTATAAAGGTTGTATCTACTTAGAAATTAGAATCTTTTAATAGTTACTATACGACAAAACTTTTACCAGGGAAAAATAACAATGTAAAACAAGATTAAAATTGATTACTTTAATCAAGGTTTTCTGCTCACATAGGAAATCATGATTAAAATTGGTGACTTGAATCAATCCATTCTGGGCAGCAAAGTCATCTTATGCTCCAGTTAGGAAAGCAAAAACATCAAAGACAGGGGATTAGAGAAAAGGCAGCAGAACTGTAGAAGGGTCACATTTGCAAGGGCAGTTTTAGAGAAGGGAGCCCAACACCAAAAAAGGAAAGCGGAGAAAAAAGTGGAGAAAGTCAGTGAAAAGATATTTGCTATGTAAAATATAAACCAAATTGGACCCTTTTTCAAAGATGTTTCTGATCCCTGCTCTTCTCCCTTCCCTTCTCTCCTACTTTAGCTCACAGGGATGTCAATTAACCCTTCACCATTCCCCTTCCAAGTACCTTTGTGGGAGGGATTGCAGTATCCATCACTTAAAAAGATTTCCAGTAGTGTTTTGGTATCTCACTTTTGAATTCCACTGGGGATTGTAGGCAAAGAGGTGCCTTAAAAGTCTGACAATTAAAACAGAAAAACACTGCTAGATCCAACTCTTGTCTGCCATCCAATTCTCTGTAAGCCCCAGTCTCCCATCTGAAGGAGGGTGTCCTGTTGGTGTGTTTCCAGCATCGTGCTCAAAGGACACCACCTGCTCTACAGATTGCATTGCTGCAGGGAAGGAAACTTGCTTTACACCAAAGCTTTACACTCTGTATTGTAGTGACAAAGAGATACCCAGGTTGCAGTGATGATTATTGTGCAATTAAGACCTGTGAGGATTAGACTGATTACCAAATTTTCAGGTTTGGGTTGTTTTGTTTTTGTTTTTTTCTTTTGTTAATTACCTCAAACCGCTGAGAACTGACTTTCTTCCCCTTCTTCATCCACGTGATACGCGGCTTGGGCTCTCCTGTTGCCTGACACACAAAAGAGGCCACTCCTCCAGAAATCCCAATCTGATCTTCAGGGGCCTTCATAAACGTTGGCTTGCCTGGAAAAATAACCAAATCACCCCCATGAGGACATAATATCAGATAAGCATGGAATGTGTCATGTTAATCTAAACTGTAAGATAACTGGTGCTCTTACTACAAATCCAGGTTGAATGGCCCCAGCCACACAAATTCAGTGCAGACCATAACCTTTTTCAAGTGCAACTGTACCTTTTTCTCCTGAAATGAGTAAGAGTCCATCTGGCTTGCCTGTAAATGAGAGCAACAGGAGGCTCCCTCCTGCCCCCTGGGCATTCATTCAGGTATATGACAATTTGGAACCATTTTTACAGTTTATTTTCTAATAAATGGATTTTTGCAGATTTATACCATGGTCATAGCACTGGAAATTACAGAACAGCTGACACACCAAACCTATGAAATGTACCATACCTTGACATTAGTTTTACTGAAAGCTGTTAGCATCCATAAAAATTAACAGATAGTTTTAAGTATACAAGTAACAACCTTTAGTTTCATTTTAAATGTGGACTGACACGAAAATCCTACAGTTTAAGTATCTGGAAACCTGCAGAGGCTAGCCTATGCTTGTTAAGAAACTAATCACTGGAAGTGAAAGTCAGCAAAGAAACCAAAGTGGCATTCAGGCATGAAAGACTTGGCAAAAATGAAAAGAAAAAAAAATAATTTGAATAATCAATTAAAAATCTCATTAAAATAATGCAGAGTCTTCAAGGTTTACATAACAGATTGAGATAGATAAAACTATGCATCCAGTATTGTATTTCTCATCTGTACTTGCTCTACGGGAAAATTTTGCACTGTGTGATCTGCAGATCATCTTGAAACACTGCTTTGTCCTCGTAGAAGCATTTGATGATCCCACATTCCTATAAAACACTGAAACATTTAACTCCACAGGGAGAGCTAACAGAGTCCACCCATGACACACTCTGTCCCCAACAAGCTTCTGTGAAGGAGTATCACAGACCTGGCCTCACCACAGAAACTCCTCACAGAAGTGTACTGAATTTTGCTGCCCTTGGTAAAGAGAGCCCCAGGACTGTGCTCAAAATCCAGGAAATGCCTTTTAATACATGATGGCTGCTGTCTAAAGGCTTTGGCACATTGTCCTGACATGAACAGCACGCAATTATTAAGCCTACTTGCTTAACTGATGCTGATTCCACATATTTACTCATCTATAATCATGTCTATTTCTACTTAGTTTGTATTTACATATATCTCTGTTTATTCACCTCTCATCTATTTCAGAGAAATGTTAATTTACCATTCAGGCTGCTAGTGATGGCATTGTGATTGACTGTTTTGCTATGCAGTATGCTGAGCTGATGTCTTGTATTGCACTTCAGCAGCTGATTTGGTTTTCTGATTTTCTGTTATTTACTCTGTCATCTTAGTTAAATAGTGTAATTTTTTTCCAAATGGCAAATACAGCAGAATCCAAAAACTTTTGTCCTTGAAGAATACAATGCAATTAGATCTCTGACTTTATACTTACTCTCCAGCACATACACCAAGGACTTACTTTACTTTTGTACATTTAAAAAAGATCAATACTATTAAAACCAGAACAAAAGGAAATTGAATGTTCATCTGCAGTAAAAGCTCAAAAACCTACTGCCTTGATTTTGCATTGTTGCAATGAACCTTTTCCCCTTGCACATTTAATTGAGCAACACTGATTTCTGGAAACCATTAAAATCCTCTGAGACTGGACACAGAAGTACACCTGCATATAATCCAAATTCTCAGTCAGAGAAAGGGTATTTCTACAAAGGCATTTTAAACATTTCTATGCCCTGAAGTTTTGAAATGGAAGGAAAGTACTGGTTAAGCAAACCTATAATCCTGAGTCCTGGCCCCAGGACAATAGAGTCAGGCATGAGCATACATATTTTTATACTAATTTGTAACTGTTACAGCAAATCCCAAAACTCATTTCAGTGAGAGTGAACACAAGTGCAACAGAGTATGCACTAAACTCTTGATGTCTGTGAAAATGCATGCTAAGTGGACCAGACAACCTCCACATCTCCCCTCCAACCAACATCTCTGTAACTCCACTGCCCAGAGGAAGCTGCCATGAGACTATCACTAATTACCTCCAAGGGGCAACACTGGGGACAGGGCCAGATCATGGTACAAGCTGTCTTTTTTTAGTCCATTTTGAACATTTGCACTCTTAGGGTAGGCCTTGAAATACAGTCAGAAAAAATAAGGATGTACTGAAAATACAGACATAACCTACATGTTGTCTTTTCCCTCTCCTTAAATTCAAAATGAACAGCGTCCATAGAAGATTATGCATGTAGGAAGGTTTGTTGCTCAAACATGATACATATAAATACAAGGAACTGAAGTGTCTTTTTTTGCAGTGAAAACCTGTCTTTTCCTTGATAACCTATGGACAAAAGCTGAAGATTTTCTGTTGAAAGCTTAAGGGGTGGGGGGGAAAGAAAAAAGAGCTATTGTGTTTCAAAGACAAATCTCTAAAATACCAGCCAGACAGAACATCCCAGGGAAGCCCTGGATGACAGCAGGGAGAGGTGCTGGATGGCTGGGTGCCCATCACACCCACCTTCACTTACTCCATCACATGGAGTAACAACTCCAGACTGGCATAGTTCCTATAAGGCCAAACTACTCCAGTCTTTCTCTCCCTAGCCTCTCTGCGCAGTGACAGATCCCTGGAGCACATTCAGGCTTCACCCTCTGAACCAATTCTTGCTCCTCACTTCAAAAACAAAGCTCCTATTACACCAGGAGTAGAAGCCACAGCTCTCATTTCTATTCATTCATAAGCTTCAGGCAGGAAAATGTGAAAACTTTTACCTTCTTGGCTGAAATTTTCCCTGTTTGGTTTTTGCTCAGAATGAAATTATTCTAGAAAGTTTATGGGAACAGCACAGTTCTGAGGATGAAGACTGTAAAAAAATAGAGTATTTCTTTCTCTTGTAAGAAACTGGTTTCATCTTATTTGGCTGGGGGCAGAAAAACAACAACTTTCTCAGACATGCTCTCCATTGAGAAATTAAAATAAAACCAAAAAACAACATTTCAGAAGAGGACTTTCGCATTTCATAGAGTTGAAAAAGACACTTGCCAAGCAAGCACATATTTGTGGATAATCCTATAAAGTAAATCCCAAGGAGGGCCTCATGGCATGGACAACATGCTTGCAGAGATTTAGGCACACACTGCTCTACTGAATTAACCTCGAAAAACAGCAGAAAACTCATGCAGTGTCCTGAGCCGGGTGTGTGCGTTTGGGAAAAAAAAAAAAACAAACCCGCTTTGAATTGTATTTTAAAAGGTGCACAGGAACATGCTAAGAAAGCCAGAGACAGTCAGGTATGCTCTAAGCAATACAGCTGTTGTCTGCCCTTCCCTGGGAAACAAAGTATGATGGGTTTGGGACGGGAGCCTGAAGCCCTCAAAGACAGAACCTCAGGTTTCCTGGAGAGCCACTGACACCTTTCCTGCAGGGCACCTCATGCACAGCCATGAAGATGCCTCTCTCACCTGTATGTTACACTAAAAAAAAACCCATACATATGTATATGATATATATATAGCTCCCTGCTATTCTGGAAAATTTTTCTGTGAAACAATTCTTACAAATCAGAAAACCGTATCAGCATCTGTTTTAAAACCTGCCCTACCAAACATCTGTAGTAGAAGAATAAAATTTCAGTTCCCTTTTCCAGGTTTTCCTTTCTTTACCAAGTAAGTTCAGAGTCACTTCATCACATGCACTGGTTTTAGGCTGTACAGCTTCTTAGTGACCTCAAAGGACTTTCCCAGAAAAGTATCTCTTGTCAGATTTCCTTCAAGGCTGAGGACAGAGATGTAGCCTCCCTCTAACTTGGCAAGGTGTCTTTTATGTAAAACCATGGTCTTTGAGGAGTAACATATGATCTGCATTACCTGACTTGAATACCAGCCAGATCCCTGAAAAATGATGCAGGGTCCTAGGTATTTAGCACAGATGCTTGCATTTAGATATGCATTAAGCATACAATTGTCACGTAAAATATGTTTCCTTGTAATTCTCTAAGAGCCAAAAATTTCAAGTGACTGAAACATAATTTATGTCAATATAAATATACATAATATACACAAATGTTAACTTGTTTTATTTCAAACACCCATAATTTTCTTAAAATAAATGGGAAAATTAAATGGAATCCGGATGCATTTTCAGTATTTAGCGCTCACCTAAAATATTCCTCATGCAAAAATTTTAATTCAAGGACTGGCAACATAATCTTCCTTCTGTTCCTGTGGATGCCATTTTTCCAAAGGGTCACACACAGGTTTGAGGAAAAATGTATTACTGAACATGTCTGCAATTAAATGTTCTATGAACACCCACCTGCTGTGAGAGATTTTCAAGAAAAAATCTCTGTCCTCATGGTACAAGTTCTCACTACTCTAAATAGATGGGCAGCCAAAAATAAGACTTGTGTTGTAGGAGAGGGAAGCTTATATTTTTATCTGAAAGCTTTTATGACTTGAGCTAAATTAAGATTGGAAGCAGACTCCTCTGTGAAGAAAAAACTTACAGTTGCAATGTAAGATGAACTGGATAAGGACATACAATAGGCATGAGCAATCTTATTTAGGGGCCTGGGCTAAATGAATAATAAGAAATTATTGACACTGGAATGAATGAACAGATCACAATGAAATCAGTTCCTGAGCCTGGAAATTGTGAAATTCAGGTTTGAAAACCCTGCCTTCAACCTGTCACATACACAAAGGCACAACTGTGCCTCACCTTCCTCTGTAAAACTAACCTGCTGTTCTCACATGGCTGCTGTCAGGATGAATATGCAAAAAATGATGATGTGGCTCAGTCGTAACACCGGGAAGAAACCAGCAATGACACAGACTTTCTCATGTTCATGACTGACTTTAAAGTGGAAATAAAGTGGTCCAGAAGACAGAGGTGGCCCATGCTTTTATATACAGCTAAAGTATTTCTCTTTCTCTGTTTCCTTTTTGATCCTGGATAATTGATAGCTGTACATGGATGGATGCCTACTGGAAAGATACTCTGGAAAAAGCTAATCTGTGATTCTTCTAAGCATCCACTGCAGGGCAGGAGACAAGTCAGTGGGCTCTCCAACTATCATTATGTTTAGTACCCTTTTGCTTTCCTTGCAATAGTTCTTGCCCATTTGTGATTAGCAGGAAGATTGTTCAACAAAATACAATTTTACAAACCTGCACTTTTTTTCTTGGATAATTTATACGTAGGAAAAGCCTGTTTGAGCCTTGAAATAACATGTATTTAACAACAGCTTAGTAAAGCCTCTGTGGGTCTCAGTGAGCACAAGGCTAGTCCATTCCTTATTTCTCCTATTTTGGTTTTATTTCACTAAGATGACAGCACTCTGTAAATTAAACTTTTGTCCTTTGTTGTTCGGTGCAAAGTACTTAAAAAAATGCAAATGTATGTGGTGGGGTGTTGCATGCTCAGATACTTACACATTCTTCTTTTTATCCAGCATATGGATCACAACCCTTTCTCCCATCCACTTTAAAAAACACTTAACAGTACCCCAATCACAGAAAATAGCACTCCGAATTTAGCATACCCCTCAGATTAATCTGAATTACAGGTTACCTCATGTTACCTGCATATTTCCTCTTTTTTATGATCTTATTTTATTAAGTTTTTTAATGCCTAAGTGATTCCCAACAGCTAGGACAAATGATTCTGCTATTTCAATCCAATTTTAGTGGTTGAGTTTTCCAGCTTCAAGTGTGAATGTCCATGATAATCAAATCTACAAACATTATCTCAGAGCAAGTTGCATTTCTCGTCGCTGTCTTTTCTTGACTTCCATGAAGTTACTCAGAGGTAACTTTTGAGTTTGTACAAAATGAAATCAAATAAAGTGAATGATTAATATCCAAAATTCCAAGAAGCAGATCTTTTTAACACTTTCAATGACCTCTGTAACTTTCAGTAAAACAATTACATTACAAAAATAACAAAAGCAGCCATCCAGCAGAAGCTGTGCTTCTCCCTGAACACCAGCAGGAAACACAATGAACTAAGAATCAAGGCACTCATTTCAGCAGGCCAGACCCATTGTGCTTTGTTTATCTGGAGTAAGCTTAACTAAAGGAGAATGCAAGGGTACATGTAAGGTTAAGCATATACTTTTATCAGCATTTATAAGGACTTAAGCTCAGAAATTCTGACAATCTTCAACTCCTGCTTCTTCACCATCTTGGCAAAGAGGCTCTTTCCTGAGCATAAGCCTAATCTAAAGGCAAAGCCTTTGACAAGGCTGGGGTGTCTCTGCAGACACACAGCAGGAACTTCCACACCCAGACGGGCATTTCCAAGCCCTCTTTTCCCTTTTGCCAACACAGGATTTATACTTGCAAGTTTAAGCCAAAATCAAATATTTTTAAATTTCTTCTTGAAGAAGCATCTTAAAACCTTCTGTGTCTGGACAGTTACACGTAAATCAACCCTTCACCAACAGAAACTCAGCCTTCCCTGTTAAATGCTGATGTTTGAATAAACCTGCTTATTCCACAGCAATATGGGTTAAAACCATTAGCTCACTCAAGTGCTGAGACCATGATTACTGGATATTAATAAACTACAGCAACAGCCTGTCATCATAGTATTGCACTTGAGTAAATTTCTAATTCTGTCTCTTTATGAATCATGGAAATCGTTTACAAAGTTTAAACGCCTAAAATTAACTGACAGTACTGAACCAGAATTGTCTCAGGCAGCCATCACAGAAGGATGCTGTGCAAGGCACATTCTGGGTGCTGATTTATTTGTGAAGTTTTATGCAGACAACTTAGACCTTAACGCAGTGGGGAGGTGGTTTTTCTCCATATCACATCTGCAGGGGGCCTACAGATTCTCCACACAGGGTGGCAAATTTTCTCCGTTATTTTTCCAGGCTGTTGTAATTGCAATGTCTTTCTCAAAGTGCCTGGCTGGCTATCAGTATGAGCTGCTTTACATCTCAGTAAGAAAATCCCTAACTATGGCTAATCCCCAGGTTTTGACTGACTCTTGTCCACAGGAAGGGGGCGGGGGGGGGGAAATAATTCAATCCTTCTACTATGACATCATTCTTACTTGCTTCCAATACCTGAAATAATATGTAACCAAAACAAAGAAAAATATTACAAGAAGCATAAAGCAGTCCTGCACACAACTGAAGAATAGGGATTAAAAACAAAGCAGAAAAACAGCCCAGTAAAACATCCTTCTAGAACCTGAGGTTGCCTTCATTCCTCATCTTCTGCTTTTAGGTTTCCCTAGAGCACTCACAGCCTGTGTGTGCAGCCTGTCACATATTTTGGGGAAAAGCCAAAGCTATATATGGGTTCAGCTTTAACTTCCCAGCACTTACACCAAGTATTACACAGAGCAGAAAAACAAAGGAGAGTAGAGAAGTGCTGCTCTAACTGCAGACCTTCCACAGCAGCCACACAGAATGGTTTTCTGCTTTAATTTAAAACTGAAACCTGAAGTCAAATTTCCACCTGGTAATAGCTTACAGGCACTTCCAATTAACTTGGTAATACACACTTTCTGAGTTAATAAATTTTTCAGCCTCTGTGTTTAATACAATTAAGCATTTGGGCCTTTGGCCTTAGACCTTATTCAGCTTGAGAAAGGATTACAGGGAGACAGTCTCCAATTATCACCATTAACACAACATTCACTTAAGGGCTTTCAAATGCATACATATAGAACATTCATTTAATCATACACAAAATCCAGTACCTGAATTCAGGCTGCCTCTCTCTTGCACACAACAGGTACAAGGGACAAGAGAATAAAACCCCCATCTAAAGGGCTCTAAAATCAAGTCATCACTGCACTGCCTAATGCAGCACAGAACAGCTGTGCCTGCTCCTAGAAACTTACTTTTCCTTCCACATCCACATTTTGTTATTTGCAAATTTCTTCAAAACTTCAAAGTTAATAAAGCATATTGCATAGTGCAAAGAACCTGCTAAGATATGCAGAACCAGGAAACAGACAAAACTGAAATCCTGCGCTGGAAAAAAGATGAAAATTAATTTTGCCAGCATGCCTACCACATTAAACAACCTTTTTTTTACACAAAAGGATTAAAAGGTTTTAATCCTTTTCTTGCAAGCAGCTAGTTCTTGATTCAGCAGTTCAAAAGGCTTTGCCAAGTTCAGGTTTTTCCTCTGCTTTTAAGAATTAAAAGCGAGTGCAAACCTTATTTTGTAAACAGATACCATAGTAGAATGATTCTAACAGAACTGGGAGCCAGGAGAAGTGACCTCTTCAGAGTATTTGTTACTAAAGCAAAGGCATTCTGGGTTCTCAGGAAGGGACCTGCATTTCATTTTAATGCCACTGTATGTTGCTCTATCCTCCTCCTATAGTAATGAACCAAATTCCTGCCTCATCTATTGGTAAAGAAGACGACTTTCTGCTTAATGGTAGCAAATGCCTGCTGGCACTTCTGTAATACAATAACTTTTTTTTTTCTATTTGTGTCAACTGTTTTATCATGCTGCAGCTGTAGTAGAGTCTGCAAAAAACCATTTAAATGTTTACCAGAGCACGGAGCTAGGTACCCAAGCAAAATATTCTCAAGTGGAGGAAAGAAAAAAGAAGTAGATTACAGAATGTTCTGACTTGAAGGGGACCCACTAGGATCATCAAGTCCAACTCTTAATGGATGGCCTGCAAAGGTATTAAACCCACAACCCTGGAGTCACCAGCACCATGCTCTAACCAACTAAGTTAATCTCAGGGTCTCAATTATTTTGACTCAGTCTTTTCTGAAATTCCCTGAAAAACAGGTCTATTTCCCCATTAAAAGGCTTCCTCCAAGTCAGACTCCTTGGAAGCTTGGATAGAGGTTCAAAAAGGAAGGTTTGAGCACTTCTAGGAGACATCACTGAGCATTTTTTACCCAGTAATGATGTACTTTTGCAGTGTCTAAATGATGGCACAGAGCCTCACACAAATGAAAGGCCCTTTGAGCAGAGTTTTGATGGTAGGGCTACCACCTCCACCTGGCAGCCAGACTGTGCTGACAGGGGGCTGCTGAGCAATTCCAACTCCCCATCAGAAAGACAAGAACTACCCAGAGTGTCACAGCCATGCTGTGCAGTGCCCAGGGACTGCAGGGAGACTGAGATGCTCTTGAGCCAGGAAAACTCCAGAAGCCACTGTGTCCTGTGCAGGAACCACCCCTGAATTGTCCCAAAATGGCTCTATATGTACATGGAAAACCTCTGATTCTATAGAATCTGATGGATGTCCAAACTCCATAGTAAAGAGAACCCATAACAGATGACAGATATTTAGAGTTTTACAGCTGCCACAAGCCAGGTCTGCCCTGTGCACAGAGCAGAGCAGGTGCTTCATCCCAGGAGGTGCCTGATTCCCTCCACCACACAGGGCTTTCTGTTCCAGAAAGGACCGAGTTCTAGAAAAGCATCAAAATTAATCACCTTCATGTCTGCTGCATTCTTTATTTTAATTTTTCTAGCATCCATTCCTTGCTGTGCTACAAATTTAACAGATAAAACGAAAATCTTTTTTCACTTTAATAAATTTCTCTGTGTGGACAATCACCTCAGCCTCTACTTCTGAACTGAGTTTCTTAAATCTCCAGCTACCAGGCATGGTTCCAGATTTTATTTTTCTGTGGCCTTTTACCTGCACCAAACTTTTACATTAATTCACCCAATTATGCACAAGAAATGCAGAAAGCCGAAGTCCATATGGAGATGTTACCATTCTCCATGCTGTGAAAAGTTGCTGTGGCCACCAGGTCCATACTGAAACCTAGCAGATGTAATGGGACCACAAGGTGCTGAGTTTGAACTTCCAGAGCTGGCCAAGGATGTTTGCACAGGCTGGAGAGTGCACTGCAGAGGAAAGGCTGCACACAGGACCTGTGGGGCTGGGGAGCCACCCCAGTGGGTGGCACTGGGGCTGCTGGGGAACCCAGTTACACCACAGGATCCACAGCAGCATGTGGCTTGGCAGGGACTGATCTGTCTAAAGGAGAAAAATCTCCCATGTCACGAATTATCTCTTTTTCAGCACCTCTGACAATATCTGTGTCTCTGGGAAAAGGGAAAACCAGTCAACATCACCACTGCAGTAGGTATCTTGGCAAGGCAGCACATATACTCCATTGAGGAGGGGGTATTTCAGACAGTGTACTTTATCATCACCAGTGATCTGCCTGCTACCCAGAGTAACCAAACTTCCCTAGTTAAAATCACCAAAAGTACAATCCACATTTGTTTAGTACATGTTCCTTGCTCACCATGGAGTCCTGCTGCAAGTCACAGACCTCACTGTGACACCAACTCCTGCAGTACTGATTCCTAGGACATTAGCAGACCAAAATACAACAGAGTGGTGGCAGAAGTTATAGCATATGACTAAACTCAGAGAAACTGGCATGATCTCTCAGGCTGGGTACCCTTCAGCAACCGCCTCTCTGAAAGAACCTTACCACCCCAAAATTTGCCATATTTGTATTTGTCAGAAGTGTATTTGCCTACACCACTTAATTTCATTCTCACTGCTGGACAAAACCATCACAAGCTACAAACTTAAGAGACACACACACTAATGTCAAACCTGCAAGGTTCAGCTTGTTTTTAAGCTCTTTGTGGAGACTACAGAGGAAATATTTAGGAAACAAATTTATCTCCTAGAGTGCTGTGTCCAAGTCTCCTGCACCCATTGCTGCCTTGTTGACTGAGTCTCAAGGTTCCTGGCTTTACACTCAATTTGCTGAACTAAAATCCAAACCAGCAAAGAAGATTACAAGCTACCTCAGAGCCAGTTAACTGCACCTCTCAGGCTTTACATGCAAGAGAAAGAAGGCACTGTTCCACCTTGGGGATATAACATCCCAGTATGTTTTGTGAAGGCCATACACCGGGGTAAAACACAAATCTCTGTGTGAATCTGAGGCTTGAAAGAACATCAGGTTTTTTACCTACTGCAAGTCAGCACATTGCTATGCCAAAATGCAGCCTAGAAAGAACAGGATGAGACAAAAGAGCCTGTCCAATTATGCCTCCTCAAGTGAATTTTATTAGTCGCTCTGGTCTATTAACAGTGAGGACAGCATACCTTTATATAGGCAAATGGCTCTTGCTTAAGAATTACCCATGCAGGAATAATCCCCTGCCTATCACCAATCCTTGATTTTCATGTTGTGTTTTAAAGTCTGACCTGAAGGTAGGTGCCTGCCAACTCCGCTTGTGTTCTCCAAGAGTAAATGTTTATCAAAGGGGGGCTCCCCATTTGCTGAGCTGGAATTAGTTACACCAACAGGGTATCAAATGGGTTGTTGCCTGTCACTGTTATCAAAGAGGAATTTGAAACACAAACACTAAGCAGCAGCAACTGAGCACTGAAGCTTGTCAGAGCAAGCGTGACATGGGACAGACACAGAAGGCTGGAAGAGGCTGTCTCAAGTACAGTCCTGTCCCACAGCCTCCCCAGGACTGCAGTGCACAACCTCCTCCTGGGATCATGCACCAGCTTAAAATAGGTTTGAGTTTCAGCCATACTTCTCACTGGAAAACTGTTCCAAAGTTATGCTCATGGAAACATTGTGGGAAAATAGACTGGTTTTAAAAGTCACTTGTTGTCATTCATATGCACTTGTTTGTGCACTAACATGATCCTTTAGCTGAAAAAGGTTATGTTCCACCTCTTTGCCTTTTCTCTCCTTCCTCCAAAATATACCTCAGATCCATTTTTACGCCCTTCTTAAACCAGTAAAATTTTTCTGTCTTACATAACCCCTGAGACTCCACAGACTAAAGATCTCATTTTAAAAAAAAGAACCAAAGAACAAAAACGGAAGGAAAAAAAAGATACTGTGTGTTGATTCTCGCAGGATTCTTTGAATTTGCTTCATACTTCCTTCTGAAGGAATCCATAATACTTTATCACCATCAGCTTATTAAAAACATGCATTTGGGCTTAGGCATCTCAAGATCACCATTTATCATCTTACCACAACCTTTTTTTCTCACTCCCTTTTTTTTTCCCTTTTTAAACTAACTTATACAGCTGGATATGGCTTTTGTTAATTGTTCTGTATAACTTAAACTGAACCAAGGCCCATTCAGTCACAGTTTAATTTATAAGATCACACTTACAATGTCCTCATGAAATACCATTTCAAGCTTCAAGAAAATTTGCAGTCCTGCTGATCATGTGCAAGAAGTGTTTGTTAACAAGACTACTTAGAAATCTACCCTTGCACTTTCATATTCAAGTAACTGTCCAGATCTCCATTTTAACCATGGTTATGGAACAAAAAAGTTTATTCATTACTTGCTAACAGCCTCAAAGCATGGTTACTGTGTAAATTCAAAACTATCCTGTCATACATAACATGTAATTCAGCGTTGTTAGAATATAATCTCAGATAATTAAATGTGAGATAAAGGTAGAAGAACAGATGAATCTGGGAGAACAAGCCCACCAGCACAAAAGCAGTTGCCCACATTCTCTGTGCTTAGACCATAAAACCAAGGCTGACAACACAATTTGCAAAGTGCTGAAATCACCCAACAGCACACCAGTCATAATGTGGGAGGCACATTTCCTTCAGCCAAGCATTTTACCACTATTACTAGTGATAAAGCTGGCATATGAATTAAAGGGATTTGAGAAAGGATGATGACAGTATGGAAATTAATCACACATTAATTTAAAACTTCCGACTGTCTTGGCATTATGAAGCCATCATACTGCCACATCCCAGAGAGAAGCAACACACCAGTCCACCATCCTAAGCAAAGACAATCTTCTATTCCAGTCGTCTTAAAATCTATTGTTTTCATTGAGTTGCAGCAAATCATATTTGGGGATCACTGTTTTAAATAAAGTATTAGAAAGCCCCATTGAAAGTACTAGAAATTCAACAGTGACACTGCAGCAGACAGGGATTTATCTTTCAGACTGCTGTGATCATTATTAATATTACAGCCACTTTTGTTTTGCTAATTTGGCGCTTCACCTATGAGTAACAACTTCACAAAATAAATTACATAGAGCAATATTAGTGCTGTTCTTACTGTATTAACAGGCACCCATGTATGTAATTCATGCAGAGTGGTTTCTGACTATATCCACACTGCACATAATGCCATTAGGCACTGATGGGCTGGCTTGCAACCAAGTTCACCCTTTGTGGAATCCCTTCTGGATAGCAGAAGAGCTGACTGGTTAGGAAACCTAGGGCAGAAGGACAGCAGTTCTTTAACATAGACCTTGCAACTACAGAAAAACTCAGGAGGTGCCCTTATGACTCTTAGCTCCTCCCTGGATACAGACATTTGGTGTCTTTTTTTCCTTCTTGAAATAATGATTCTTGAACAGATCAGTCAGAACACTGACTGCTAAAATTAAAACAGTTTAAATTGAATACAGGACTGTCACACATTGTCAAGTGTGCTACAGAAAGGAAGGACAGAAACAGCTTCATCACTGCTTCACTGCTGCCCAAGTGTGAGTTTTGCAGATGCACAGGAAAGAGAAACCTGAATTTAGGACTTGATAAGCAGGATTAAGGAGAAATGCATATTCTTTTTATGCCCCTTCTCTCTTCCAATTCTTTGCTCATCATTTTATTGAGGAATCAGATCTCAACTGTTTGGGACATCTGCTCTGTAATTCCTCTTTCAGAATTCTCAAGTTTCCTTAAAATCCAGGTTTGTTGCCATTTTTGGCATGATTTAAAGAGACTGAATGTAGCTAAATGACTCAGTACTGCCAACCTTTTGTGTTTCATTGTGTTGTGATTTTCTTCAACATTTAGAAGACCACTCCATTTATGAAACAAGGAAAACCCTGCCTTAGGAGTTTTTAAAGGGCTGTTATCTGGAGGAAGCCATAGCAAAGCAGTAGTAGTGACACACTCTTCACAGAACCTGCTTTTTCTAACCTTCTATAACCTTCTATATAAACTCATAGAAAACTGTATTCTTAACATCTTAGCCAGAATACACTAAGTAAATACTAGATGCTTGCAGTTGAATTTTCAAGTTTTTTGGTATCAGGAATTTAAGAGGAGACAAGTCATTTTGTTTCTATCATCTTTCATTAACTTTTGGTGACAAACAGCCAAGACCATGCAGCTAACTACTCTGAACAGGCAAGACATTCATTGCTCCAAGAGCAGCTCAGCTCTTCCCATCCACTACCAAGAATCCAGAATGTGTTCTGATTGCCAAAAGTGACACCCTGAACCCTAATGTCCAATGCTGTAGGCCAGGCTGAAAAACAGAGCAAATGTTGCAACAAACCTGACTGTATTTCCTCTCACCTAAGCAAGTGACAGCTTCCTAAAATATTCTGGTCCTAGTTACTTGAGAAAACTGTGTGTTTTCAGATGCCTTTTGTCTGGTGCACCTGAAAAGGGTGGAAAAATATGCAGCACAAATAAAAGTTGAATCAGATATAACTGCCTTCATGGGGCCTGGAACCACTTCTGCAACAATACAGGTGAGATAGGGGAGAAAATGCAAACTATTTTCTTCCATTCTTTATGGAAAATACTCAATTCAATCATAAAACCATAGCTGGGAAGGGACCTCAAGAAGTCTCCTGCTTGAAGTGGAACCCTCACCACACTAGACCACATTTGAGTGGTGGTGATGTCCACCTGAAGCTCAGGAAGCTCTGAGGAATGAGAAAAGACCACCTTGTTCAACAGCATCCTCCAGTCTGCTCTGCCCTCCAGGAGGAAAAGCTTATTTCAATTATTAATAGTGAACTTCAATACAATCTCCTCTGTCTCTTCACCTCATCTCTGCTAAACTTATCTATTATGACAGCTATTGAGCAACTGGATGACTAAAGATGGCAGACACTCTGACTGCATGCATCCATCAGAGCCCACGTTTAAATAAACAAACCTACTATTTTCAAACATGGCTAATCACCACATCAATAGACTTATTAATTGGATTCCTCGACATGGTTGGATGCATGTTGCAGCAGCAGGGACTGGCTTCAACAAACACTGAGCTCTACTCCATCCATATGTCTCCAAGATAAAAGAAATATTGGAGTGCAATCAAATGCAGTGGATTAAATAACAAAAGAAATTAAACAAAATGGACATTGAATTTGTTTCATCGTACACATTCTGTGCACACACACACACACACACCCTGCCACAGTTCTGAGTATGTCAAGAGCTTATGATTCATACAAGAATTTAGTTTGGAAGGGACTTTTGGAGGTCATCCTTTCCAAACACCCACTTAAAGCAGTGCCAGCTTCAAAGCTGGGTTCAACTCTGAAGCTGGATCAGGTTTCCTGGGGCCCCATTCAGTCAAGCTTGGAGTATTTCCAACAGTGGCCATTCCAAAACATCCCTGGGGCTCTGGCATGACGCTTGGCCATCTTCATGGCAGGGGAATTTAAAAAACATCATTATTATAGCTTATCACTATTTCCCATGTTGGAGCTTATGTCTCTGTTGGCTCTCATCACCACAAACTTGCCAGAAGAGCCTGACTCTCCTGCTCTACACCCTCTGCTCCAACCCCTCCCATCAGGCAGCTGAAGAGAGCAGTGAGGTTCCATTTCCATCCATCTTATACTAAGGCCAAACAAATCCCTCTCCTCCCACCTCGCCTGGCACACCTGGTGCTCCAGAATCCTCTCAACCAGCTCAGTACCAGTGTATTGTGTGCCCAAACACCAATTCATGATGCTGCATTCCTTTCCTCATCAGAAGACAGAATTTTTTGCTGCCTGCCTTTAGCAAGAAGGGCTACATTTAGGAGTCAGTCCACCTCTCCAATGTTTCAGTGTGCTCAGAATCATCTACAAGTTCTCTGCTGTAAGCATAAAGTATGACCATTGCTAATGAAAGATGACTTCTTACAATACCTCCAAGACCATATGAACAGTGCAGGATATCAACCTGCAAATTTATCTCTCTTACACAGAAATATTACTTGACTAGCAGCCACATCCCTTCCAAATAAACTTCACTTACAATTATCTCCAATGATTTCACATCTTGCAAACCTAGCTCAGGGAATGGCAAGCCCCTGCAGAGTGTTATTCCCAGGTACTCCTGAACAGTGTTATTCCCTGGTGCTTGTTATATTCCTCACACTTTTGGTGAGACAACACATCTTCTATTTATTTTTTAATCAGATTTCTACTATTTACTTTCCCCGCTCTACTGGTTTTGAGACAAACAATTCTTCTGCTGTACTAAGTGATGCTCACACAATGCATCACAAAATGTGGGGGTTACAATTGCTACAATTTCAGAATCCCTGGCACTCTAAAAGAAAAGTGGTTCGGTGGGGTTCCCACTACACAGGACTGCTACACACACTACTAACATTAAAACACTTTGAAAGACACTTCCCACTTCTGTTTCAGTACATCACCTCCATTTACATTCAGTTATTATGTTAAATCTGTGCACCAAATGAATCGCAGTTGCAACTTTCACGTAATCAAGTAACTGAGCATTTTAGAGCCACAAACAATAGATCTTGCTTTTTTTGGATATACTAAACCAGCCCTTTGTCACTGCAAAAAGAGAGGTTGACATCTGAGATATAAAATGCTCAAAAGAAGGCTGTATCAGTTAATCAAAAGTGAATGACGACTGCAACAAACTTTATCAATTCTGACATGAAAAAAAGAAAGTAGGAGACCACTATCCCAGACTGGCGATTCCATTAACTCTTTGCATCAGTGTATTTTTACTTATTTTTGACTGTTCAAAGACTACCAAGAGCCATGTGGTGAGTAAGAGCAGCAGCATACAGAGGCCAGTGTTGCCAAGCCTTGATGTTCAGGAAACTGCTTTTAGCAACTCCCCAGCCCACTGAATGTGACCATGGATGCAGGGAAAGACCAGGTTCTGCTGCCAGCAGCAATCACAGCAGATAATCTTTTTCCTCTAACATGAGAATTACTTTAATTTTGCCCATGAGAAACTAAACTATTTAGACTCTGGCACCATCACAAAAACTAAATGCAATAGGAAATATATTGTATGTTTTTCATATAAATAGATCTTTCTTCTTGATTTCTCAAGTGCTCTTTATTTCCCATTGTATCCAGCTCTTACAGACATTTCTAATTCCCACTCACATGCAGGTTCAAGAGCTAATTCATGGACACCAAGGAATGAACTCAACACCACATTTTCTACCATCAGATCTCTCAGTATAAATCAATGAAGCAGGTGAGCAATGACAAGCAGTTCCTGGTTTCTCACTCTTATACACATGGCATGTGACATTCTTGCCAGTTTGACAAGTATGGGTGTTGCTGGCCTCCTAACCCCAGCATGGGGAGATTCCAGGGAAACATTTGGAGGAGAATGCACTGATGAGGGTATTTAAACAGCACCAACAAATCAAAGCATCACTCCATCTTTTTGTTTTGTTTTGTTTTTTTGTTTTGTTTTCCCCCCCCCTGCCTTTGAAGAAACTACATTTAATGGTCAGGACTCTAAACTCCTCCCTGGAGAAGCTAAGCTATTACTAATTTTCTACTTGATAAAGCCACTTTGTTTTGCATGGCAGAAAGGGAAAGTTTAGCAGTTTGTGTCACACACAATACAGTTCAATGGCATCTTTATGGAGGTTTGTGTACAAGTCAGCAGACAATGATCCGACTGACAAGGACTCAAGTCTGAGCACTGACAAGAGAAACTATCAATGTGTAACCACCACCTGTTCTCAGAGCTCTGACTTTTTCCTGGCAGTTCTGGGATCCTCCAAAGATGGTAACAAGAGGCAGAATTAGCCAAGTCTATCATTTGTGGAAGGGCCCTCCTTGATCAGCCATCCATCAGGGTGTACAGACAAGGGTATTTGCTGTCCTCCCTTATGGCTTGCTCCTTGCTCTTTGGAACATGGAAGGGGTTCTGCAGCCACAGCAGAAGTGCCCATCTGCAATCTCCAGGTAATAACCTACATGCTGCAGGAGGATGTATGTGCCTAGCTCATCTGGATCCTTAAGACAACCTGCTTTGTGTGGTGCAAGTGAAGAGGTTATTAAATCTTTCAGGTGGAGAGAAATGTTACTGAGACTAGCAGAGCAGCTAAGGCTTAACGTCTTTGAAGCTCAGTCTGGGAGCTCAGACTGAGAACCAGGTGGCTGGAGAGGGAGCTGATGAATGTGTTCAGGCTGGGCAAATCCTTTTATTCTAGTACTTAAACACCCAGGACATGGCATAAAAAAGAGCCTTTCTCACCTGCTGCATCCTTCTGGAGAAGGAATGTCAACTGTCAAGAAATATGCCCTCTCAAAAGAAAAATATTAACTGTAGAAGCACCATAATAGCTTCACTGGAAAGTCTGGGAAATGAGGGAGCCTGTTCCTACCAATAGCCATAGCAATTCAACCCCTGCACTGAGGAAACATCCACCATGACAAGTGATTCCATCTAGCTGTAAGGTCAGCCACTAGAGAAAGGCTGCCCACAGGATGCAGCTAAATACAGCAACTAACATCCATTAGCTGAAGAGCACAGAGCAGCAAGACAGCAGAATCTGCAGGTGGGAGGGATGAGGAGGAGGAGCAGCCAGGCTGGCCCTCCTGCAGCTCTGTGGAGGAGGGAGCAGGTGTGCAGTAACAACTGCAGACAGGTAACAGTCATGGGCTGTCATCTGTATGTACACAGAGATGAACAACAGCTCAAGGTGCATTACTGGCATAATGCTCTGAATTATTTCCTACCAATCCAGTTGTTATCTTCCTGTTTTTCCCCTGTTTCTAATGAAATTCAGTTTCTCCAACAGTAAATTGCATCATATTGACTGCAAGCACACATGGTTTTCAGGAATACTACTAAGAACTGTCACAAACGCTGCACATTGCTGGAAACTTGGCTACTCTGAGAAGACAAATGAGCAAAACAAAACCCAACAACTCCAGCTAAGTGAGAGACGGCTCATGTGAACTGTGGGTGAAACAACCAGAGGGGAGACTGCCACGAGTCTGGAAAGGCTGGATGAGAATGAAGGAAAACGAGGTGACAACAATGATGAAGTTTATCTTGCTTACGAACAAAAGGAGGAGTGGTGGCAGCAGAGAGGGTAAGAACAGCCTTCTGGAATCTTTCCAGGATCTGGAAAGAAACTGCAAGATTAAAAGGAATTTCTTTTTTTTTTTTTTTTTTCCTTTTTTTTTTTTTTTTTTTTTTCCTGCATGACATGCAAATGGTTAACAATTCACAGTCACAAAGCTGCTGAAAAGGAGTTCAAGGTTACAATGTTTGGGGTAAACTTCTACACCATACTCCCAAGGTGTAAATATACTGACAGTTGAACACTAGAACAGCTTGCTGAAGAAATGGTGGGCTCTTCTCTCACCAGAAGTTTTTAAGGACATGCTAGACAAACATCTGTTGTGAACAGCTTAGAGCAATCCTGTCTGAGCAGAAAAAGGCGGGATGAAATTCCCTTCCACCACTACTTGCTGCAAGCAGAAATCTTCCATTCCTTTTTGAAGTTCAAGAAACATAGTTTTATTTCAAATTTTGCAGAAAAGCTCAGTCCTGGCCACAGCTGTAACCTCTGGGATGCAATATACCTGCAGGAGACAGCTAAAGACAAGCAGATTCAGGCTCCTGCAGCTACAGGGCTGCCAGGTACTCCCACGTCCCTTTGCTCCACAGGGATCAAAATATTTGGCACTGACAAATGGTAACTCCGTATTATCAAGTATTCCTTTACTGCAGACATATTTTACCTACTCCAGAAGACAAGAGAGCCCCAGCCTGGACCAGATGAGCCTGCAGAGCCAGCCAAGCAGTGCCCCTTGCACAAGGACATGGTCTGCAGGCAGCCCACCTCCTGCTCCTCATTTAACCAGACTGCAGCCAAAACAGCCTCACATTTATACCAGATTACAGAAATGGTTTATGAATTCATAGCTCTGCATCAGACTACTAAATCTATAAACTACACAGGGAAAACTCCTGAGCAGCGTAAGGGATTACTGAGTTAGAGGGAAAAAAATTTCTAATGCAAGGAACCCCATTAAGTCCCCCATGTATTTAAAAAAAAATAAACATTTAAGCAGTAATATTTTGGACTACTCTTTTAATAATTACCTTAATTCTAAAGTTATTTATCATTTTAGCATGAAATCAGCAATAACTTAAACCCTTCAGGTCCAGGAGCTAGACTTTCTACCACCACTGTTGTTTCTTAACACTCTTGTGTTCAACTACTCAAGAGATCCTCCTGTTAAGATATTTAGAAACAAATCTTGGCACACACTTTGTTTAGGTGTATGTCACATGTCTGAAGAACATTCATAGCACAACAGGTCTCAAAGTTTTGGGGCTTCTGTTGTTTGGTTGATTTGTTAGTTTAGTAGTATAGCGGTTCTTCAAAGCAATCATGGAAATCTTTGTGGAAGAAGTAAATAACTGAATGTCAGTTTTCTTCACACTAACCTGTTTTAGACAAGATGCAGCAAAAACCCCTTAAAGATCCCAAACAGCACAACAAAAGAATGGACTCTCAGCAGCTCCTCCCATTTGAACCTGGCAGCATTAGTTCCTGCTGTGTGCTGCTAACACAGCGCTGGCCTCTGCCACTGCAGACCTGCCTGGCCCCTGGGAAGCCCTGGAAGGCTCCTGCAGACACAGGAAAACCATCTGAGGAAGTCTTAACCATAAGGGTTGGCCAGCAACACGTGATGAACAACACCCATAGGAACTAACAATGCCCACATTATTGCTGGCTTTCAAGGTTGCTAAAGCACAATCTCAGTCTCTCATTGATTTGGGTTTGTCCCCAGAATTGGGCACTTTCACCTGAATGAACCACTGGCAGCTTCCCACAGCAGTGAGCAGTCAAGGTTTGTTGTCATCAGCAGCTGGTACGACACCACTCCCTCCCACTCATGCCTAAGGGTTTCCCTCTGACACTCCTGAGATCTCTGCAAAAGGCACAGCAATATCTGTTTTTTTGTGATGATATAAGAGTAGCCATTGTCTCTGAGCAGTATTTCCATAATGCTAACTCAGGGCCTGTTTGCTACTTGGTGAAATTTCCACTACAATTTAATTCACTTCATTTTTAGTACAGCAAAAATACCAGCACTATAGAATCCCAAAGTTCTTACCTGAGATCAGAGTTTATTACTCAATTAGGAAAAGTGGATGAGCACAAGCCAGTTCTCCAAGATGAAACTGAATCAGAATCATAACAAAGTAGAGTGGTTTTTATTTACCCATGTAAGAAACTGCATAAATGGTCAGTGAAGGCAGATGGAAGTCAGCACTGTCTAATTTAAGGTAACATGTTTTGTAGGGAACAATTTAAACCAAACAAATGCTTTTCTGTATTCTAAATTAACTGCAACCACTCAGAAAGGCACTGGACATAACTGCCTATCCTAGATGCTTTCAGCGAGGTGTTCTGTGCAGTAGTGGTCATGAAAGTAGGAAGAGCACAGATATGGACTTGGAAGAAGACAAAACTACATTATTGCAAAAAGGTGAGAGAAATTTGTAAGGCAAAATAATCTAATACCTACATCAACTGTGACTCGCCCTTGGACAGCAGGGCTGACAAAACTCTGAAGAACTGCCTGTGAGAACAGACTGAGATGGGTGATCCCATTTCATAACTGCAAGAGAAACAGTAATTCAGCTGAACGTAAAAGTGATAAATTCGAAACAGTAAGTCTTTTGTTTTAATAGCCACACAACACATAATTAACCTCTAGCCAGTGAGGTGCCCCAGAGCAGCAGCAGAAGCAGGAGGCTTGGAGAATCCCCTTACAGGACAACAGCTCAGGGCAGGAATGGCATTAATCAATGACCTCACTGTACCCTATACTATAATAGATGCATATTAATATTCATAGATTTTTAGGACTGAATGGTCCACTCTATCATCCAGGCTGACCTCCATTCTGACACAGGACATGCTTTAACCAGCTCCTCCAGCCTTTGGTTCCTGTTAGGCTTTTCTCTGCTAGGTCAAAAGAGGCTGCTTGTAATACAGAGGCTCTAAGGAGGTTGTAATGCAAATTTTGGCTCAGCAAGATGTGCTGATAAATTACTGAGCCGAGATCCAAGTGTCAGGAATTAAATAAACCCTACAGTTGTGTCAATCCAAGAAGCAGGAAATGGGAAGTGATACCTGAGCACGTGCAGTAGGTGAGGAAAGCACATTCCCAGCCCCTCTCCAGACCCCTTTCAGGGTGTGGCTGCACCTTTAGGAGGCCACCCACAAATGCAGTGTGGGGTTTTCCATGATATATGTCAGCAATATTTTTTATGTCACAGATGATGGAATCACACCACTCCCTATTAGCTAATGCTTTTAGAATGGCAGTTTGTAAAAACACACATTTGTTTTTAAGCAATTCTGGACCAAAAGTACCCAGGAAGCAAAAAACATTTTTCTTCTTTTTTTTTTTTTTTTTTTTAATTATTCTCACCTTTGTGACACTAAAAAAAAAAGGAGGATTTGTATTCCTAATTTTAGAAGGATTCAGCTTTTTGGTGACCCCTTCTCAGAAAAGGTTAATTCTTATGAACTGCACAGCTTAAATATGTTTCAATACAAGCATTAAGATCCACCCAGAAGGGATCCTTTCAGAAAATAAGAACCTAAAATTTAGTGGTCTATTTTTTTTAATCCATTTAGTTTCCTACAGTTTCTAACTCACTATGGGTTTTAGGGAAATGAAGAGCAATAATTCCTACCCTGACACTTTCCTGCAGACTGATACCTCTGTGACAAACTGTTAAAAAATAAAAAAGGTCTGCTTACCTGTCTAAGAATCAAGTAGTAACTGAGGCCCCTACAGTGAAATCCAGGGAGGGAGGAAAGAGAGGGGAGACTCATTCCAGTATCACAACTCCAGAGCTGCACCTCCACCACTGCCTCCACTCCTGTGTCCAGCCATGGTGGAAGCCACACACAGGGACATCCACATCCATCACTTTCACACCTCTTGGTCAAGAACAAAAGCAGCCACATTGTCTTTTGTCAGTGCAAAGCTCCTGCCACAGCAGCAGCAACTGCACCCTCAGATACTGGTGACAGCTGACAGACAAAGAGAGAAAAAAGTATACTGCTTTAAAATGCTAGCATCCCTCTGGTGCCTGATCCACAGGCATGCCTGCCTATGCCATTTCCTGAGCCAAAGAATGGAAAACCTCACTGGAATCTGACAGGACACGAGCCCAGTAAAAACACTTGGTGACTACAATGTACAACCAAGTTATTGCACTGCTCCACTTGCACCCCTATGTAAGTATTTTTGATGGAAAAACTGAATTTCAACGAACATCAGCAAAAAAATTTGGTTCAGAGGAGCATGGAACAGACCAAGCCAGATCTTTGAAGCAGGAATTGAGTCCTGCTGATGAGGGCAGGGCAAGTCCCTCCTCTTCACTCTGCTACCTCTGAAATGCTGAACTTCCTCTCCAGCTCATTAAACATTTTTGTAAGGAAGGGCCTCAGCACTTACTGCCAGTTCAGGAATATATTACCAGTATTGGAAACCGTTTTAATCAACAACCACCATCTGTCCCCAAAATTACAGATGCTCAAAAATGCAGTTCAGTTTAAACGACAACCACTTAGGTCAGAGATCTCCGGTGTGGAGATCAGCCTTGGCACTGTGGAGGGATAAAAGAGCAAACACCAGCAAGCCATAACAGTGGGGTTCCTACAGAAACTGCAGGCTGCACTAGATGAAGAGTTTAAATAAATATGTATGGGGTATGTGCATCATGAAGTGCCACTTGCACCTTGTGGAGAGGTCCTGAGTATCAAACTTGTGTCCTCCTCCAGGAGATCTCACTAGGCTTGCTGATTTTTCTCCTACTGCTGTTACACAATGAAGGTGCTCAGAAATATGGGTAAAAAAAGCTCCAGTGCTGGAGGCAGCATGACTGGAAACCCCTGACAGCATCAGAAGGTCCATAAATTCTGTACCTTTTCTACCCAGAGCCTTCCATTACTTTTTTCTGTTGAGGCCTTATCTCCAAGTGTTCATTTCTCTGTTTAAGCCCCATAAAGACATTCCTAAGGCTACAAGGGAAAAAGAAGAAAAGGATCCTCTCTGTGAGAGACACTGGAGATTCTTCAATCCTGGCAGGAGTCAGCACAGACAGGCAAGAAGCTGCTGCTGCTGCTCCAAGAGAACCAGCATCAGTCTGTACTCAGGATTCAAAGAACTACAGCCTGTCACCCGCATAGGGACCCTCCTTCCTCTCTGGACAGCACTGAGGCTTTAGGAAAGGGCTAGAGAGTCAGCTCAGGTTCTCTATACAACTGAAAAAAACCAACAAACTCTAAGATCCCATAAAAGACTGCAAACTACTGACGTTACTTCCACCACCACTAAAGCTGGCATCATTTCAAGGGGAGATGACAGCAGGTCATCTTTTTAACAGCAGTGCTCCTCAACTCAGCAACTCACACTGGGTTTACCTGAGCATTATCATGAATTATCATCACTGGTGAGCTTCCTCCTACTTCAGACAAGTCTGCTGCAAATGTAGGAGCTCTGTGTCCTGGTTGCACAGAGGGCAAATGTAGGTAATACAGGACACAATCAGCAAAACTTCCCTGTTAAAAACCATTTGCCAGTACAAACAGGACTTTTGCAACTTTGGACTCTGGTTGCCAAAACTTAAAAAAAAAAAAAAAAAAAAAAAGCAAACTTTCAATCTGTGTAGAGCTCTAAGCTATATTAATAGCATGACACACTTCTTCAAAAATGAAAAAATTGAAGATATAGAAGGAATAACATTCTAAATACTCTCACTGCATATGCTGGATGTGTTTTAAAAATACGCAGTGCTGCCATACTGATTCTTCTTCCAGTCACTAAAACAATTTTTTTCAGGCTGAGAATGCTGTGCTCAGTTTCAGTACGTGGCATGTTGAAGACGAGTCGAACGTGCCAACACCTCCAATTTCTCCAAATGCAGTCAGTCATCAAGTAGATTTCATATTTCTCTTATCTTTTATCTCCACTCGTTTCCTTCCTCCCATCAAACACACTTTAAAACTGAGCTCCATCACAACCCACCAGCAGACCTGTCCCAGTCCTACTCTGTGACATCTTTATAGCCATGTCCAGTAATGCTGGCAGCCCACACCAGGGCTCTCCAGGCTGGGGAAGCCAAGGAGATGAGTCCAATGGAGTTCAACTGCCATTTCCAAACTGTCCAAGTCACCTGCAGTGTTCCTGAAAACGCAACAGCCTCTGCCTCACAAGTGAGCAACAGGAACTTGTGTCCAAGAACCCGCAGTAAAAAACTTGAAAACACGGACCAAGGACAGGTCCTCAGGCTTATCAGCCAAGCTAATTCCTTTCAGCTTTATCTTCACATACACAGAGTGCACAAAGCTGTAACAGAAATTGCCAGAACAAGCCCACTCTGGACTCAAGTGCAGGAGCAGGGAGATGCAGCTGCCGCCTCCGAGCGACCTCTACCAGCCCCCCACAGAAAGCACAAGGACCCGCAAAGCTGACACCCAGGGGCTCAGAAGGGAATCAGATATTTAGCAAGATTATGCTATCTGCTAATCTGATTAGCCCCAGAGACTGCAGATAAACATAACAAAGAACAGCCGGACACCAGCTGTAAAACCCATCCAGTCAAGCAAATAACACAGCTGCCCAGAAAAGCTCAGCATCTGGGACCTGTCGCATGTAATGCTTTTAGGGAAATGACAGACTCGCTGCTCTCACGTTGGACATGGGAAAATGTGTTAATCTGTTTACCTTAAATGGATTTAACCTCAATCTGAAAAAGAGAGGACTGACTCGGATTCACACAGCCAAGACACTCGGGCACCAAGGCACGGTGAGCAGGAGGCAGCAATCCTCAACACCATTTACATGGGTTCAAAGGATCAGGCATGACACAGGTCAAACAAGAAACATTAAGAGATTAAACAAGCACATTTGTAATTAGGTGTAATGTTGATTGCCTTCTGCCCCTGAAATGATAATCAGGTCCCACATTTAATCACTGCAAACACCTGAGCTTTAGGCTGATGGTGACAGTCTCTGAAGCCAGCCCCTTCCCAACAGAGAAAACACAGACAGGGCTAGGGACTTGGGCTGGAGGTGGGGAGAGGGAATTTAAAAATGAATACTGTATTTTTATATAAATACAATAATAGCAGAGAATTAGCAAAGAAGATCTCATGCTTTCCTTATTGGAAATGGGCTGCTGAAAGACCAAAAGCCACCCAACTCACTTGCCATACACTGGCTGCTTCTTTCACAACCGAAGGGAAGGCAAGGGCATTATTTAACATGTCCACTTGACGTTTTTAAACACAGGAAAACCAAGAGCAACTTGTTCAAGGACTGCATTCATCACTGCCTGCCAATTACAGAAACAAAACTGATCAGTCAGGAGGACACAAGTGGCACAACGGCTCAGCTCAGCGCCATAGAAGCACAAGCACTCTGAAGTGCTCTGTCACAACAATGGGCATTATGGATATACAGAAGCAGGTCTGAAGCTTTTCAGGCACTCTGTGGCAAAGCACTTCCCTCCCTTCCTAATCAGCAAACACTCTACAGTAACCTCAACCTTCCCTAGAACTCTCACTTCAGCTGTTGGTTATCATGTCACATCACTTTTTCCCCAAATTTGCTCCAAGATTCTCCAAGACTGAATTCTTACACACATTCATCTATGCTGAGAGAATTAGATCAGCATGAAAAAGGAAAACCTCTATTTCAGGGTGACTCAAATGAGGGCAGAAATATTGGGGCAGATGACTCCCCCACCACTGGAAGCAGTGTCAGCTCCATGGTACTGCCACAAAACCTGGCACCAGCAGCCAAGAGAAAGCATCAGATCACCGAAGACAAGGATGCCCAAGAGGCCACCAGGACACAGTATTTCACAATGGGTTTGGGATGTGGGACAAGAAACAACACTTTTGGGGCCAGCTCAGGGCCATGGGTATCATTACAGTGCTGGAGGCTAACTCTGGAAAGCAGCTATCACTTCAATGCAGACTGAGGAAAAGTTGGGGGGGGATCTAGCTAAGTTCAGAATGACAGGGACACCCAAAGAAAAAAGATAAAACACTTCTAAAGAAATTGTCTAAAACATGCATTTTCTATTTTTATGGCAAACATGACTAGTTGCTAGTATTCAAATGCAATTATGCAGAGGCTGATCTATAAATAATGCAAAACCCAGAAAGGAGAGATCCAAACTCATTTACAGCACACCCCATGCTGTACTGAATAATGATATGCCCTAGCTTTCACCATCCCCATAAAACAGAAATGCAGTCAAAAAGCTGAGAAAGAAGAGAAGCATCTCCCCCACTCCCCAGCCAAAAAGGAAGACAACATCTGAAGCAAGGTAAAATTTAAGGTCATTCTATTCAGTACTACTTTAATAGATAGAAAGCTTTATTTCTGCATTTCCAAGTCACCTGCTCTTTTCACACACGTGTCCCCAGAAGCTGCAAACAAGGTATCATGGAAATACATCACCCCTCACCTCACCCTGCTGTAATGCACTCTGAGTAGATCCATACAGAAGCTCACAGGCTTCACAACAAAGTTGTGTCCCAAATTTCTTAAATGAACTAAGTCTCTTGCACAAAGCAGTGAATAATTTAAGTTGGAAGGGACATATGCAGGTCAGCTACTCTAACCTCATGCTCAGAGAAATGCTAACTTTAAAGCAGTGTTTAAAGTTTAAAAAGAGGTATCCTCAGGACCTTGTCCTGCCAAGCTTTGAATATCTCCACAAATGAAGATTCTCAAGCCTCTCTTGTTCCTTGCTCCAACTGAGAACCACTTTCACCATGAAAAAGTTTCCCTATATATTTTGTATGATGTGGCTGCAAACTGTGATTTTTTGACTCTTGTTTTTCAGTATGCACTTCCAGGATCAGAAGCATTGCCATTTCCCCCTCAAAAAATTTACTTCTTTATTGCAACTGCTGAATTTCAAAACAGTTCTTTAATTTTTTTTCAAATTTATTCATCTAATATCCTTACAGCAACAATACCTTCCCACACCTCCTCTCTGCACAACCAAATTTATGCCATTTACATTGAAAACTAAGGGTTTTTTTCTCTACTTATAGCTCAGTTAGCTTTGTTATAATGCAGTTTAATGGAGAAGGAAGCAGGTAATTTGTTTATTTCTGAACTGTGATGGCTAATGGATGGGGTGGGAATAATGACAGAATATATATTATGTTATGGTCGAACAATACAAGGAGAGAATGCATGACCTGGTAATTTTTACCCTTCATTAAATGGCCTATTGAGCTGCTTTTTCTCCATATCAGCTTTTAAAGCAGAAAAAAACCACTGCAAAAAATAACATATTTCAAATCACAAGATTACCCTTAATTAAAGCAAAAATTACTCATCTGTTTCTTAAATTGATTAGCAATAGCTGAAAACATACCTAAAAATAAGGAGACTAACTGTAACTAGCCTTGTTAACTACCTTCCTCCATAAATGCTGAGGCATTTTAATTCCCATGTCTGGAAGGACAAATGAAGTCTGTGCCACTCCGAGCATCCTTGCCAAGTCCTTCCTCTTCCCAGCAAGCCAAAAGCAGAGTGGGAAGCAGAACCCAAAGCCGCCTGCACATCCAGATGGAGCAGTGTCACCTAAGCTACATCTGCTTTCAGAGGCTCTTTGTGCCTTTTCTGAGAAGAAAAGGGATCTGTACAAACACAGATCACTTGAACTGACAGTCCTGGTTTTCATTTGTTTTCTTCAAGGAAGAAAACAGATGGGCTACCAATGGGTTTATCTGTGTTTGATAGAAGAAGTTGTAATGCACCATGGGCATGTGCCCTGGGAAAGGGCAATGAGGGGAGAAGTTCCCAAGGACATGTGCAGAAGGGTACCCCACCATGCTGTCCTCTGCAAGGTAAATCCCAGCCAAAATGGAACAGCTTCTGAGACCCATGAGTTGAACTAGGATTTCTGGAAAGTTACCAGCATGTAAAAATCCACAGGAAAGAAAAGCTTGCAGGTTATGTCAAAACCCAAGTTGTATGGCATGCAAGTAGTCTCCAGTGCAAAGTAACACATGATGGAAATATGGAGATGAGGGAGCAATGTGAAGAAAACCCAATGAGACCCCAGACTAATGATGGAACATTTTAATTTCCTGTACAGAAAACAGCTGATATTGGTCAGTATCAACTGATGAAGGGCTGGCTGTTACAGGTTTCAAGAGAACCTTCATCTACATTTCACATCCCATTTATAGAGACAGTAAATTACTCTCACTTTTCATGACACAGTGCACAGAAATAAAGCTCACATGTTCAAATGAGAAAGAGCTTCTTGATGAGTAAGAGTGCTAAAACGTCAGCAATACATCAAAACCACTCAAGTTCACACACTGCAACTCCAAAAGAGCAAAAATTAATACCACTGAAAGGGCATGCATTCAGTTTTGCAGAAATCAGAAATCACCAGAAAAAAAGAGCTTCTTCCCTAAGAAGCTCCCTTGTATTCAAGTTCCTTCTATCTCTGCCAAGTATGCTCATATGGCAACTGAAAAAACATTTGTGGCATTTGATTCTCGAAGTCCATATGCGTAAAGAAAAGTTTTCCCAGAAAGTGCTTAGATTAAAGTCCTTTTCTGTGGTTTAAGCAGGAACACTGCTAGTCAAAGTAAAAACATGGAGCTGGCTGATGTGCAAAGAACCAGCACTTTGAAGCACTGCAGAGGTCACATTGAGGCAGAGAAATCCTACTTCATAAACCTTTGATGTAGAGCAGCTCACAGAAATATCTTCGTTACTTCACTGAAGTACATTGCTGGTAAAGCCTCTTTCTTACTCAGCATTAAATAAGCTGTTATTGTTCTTTAATATTAAAAAAGAGCATTAGTTTCTCTGTCGGCATTTCAGGTAAAGATGCAACAGGCAATAAAGAAGGTCCTAGGAGGGTCTAAACTGAGTTCGTGTTCAATAATATCTCACTGACTTCCAGACAAAAACCCCCAGCCAAAACCAGCCTAAGTTCAGCCTGAAGTCACACCTTCCACAGCAGCAGCACAAAGCCAGGGTAAGAAACCCAGCACTCAGAGATCTGGCAGTGATGTGGAGGAACAGCAGCTCACCTTTCCACTTCAGCAACTTTTGCATTTGACTAAAAAAGCTTTCTCTTTATAGTGTAAATGGTGCAATTTATACATAAAGAAACACACACTGGAGTGGTTTTTTACACCGTGTCCCTAGTGAAGGTTAAACATCGGCATGACAGTCTTGTTTTGGTCTTAAAATACTGTGGAGATCCCCATAAAACAGTTTCTGAGGAGAGCCACTGCAGTGGTTTGAATATTCTGAATGCTCAGAGTCAAGAAGGAAGAACATCTGCACACATTTTTATGGTCCACTCAAACCTTAAGTGCTTCCAAACACACAACAGCTACAACAATGCTTTCAATTTAAAAGACAGAAGCCTATAAACAGTCCACATTATGAACTCCTCAATTTATCTAAAACTTCCTCCACTTATATTTACCTCATCCAGTTCCAACAACCAACTCTTCAATTCCCCAATCTCTTCCACCCTCCATGAGAACAAGAGCAGACCAAGAGCTAAAGCCCTACTAAAACCTGGAATAATCATTTGAAATGAGTGAAATTGTCCTAATCCCGATTGGTTGCCAGTACAGAGCCCCCGAACACCACCTGTCCAAACCAGCCAAATTCCACCTTGCTCCCTTAAACGCTTCTGGCTCATTCTTAATTTTGTTTTTCACTGAACTTGTACAGCTGCAAATACACTCCTATAATGTGATGGCTGAAATAAGATCAGGAGAGTTTTCCTGAAACACAAAGGAAGTTGGTGGGGGTGCAGGACCTGCACCAGCTGCCCATCAATATTCAGTTCGTGCAGCTGCTCTCAGTGGCATCCTTGGAATTCAGCTTGGCTGGGGAAAAAACAACTGTCGCTGCTTTTTTTCCTGAAATTTCACCTAACTGCTGTAACATGCCTCTGTAGTTCTGCCCAAATTCTTCCGTGTATTTTAAACACTTCAGTGAAACTGTTAAAGCCACACGTTTATATTGCAGGAGTGCCTTGATTGCACCTTTCCCTTTGTTGCCATCTGTCAGACTTCTTCATCGAAGCTTCTCCCAAGGAAAACATCAGTAATGGCAAAACAGCAGGAATTTCAGCAGCCAGCTACCTCCTCCTTCAGCCCCTAAAAGGTCTGAGGTTTGTGTCTGTGAAATTTTAATAGGGGGGTTCCTTTTTGCTCCAACACAGCCACATAGACCGAGCACAGCATGAACCACAACCAAATGGTGCCAATACTTCAATACCCCACCTTGCACATTTTTCCTCTAACCAGTCTAAAGCCTCTTCCATTTTTCACTTTGTTCCAATCACCTACCCAGAACCTCCATGGCTGAAGCAAGAACATGCAATCCAGGGCTATGAGCCTAGCTGGTCAAGCAGAATGCACTAAATCATATGGGATTGCAGAGAGCACCCTGTTCCCACATAGGTACAAACATTAGCAGACTCAGAAACTCCTCTGACTGCTCATACATGTGCTTAGGAGAAAATAAAGGATTTAAGAACATGTGTTATCCCAGCTTCTTCTCTCACTCAGTATCAGTGAATGGCCCCTGCCTCCCCTTCCATATTTTGGAGCCAGTCCTGCAGACCAGCCTCATACACCACAGCACAGTCCACCACAGCTCTCTTTTCCTCTTTTCTTCTTTCTTTTTTTAAATGGAGAGACTTTGAGTAGGACTGCCTGTGTTACAACTTTTCTGAAGTGCTAAGCACTTCACTTGAGCTATGAATCATCAACTGTGACAGCAGCAGAAACATCTTGTCATAAGCAATGAAGAAACTTCAAATTAAGTATCCCACCAAATAATTTATAAGATTGCTTATCCACAGTCAAGAGGGTTTGCTTATAAAAATAATTTATAATTTGATAATTATTACAGAGACAAAAATGTAACTACCCAAAGAACTTCAAAAATGTTAAATGACAAGTACCAAAGGGGGAGGAGGGAAGTGAAACACTCTCAAGCACTTCTCAGGGCTCTAAAATGCAGATCTTTCTCACATACCTATAAGGTGATCCATCTGCAAACATGTTGAGAAAAGGTATTTAAGCTTCCCCAAGCAAATGCAGTTTTTTCCCTCCTGCTCACCCTTTTCACAGCTTAACAACTTGATGCTCACAGCCTAGTCTCAAACTTTCCATAATTATAATAAATTCTCAGGACAGGATGCCTTTGTTCTTCCAAGGGACCTCAGCACTAACATTCATACAATGGCAAACACTCAGACAATCTCAAACTCTTTGTAATCCAAAAACTGATGTAGTTTTGCCCTGCTAGTAAATGCTCTCATGGTGTAAGAGGAATAGCAGTATATTCTGCATTTAGATTACATTTTACTACTCTTTTTTTAGATTTTCCCTTTGACAATTAGAGGCAAGTCCATGCCTTCTGAAATTCAAACCCCTGAGAAATCAAAAACTGCTTTAACTATGAGACTTTTCCCTCCCAGAGTCCCAGCACACTCCTTCCAGCTTCTTCAGCTAGAAAAACTGGCAATTTAGAGCACCTGTGTCCTTCCCTGCACACAGACCATAGCCCTTCTGTCTCAAGCACTGAATTAAATAGGTATTACATACAAAAAGGAGCTGCTATCACATACTTAGTTCTCAGATTGCTCAAAAAATATAATTAAGCTTAAAATGTGTAGGCTTCCTTGATCCCACGGCAGCCAGCTTACACACATACCCAGACAATGCATTCTATATAATTAAAAACAACTTTCTATACTCGTATCTTGCTGCCTCTAGCTATAACCCAAAACCAGATGTTGATGTGCTGACTATTTCAGACCAAATAAAAGCACCCCTCTGGTTTCTGAGCCCTTTCACCTGCTTTCAAATCTTCACAAAGAATGGATGTCTTGGCACTGCTGCTTTTGCTCTAATCACCTCCCAGGAAAAAAAAAAAAACCAAAAACCCTCCTATGTATGGTCCCGGAACTTGAATCCTTGTAAAAAACGTTGCATCTTGAGAGAAATTTTGTTTTTCATTATTCAAAAGATACAATTTCCTTTCCTAGTAACACCTCCACCTGAAGCAGGTGCTAAAAGGCAGCACAACAAATTATTTTAGGCATGTGGGTGTGCATGTACACTGACCTTCTGGTACACAGCCCAATGAAGATCAGAAACTATCAAGCGCACCGATACAAATAACCTAAATTCTCATATGTATGCTTAGTAAAGCATTCAAGTGACTTCAAAGACCTCTATCAATACAGAAAAGAACTGCATTAAAATTCTGAGCCTCCAAATCTATTAAGCATTTTCAAACACAGGAGGACGAGTAGCAGGATTTGTTCAGGTGCCCTCACTGCACTGCTCTCAGGGAAGGAGAATGGGCTCAGTCACTCAGCACACAGAGACTCAGCTCCCTTCCACCAGCTCAGCAATTCAGCAGCCAGTACAACAAACCTATGCTTTCCATCTCACTTGTAAAAACACTGCTTTAGCTTGGTGAAGGCCAATGAGCTACACTTCTGAGGGGTACCAGCACTGAATGGATCATTCCCCAAATGATACTTACCAAAAATGTGCCTCTGCACTTTGGAACTGGACATGGCAGAGCCAGGAGAGCATCACGCAGCTCCTGGGATGCACCAGCAGCAGCAGGGTTATCCCAGGCAAGCTCTGGCTTCTGCACTGGGGCCATGAACCAGCCAAGGTGGGCAAAGTCCCATCCTCACCAGGGTCCTCACCTGTGGTCCCAGGCAGAGCTGCTGGCAATGCACAGTGTGCTCCAAGGGCTGTCCTGGGTGACAGAGCTCGGCAGAGGGGAGCAGTGAACACACAGCCAGTGTGCTCAAATGGGATTCATTCATCAGCCTCCAACTGCTCCACTTCACTAGATGGAAGCTCTTTATAGACACTGCCTCATTTATTTGTTCTTTGAATGCCCAGATTAGTTTAGTGTGAAGCTGTTGAGAGATATAATTTGTCTGAGCAGATGATCTATAGATCACAAATGAACACTAAACAGGCTCTTGTTGTCCACAGAAGAATCACACTCTGCACTCTGCCATGGCTGCAGCACAGCAAAGGTGAATCCTTTTTTTCTAAAATTTAGAAATTTAGCCCCCAGCAGTCTGGAGGTCAAAGAGCTGGCACTCCTTCCAACATGCTCAGCCGTGACTGAGGACAGAGCTGCAGCCTCTGCCTACGAAGAGCAGAGCCCTCAAATCAGAGGGAAATCAGAAAGTGATAACTAACCCAGCATTCTGCTGGGGACAGGCTTTTCTCACACAAACAGCCTTTTTTCTTCACATCTGTGAATATATGCATATTTAAAAAATAAATTATCTTTCATTCAGATTAGTTACTAGAATATCTCTTTCTCTGCTGAAGCAGATTTGTTCCTGTGGTTGTATCTACTGCTATTCTGGGACTTGGTATTGTTTTCCCACTATTGCTGCAGAAAATGTTCAGCAGCTAATTGCACAGTCAAGTCCTTTCACATAATTTTCACTTTGACAAGAGTAATTAAAAAGCTAAACAGCTCGAGAACCAATTGATTAGGTCTGGAAGCAAAGCTCTGTTTAGGTGATCCTGAGATGCACGTGTACAGAACGGCAAGCGTCCACAAAACACAATTAGGAGCATGTTCCTCAGTGCTGATGGTTTAGTGTGATGCCTGCAAGATCTCTTTTTTTCCCAATTGGTATGACATTTTATATTCACATATGTGTTGCACATAGACCATGCTTTCAAAAGTCGTGAAAATTATCCTTACAGAATAAGTTACAGAGTATTTTCCTTCCATCGCCTGCAATCACCAAATAGTTGAAGTTTGCAAATGGACTAAAACACCTCCCCATCACAAGAGTGAACTACACAAGGCTATTTTATCACTAAATTTCATTTGCTCACCTTAAAATTGCTCTGAATTATCCACAACAGGACTTCTAATATCATTCCATTTCAAACTACATAATTGAAATTATGAAGTAAAGGGCTCCAAAATTACTACATATGTACCAAAATAATGAGCTTATTAACAGTAATGAAATGGAAACTCTTGGAAGCCTGAGGTTACACAAAAACTTAAGAGATGCTCCCCATAACTTTTATTATAAAGCTAATAATTCTATTCTTGAAAGAGAAGCTGAAAGCGCTGTCTTTAAACCACTTCCTTCTCAGTGAAGTTTGGTCAGTTACTGACCACATGTTTGAAAAATTGTCGTGAAATGTGCAAGGTTTAAAGCTAATGGGAACTTGGAGCAGCAATAATAAGGAATTCCCTCTTTGCATACAGAGAGCAATCAAACACCAGGCTCCTCAAATGCCACCAAGAAAGTGCTGGTGCTCCTCAAAGCCAACAGCTCTGGCCTCTGTGTGAGTGTGGGGCACTCAGCACAGGTTAGACAGCAGGTTCATGGCACAGGCCACCAACACACAAATAAATCTTTTATTAAAGATACAGCAGCATCTGAAAGAGAGCTGGGTGCACGTGTGCCTGCCTGCAGAAGGGTTTCAAACAATGGAAATCCAGTGCCAGCAGAGGGGCCTTGGGTTGCTCTCTCTGCAGCAGCACTGCACACTGCACACTATGACTCCAGGCACAGCAATACATCCACAAAACACAAACCCAAAACCTCTTTCTTTAGTACAGAAAGCCAAAGGTTGACCTAAATTTTCCGGCACAAGTAAAACGTCAAATCTTCTCAGGGAAGTCAAAGACACAAAGAGAACTGTGTCATTACTTAAATAGATATGCTGAAAGAAGCCACAGAAGTTCCACACATTCACAAATGTGATCATTCAGATGACAAATGTAGCAAATTAAACCCAACTTGTTAGCTAATAGAATATTTAATTATGTACTATGAACGATCACTTGCATATCTGGGAATTTAAGCAATTATTTTTGGAAGAGGGGAATGTTTCTGAGAATGAGGGGTTTTAGCATCGGAGAGCTTTTCTACTGCATTCCCTTCTACCTCACCTTGTTTATAGCTCTATTCAGTAATAGTTTTTACTTGTTTCCTCGATGTCTTAATTTCCTGCAATAATACATCTGCCATGAATAATTAAGCAATACATTTGCTGCTCGCTGAAAGCTGAACAAGTGCTATAAATCAGTTCTGGGACCCTCTGCCAGCACAGACACAATCAGAGATCTGCTAATGTTGGCATTTCTTTCTGCAGGTGAGAGGAATAGAGCACAGAAACACTGAAGGAGCCGCTCAGCAGTGCCAGGCTCCCTCACCCTGGAACTGGCATTCTGGGAGTGCTAGTCTGCATCTTTTCCCAAGCAGCAGGACTTCAAAGACTATTCTGATGAGGGGCAGCAAACCTAAATGTTCTATATTCTTCACATTTACTCCTTTATCACATTCCTAGGTTGGTCCCTCTTACTCTTCCACTCCAAAGTCAGGAAGAAGAGAGCAGTACATGTCCTGAGTGTGCATTATTCCCTTCTCAGCCCCAAAAGGACAGACTGCTGTTCTTTGCTGTATTTCCACCTTATTTCTCCTGCTGCTTGTGGTTCAAACGAGGGCACTACCAGATGGTAGTGAAGAGCTGAGTGATCATCTCTAGTCAGGCCCATTACAGCCAGTGAAGGTTTATCTTGCCGAGCCACGCTGGCTCTCAGACAGCGGGGCAGGCTGCATTTCTCACTTTTTTGTATATGAAGATGGAAGATAACAACAAGCTACAAAAGCAACAGCGATAACACTTCCCTTCAACACTTCCACTCACATCTGTATCAGGGGAGAGGAACAGTAAAACAACTTTCCAATACCAGAACAGGATTCACCTTTTAATTGGATGAGGGTTACAGTGCAATCACTTCAAGCACAGCTGTGCAGTGTATGAGCCTCTCCAGCTTAGCAGTGCAGGTACAGTAGAACACTAATCAAGACCAGGTATCCAGCCAGGCCTAGGAAATGTCAGGATGGCCATCAGAATTCCACATGTCTTCATTTGAGAATATCCCCAATTCACTAGAAGGTGCAGAGACTCAAAAAAATTTTAAAGGTCAAAATGTAGAATAATTCATCACTAAATTTCCCTACAAAACAAACCATGTAATGTTCCTGGTTTTAATTCTGTTGACAACAGATTGCACATATTTTAAAAACGTAACGTTTAGCAGCTGTGCTGCCAGTCTGCAGAGTTTGCATATATAGCTGTGATATTACCATACTCTATTATTCATAACAGGCAACAGACTTCATTCTTCATCTTGTGAAAAATAATTGCAGTTTGAAGTCAAAGTCTGATGGCAAAGAAACACCCAGCATAATGGCTAGAGTTTCCAGAATTCAGGGACTCATGTAATGGCCTGCATTTGATTTAAATCAATTCATTAAAAAGACAAATCTCTTCTGATCTGTACTTCTTCAGCAAGAAGTATATGGCTCTTTTATGAAACCCAGGAAAGGAAAAGTCTAGGTGGGTAAATAGCTTTTTCTTATCCACAACAAACATGCAATAAATTAACTGTAATCTTTTAACATGAAGAATGAGATACTCCCATCTCATACAGCCCTGGGACCTCACTCAGACAGAAATTCATGAGTTGATGTATAGCTATTCATTGTAAGAATGACTACTGGAAAGAGAAGGTAAAAAACCTTACCCATCTTCCCTTCCCCTACCATTAACATTAAAAGCATTCTATACAAATACACGTTTTTAATACATTTTCCTTTTCATACACATAAATAAGCATTTAAACATATTTTAATCAGAAGGTCCCGCAAGACCTACAGCATCCTTTGCAATTGTTTCTCAAAGCATTTTGTGCTGCCAGAAGCTGTTTCAAAGTCCCCCCAAGAGCTGCTGGTCAGTGCTGCTCTGGACAGCAAAGCAGCATTGTTTGCCTAGGGTGGTCCACATGCAGACCCTCCAACTGGCTCTGCTGCTCTGGGTGCTGGGTTATAGGGGCTGGCACAAGCACACTGCCTTTCTCAGGAATATCTGACAGTCATGCAGAACAGCACAGATGTTTGGTGCTGTCAGAGAGATGGGCTCTTGCACACCATGGCAGCAACCACGAGATAACACACCAGAGCCCTGCCTTGGCAAGCAAAGCCCCTGCAACATCAAAGCTCAGACACTGGCCAATAAACAGATGTATTGCATGGTAAAGTCTCCAGGCAGGCAGCTACCTACAGATAAATACATAACATGTACTGAGAGAAAAAAACAAACACAGAATTACCTCCTACAATTTGCAGAGCTAACTGTATGACTTCGGAAGATGAACCACACACTGGAACAGGCAGCTGACCTTTAGTCATGCACAGAAGTGGGCAAAAAGAGAGCAAATCTATGAGGGTTCATGAGAAAACTAATGGATGTTTGCAAGTCTCATATTCTCCCCTGTTTTAACCCACCAGCACCTTTAGAGCAGAGCTATGAAGTCAGAGAAGGGCACTGAAGAGGACTAAGGGCCTGGGAAACACTTTCACACAAAGCTACATAGTCAGAGGAAAGACAGTGATTTTCACTTGAGAGGAGGATAAAAAAGGATAGGATAAAAATATAGGAGTTATTGGGTGACCTAGAGAAGACAGGCTACGAGACTGTACCTTCCCTGGTTCAAAATGAAGATAAAGAAACATTCAATTTCTAAAAAATCATGCTGCCTATTCAGAACATATCTGAGGGAACGATTTCTGTTTGCATACAAAATCCCTTCAGAAATTCAATTCCACACCCAGCAATCCTGCATGTCTGTGAGCGCTGCTTGAACTTCCCAGCTGCGGTTCAAGCACATTGTTTCTTCTCCTAGCAGTGGACACGAAGGACTGGCTTTCCCCCAGCTAATCCTTCCATTATGGCAGTGGAATGCTCAAGATGAGATGTTTCACTGGAAGCCAAACCCGTGTGAGCAGAGCAGAAAGACTATCAAATGTGTCTTCAGGATGGTACTCCTCATTTTTGCCTGCCAGTGTGATGTCTATCCCCCTCAAAAAAGCACTGCTTTGTCGACTCCTGTATGGTTTATGATCCATTAGCACTGCAAGACCTTTTCTGTATACCAGCTGTCTAGGCAGTTGTCTTTCATTCTGTATTTATGTAGCTGATTACTCCTATTTTCAAACATCTATCCACATTTTTCCTTATTGACATGCATCCTCTCAGACAGTTTTGCCAATTTGTAAAGATCATTTTGAATTCTAATGGTGTCCTCCAACATGCTTGCCTCTCTTCCCAGCTTGTTGTTGCCTGCAAATTTAATAAGCATGTTCTCTATTCCATCAGAGAGATCATTACTGCAAATGCTGAATGCTACCAAACTGCCAAATACCCACCCTATGAGCAGATGTTTCACAGGAAAAAGTCTCATGAGGGAGCACTGAAAGCTTTACTAAAGATAAATGACATCTACTGCTTCTCCATTCACAAAGCCTGTTAGCCTGTCATTAAAGGAAATTAGATTGATCTGACCTTGACAAACGTACATTGGATATTATTCCTTTGCCCATGTGGATAAAACAATATTTAGAGTTGTTGCAATTAATAAAGCTCTACAGAAGGAGTAATACAAGTCCAGTTTCTGAGAACAACTTCTAATTTTTCATAGGAAATGGGACCAATGTGGATGAGGAGAAAAGGCAAGAGTATGAGATGATCTTTCTTGTACCTCCTTAAAACATCTAGCATTTGCTGGCCATCACTGGAGGCTTATTGTTGGGATAGTTTTGGTATAAATGGTCCTAGAGTTTGACACCATCCAGCAGTTATTGTAACACAAAATAATTTTGCAATTTGACATAAACTTGGAAAGCATCGAATGATATACTGCAATGGTAACTGCATATATTAAGTGGGGTTTCTTAAATTCCACAAAACTACACAGAAAGTTCCTCTCACACAAAACACTACAGATTACAGACAATGTCAGATTTTTGGAGCTAAATTTGCCTCCAAAAAACCCTTTATCTGCAATAGAAGGTTGAGTGTCTAATGGAAAAGACATTGAGCACTGCATAGATGCTGACTGAACAATACAGGGATTTTGTCTTAAAGTGTAAAAAAATCCCCAAATCATACTCTGCTTTTAAAATAGGACACACAACTCTACAGACAGTGGTATATTTTAGCATTTGAGAAAAAAAAACAACAAAACTTTGGCAGTCAAATATGTTATACGTTCCATGCATTTACTAAGACAGAATTAAGGTTTGACAGGCATTGCCAAAAAAGACAAGACCAAGTCCCTGTGGCCAGCAGTACAACCACAGAGCAACTTCAACACAAAAACACTCTCTATTTCCACAACTGCCTCAAGAAATAGACAAATGCTCTACAAGAGGAACTTCATGGTGTCGGTGTGAATTAATTCTCTCTGCCCAGGTTCCAGGCTGGGACCTAGAGGACGCCTCTGCTGAGCACCTCTGGCTCCTGGGAAGGCTGAGATCACAGCAGCTCTAGCTCCATGCACAGAATGAATATACAGACAATTTAGTGAGCACATGAGCTCACACAGCATCCTTACACAGTGATCCAGCATGAAATTCCCTTTATATTATTCAGCAGCCTGTTTTTCTATGGGTCACTCCTTCTACAAATTAGGCTCCATTCTCTCTGGACATCACTACAGATGCGCTTTGGTGGCCAAATGCTTTCACAGACATTTCAGACTAGAGATCTATAAATACCACCACAGTCAGCTTTAAGGGTACCAAAGTATTTTTCCACTCTCTTTGTTTTTAAGAGCATTTGAAGACAACTTTTGCAGAAAGAACCAAATACAAATGTCCAACTCACAGAATCAATCCCTCAACTTGAACTTTGCCTGAAGACCAAGCAGGGCACATTTCAGCCATGAAACAAACTCATAAAAAAACTGAAAAGAACAGGTTATAACTAAGGAACTTCATGTTAGCCCCTGATAAACTGTGTGTAATGGAGCATAAAAAAGGATATTAGAAGTTATATACAGCAAGTATAAATGACAAGTCAACAACCAGGAGCATTACCTGTTACATCAAACAAGAGTGAAGGGAGCTTTTCCAGGTCTTGGACTACCCTCAGTATCCTCCTGAGAGCCATACTAAACTCTGTACTCAGCATGCCGAGACTGAGAACACTGTGTCAGGACCAGGAATCCCAGATCTTTAAATAGGAATATGAAAGTATCAGCTTATGAGATAAGTTAACTTCTTTAAGGGTTTTCCTATGTCCTGAAAAAACTGAAAGCTTCTGTTTGATCCTAAATAGGATTAAAATACACAGTCATCATCATCATCAGTATGTTAATCATTTTCAGCATGTAACAAGAATCTCACTACTCGTTGTTCTGTTCTTTCAATGAATCTTCCCTCTTTTAAATTAAACGATCTGTAAGTACAATACACTATAGCTGCCTCACTTCCAAAATGTCTTTTTTCCCCAAATGCAGGCATTGAAACCCTTTCTGAAATCACTGCATCGTAACTCCTGCATTTACCTCAAAAGACAGAATTTCAGTTTCCAGTTTGAAAACCAAGGCAATCCCCTGTCATAGGAACAACGCCAAAGTGAGAGCTGTGCAACATATTCTGTCTCCCACTTGCACGAGTCCCCAGCTTTTGACAAGTGGGTGAAAAGGAACAGCCCCACCTGCCAGGCACAGCTGTGCTAATGCCGAGGCTCAAAATGGTTATTACAAGTGGAGTTTTTCAGGGCAAAATCCCTACACGTGTAAAGCGGCTGAGTATTTCCTGGCCTCTCTAAAACCCCTTTCCAAAACAACCTTTAACAGAAGTAACAAACAGCTGAAGTGGATTTGGCTAAAAAAAAACACAAAGAAAACTCGTAGGTGTTCTGCACCCTTATAACAAAGAGTGGAGGCTCAACAGTCCCTGTCTTCTCCCCATGTGACAATTAACTGCCAAGGGCTTATATCACTCACCTTTGAGGTGAGCAAAAAAAGTTATCATATTTAGACAGAGTTCGTAAAAAAATGTAAAACAATTTGCAGCAAAAGCAAGCAAGAATTCTAGGTGATTCCTTTTAAATCTACAGTATTTACCAGTGCTAACAGTGGACTGATGATGATCCTTTCCAAGACCCTGGTTACTTCCAGATAACCCACTATCAGCTCAAGTAGAATAACCTCATGCAATAAAGACAAACCAACTCCAAACCTCTTCCTGACATGCTGACTTTATTCAAAGCACCAACTCAGAACAGCCACCCTTGGTGCAATGAATGTCTGTTGGAAAATTGTCAGATTATCCTTTATTTTAAGATTTGATCTATACATCTATACAAATTTCCTGGAAAAAAATTCTGGAAATCTACTATTAATTACTGGGGGAGGGGGGGAACAATGAGTAATATAAGCAGTGAAGGGCCATCTGAAAAGCACAGCAAGACTGCAAAGTCATTCCAGCCTATACTACATGAAATGGAATATATTCTGTAATTATTTCTTTTTAATACCATGTCAGTGCCCCTTATTGTGAAGGCTTGATGTTATGATGCAAGAGAGAAAGAAAAAACTAACATTCAAAGATCTAGCATTACAGGCTACAATTCATATACAAAAGCCACCATCCACTATAAAAAGTGCTTTGATTTAATTCAGTGAATGTCAGTAAAGTGTGCAAGGCAAAAGACATTTCCATGACTTAAAAGTTGCAGTAAGCACCCTACAGTGTTTTCACACCAACAAAATAAATGAGATTTGTCTCCGGCACAAACAAAGCACTGATTCTCACAAGGGACTAAACAGAGCATTCAATTAAGAGTGCACCACTGCTTTTCGGCTCCTGATACATAAAGATACACAACTTACCAGAGAAAAAGCACCCATGAACAGATGCTTTTTTTCCCACTCCTTTTTAAACCAGGCATGTTCAACATCAAAAAAGATTGACTAACATTTTGAGCAAACAAATTTCATATTCTTGGTTGTTCGCAAAAATGAGCTTGATCATCTTATATTACAGTATCATTCTGAAGCACCAGCATAATGAAGAGATAATCAAAGAAACAAAAAAAGCATTCCTATTTCCACATCATTGCTTTTTACAACTACTCAGCTAAAACACTGAAAGCTCCAGCGATCTTTTACTTTTTCCCTTTCTGACATCAGTACTGGTAATAGCCAGGAGCATCACGACAAACCATATTATCAGTTTTTCTGGCATTCCTTTCCATCTGCAAAGAATGTTACCATCACTACTACAGGGTATTTTAAATATCTCCTTAAAATACACATAGCAGCCTCTGCAAATAACCATAACTGATTAACATCTGTGAATGAATGCAACTAACTGGCAATTAGATTTGGAAAGTAAAGGGTAAGCTTTACCAAGATCAGCAGTCAGCTACAAACAGGGAAAATTACCTTTAAAGAATTACTCAGATGACTAAATGAGCTGGGATCCAGCAAAACACATTTTAATGGACCTAGGGGCTGATATTCATGAGCAAAAAGCCAAGTCATACTAATGAAACACGAGTTTGCATCCTGGGAATCAGAGGTCCAGAAAGGAATTCAGAGGTCACAGTGGAGGACCATGTTCCCAGCTGAATGGTGTGGCTAAAAGAACTAAAGTGTCATTGTACTGCTGGAAAATGCAGCCAGTTGTTTGTCTTGGTCCTGGTCCCTTGACTTTAAAAAACATATTGAAAAGTCTGGAGGATTAGTGAAGAACAATAAAAACTATATCTGTTCAGAAAAAAAACGAGTCTATTTTTCTACAACAAAAAGGACAAACTTGCAGGTTCTCTAACTCCTCTGCTTCAAGTTGCTTCTCCAGGAGATTGCATTAAATAGCAGGAATCTCCAGCCTCACTGACAGATGTTCTAATACTCTGTCTAAACCCTAAAAATGCATAAAGGTTGTTTGAAATAAATACACATTTGGAGAAGTAATGATTACTTGCCATTTTTATAGATCATATAGGAGATGGGTAAATTCTCTATCATTTAGTTTTCAAGCCATGATTTGACAGCCTCTCAAAAGCTACGTGCTAGCTCATCCACAGCTGTTAAAAGTAGATACAGAAATTACTACTGAAATTATACAGCCTGTACTACACAGGTCAGAGTAAAAGACTGCTCTGATCTGATTTCTGGCCTTAAAATCTATGAATCTACACTGAAGATAAAATTGTAAGCAGGTAGTTCTATCGGTTTTCTGTATCACCAAGCCAGTAAGCACACGCTCTCTCAAAGAACAAGTAATAAATATATCATCCCCTCAACATTTGTCACTGTGCTGGATAATTCACACAGATACTTAATCACAGAAGTCTGTTGTAAAGGCAGGAGAGGAACTCTGGCTGCGCAGCCGAGTCCAAATGGTGCAAATGGTAAGAGGGGGTGCTGAGCCCTGCACAGCAGCAGTGAGGGGCTTTAACAACGAGCCAGGGAGTAGAGGCAACAGTCAGAGCCTACACCTTGGTCTCTGTGCAAATCACTGCCCCCAGATGTCCCTGCACACTGACCACATGCTCAGAGCTGCCGGAGAGCAAAACCCTGAGTAAGCCTGGCTGCAGTTAGTACAGCTGAACCTCTCTAGGTTCAGCAGCCACCACTCAACGAGGGCTCCAAGAGGGCAACAGGAAGAGATCACTATATATTTATTCTGCTTTTACATCCTCCATAAGTCTTTGTACTGACCACTACTGGATGAGGGATTTGGGGCTAAGCAGACCTTTGACCTGTCAGCTGACATTGACTGATGAATGCTGTTGGCTTTAACAATACATAAAAAAGACAAATCATCATGCTGTGATTTGCTGTGGGTAGCAACCCAAACAAATTCATGCTCTCTGCAAGTGCTGGAGCTAAAAGGGCTATAAATGCAGAAAAAGATCTGTTGTCTATTCTACACATGATGTTTGATGGCTGCAACATTTAGCCAGGAACAGGCAGCATTTAGGTATTTTACACAGAAGTGCAGAATCCATTCCTACCTAAATATATATATTTATATGTATGATGAGTAAGGACACCAAAAATAAACACTGCACAATAACTGTGGTTAATATTTCAACCCATCCCTTAATGACACCACCTCAATGCCTCAGGTACAGGGGTTTTCCTAAACAGTATTTTCCGTGTTCTTTTTGCTGATGGAATATGTCAAGCTAGTCAAGGCAGAATTGCAGAAAATTAGTATTTACCTGCTGCAATACCTGGATCCAATCGCATCAATTACACATAATCACTAGATGCAGTGTTTGGGGACAGGCATGCAAACAGGAAACCTGGAAACAGAAACTGATGCAAGGCAGCAGTGGAGAAGCCTCATGTCCAGCTTTTGGGATGGGATCCTGCTGCCCAGCTCTGCAAAGTGGCCATTTTCCAGGCTTGCATAACAGCAAGTGTGTCCCACAGTGTGGCCTGGAGTAGCTGTATTTGGGGTTGAGCTGTTGTTGAGGCATCACTCAGATTATGAAGCAAAAGCAGCAGAGGAGTCAAAACAAGCCAAGCTGGTCTTGGGAGCACAAAACAGTAAGGGTAAACAGCAGAGTTAGGGGACAAGGAGAAACTAATGCCATAACAAATGTTCCCTCCAGTGCTCTTCCACCTAAAACCTCCGGACAGCACTCCAGGTGCAATGCAAAATCCCTGGCAAAACAGAGCTCACCTGAAGCTAGAAAGGCCATCTTACTATTCTTAGACTCTGAGACATCACCATATCTAGAAAAGCCATCTTAGTACTCTTTCTTTTCCCAACCTTCCCAAGCATCAGCATCCTACCTTTTGATATTCTTTTTTAAATGGGTCTCTTCAATTCAATTAGCATCCAAGAAACATCGATTGATTAAAAAAACAAAACAAAAAAACCCCAAACAAACAAAAACCAACAAAACAATCAACACCACAAAAAAACCCACATGTACAAGATGCACATGTTTCAGATATAAAGTAACTCATCACTTCAGGTGCAGGGCAGCCTTGAGACACTTCAGGCTTGGGGTCCTTTCTGGCCAAGGGTGGTGGGAGCCTGAGCTCTGCCTTGACCACCAGCCCACTGAGGCATGCCTCATCTACCCTCTCAAATAAAAGCCAAGTTTGCTCTACCTCTAGAAATCAAAAGGTGGAAATTGTTTGTTTACCAGGTATCAATTCACAGGTAGTTGGCCTAATTCTGCCTTAGTTCTTTCCTTCTACAAGGTCACTTTTGAAGTGGCTTTACTCCTTAAGGCCTTTGAAATTCTGTGCAAGACAAACCAAAATATACTGTGGTTAGAAAAGGCCTAGGATGGGTCACCTAGTCTCTTCCTTTGGCTAATGGAACTTGTGCCCAGGACTTCAAAAACAAAGCCTAATTTTTAAAAAACCAAGACAACAAAAAAAGACACTGCTGATGATTTCTCATGACAGTATTGATTTTTCGCCATTTTCTCTGCATTTTGTTTTGAGACTTTTTTTTTTTTTTTTTTTTTTTTTTAGTTTTTATTTTATTAGAATAAATGACACACTTTCAAAAGCTGAAAAAAGGCATCTTTTAGATGACAATTGCACTGAGCATTAAGTGAAATCTGCAAAGCCATTTTTCCCATGCACAATCAAAAGCTGACAGAGAAGCACAGAGTGCATAAAAAAACCACACAAGCAAGCTGAGAGGGAATGGGTAAAACAGCCATCCTGAATCAGCTCTGAGCTGCTCTAATGGAATTAGGGTCACCCTGACAGAAACACAGTCAGATCACAGAGAAAATTTAATAATTTCTTACTGCAGTCTGTAAGAGCTGGGTAGGATTTGAAATAGCTGTCTGCCAAATTAGCACTTCTGTATCCACCGCCGGTGCGCATGTGCCCCTTCCCACTCACCTTCTCCTCCCAGCACCCACCAGACAGCCAGGAAAGCACCACTCCCCTCCTGCTGCCAGGGAGGCACCCAGCGAGCACCTCTTCTTCTGACACTCTGCCACTCAGCTTAACCTTTGGATGCCCCTTCAACTCCTCATCACTGACATCCTTCACAGTGAACTCAATTCCAGGGGAGGCACCGGCACAGCCCTACGCTGATTCTGCCAGGCAGTGCACACTAAATCTGCTTTATCTCAGGTGCTAACATCCAGCTCTCTGCCAGCTGCCTTAATTTGTTGGGAAGCTACAGCAGCAACACTGAGATGTGTTACAACAGCAGCAGGCGGGGAAGGCAGGGAAGACCCAGTCGTGGGTGCTCCCTGAGCACACAGCCAGTGTTGCTGCCAGGGATGCACCACAGCCCATCTCCAGCCATCGTTTTCCTGCTCCTATAAACAGCAATTTGGGGACTAACTCCAGAAAATCCAGGGATAACCCTACTCCCACTACCCTGCTGTTTTTAGTGGGGGAAATGCAGGAATGCTTTGCAGATACAGAGCCTCCCCATCCCTCCACTGACACTGACAGCACTGCAATGAGGAAAAGGAAGAATCACAGTGATTTCTTGGGAACAGCCATAACCAGTGTAAAAGGATGCTATGGGAACTAAAAAACAAAGGCACGTGCACATGGGGTGCTCCTTTCACTGCATCCTTCTCTAGCTTCTTCTGGAAGTTCCAGCATCCATACATTGTCCTATCTTCCCCTTGCCCTTCACTACTGTCCTGAATCAGGACTCTCCAATGCCACATTCACCACTGCATCCCTTGTCTGCATCACTGATGTCAGGTCCCATAAAATGCAGGGTTTGGGGTTGACATTTTACCCCTGCAGAGGCACAGAGCAGACAGGTTCTTTCACACAGCTCCTAGCCTCTGAGGGTCAATGGCAAGATTCAGTGGGTAAGATGATAGAAAAATTTTAAGTTGCTAAAATACACAGAGCAACACTTTCCATCCTAGGAAACCCTTGATTAATCCATGGTGGCTGTGGTGGTTAAAAGGTCAGTGCCCTCCAGAGCTGCCTTCCAGATTAGGAAAAAGCAATTCAGAGTCAGTCTGCACCAGAGAAAAAGACATACATACAGATAAACTTGCTGTTCAACACAGAAATGTTCCATATCTGAGACATCACACAGAAACAGAGCCAATTTTGTTAAATTTCAGCATGTGGAAGTATTCCACAACATTAGCAAATCACCTCTACCACAAACTATCCTCAGGCCAAGAACTGTCCTAGGACATCTCAAGCTCCACCAGCTTCTGCACATCTGTGATGTGAGTGATGCTTCTCTCCTTTGCAGAAGCCACTATGAAGATAATAAATTTCAGGGCATTTTTATCCACTTCAGAACACTAAACAAGCACTTCTCTATGCCAAATTCCAAAAAGGGCTACAATGTACAGACAACATGGTCTGAAAAAGCACCTTTCAACAGCACCAGGAGACAGCAAAGTAAGCTGAGCAAAGAGGCAGCTGCTGCCCTCAGTTTAACCAGGCAGCTCAGACTCATACAGACCCATATTAGTCTGCTGCCTGTGCAAGTCATCCCTAATGTCAACAAAAAACTGAATTTGTATGTTTGTTTCTTCACATCCCTCCTTCACTCTTCCCTCCAGCTTCTCTAAATTTAGGTCTTCCTTTCAGTGAAGGACATTTAGGACCTCCCAGTCTGCTTCCTACATTCAGCCAGGCTCCTACAAACATGAATCAAGATCTCCTTCAACTTTCTCAAAATTACATCTAATTATAAGCCTGGTGACTAAAGCTGCAGTAAGAGATAGATGACTGCTGGCAGCTCAGGAGGTGCATCATGGTCACCTCAGCTCCATCTCAAGCACCCCAGGAGCCCCGGGTACAGAGGCAAGAAGTATTAACAGACCGTGATGAATGTGCAGACATTTGGACACTGAAAATCTGGGTGCAGGTTAAAAAAAAAAAGAGGGAGGGGGTCTGCACAAATACTTGGGGATTGTTTAACAAATACACACCTCAAAATTATGCAAAAAAGCCACGAGGTTTCCTGCTCTCTGCATAACCCATTCCATAAGACATTCCTACTGCAAGGTGTTTTTAGCAGGCTACCATTAGCCATGTTTTTCTCCTCTTGCCTGTCCACAGCATTTTGTGCACATATTTCCCTTTGGCTGGATGGGGCTAATTAAAGCCAGTTACAACTCTATGGGACTACCAGGACAACAGCTAAAAGTATGACCACAAGCAAACACCATACTCCAATTCTGCCAAAATAGAGGTGCAGGAGACTTACACCAGAAGGTAAGAACTCACACCCTCTTCCCCAGCAGCTTCCTCCAACAGCAACTGCCTGCTGACTCAGGAGAGATGTCTCAGTGCTACACAAATTACGAGAGCTGGCAAAAGAACAAGGAAAAACTAACAGGGATTACTGTGACCCCAATACTTCTTTCTTCCTCCGCCCCCAATTTTCTTTACTCATCTGTGCGTGTTAGAAATCAAACTGTCAGGTTTTGATCTTGCAGCTACTACAGAAATTCTTTCTGCACTTGAATAAATTTTGTCAGTCTTTTTAGTTCTACTTGTGCCCCTTCATACACACCCTGTTTATCTGCAATGCGCGCATTGGGAAATAGAAGGCTGGGGGGAGCTGTCTCAGCCCTCTGTTTCCAGTACAAAGAAAGAAGGTTTAGTATTTCTGGAAATGAATTTTGCAATGCATTCAAGCTTTCCAAAATCAAATGTTACTTACTGTCCGCTCCTGCTGAAGGCAGCATCAAGCAGCAGAGGATGGCTGCTGGCACAGTGAGTACTGGGATGCAGAAGTTAGGCACCATATTCCAAAGTAGAGCAAGTCCTCTTCAGTCTGAGGCAAGTGGTCAGTACATCCAGTATTACAGACACAGACTTACTCCTGCAAATCCAAAAAGGAAGGAAAATTATTACGACACACAGATTAACTGCCAGTACACCAAACTGCACTGCAAAGACATCATTACAGATACTTTCAAAGAGAAATTTACCTATCTTTCCTGCATGAGCAGTAGAGCACCACACACGCCTCCAAATTCAATAAGCTGATTTCAAGGGTCAGCAGGCATAAATGCACCTGTCTCCAAATTTACCTTCACGTACAGTCTGGTTTATGGCCCATTAATGCATCCTTTCCTTGCTGCTGTTCACAACAAACAGCTCTGAAGCTGCACATTACATACAAGAAACAGTCTTAAGCTCTTGTAACTCTCCTGCCATGTGCCCTAGACAGACGTGGTTGACTGTAGGGAGGGTTTGTGATCAAATTGCATGTGCAGCACAGCTTGGACCATCCAGCTGGGCTGGTGTACACCAGACAAGTCTCAGCGGGTTCAAGCAGAAGAAACAGAAGCTGATTTGGATCAGCTGTCAGCTTACAGAGCTACCAGAGTCACAGCAGAATGTTATTAAGGAAAGTGTCTATAAAGAGAAGCTTTACCCAAAGCAAACACCTTTGCTTCAAACTCCCCAAAATGGAGGCAATGGCTACCTAAAAGGATTAATGATTCAGGAAATTCCGTCTCCAAAACAAAGCAAATTATCTAGTAAATTGCCTTAACTTGGGCATCTGCTTGAATATTGAAATACAGAAAAATCCTTGAAAACTAACCAAAAAAGGCAAGCATTTTAAAAGAATACAATTTCTGTGTATCTGCCTTCTTTATCTTTTAATGAGAATATACTCATTGTACTTCCATCTCAAAGTCTAAGGTCTACCTATTAAAACAGACTTTAAAGGAGTTAGCAAGCACCACGCCCCTCAGCACCACACTCAGCAGTGACACTTTCAGTACCAGGCATCTCAATGCAAGCACAAGAATCATTTAAAAGTGGATGTGATTCTCCACTAAGCAGCAGAAGTTACCAAACTTACCAACACAGCATTATGAGTGGAAAAATCTCACGCAGGCAGATGCCAGCCTGAATAGACCCCGTGAATATCCTTGAAGCAAAGAACCTGCAACTGTGCACACTGTTCATGGCCCAACATGCCACTTTTACTCATGCTGGCAGACATTTCAAAAACATCTTCAAGACTTCTCTAACAAAGATATTTCTGAATTTTGCTAGGTTTGGAAGCATATTGTTTTTTGAAACCGCTGATCTTTTGATGGAAGTATCACAAGTTACAAGCACGTCTACTTCTGACAAAAACACACTGCTCAAAGAATGCCAGCAATGATCGTGCCTAGGGAAATCCACAAGAAATCTCAAGAGAATATACCTTGCCAAATATTTACAGTGCATAGTACTAACAAACAGGAGATCATGATTCTTCTCCATTCTGTTACTGTATTTGCACAGTAAATCTTCTCACATGTTATAATATCGCACAACACAGAGAAATCTTTATTTATGCAACATCTTCTGCAACCAAGACATCTGAAAATACTTTACAAAATAACCTAGTTCTAACCTACATGCAGAGAGAATACTGATCATCTCATTCTGCTTTTATTGTCTCAATGAGAAGGCATAAATTGAACTAAGCTCAGCAGCAAAATTTTAAATACTGCAGAAGAGGCTCTCTGTGCCAGCCACACACTCAGTTATCTTTGCTGCCCTCCAACTTCCCTATCCTCACTCAACTCTCAAGAAAGGATTACTAAAAGTACCATTTACATGTCTTACATAGCAAAGACAGATACAGGCAGTTGTACCTTTATAGCTGCATAAGCTCTGTTCCAATGACAGAATAGCTCAGTCCCCAAGCAGGCTGGCCCAGTGTTAGCCAGCTCCCCAGATATGGCCCACACAGCAATGGGAAGAAATGCCTGGATCAAGAGTGATGATTATGATTCTAAATTCTGCATGTACAGGGGTAATTTGTGCTGCCTGGGAAAGGGAGCCCACTGAAGCACTTTAAGCAGCATTACATCTGGCACAACAGCAGCCAGAATCCTAAGAGGCAACTCTTCCTGGGGACGGGGTGGGAAACAGCAAGGGTTGGAATTACTGTGTCAAAACTAATGATGTGTGTCAAGCTCTCCAAGATTAGGACAGAGAACAAGTTTTACAGGTGGTGCTGAAACATCTTAGGTATTTGTCAGACCACACTGGGGATGAATAGCTTTCAGAGAGCTTTTCCTCTTTCATTCACTTCCATTAACAACAAAAATGTCTCATCTAACGGTGTATCTTGAACACAGATTGCTCAGAGTCGTGTCAATGGCACCTCCACAGCCCTCATTCAGAAGTAACTCTCAGGAACACAAAAGCCTCAGTTAAAGAATAGGTCTGTCTCTTGATTTCTCTCTTCTTTCAGTAAATGTGATCAAGCTTCTCTCCAGTTTCAACAGATTTATAACTCTCCTCTCTAGCCCATGAGATACATACAGCATGCACTATGCAAAACTGATGAATTGTCAGATACCCTACCAGATGCTTCATAGACTTGATCTTTTTCAACTGTTTAGTGCTCTAAATAATTTACCATCTGGTAGAAATGCCAGATTTTCTTATGCCAGACTGCTGTCTGTCCCTCCAAAGTTAATAGACCACCTTTGGCCTTTAACAGGATCAAAATTTGCCACTTCCTCTTCCCATAGTTGCTCTGCCTATGGAAAAGTTGTCTGCATTCAAAATTTAAAGAGCTTTAAATTGGAATGTTTTAAAATTTTATAAATCTCAGTAGCTGTCATTCTCTTTTGAAAGTGAAAATATTAAAAAGCCCAGTGGTTCAGCTTTCCTATTTTTCAGAAGGGATGATTCTCTCTCCCAAAGAGACAGCCCAGTATTCAAAGCAAGGGTGTCAGCTGAAGCTCAGTTAAACAGCAATCCTGATCCAATGCTAAAGGCTTCCTTTCCTGGGGCAGAAGGCAGCTTAGGATGGAAAGCAGCTAAAACCCGGATAACCTTAGTAGATTTTGGCAACAAGCTAAACAAATACAAAGTCAGTACTGCTTTGGCAAAATCCAGTACAACAGCAACTGACCAGATAATGCTCCTATAATTCTTAATGTGTCTTGTCCCCAGCAACCTCATGGCCTCTTCAGGCTGCTCTCTCTTGTTTCTGGACCAATCTCCTGTGCACCAGATGATCTCAGTCCCTTCATTCAAAGGCCTCCTTTAATCTCACTGCTTTGGCCAGCATCTCACAACTAATACTGCATTTGGGAGCCCAGACACAGTACAAGAAGGTTTTTCAAAATCACACGTACATTCTCATTTCTTCTTCTGCATCTGGTCCTGGCAGTATCATAAACTCTAGACTACATAACCCAAAATTAGGCTGAGGCTAAGCACTCCAGATGGCTTTGTAAAAACAGCTTTGAGTTTAGTAAGCTAAACTCCTGCCTCTGCTCCAAACTCAGTGTTAGAGCTACCGAGAGCTAGTTTGGCAGAAAACTAGAAAGCAGGAAAGCACAACAAAAAACTAGCAATCTTCATTTAAATATATCAGTTTTTTGCTGTGGGGCAGGTGGATGGAAAAGAGGCGGTCTTGAGGACATTTTTTTGAAACCTACACGGTTTATTCTTTCAGACAGGCAGAAAAAGCTGGACTCATTTAAAACAGAGCCAAGAATACCAACAGCTCATATGGTACTAAGAAATTCTGGCAATGAGCATGTCTCACAGGAGACAGCAAAGAGATTAGAAAAAGCAGTCAACTTTAAAGAGTCAAGAGGAATTTCAAACCAGCACTGAATAGCTTATGTCCTCTATGAACTCTTCTGCAAGATAAACTTACAAACCCGTGTCACATGGGTCACCAGCCAAGACTGGCACGGTGAAGGAAAGCATCGCCAAAGCAAGCCTGTCCATTCCAAACCAGGGACAAAAAACACTGCACTAAAATCACTTTTTAGGTTAAGCTACTTTGCAACCCAAAGAATCTAAGAAGTCAGCACAAAAAGTTCCCTCCAGGAATCCCTGTACATCCATGGAACTACCAGGTTTCGTTGTGTGAGTACTGACGCTGCCTTTGCTGTGAAACACAGTTTAGAAACTGGAGAAACTTACAGGGTGAGAAGGTGAGCCCGATGCACAAGCAATGTCCTTATCTGACCTAGAGATATAACAGTGTCATTTCCAAAAGGAACCTGAAGCAATTCTGTTTTTCAAGGTGGAAACTTCCTGAGCATTCTCAAGGTGAGCCCAAGGACACAGGTCAGAAAATACCAACTGGGCACACCCAGACCATGGAAAAGACAGGGCTGAAATTACATCAGCTACTCTCACTGCTACTACATATGCAACACAACCAGATTTTCCTTCTGAACCCCTACCCTCTATATTTTACACGAGTACCTGAAGGACAGTGCTCCAGAGGGACCCAATGAACAGAGCACCAGCTGATCAACTCTGGGGAGTCACATCAGCCATGGTGATCATGCACCACACAGAGCAATAAGGCAGCTCTTCATTCTGTTAAAATTGAGAACAGTAACTGGCTACAGCTCAGCTGCTTCACTCTGTACATAATGCCTCATCTGTGCTCAGAAGGAGGAACAGGAAAACCATGACACACCACATAACTCAAGATCATCATATTGCACACATTAAAAGTTGTGGAAGCAGTTACACACAAGCTAATGACTTTTCAATGTTTCACTTCACTACATTAGTATTCCTTTAGCATAGATTTCTTTGTGCTTTTCTGTGAGAAATATAATATAAAGAGACTTGGGGAGTACAGCAATATGGCCAAAAAAGACAAAATGAGTCTCATTTCACTCCAAACTCCCACATGCAGGGAATGTATTAGAGAGATTCAGTGGGGAGATATATGAAGATGGCAACGATGGCAACACTAGAATAGATTTAGGGAGGAACTTCCTATGAGCTTGCAATACAATAAAAAGGCCAAGAGCTAAAGAAACTGCCACATGAGCAAAGGTCCCAGGTGTGAACAGGCCCAGAGCATCAGTCTGGTTACAAGACTCTCAAACCATCTGGAAAGGAGGGATGAGCCAAGCTCAACTCAAAAACCATGAAGGATAAAAACCTCTGTCAAGTCACAAGCATTAGAGAGGGTGGCTAAGAATTTGATAGCTATCTGTAAGTACAAGAAGGATTCAAAACACCAAGAAAGGAGTGGAAGAGTATAATTAGCCATGGGCACGTAACTGGGAGAACAAGCCAAAGCAAACGAAAGTGTATGTTGAATATTCTCAATAAACAGTCAAAAAAAAAGAGAGAGAGAAACACAACCCTCCCCAGAAGTACTTTTCCCAGAAGGAAAATGTTGCATCACCTATTTGGAAAGAAAATACAAATGGGGTAGGAAAAAACAAAAAGATATCTCATAATCTGGGGAAAAAACCCAAAACAAACCAACAAATACAGGCAGATTGGTATGGAGCAATACATGCAACAGCAAGAATAACTCCGAAGTACTTTAAAAATATTCCCCTTACTTTGGCAAAGCACAAGGAAGTGAGAATTGTCTAAGCACAAGCTGGCCCAGCTACAGGTCACTGTGATCCTGAACACACAGTCCCCAACTTGACCCAAGGAGAGGAGCAGAGTCACTTTTAAGCAGAATACAAGCACAAATTGAATATTCCTGTCAGCTTTATTGGCTACATTTGGTTCTGAAGACATTAATTTCTGAAGGTGTCATTGCCTGCAGACAATAGTAGATAAGAAAGACGAATTTTTCCACTGGAACAAGGATTATGGAGGGCCCGGTTAAATAACTATGGAGATAAGTTAAAATATCCACTTAAAATATAGATCAGCCTTGAGCCTCACAAGCCCAGCTATCACTCACAGTGAGCACTAAGCACAGATTGCTGTAGATCACCCTACCCAAGTGGAAAGGCTCCTAATGCCTGCTGTAAAGTCTCCTTAAAATAAGCAAACTATTGCATATCAGCCTTTCAACAGAGGTCTTTGCATTTACAGAATAGGCCCAGCACTGCATGCAGATGCATGAATTACAGATCCAGGGCAGCAGAAAGTCCCACAGAAAATAAAACTAAATTCACCTATTCCTTAACTATCAGCAAACTCCACTAATGTGGAGAAACACGCTCATGAGTCAGACATTTTCACAAAGCAAGAATTTCTGTGCTTTTTCTACAAATTACTGTACACGTGACATACTCCTAATAAAAATGACTGTGCTATAGCAGGCTTGGCTGAATTCTGCACAACAGAAAACAGTGCAAGACTAAAATCACTAAATCCTCTCCTCTAAACCCAATTCCAGGACATAAGTTCTGCACAGCCAGGGTGCAGAGAGGTAGTTTTAAACTAAAGAGATGGTCCTTCTGGGCTTGCTGCTTTCAGCACACCACAGCTGAGTGCCACTGTACAGCTGTGGTGCTGTTATTCCTGCATCTGGCTCCAGCAGAGACAAACACACTGGTTCTGCATTTCTCAGACTGACAGAACATGCAAGGCAGGGCAGACCTAAGATCCACTGAGCACCAGAACTAATTTTAACAAAAATGGCAAGAATGCACGATTGACCAGATGAGAGATAATTTGTCCTTCCATCCCTTCAACGATTTGTGTGATATCCAATGGCTTGAAGCCAAACTAAATCCTAAATCAATTCTAATTCAAAATTATATCAATTTCCCCTGTGTAAAAATGATTTTTCTCTGTCCACAGATCTACTCAGCCTCCTTAGAGGCACTGGTGGCAAAATTTTTCAGAGACCTCCCAGAATCTGAACGAGCCCTTTCTCTGGCTTGGAGATTTTGAGCAACTTCTAGAAAATTTCCTTTGCAGACTCCATCAAAACTGGGTTTGAGAACATGATCTTCAGGTATTATGTTATTTTTGCAGTAATTTTTGCTTCAAGCAGAGTACAAGGTACATAAAGAACTTTTTTCTAGAGGGCAAAACCACAAGTTGTTCTTTTTAACAAAAAATACTTTACTTTTGCTGGAAGTTCAGTTATGTTTTATGTAACATAGCATAGTACTGGGGTCTGCTCACTTAATGCATTTCAGATTAACAGCTTATTCTAAATCTGCTTTTGCCAAGACCTCAATTTCTGGAATTTGCTTAGCTTTTATATTTAGAAATACTGGGCACAGTACTAGTACCAAGTCTTCTACAATATTTTAAGTGGTTCAAAACAGATGCAGTGTAATAATTTCCCTCTTTGGCAGCACACTCCTCTTCCTTAACTGCCTTCCTTAGCCTCCCATCATCCAAGACAAATTTTAACCCAAGACAATAGCACTGATTTGCCTAAATTATTTATCTCCTATGTATAGTCAGAAGGTCTTCAAAGCCCACCTTGGATTGTCCAATTTTCCTTTTATACTCATTTTACTTTATACACTCTACTACTAATAAATTGGAGTTGGGTTTCCATATTTTCATCTCAGCTTCTCAAGCCTACCACCTACCTAGAGCCAATTACTCCCAGCTAACTTCTTGCTAATTTAACTGCTTTTCCCAGTCTGCTTTCTTGGGTTCCTCTACTGATTTCAAACCACATCAAGGAACTGATTCGCTCCCCTCCTTGCACCTTCCCTTTTTCTTTTCTACTCTTTTTCCCATTACAATATTAGGGATGCTTTGACTAACTTTTATTCACTTTCTTCTAAGTTACCCTTTCTAAAGTTTATCAACATTCTCAACATTTTCATCTTCTTCACCCCTGTGAGCTCAATGATGTATTCATGCCCTACATTCACACAGCCATGGCCACTCATGAAGACATATGTGAGGAGCACAAACACCTCCAACCTCACTGGTGATGCAGCATCTTGACGAAGACAGGAGTGATTAAATAATCCTGAACAACTCCTTGTGTCTGCAGCTATTTTAAGCCAGGCTCTGGAAAGAAACCCAGACTGATGACAAACCCCCCACCATCTCTCAGCCACTGACACACGTGGCAATCGAGTAAAAAAGTACTCACTGCTTTGATCCCATTCATAGAGACAATAATCCTTTCCCACAGCTCCACCAAGCACGCACAAAGTGCCAAATTCTCAAACACATCTTGGCTGCCATCCTTTCTAGACATGGGCACAGCAGCTGAGGAGCAGCAGGGCTCCAGCAGACGGGATCCACGCCTGTCCCAGCTGCCCCTGCCAGCCTGCACTAACCCAGGCAGGAGCAGACAGCAGTGGGCTGCCACAGGGCTGGCTTCTTCCTAATGCCATCATTTAGCAGACAACTTATGCCCTACTGGAGGGTTTATGTGTCCAATTAAACTTCCTGTAATTCTCATCTTGTGAAACTATGAACATTTTCAATGCTGGATTTTGGAATTATTCTCTCCCAAAGGGCTCTGAAGTTAATTATATCATAGTTGTTATTACTGTCTCAACCACAGATACTGCTTGAACCCCATTATTGTGTGTGTTACTGAGGGCTAAAATAAGAACAGCTGCTGTTTCGGTGTGCTCTGGAGCTAGCCTTTCCTGCAAACTGCTTCTATAACCTTTGCCCAAAAATTATGTATGCTCAGTTTATATGCAGGTAGTTAACAGAGCCCAGTAGGGTAAACGGACTTATTACATTTATTAAACTGAATTCTCTCCATGCAGAACGCCCCCAGCATCCTGCAGTTTGCTGGCTCTGGAGGCATTTTGGCATTTGGAAGGCAGCACCCAGAAATTCCCTTCGCAACTAATAAGCAAGAACTATGAATGCACAAGTTTCATGCAATTGCCTTCTGTATGAAAAATGAAAACTGTTTCTGTAACCTCTAAAGAAACCAAGATGCAATCAAGCTTATTGTAATAAGATGCTAAATTTATGATTATTCCTTTTTATTTTTCCTTCTAGTGAGGCCCCCTAGCTTTGCTTCACTGAAAGAAAACAGCCTCTGAGGTGGCATATATGACACAGCACCTAAACCATATTAAAGAGATGTAAATTTAAAAATCCTAGGTGTAATATAATGCTTATTGAAGATGAAGAAACTAAAGGTCTGCAAACTGTCAAATCCTGATTTAATGGTAGCAACTCAATCTTAACTCTTAGTACAAGAATTTCTATTCCTAAGTATTTATTCCAAATTACTTCTCTCCTTTGGCAGCACCTCAAGCTAAAAATTAAATTCAGGTTTTTTGCATCACATTTTGTACAATAAGACATGCAAAACATATACACATCAGATTTTGTCTCACTCAGATCTGAGGCTGTGTGTTCAAAACTGTCTGATGGAAGAAAATCAATTAATATATTTTACAAGTCTTCTTTGTTTGTCAGATCAAAGCAGTAGTTTCCTAGTTACTTCCTGTCCGGAGGGACTGAGATAACAGCTGCATCAAGGCTGCAGCAAATCCAACACTTTCTGGACAGACCAGCCATCTTCCATCTTTCATGCCACAAAGCAAATGCCAGGACTCTTCAAACAGGCCAAAATCTGCTTCCACACTCACACTGTGCAAATAAATTCTTATGTGGGGACCACACATAAGTGCTGAGCTCTTAGAAGCAGCAGACAGGAAGGCTCCACACGGCTGTGGATCCATTCTGCCTGACACCTTATCAAGGATTCACAACCCCCATCTGCTTCAGATTAGAAAGATGAGAAAAGGTGGGAAGGCTAACAATACTCTGCACATGTTAATGAACCTTTAATAATTGCCTCTGCCAACCTCAGAAAGAAATCCAAAATAAAGCAAAGGTAAACATGACTACCTCTCAGGTAAGTTGGGTACATCACCACCCCTACACAGCACTTGCTGCTCCTTGCTTCTTGTGTCAACCTGAACCTCCCACGGACCCTCCTCATCCACCATAAAATCCACACTAAATTTATCACAGATTATGTGCAACTTTGCTTTTTATATCCAGCAATTTTCTCACTACTAGAAAAGGCATGCTTTGCTAACCAAGGGTATGCAGTGTATGGCAGTTATGTAGCTACTTCCAAAGGCTTTGTTATTTCTGCACTGGAGAGGCAGCAGAAGAGATCAATTCTCACATTCAGCACAGCACACACATGGCACAGACAGAGACACATGGGACATTCTTCATCTCTTGCGGGTCCTCCATTACGTCCTATGGCTCTAAAAAAATTAAGTTTTGCAATTCAACCTTAAGAAAAGTACTCAAAGGAAAAAAGGCAAACAAATTTCACCACAACACATCTGTTTCCACAAGGCAGTAGCCTGCTTTTGATTTTTATAATTCAATCTTAAAAGGCTCCCCTTCCTCAAACTTTGAGAGCATTTCCTATGTAACTCAGCTCTTACAACTTCTGTGTATTCTCTTTACCAGGAGAATGGTCCCATGCTAACAGTCTGAGTCAAGATAAACCTGAATTCTAATAAAAGATCAACCTGAAAAATAAATAAATTATGTACCTCACACAAAACTGCCCTTTTCTACTGAGACTTCTGCCAATACCAGATGGAAAGACCTTTGAAAAATAAGACATCCCATATGCCATCTGCAGCAACTTTGAGCTTTACTATTGAAATTATTCACTCTCCTTCCAGGCCTTCACCTTTACATGACCTTGAGTAACACATAAAGAGGATAACACAAAGTACAGATTCTTGCAATACTTTTCAGTAAAACCTTACAAAAGAAAATTACTGCTAGCTGTTTTTTCAATCCATTTGTGCATTAGTGTGCTGCAACACATACCTGGTGCTGCTGAAATCAGGCTCAATGTACGTTTTAGCGTACTTAGGAGGAAAGCTATTTTAATTTGTTAGTTGCCAGAATGTAAAATCCTGAAGGGGGAAAAAAAGCTTCCAGCAGAAAAACAGAACAGATATTAAAGGGGAATGATATTACCTAGCTTCATGAAAAACAATGGAAAGCTTAAGGTGGACCAGGTTAAGTACAGCTCCAATAAAAGGAACAGCCCCTTCTTCCTCCACATGGCTGATGCTAGTGTGGGGCTAACAACACAAAATGCAGCACCTTGTTCATCAAAACCAAACATATTAAATTAACAGCAGCACAGCAACTCCTCAGCTGCCAAAAAACAACTCTGAACTCTTAGCGATGCATGGGGAACATGCTCCAAGTTTCAAGCTTTTATTTTTGGATATGCAATGCCACTAGATGTCCAAGCTTCTTCCTACCTGCAGACTAATGTATCAAAGTGGCTTTGATGACGTTCCCTCTGAAAGCCTGTGTGCCCCAAGTCTGTAGCTCTGTGTCCATCACTTCCACATGCGTGCCCAGCCCATTAAAGGTGACCTGAGCCAGGTGTGAGCACAAAGGTGGTTTTACCCAACCAGCAAGAGCACACAACACCATGTTCATGCCAGTCCTATGTTTAATCAGCCTACAGAAATGCAGGACAAAGTCATCTGATGCCAGAGCTCATGTCCCAGGCTGCTTGACCTCCAGGCAGTGCATGGATTCTGCATCATTCAAACCTGCTTTGGTTTTACCCTTGTGGGTTTTAATAATTATGCACATACACAGAGAGCTTGCAATCAGTGTACTCTGAATTAAATTTTAACCAATAAATGAAGTATTTAAAAGCCACAAAAATTTTTATAACATTTTAATTGTGTATTACAGAACTCATCTGGTAACACCTAATTATAATTCTAAATGAGCAGCAATTAACAAGCTATTTTACGGTGTCTAAGTCCAAAATAAACAAGGTCAGGACAGTCCTGCAGAAGGAGCTGCTGGTATGCACACTGCAGAAAGGAGTCCAGTCTATGCTTGGAATGTACTCATCCCCCAATTTATGCATCAAAGCATTAAATTTTAGAAAGCGTAGGGAATATCACCTATCAAGTACAGGACCTGCTGTATCACTGGATCCTTGTCAGGAAATGGGCAGCTCTACTCCTCACATACCACCCACAACACCAGTTTAAGTTCATGTGAAGTGACACATCCCAGCACTGTGTCACTGATGGGGAGGGTCAGGGCAGGTCCAGTAGAATCAAGTGCTCTCACCCATCTCATGTAGCAAAGACTCCAAAATGGGATGGGCTGAGGACAGAGCAATAAAGAAATCTCTCTTCTTCACACAGAAGCCATAACACTCCCTGTAGTAAAGGCAGCCCACCTATTGCTTGGAAAAATTAGTTAATCTCTCAGAATCACCCAACACTTCCAAGCAGAAGAAAGGCAGATACTGTAGACAAAGCCACAGATTTCACGTTAGATTTCATGTTACCCGCTGACCTGGATGCTCTCCCAGAATATTCTTGGAAGAATCTTGCTTCTTTACTCCATGGCTAGTAATCCAAGTCTTTCTACCTGGTAAGCATCCACTTGAGTGTTCCAGAAAGAGTTACAGCAGGGAAGTACCCCACTAGCAACATTTTAGGGGTCAACCAGAAGCCCAGAAGCTTTATTTCAGAATGCATTACCCTTTACTGACAGGTTTGGTTTAAATTTTATTTTCATATTTTATCCTTTAAAAAGAAGTGTTCTATGAGAGTTGAAGTGTGAGGAAAAAAACCTCAACCCAAATTATATGCAATGTACAAGGTAATTTTCTCTTTTCAGAGGGTAGACAAGGTTTCTGAAAAGGGTTCTGAGACAGACTCATGCATCTATCTTTTGGTTTTTCTTTATCACTTTTTCTGTGTCTTCTAAAGAAAGTGAATCTCAAAGTTCTTCCACAAAGAACAGGGGCCATTCCTGACTTTAAGGGAGGGGGCAACAGAACAAGAACTTGCCTCATGCAGCTGGTATCCCCTCTGTCGGTAGGAGCAATGCATTAGATATTGTTAACTAACATTAAAGACATGGAAACACTCAGAAAAGTATCAATGATCAGCTTTTTAAGCAGAAGAACAAAGTACCCAAGGCACTGTCAAGGCTAGATCAGCAATCCAACTCCAGGAGATGCTGGTAACAAAAATGTGCTTTATGTATGCATGTGCTTTATGAGAAATAATTTGTAAACAACCCTTTTAAAAAGAATACATGAAGGAATTTGAATAGCTATCCCTCATGAAGCAGTGCTGTTCAGAATAGCACTTGTTCTGTTCTCCAAGTTCACAGACAACATAATTCCTGATGGATTATCCTTCTGGGTCTCACTGAGGACACCAGCAGTATAAGTCTGCTTAGGTGCTGCAGATTCCCCACTGCTCTGGGTGTGCTTCTGTCCCACCCACAGAAGCACTGAAGCCTCACACCAGATGGGTCATGGTGGTGCAGATCTCTGTGAGAAAGTACACTGGGCTTGCTCTTCCAGCCAGACTTACAGGCTTCAGACAGTCAAGTGAACTTGCATTTGTCCAAATGAGTTTTTATTTTTAAGACTCAGGGCTAGCTGAACCAAAGTGACCATCCCTGGCAAATGGGATCCTTCTTAAACAAAGGCAAGAGGAGAGCTCCCAAGGGCTGAAATGAACAGTCAGGGCTTTACACATGCAGGGACCCCTCTGTACCTTTCTTTGCCAGCAAGCACGGAAAACCCTGTCCTTTGACTGCACGACAAAGCTTTTGGATATACTGGGTATCACTCAGAAGTTCACCACTGACCAACAGACATTTAACCATTGCCACATACCTGCCCTTCTCCAGGAAGGGATCACAGCAGGACTGTGCCCCAAGTCCTGCTTAGTGTTCAGCTATGAGATCAATCCTGACTTTGTACATGGCTGGGAGGAGGGCACCCTTTCAAGGTGGCAAACTCCATCACACACCCTGCAAGTGCTCATCCCCAGCCTCCTCCAGAGCCTTCACTGCCCAGCAGCACCAGCACAGCAAGTGGAGCCAGCAGGACTTCATTTTTCAGCTGTGCTAACAGGAAAGGGAAAGCTGATCAAACCACTGCCTGAAGGGAGGATGCACCAGGAAGGCCAAGTAAAACCACAGGCACAGCAGACTCAGGCAGCTGCCCTCGTTAGGACCAAGACTAAATAAATGCCAACAGTCCTTTCCATGAACCAGGCAAAGCTGATTATTTTTTTTCCAACAGACCAACTACCCTGGGAAAGCCTACCATCCCTAAAATCTTTTCCATCAACTGTCCAAAAGAGTTGCTTGCGAATTACTGGAGGCACAAAAGCTGCAGACGCTTGGCTCTTTATCTCTGAAAGCATGCCACTTGAATTTATCACACTACATGCAAGTCAAACTTTATTTAGCCGAACGAGAATCCTATAAGCCCCCTTTTTCCTCACTAGAGAGTGAGAACAAGCAGAACAGCTAGTGCCTTCTTGCTTTACTGAATTCATTATATTAAACCAAAAGCAATGTCATCTTAACTTGAAAGGACTTTTAAAAGAGCTTGAAGCAATTCTGCTGCTGCAGCATTTTTATATTTTGGATTAACTACAAGCCCTCTTAACCCGTCCAAGTTTGTAACAGCACGTACTCATATCCTCCTAAGCTTCCAGAGCAGCCAGCAGTCTCTGAGCTGTTAGCAAGCTGAGAGTTAAAGCACACACCATGTACAACTATTGTAATTTGACTCCTCTACAAGTTAAAGAAGTCCAAGTTTTAGGTATTTTGGTCCACAAGAAAGGACCTGCAGAATCTGGTAAATTATCTCAGACATTCCTCATGTCTCATGTGCAATTTCCCTGATTAATAACCCAGGCTCACAGGGGCAATGAAAAGGTCAAAATCCTACTACAGGCGACAGTGCTAAAATATTACTAAGTATTACCTTTAAAACATTTTCAATTGGCATTAATATAGAAAGATTTATATCAAGAAACGTTCTGTAAACGCATGATTATCATCACTGACTTTTTAAACTGTTTTACAAACAGGATTTTTTGACTTTGTTTTTTTTTTTTTTTTTTTTTGCTGATAGAACGTCTCAGAAGATATAGAAAACACCTTAGTAGCAACTTTCTTGAAATGAAATATTAAAAAAAACACCCTGCTACCAATAACTGGTTCTTGTTTGATGTAGTTTGTCATTTTTCTGGACAGCTGAAAGCCTTAGGCAAATGTGCAGGGAAAAACAGTGAACCATCTCATCCATCTTTTGTTTATTAAACCCTGAGTTTATTCAAGTGGCTTTGAATTCTGAACTACACAAAGTCTTCTGAACCATTCCACGCTCAGCAATTGAATCTAGGGGGCAGAGAGAATGCAAAATGTCCTTTACATTTATTAACTTCTGGAGAAAGCATAAGATAACAAACCCTTTCACCTCAGCTCACAGAACTGAAGAACAGTGAGAAACAATGGCCAGAACCAGAGCAGCTCCAGCATGGTACTACCAGAAAATCCTTGTCAGGTGCTTGAGCTGCTGAGAGCACCTCAGTCACTCTGGGCTCTCTTACCCTGCCTGTGGGGGATACCAAAACAACCAAAGAACCATTAATAAGCACTCTGAAGCTTTATTCTGACTCTGCTGTGTTTTCAGAGCAACAGCTAAATCTTGGGGACAGCCTACATGTGCTAGAGATGAAAGGTTGCCAAGCGGTGCCAAGTTATCTCAGACTAATAGTATCTAGGGGAGATGGAGATGGATGGAGTCACAAAATCAAACTGCAAACACTCCCAGTTCAACACTAGTTTGAAAAGGGCTGTCTTTACTCTGTCCATTCACAAAAACATGGGGAAGAGAAAAGCCATTTTTATATACAAAATTGTATTACAAGAGTGCCCTAGAGGCCACTGTATCATTCATTTTCATACTAAATTCAATAAAAATACACCATACTTATTTATATTAAACAGGTGCTGCACAAAGGGGTCTTGCAGCAGCATTTAAGACCTTGTTGAGAGCATGGCCTGCCCTAATCCAGGCAACCAGCCTAATCAGAAAGCCAACATGGGCAACTTGGCTGCAGCAGGTCTAGCCCCAGAGGTCTCATACATTACTGCCTATGTCTGCATTTCCCCCCTTTGCTATCTTTCCTCAAGCATTTCCTGATGCTCAAGTGTATACCAAGGCAGTTGAGAGGATGCAATTTGTAATCTCAATTAGGCACAACATGAGGTAGCCAAGATGATTAAGAAAGAAGGGGCCTAAATTAGCTTACTGCCCCTTTACAAGAATTAATTTCCACTCCAGCAGTGCCTGTGGTGGTGTGTCCAGTCCAAACACATAACAAAGTAAACAGATGCACTCAAGAGAGACTGACATTCTTCTCATGGCACGGCAGGGGAGCTGTGTGCCAGTGAGGGTGCATGCACTTCAGCCTACCTGATCCATTAGTGCCTGGTCAATGACAAGGAAAGTACAGTCTTTCCTTCCCTTAAGTAAGACACTAATCTATTACAACTCTACAAGCCAGGGTAATTAATCAAAAGTCTATCATACCATATAAAATGAAAATGGCTCAAAGATGTGCCTGTTCATATCAATTAATTATTAAAGGAGCATTAGCATTAGCTGAAGCTTTTCACCTGCCATTTAGGAATTCAGGCTAACATGACACAACACACTTACAACCACTGCATCACAGTCTGCACCTCCATTCACCCACCCAGCTACCCCAGTTGTGCCTGGACCTGCTCTCTTTCTGCAGACTGGCTCCAGTAACACCCCAAGAGCAACCAGAGCCTGCCTGCCAGGGATGCTCAGTATTCCCCTACAGCTGGGAAAGAATCAGCAGGTAGCCCCTCCACAGGGCAATCACAACAAGAATTTGCACATGTTTGCCTGACATTTCCTCTTCTGTTTCAAAATAAAGTCCTCAAACAACAAGGCAAGGGCTTGGTAAAGGTAGCACAAGCATTCCTAGAAACCACCAACCGTGTTGTTTTCAGCTGTGTTCATGCTGCTGTAATCAATGGAAGCACTTAGCAGTGATGAGCACATACCAGCAAGAAAAAACACCCCATCCTTTATGCCATGGTTGTTATCTTCTTCCAGACCAACCAATGAATCAAGATCACTGACTGCACTAGGAGGCAAAGCACTGGGAGGGCTGGTGCTTAATTAAGCTGAAGTAAATACACCCTGGCTCAGGAGCAGACTAGAATCACCTCTGCAGCACATAAACCAAGAGCAGACAAGAGCATAGCAGCAGCAGACCTACTCATATTTCTACCACTTATGACCCAAGCTTTATTCTAATTGCACAAATTGAAGAATGATTAGCAGTTGTGTGGACATTAAATGCCCTGCTGATGTAACCAAAACAGATTTGCATTATTCAGAATGATTACATAAGGCCGTAGCTGTGAAACTGGAATGAATCAAAACAAAAATATACATTAAAAACACAAAGCATCACCCCATAAACAAGGAGGATGGCAAAACAGCCTAAGTAATAATTCAAAAGCCACACTCTAATACCATGCTTTCTAAAACTGAAGATGCAGGCATCTTTTTCATGAAACACCATAAAGCCACTACAGTGGTGTTCTCATCCTTTACAATCTCCAAAATTAACTTTCATGGATACAAATACTAATAAAATTCAGCCCACCTATGTTTTGCATCAGGCTGCTATGTAAGACTTCATATTCAATGTTATGATAAATGTATATTTCTGCTGAGAAGTGTTATGCACAACCCAAGATCAGCAGAAGTACTAGGTGAAGTTAGACATCAGCTTCCACGAGCTGGGGGAAGTGAGTGGTAAGTGCAGCTCTGACAGACCACAACTGCCTAAGCTAAACAACTTTACAGTACACTCACTAATAAACTACCAAACAGGTGTAAGCACTCCTGGTGTCCTTTGGAAATTAAACAGTAAACTTGAAACATTTTTGCCTCACCTCCCATTTCTCACAGACTCCTCTTCACAGCTTATCTCCAAATGGAAGAGTGAGAAAAGGGGGGACCCCAGACTGGGTGCCAGCCAGCATTTCACCATTACCTAAGAATACATCAGATTTACTTGGCCTCCAGTCACCTCATTAACCCTGGCAGCAAAGCAAGTAACAAATACAGCTAACAATATATACTCGTTAAGAAAACCTCATATTTTTCCCTAACACTTCATCTGAAGAGGTAAATCTCGGGAGGTAAGTTTGTAGCTGTTAACAAGCTATTTCCCTCTCCCCACAGAGGAAGAAATTGTGTTTTTCTCTGACAGCAATATATGATAGTACTGTCATTACAGCTGTTTTAGAACAGCTTTAAACTACACTTGTGTTTCAGAACTACCTGCCAGAGCCCTTGTTCAAAACTTTCATCTCTCAATATATTGTTTAAAGGGAAGCTTTTAGTTTCAACTGTCCAAGTCATCAAGTATACAAAAGAATATGCATACTTAAAGGCAGAGGATACAAATCCATTCATTGCCTTCAAAATACAATTCACAGGCTCCTTCCCAGGAGCCTTCCCAGACTGGATCACCAGATTTTGTCCATGCTATGAGACAGCAGCACAGGGCTATAAAACCTCAGAAAAGGTTCCCTAAAAGCAGAGATGAGCCAGTGCACCAGATCTTGTCAGGCTTCCTCTGCACTGAGACTGCAGCCTCAGCTGCTGTGACTCCCCAGATTTTACTTAACCAGCAGATCTCACTACTTACACTTGAGTCCAATAGAGATCTGCTAAGAGTTTCTTTCCAAAGGACCTTTAAACATGATGTGCACACATATTCACACATCATTTGTGTGTATTTTACATCTGTATAAAAATATTTCTATAAAAATTACACCATGCACGTATTTTATGGTGAATGCATGGTGATTTTCTTTCGAAAATCTCCAACACCCCTATTATGCTTTGCTTTTTCATCAGATACAGTGGAGCAGAGTGGCTGTTTTCCCAGAAGCCAGACAGATCCAGAACTCCAACCCTGCTTTCAAGTGCAAGGACTCTCACAGCCTTGTCAAGTGCCTTCATCTCTGCACCTTGCACTCCCCAACTATGAAGTGACAACATTCTTCCTCCCCGACACTATTTAGTGATAACAGGTTTTAAAAACCAAAAAAACAAACAAACAAAATCCACTACAAAACTCTGAAGTTGCTCTGAAACTGCTACCTTGAAAACATAGAGGCTTACTCCAGGTCCAGGCCTCTATAAAAACAAAATTACTCTGCAAACATTTTCTGGACTAATTTTACTCTTGAAATTCCACTAAACCTTTAGTTTCAAGTGCAACAATTTATACTCCCTCTTTGGAGAGAAAGGCTGCAAAACATTTGAATTCTAGTTCTTCTACCTTAATAAAAGCCTAAAAACATACAGTTTCTCTCTTATAATTCTGCAGCAACAAGAGGTTTTGCTCTAGCAGAACAATGAGTTACGAAATCAAAACAGGCATCTATCCACTGATAGTGCATAAACACTGTATTTATTAGTGTTTCACATACTGATTTTAGACTAACCTCTTTCTCACAACAGTAACAGCATAAATGACCATTTCAAGAACACTGTCATCCAAATGTCACAAAACAAAAGAGAACAAACGATACATCTACCTCCCTGTGTCTCCACTGGCATTTAGAAGCCGGCACGTGAGGAGAATAACCCAGCTCCTGTGTCTCCTCTAACCCTTCAGTGCCAGGCTCCGGGATGGAGCGAGCGTGGGAGCTGCACCAGCAGGTCCTGCCAGGACTCACCATCTCTGCAGCAGCTCCTCCATTCCGCACAAGAGGGTCCACTCAGCACTCATCTTCCTAATTACACACCAGCAATTAGCTGGAATCTCGTTGGACTGTGCATGTCACCTGTTAACAAGGCCCCGTGAAAAAGGGGCTAAAACTGGATGTGGCAGATGGAGCTATATATCCTGTCCATCTCTGGAGAGCAGATTTGTAATGCAAAACACTGAATCCAAGATGAGACCCATGGATACAAGGAAGCAATCAGAACCAAACTGATTAAACAAGACCCAGGTCTCAGCACAGCAGACAGAATACTAAACAGAAACAAAAAGATACCTCAGAGAGGGAAACAAACCATGCACTGTGTCCCACACCAGACGGATTTTCCCTGAACCATGTGGCTCCCTCTTCAGAAAAATCAGATCATTCTCCTAAAAACTCACCAAGGCCAGAAACATCCACATCCCAATCACTCCAGGTCCACACAGAGGAAAACCTCGGGTTCTTGAATTGCCTGTTTTATAATGGGGAAGCCCAGAGCAGTGCTGCCGTGATCCACATGGCCAAAAACAACTGCGCTTTGTTGCACAGCCCTCCAGTTCAGCTTGACAGTGCCCCAAGTCAGGACACTAGTCTGCATCACCAGCCCAGCCTCTCACAACCTTGGGCACATGACACTGCATGCAACTACCACTATCCTGAACCCAAATCCTGTCTGACTTGAGCAAACCCGGACTCAGTACAGGAGGAGCCTGCACATGGAAGGGATGCACTACTCTGTATCTGCTCCAGAGATGTGCTTAGAGTCCAGCCTGAGCACTGCTGGCTCTGCACCCAGTCACACCTTCTTGCCCTGCTTTTCATGCAGTATTAAACGGAGTTTTTAAATCCTTGCACTGGGAACTGTGTTTTCCCTTATCAACACTGATCTGGCTTCACAGACCTCCCACTCGTTTTGCTTCATGGGCTAATGGAAGAGAATTAAACAGACCTCTGAGCTCCTGCAGCCGCTCTCTTACAAATACTCCACTGACACACACACACATTTCTCAGTAACACCCATGCTCAAAAAACATCAAGAAAAGTGTAATTTAGACTTCTAACACTTTCTCCAACGAAGCACAAAAAAAACCAACCACCCTTAAAGCTGGTTTTGTTTTGCTTTCTCCCTTGGACAGCTGCAAACAAGCTCACACACTATTCTGCTATCTTACACCTCCCTGCTAAGTGGATGATGTCACACAGCCTCACAAGAATAAACATATTCTAACATGCACCAAAAAATGAACCAACTAAGCTATAAGCAAAGACTGTTCACATAATGCTTTGCAAACACCTTTACACTGCCTGGGCCTCATAGTGAGTTTTGTCTGGAGCTTGCTTTTAACCCAAGGTTTAGAGAGAAGAAAAAAAAACTTTCCAAATGCCAGTACAGTGCTTGCCCACTGACAGCAAAGCACATACCGCCAAGCTGCTGCACAGCTTGAATGCCTCAGTGACCAAGTGCTTTTGGAAAATTCTTGTTATATACACACACACACGAAAGAGCAACCTAATCATCAAAAGATTCAGACACACATTATTCTGGAAAACTCGTGACCTCTAGAAGCACACTTCTTGATCTGTGTGAACTGACTTTAGATATAAAAAGATGCTGTGACTCCCCTTCTCATCTTTTCAGGTTTTGGGGGTTTCATTTTTTATTTATTGCTCTTCTCTTAGCTTCACAGAAAGTTTCTGTTATTCCACCAGATTTTATCCCTTTCTGTTTGGCGAATGTTCATTCTCCCCCATCCCCCTACGTGTCTCACATGAAACTGCTTCAGCCTCTTTTAAAGGAAAAAAAAAGAAAAAAAGTTGTGTACCGTTATCTTACCCCAAAATCATGAAATCTGCTGGTTCAATGTCACCACCACTGCACATCACTGCCCCCACACCATGTACAGAATTTGAAACTGGTGCCCCTGCAAGCTCCTGGGCTGATGTGATTGTAGGGACAAATAACAGTGCGGCCTTAAAATACCTAACAGGCTCCCCCCTGTACCTAATGAAGGGGAAAATGAAGGAAAAGCAACAATAATTCTACTCATGACCTGCACATACTAATGCCTAATCTTTTTCTCAGGGGGACGGAGCAAAACCATGAAGAAAAGAGAGACGCTGGTGGTGATACCTTTACTCCATAGGTTTCTCCCAAGTAAAGCATCATGCTTTTGTGCAAGGCATTGCCTCAACACTACAATCCCAAACAAGACAAGATTTTAAAAATAAATAAATAAATAAATCAGTTGCTGCTCTTTTAATACATTCCTAAATACTGAACATGCTGCTCCACTTCTGCATTCCAGAGCTCTGCTACCTGTAAACAAGAGTTAGGACCAGTACTTCGCAAGGCCAAGTTCAGATTTTTGGATGGGAGGTAAAAAGCAAAGTAATATTACAGAGTACAGTATGGTATCTGTCATATAAACAACTTAAAAATCACCAGTTAATGATAAATCTCATCAGAAGCATCAAGCACAGCGTGACTGTGCCAAGGGAGTGGGGAGCTGATGAAGGTAAAATATCTTCTCTTTCTTGAAATTTTTAATAAAAATGTAGCAATGAGATTGAGTTTATTTTTGCTAGGAAATCTGCAGAATAAAATGATTGCTACTACCATACCCAGGTGCTTTGCACATGTATGACTCTAGTCATTTGAGATTCAGCACACATCTGCTCTCAAAGTTAAAAAAACATGTCCCTACTTCTTCAAGAAAGGGCACAATCAGCCAGTTTCCAGTTAATATGGACAAATATGATTTCAGCATTATTCATCACTCCAATTTCAATAATGAAATGAAAACTATTCCTCAAGAATAAAGTGTAAAAATCTAACTACTTCCCATTATTTTCGAGCCCTCTACAAGTTGATGTCCTCCAAGAGATTTAATGGACAACAAAAGACTCTTCACTGCTATCTCAAAACACTAAGGCACTATTCCCGTAATGACCAGTTGTCTGCTTGGATAACACTGACAGCAAGATGCAAATGCAGTCACCAGTGCATGCACTTTCTGGAAAAAGTACCTGCAAGAAGATCTTTTCAAGTTGAAAATTTTATCAATCACAAGCCTTCACTGCAGAGACAGTGTATCAATCTCGTTCGAGGTCTTTTACACTTCAAATATTTTGAACAAAACTCTAAGTTCATCCACAAAAAGCTTTAAGCGATAGCATCACTGGCAATTCACTGAGAACATTACTGAAAGGCAACTGCCCAGTATCTACAAAGGAGAGGGGGAAAATTTTTTTTTTTTTTGAGATTTGACTTCAAGGTGCCAAAACTCTTCAGTAAAATAGGCCAGTACTAGCACTGATACCTTTGAGAGTGCAACCACGTGCATTCAGGTAGTTTAACTTTCACTTCAATGCTTTCAAAATCCATAGCAGGTTCTTTTAAGAGAAGCAGAAAACTCTTGGACATCAACAGGGCTTACTGCAACCAGGGCACATAGTTCCCAAGTTTTCATAACAGTGTCCAGTGTAACAGCATATTCATCTCTTGCAATCAAGGCAATAATTTGCTAAGCACATCTTTCAGCAACACTGAGAGCTTAGGCAGTGACAGTGCCTGAGTCCAGTCACCTCCTCAGCTGCATCAATAGTTTTGTGCCATGGATTGGATTGGGGAACCAGACCAAGTCAAAAATAAATAAGAGGGAGAAAAATAACACAGTTCTCTTTGACCTGAAGCAGACTCCTGATTTATTACCCTGCTGCTAGTGACAAAACAAGTTTAGAGTAAACAGAAGGAGATGGGAAGAGACTGGTGAAGCCTACATCATCTCTGCAAGAAAGGTTCTATCTACCAGAGCAGCCCAATTATTGCACACTGTAAAACCTCTAAAAAAATATTCCAAGGCAGTGTTTTGATTGATTTTCCTTTGCAAAACAATCTCCCACCTAGGGTCTATAGCTACATTTCAATAACATCAGAAAAAAAAAAAAATTTAAAACCCACGTCCCCCTGCAGAAAACAACCTTTAAGGAAAACCCCAGCACTCTTCCACAGCCAGAACAATGCTCTTCCCTCATCATCAACACTGCCAGGAGGTTAAAGCCTTTGCCAGCTTTTCAGAGGGAGAATCTTCTAGTAAGTATTGTGTTTCAGCAAATCACTTTCTATTTCTCTTTCAGATCAGAGTCACTGCCGCATGCTTCCCTACCTTTTATGAGAAACTTAATAGAGACTGCAGTTTTCAGAATTTACAGCTCACCTGGACCAAGTTCCTTCAAGCAGCACATGTGATAAAAACCTATTAATGAGGACAGCTCCTCTTTTGAAAAGATACTTTTGAGGATTTGTCTCCTTTCTCAGCCAGACCAAAGGCTGTGTCTGTGCCCTGTCCTTTGACCTGGGAATCACAACTGATGGCAGCACGGAGGCAAGACAGGAGCTGCAGTTCCCTAACAACTGGGGAAAACCATGGAGAACAACCCACAGAGACTGGATTATACTCTCAAAAGTTCTTAAAACATTTTCCCATTTATTCTGGGAAGTCGTTCAGAGCAAACTGTTAATCAGGAAACTCTGACAGGAACAACATGAGGTAGCACATGATTCACATCCAATCTTTACATGCTGCTTTCTAGACAACAAGTGTTCAAGATAACAAGGCTGCACCCTACCAAAATACTCATTTTAATAAAGCCTTAATAGAATGTTAAGTCACAATAATTAGGGCTCCTATCCCATTCTCAGAGCCTAAAAATTGCTGGTCAACATGCAAAAACAAAAGGTATTTTTTGAACTAAATAACCTGGAGAATATTTTATTTCTCTCTTCCTTTACCAAATGATTAAATAGAGAGATCGGAGGCTCAGATTTCAGCAACAGATGCTTTATTTTAAAGTCTTAATTCTTCCTGGCAAAACTCTGATATTTCACAAGATTGGCTTATTGATCAAAACAAGAATATGTATCCCAGGTAACTTTTGTTTTGAAATAAGGAGATAGTAATCTGACTTGCAACACAGTTGCTACTCCTGTATCACCAATGAGCAGTCTTTTTATTATCAGCTTCTGAAATCCTTCGCACAATCTGGTTCTTCAGCACTGTGTGGTTTGCACTCACAGTGGCACCAAAGTGTCTCCTCTTAAAATGCCATTCCCAGTTCAAAACTGTTGCAATGTATTTAGAAACCATACAAGGAAAAGAAACCAAGCTGCACTGTACAGCTTTCTTGCACTCTGTAACTGACTTAATAATTTCCATAAACCCTATCGAGAAGTTACCACTTGGTCAATCTATACTTTTCCACACAGCAGATTTTGGGAAAATGCTTTGAAAAGGCTGATTTACTAATTCTGCCCTAGCTACCACTTCAGTAGCAGATGTCATCTAGCCCAAGAGAATCATCTCATCTAGAAAAGCAAAATGCAGTTAACGAAGCTAGTCTAAATTTAGATCCACCACCAAGAAAGGAACATTTATGAGGACATGGGAAAGGTTTGTGCTACCAGTACAGATGCAACACCCAAATATCTCACCTACACCAACATGAGTTGCTACTAGGTATAAAATAAAATACTGAATTATGGATATACACAGAGCCTACTATATCTTGATATGATTGCTAGAAACTCCATTAAGGTCATAAATACAGAGAGATAGCTGACAAGAAGCTCAACAGAAGGATAGATGTTCTCCCAGTAGGAGAAAATGCTCTTAACAACTACCTGTGGGATTATGAAAATAGGCTACTTAAGTATCTGCTGCTATTAGTGAGAGTGTTCTGCCTGCCAGATCTGTGAGAGTTTTTATTTTGAACGCATGCTTGGAATGTGCTTCTTTTACCAAGGGAATATAAACACCAGCCTTTAGGGAGGACAAACCAAGCATCTCCCCAGCAGGGACAGCAGACACACTCACAAGCCCAAGGAGAGCATCAGTAACCTGTGGTGTCAGCATGTTACAGAGGACACAGTCACTAAATCACTGCAGTTGTCACTTGTGAGTGCAAGTGGCATGGACAGGGGTGTCTGAACACAAAGACATCTCCAACCCAGGGACTTCACCAACCACACAAAGAAAAGGAGATTAAATGTCCTGGGAAGCAATGAGGGAATCCTGCAAACACCACTGCTGAAAGTGTTCAAAGAAAGAAAATCCTGCCTCACTATCATATATGATTCTTTTCCCTAAAATCACACATTTTTCTTGTATCTGTACACTAATTTGACCTTTTTTTTCTCCTTTACTTGTGAAGGAGCTACTATATTCAAGTGTTTACGGAATATATCATTGTTCTTACTCTTTCACCCCTGCCATGTCACTGTCATAAAACTCTCTCTTGATTCTAAAAATACTTTATACAACCCTGCTGAGTTCACATGAAGACTCTGAGGACCATCAATAAGATAAAGCAGCACAACATGGATCCACTAAACCAAAATTACAGACTGCATCTTAGGTTTCCAGAAAACAAAGGTTTGAGTGATTAATACGTAATGATTTCTAAAATTAAATAATTGGAAAGAAACAGTGCTGCTTAAAGAAACCAAGAATTCCATGCTAACAAAAATTAGAGGTAATTATAATGTGTATGTGAAGGGCACAGCATTCTGAGTGTTAAATCACCTTTAATTATGTTTTCTGGATTTGTAACACTGACATTTTAATTCCTAACACTGCACTGACACATCACGTTAAATCAAACATGCCAACAGCTCTATTCTGAATCACCTTGAAGGCTTGCAAAACAGAGCTGTGTTTGAACACATTTATCTTTTTCCTTACACTCTTTCAGCTATTGAGTGAGACCACAGTGTATACTTCTGGAGTCATAATTGGTCACCAAAGCAACAGCTTGGATGCCAAAGAGCAGGATTTCAACTCGACTGCACAGGGTGGTGGAAAGAGAAAGGTGATCACAATACCTCCATTGTAGCCTTGATCCCGTGACTCAGACCCTCGGTCAACTACAAGTCGCTCATGCACTGAATCCAAAATGAATAACTGAGAAAGCAACTGAAAACAAGACTTTGTTTTCTTTTAACTTTTGTTCCCTGTACTAATGGCGTTTAAAGGGTCTGGGCGTTAATCCTGGATCACAGCAAGAGAGATGAGAAAGAACCCTGGCTAGATTTTCTTCCAAGTGAGCCAAATAAAAAAGTTTTTAAAAAATTTTTCCTCTAATAAATTCTCTGGAAGTTGTCAATTTTCTATTTATTACTAGCCCTTAGAAAAGGAGGTCTGCACCATGGTTAGTGCACAGTACTAACTGTAGATCTAGAGTTCCTTCACCACAAGGTAAAACCAGACACTTACACACCAGAGGCATTTTCTCATATTGTCAGCAAACTGTGGCTGTACGCATGGTGAAAAAAATACCCACTTCTCATAATGTTATTGCTCAACCTCTTATAAAGAGCTTATGTTTCTTTCCAGCTGATATTCTGCTGTAAGAGGACTGAGATGGGATATTTGTTTTCAACTCTTTTCCCCATTCTCAGTGATGCCCTTTTCCTCTCATATGCTAAGGCAGCTGTTTATCAAGTTTCACAACCCAGCTAAAAGAGGCTAAATTAAGGAATTTCTTTTGCTTGCCTCCTCTGTTTTCAATGCTTTACATTACCCTCTTTGCAGTTTGTGGTTCAAGAACTGCAGCTGTTAGAAAAAAACATATTTATGCATATTAACACATTACTGAAAATACTTACATTCATTCACCTGTGACACAGAATCCTGTCCAGCTAGACCCCCGGTCACTATGGCTCAGCTGTTGCAGAGCTAGCAAGCCCAGGGCTGGGGATGGGGGATTTTTATCAGCAAGTTTCCTGTGTGCCCACCCTGCCAAAGCACCAGCACACTTGGAGCACCCCAGCGCCTGAGCAGCAGCGAATACCCTTCTCCAAACCCATCCACATGCTCTGCTGCTGCTGTTAAGGGGTAAGGAGGGATGAAGGGAGATAGCACTGTGAGGGCAAAGCGTCCCTCCAGGCAGAGGTCATGGCAAACTGGGCATGCAGAAAGACAAGAGCAGGGCTGGGCACAGAGCTGCAGCAGCAGCGAGCCTCTGCCAACTCCTGAGCCCTGCTGGCCATTTTCATCACTGCCCTGGCTGCAGCGAAAGCGCTGCCTTCCTATGGACCTCAGGCTCACAGCACAGCTTTGTGAAAGGCGTCTAGCACATAAGGTTTGCACTTCCAAAACCTCCAAGCAATTCCCAGCTGCTCCTTTCAAACCTGCTATATGTCACATATTTCCTCTGTTTCCCACCTAAGAAGGGGCTGCAGACACACAGCATCAAATGCCGGACTAGCAGAAAGCTCCTGCTGTAACAACTCAAAACAGCAGAGTAAGAAAGACAGTCTGTCAACAAAGTGACCGGTGTTAACCCTGCCTGCATAGAGATTTCAGGCATTGAGGAATGATATGAAAAATTAAAAGTCAATCTTTGAGAATTTCAGAAGTGAATTGCCCACAGCTTTGCCTCTCTGAGGTTTCTATGTGTTGAAAGCACATGGCCTTAAACTAGCAGAGCAAGACAAAAAGCAAAGCCTGCTAAGTATTTCCATACCAAATCTGCAAGAGTTGTGGTATGCACTGTGGGCAAAAGGCAGGTTAGGCTGGGATTTCTCAGTTTTCACTTTGTGATGACCTAAAAGAAATGAGAGTTTTACCTATATAGATAAGACAACAGGCAATTACCTCACTCCTATGAGTAACACTTAATAAAGATTTTACTTGACCTCATTTTAGCTGCACTAGAGAAAGCCATCTCAAATCAGTAGTAACAAAACAGTTAACACCAGCACTCACTGAAATGCTTCTGTATCTGCCAAACCTAAGTACCTTACAGTCTGCAAATGGGATGGTTTTATTGTTTTTAAGTACACATTTCTTAATTATACTTTAAACCAAGAACAAAGGTCGCACATATGCTCTTAGCAAGAGGCAGCTATCCAGTCACTATGTTCTGTAAACAACTCCCATCATTTCAACCATTACCAGTAGACCTTTAGACTTTTGCATCTCTTGGCCCTTTTCATACTGGAAAAACATCATTAAAACAGATTAAAACTGCTATTCCAGTCAGACTGCTTTTTAAAGCTTGAAGAAAATGTGTACCTGCAATGCTCTCCTTCAAAACAAATGATAAAATCAACTGTTATTTCAGACTCTTAATCTTGGAAAAAATATTTGCTCTGGTCAGAGACTACTAAAGCTACCCTCTCTTCTACGATGTATTTACATAATCACAGAACTGCTTCAAAGGTACATTTTTAGGATGGATACAGAGCCTTCATATGGGTTCATATATGCTGAATTAGATTGAGTGACTTTAAAAAGAAAAGAGTGTACACAAAGTACAGTTTTACAATTAGCATCTGCTTTATCTCTTTTTTTAAGATGACTTTTAAGCTATATGCATGTATCAAAGCCCTTTATCTCACAATGCCATTTTCCCCCAGAGCATTCATGTCTCACTTCAATAAAATATCAGCACGCATGGGCTTGAAACTGGCTTTACCTGCAGCAGAGACAATTCCCAGACTATCAATTTGTAAAAGCATTGGAAAAGTAGTAAGAACAATATTGACAGATGGCTGTCCCACACTTTCCCTGCAAAAGCCTCTGCTCTGGAGCCACTTTCCCCACAAATTAGTCTTTTGAGAGTTAATAGATAACCATTCATTTCAGTCTTTGAGACTTCAAAAAAGTGGGCATACAGAATTTCAAGTTTTGGGGTAGGTTTTATTGTTGTTGTCTTCCCCATCCCCCTTTCCCTAAAGTAAATTAAACATGCTTTAGGAAAAGATAAACTTAGCCATCAGCGCAATTCACTTCTTTCTCTGGAACTCCAGTAACATTCAGCGCTTTTATTCAATGGGTAAGATATCCAGAGCTGTTTCCAGAACTCTGAAGATACAACCCATGGTCAATGCTCATCCACAACTGGCACCTCAGGTGTTTGCCAAGTCTGGGGACCACACCATCACCAAGCCTACACTTTTGGTTTAAATTACTTTCATCTCATTTGCATTCCGTCTTTATATCTGAAGGAACAGACATAGCTTTAGGTCTTCTTGCAAAAAGGCCCTGCTGTAGCACTACAAAATTAAGGACAAAAGAACACCAACTCAGTTCAGCAGGACAGTATCTGTCCTACTTACAATTCCCAGGAGGAAGCCAGAGATGCACTCAGGGAATGGAGCTGTCCACTCCCACCTTATCTGTGGACTGTGGTTTTAACCTTGAGCCTATATTTAAATTGAGGGTTCATATTAAGTGGCAATGAGCACTCCCAACCTCAAGACATCAGCGTCCTCAGCAGCAGAAGGTACAGCACGTCTGTTGTCATTACCAGGTGTGCTTTAATTACTGGTATTACCAGGAGCCAGGGAAGGGCTGCAAGGCAGCTACTCTTCAAAGAGAAAAGGCAGAGCAGGGCAGCAGAGATTACTCCAGCAACTGTAAATACTTTGCCATCTGCAGAGTCACTGGAATTAAATACCAATTTTGAAAATGCTCATTTATTCCCTGGCCACACCATGCACACAGGCACCTATGCTGACCATACTGCCATGGTATCCTCATCATCTCCACACCTGCCTGATCCACGGGCCACACAAAGTAAATACAAAGAAATATAAGCAGAGGCAGACTCATGGGTGGAGCAAAGGCTCATCTATACATAAAAACAAACAATACTTCGACCAACTGTTATTTTTATCTGTATGTAAACAGAATCACACAGAGAAAGTAAATGTTCTGCCTTGCTCTTGCTGTAAGACTACCAGAAGAGAATGATCTAGTATGGCAAAGGAAAGTAAATTTCTTAAGAGCAGAGCTGAAAATCCAAGCCCTGCACACAAAGTGAGATGAAGCACACCAGAGTGTAAGACACCCAGCCATGGAAAGAGCTCCAGAGCACACAAAGATTTCCAATCAATTAGGCCATTGTATAATGGACACAGCTGCCAGTGTCTGCTCTGATGCCAGGAAGCAGTAGAGGGCTTGGAATCAACACCAGATCTCTAGGCAGTGCTAGGGACAGAAAATGCACATGGCTTTAAGAAAAAAGTATATGAATTTCTTAAAAATTCTACAGTATGGTATCAGGATCAACAAATTCAGTGAGAAAAGGTCAGGGCAATTCAGCATTTTGGAAAAAATCCCACTTTAGTCTCTGTCCTGGCTGTGGACCAAAAAGGCAGCAATGCCAAGTGCTGTCTGCCAGGCCAGGAGACCCTTCCCTTCCCCCTGTCTGTGGCCAGCAGGGGCTGGGGAACAAGGTGCTGTGGCCAGGGTAGCTCCAGGGACATCCAGAAGGGCAAGAGCTCCTGGACCATCAAGGGATGGTGGCTTTTGCCACCAAAATTAGCACACATTAGAAAAATGAGATTCAGAGACTCTCTCCTGTTTCTGAGCAGGGATCAGAGGTTTTTCTCTTCACTGGTCTCATGACTTCCTCTGATCTGATTCAGCTTTTGGAAGACAGTGAAAAGCCCTGACTTCCAAACAAGCAAGCTTAACACATCTTCTGTGCTTCAAAGTAGGTGAGTTAAGCTACAAAGAATTATTCATTCTCCATAGTTACTGGCAACTGCCATTCCTTTAACAGTGGGATACCCACCTAACACACAGAGACATCAATACACATTCATTTAATCCACAGGTCCTTCTGCCCCTGGATAAAAGGCCAACTTTAACCCTACACTACTGCTGGAAGAAAAGCTACGGAGGAGCAATGGAAAGAACTTGTTTCTCCACCCATAATTAGCAAGTGATGGATGTCACTAGTAAAAGTGAGCGATGTTTTTCAGGAGGTCTCTCATCTGTAACTGCACTGTTTTCAGATAAAATAACCCTTTCTGTCAGACAGTGTCAGGAATGTCTACAGCTGATCAGTCACTGCTATCCAGAAAAAAATACAGCATTTTTGTCATAATATCTGTAGTGTACATTGTATCAGCCTTCCTTCATTGTGTGCCGCATCAGACAGGGTTCTCCACCCTGGCAACACCAATAATTGGTGCTCCTGAGATAAACAGATAGATTGAAATTTTCAAAAACCTCAATCCCACTGCATGTGTTACAGAACTCCTTTTGAACAGAACACCTTTTACAAGAGCATAAAATCGTATTTGCCATCTGGAGTTAATGACTACCAGGTAAAACTCAGGAGGAAGACCTGCTTGCCACTCCTGCATGGTGGCCTACAAAGCGGAACCACTGCAGAAACAGCTTGGAAAGAAGTCAACAAGATAAGCGGGATCATTTCCAACTCGGACACCATAAAATTTCACACTGTAACAACTTCATTTACAAGACTTTGACAAACAGCAAACAAGGAGAACAAATATCTAACACAATTAACTGAGATTACACATATGGCCTAAAGTCTCTGTGCCACTGTGCAAGTGCCAGGAGAGACAGTCCCAACAAGGAAAACCAGGCAGCTCTGTAACTATGTGACCCTACAGACTGTCACAGCATCACAGAAAATAACCCCTGCACCTCCACAGCTCTGAACAAGGTGGCCTTGTCAGCCTCACAGCACCTCTTCAAAATCAGAACAAAACCAAAAACCTCATCAACATGATTAAGGAAATAGGATAGATGAGTTAGACAGACCCTGAGCCTTTGGGAATTCTCTATGTGATCCCTCTCAAGCAGCCTGGCTATGTTTTAAACTGATTAAATCAGACCTTGACAGAAACCCTAAGTATCAATTTCTCAATATTCTAATAATTGCATGGAATTCTTGCTAAGGTTCATGCAACAGATGACCACTCTGATGACAACACACTCCCTTTTCTACAGGTCACCTTACAAAATTTGATGGAACTTGAGAGTTAACATTTCATTACCTAAAAAACCATCTTTGATCTTTAAACATAGCCAATGTGTATTAATATTTAACCACTGCATGTTAGAGATTACATATCACTATTACAAGCCCATAGCTATTACTTTTGCAAAACACTAAGGGAAAAAATAGATGCTGATGTCACTGATCACCTGTATTCTATTTATTGGGAAACAATCAGCTTCTCTGATTAGGTACATGTTTATTATATTACAAGGCAACAATTTCCTTCAAGCACCCAATCCAATCCACGTGCTTGACACAAACGTTTCTTAAAGGCTAGGAACTTAAATATCTGTGTCCTAGAAAATACACTGGTGCCTCTACAAAGAAAATGCTGACACATAGAAGAAATTTAAACATTTTATTACATTGTTTCCTCTTGACACTTGATTGAGGAAACAAATATTTTTACATTATTAAGAGACACTAAAGTAAGCAATCCCAGTAGTATCTGGCCCTTCTGAACCACTGATTACCTGGAAAAGCATTGCCACTCACCTGAGACATATCACTCAAAAATTTCACCCCTAAAGATAATGAGGAAAGAAGTAGCTTATTAAAACTTTGATTAAAGCAGGTGGGAAAGGACCTCGGCATGTCCAAAACCATGCTCAAAGCAGGAGTAACTCTGAAGTCAGACAGAATAGTCTTGCCCAGTTGATTTTTGAGTATCTTCTAAAAGGGAAGTATTAAAAGCTCTATGGAGTCTTGCTCAGTGCTCCTTCACTCTGAAGCTGAGCTATAGGAACTTTCCTTGCTGCACCCCATGCACTTTCCCTCTTTTCCCTTCACTACCCTTCCCCTGGAAAATCTGGACATTGCCATCACCCCACCCACCTGCCCGGGGTGGGTGACCATGCTCAGACCCTCCCTCCCCCATGCTTGGGAAGCAGTGCTCCCCTGGATCCCACTCACACAACTCCTGCTCCAGTCCCCAGCCACCCACAGTCCTCTGCCTGATTCATCTCGTTTTGGCACCTTGCTTGACTTGCCTTTCCCATACTTGTGACCACGAGTGGGATTCAAGCTTCCCCATAAACCAGGACCACCTCTTGTCCATCTTTTGGCTGAGATGGCAACTGACCACTTGGTCTGTTCATCCACAGGCTGGTGAGAGCCAGCTCCAACAATACCCACTGCTCATCCTAGTCCCCAGCCACCCCCACGCCCTGCTGCACCAGCCCTGCAGCTGGACAGCACCATGTCTGTGGGCTCAGCAGCACTGACAGCAGCACCATTACCTTCAGTTACAGTCCTGGGCACACACAGCTTGTCAGCTTGTGCACAGGTGGTGATCCAGTGCCTGTCCCAAAGCAGCCTTCCTGTGCAGTCCTGCCACGTCCTCACCACTCTGTATTTCCTCATTTCAACTCACTAAGTTGTAAGCTGCAGATTTCCACATGCTGTTTCAATCTACCATAGCCATTTAACTCTGAACTATGCTTAGCACTGCTTGAGCACCTCTCAGTCTGGACTTACTTGCAGATTTAGTTAGTATTCCCTTGTCCACACCAGTAAAGAGAACAGCAAATAAAGTTCAGCCCAAGACAAACATGGGTGTATTCACACAATTCCTCATGCCATCTCCCTTCTTCCCCTGATTTTCAGAGTAAATTATGGGTAACTACTCTTCAAACATGGTCCTTAAACAATTATTTGTTTACCATATTATTAAATACATGTATTTCCTTATTCCACTGAAATGTCACGAGATTTTATCAGAAATTACTGAAGTCAAGGTAACATCAGAGATACTGCTATTCCTGAGTCCTTATTTTCTTATCCTCCAGATTCCTAGAAACCAATTAAAAATTTTGTTCCAATTCTCTAAGCATTGCAGTTAGACTAACTAGTCTGTAATTCCCTGGATCTCTCTTTTTCAAACTGAGGTAATGCCATTGCCCTTTTCAGTCCTTCAGGACCTCTCCCGGCCTTCCAAATTTCTAAAAGATAATTGTAAATGGTTCAAAGGTTGCTTGGCTAGTTGCTGATGTACCCTAGGGCAAATTTCATCAGGCTCTGCCTATTTGAATACACCTATCTTATCTTCTTTTTCTGATCTATCCTTTTTCTACTCTGCACTTTACTCCTATCACCTTGTTTAAATTAATTTGAATTAATGTGAAGACATGCTCAAGCAATACAATAGCTACATGATACCCATTTAATATTTTATCTTTCAGCTATAACGTTAGCAAAAAACCAACTCCACGCTACTCATGTACTATGACTATGGCCTTTTGGAGACACAGAAGAACATTTAGAAAGATTGGTCTGAGCTAGACTGAAGACTGCAAATGGTTTAGACCAATCCTCAACCTGGCGTGACTCTAAGAAATGTCAAACTCCTTGTCTGTGCAGGAAGATTTAAAGAGAAATCTTAGAAGAAATTTTAGAAGGGACTCTTACAATTACTAAATCAGCCTAGTCTGGTTTTGTAAGTAAAAAAAAAAGAAAAATAATCCAACACTTCCCTAGTAGATAAAACATTTGATAATCAAAAGCACGATTTCCTGTTGATTGCCTAAGTTATCTAGCACTGATCATTGCCAGGGGTAGTGTACTGGATTAGACTGACCACTGGTCCAAACCAGCACAGCAAGTCTCACTCTTCTATGAACACTGACAGGTATCTTGAAGCACATACAATATGCTCTAGCCATAATTCACCTTTCATCAGCTGGAAATTACCATCCTCATGGCTGAGACATGGCAAGACACTACAGGATCACTGCTAGTCTGCTTCTATGCAAAGCAAAACAGACAGCCTTAGATCATCCTCTGTGATTTCTATTTTGTTTTTCAGCAAAATGAACTAGACATGGTTGTGTACTGTTACTACATTTCAGCTGAAGCACAGTAACTTAAACTGCTTCATTTCCATCCTCAAAGACACATCAAGGCTCTGTTCTGTGATCCCCAAGGCAGAAGATGCAATGTTAATGGAGATTCTGGCTGTCACTTTTCAAAGCAGTTAGTGATTTGAATGCTTCAATTTCTAGTGTACCCAACTTGAAGTATTTTACAAGGTCCAACTTTCAAGAAATGATGAACACTCAAAAATTGCTAAGCAGAGGTTCCCACCCCACTTGGTGTTTAAATCCAGAATCCATTTTACCTGTTATTTCTACGAAGAAAATCCTTTTGCAAGACTAAAACACTGGTACTAGTCAAAAGAAGGGAGAAAAATAATTTTCTTTTGCTAGCTGTGAGGAAAATGCAACAAATCCATGCATTCTTCCAGTTACACAAAATACAGCAGCCTACCCTTGAATATGGATCTGTGAGTATTTTCTTCCAGAGTGATATACTGAAAACCTTCTCTCACAAAATACTATAATCAACTTTCAGTGAAACCTACTTTGCTGGACATAATATAAAGCTTGATTTCCAACACTGTCAGGAGAGAAAACCCACCCCATATTTCCAATCCATATACTGCAGGTACTTGTCCCTGCTGCAAATGCCACCATCAGTAATCCCTGTCTTGCTGCTTGCCTCCCTTGAAAAAGGGATCATAATTAGCAGAACCCCTGGATCTCATCTGTGAGTTAATGATGAATGAAAACAAGGTACGAATAGAGAGAACAGTGAAATACTGGTAATCTGCTGCTCTTCCTTATTCCACTAGTGGAAAAATTCAGACTCTATTTTAGTCAGAGGAGTTTGGTGTCATGCAATTGTTCAGTCACAGCTCAGCAAACCTCATTATTTCAGGCCTCTTTAGAAACCCAGCGTTTTGCCCGAGAGCACGCCGGGATGGATGCGCATCCGCTCGCTGTGGCACTGTGCCCCAGGAATGGCACAGCTGGTGCTCGTGCCCGGCACAGCCCCAGGGGCTGGCACAGGCATCAGGAACCCCAGCACAGTCACAACTCTGCTTTTTAATTCATCACCCCGCTGGGCTCTACTTCAAACCCACAGTTTAACCAATACTGGCTGGTTTCAGCCAAGCCTATGCTGATAGTAGACAGAACGAAACCAAGTTAATTAGAGTTAAATGTAGCCTCAAAGGAGATCTCAGCACCAGAACTCCTTATGCACATTAACTTATATAGCATGTATTTTTAATGAGTTCAGCACTTGTCTCGAGTTTAGGAAACACACACATGGGGTGGCAGCTATTCAAAGCCGTTGCGCCAGAGCATGAGCAAGTGCTGACTCTGCAAGATGACAAGGTTATGTTGCCAGTTATGGAGATTCTACCTTTATTGCACAACCCTCAGATACCTAAATTTAAATTAAACAGGTGAAGTGACAACACAAAAGCCACCTACCAATATACTCGTCATAAAATACAAAAGGAAATGAAAAAGACCAGAGGGCTAAAGCTCATGCTCAGTTTTGTAAATATGGTTAAATCTTGTAACATCTCCGGCATCTCCTGAGCCTCTTTTTCATAAGTAAACTTCTGAAAATATGCATCCCTGTAGACAGCTAAAGCAAACACCTTCAAAGCAGAAGGGAATTTTACAAGTGCAAATTTGGAGTTTTAAACCCCACCCTTCCATCTCCACATGCATTCTCCAACACTCATCATGTGAAGCCAGGTAAATGGCCAGTAGTTGTGCCCTCTGGGCTCCAATATATTACAGCAATCTACTTATTTGTGAGATAAAAGGACTTGCAAAGACTCTTAAGCCCAAAAAATATATAGTCATATATAAATTAGGCTGAACTACACCAACAAATTCTGCCAATGCCCTTCAGAGCCTGTCATTTAAGTGTAGCCAGAAAATACCGTTCACTGGATTACAGTGAAAAGTAAGGGGTAACTTGCTGTTTTGCATTAATTATAAATATGTTCCAGCCAATATAGCATTAACACACAATTAAATCACTTTGAATCACATAAGTTTTGTGCCAACGTTTTGTAGAAATATACAACCTTTATGACAGAAAATGACTCTATGATTAGAACATGGTACTGCAACACACTTTCCAAAATGTGAATAAACTAAAGAATAAAAAGGTTCAAAAAGAGGATAGTGTGACCCAATGACAACATCTTGACACTTTAAGGTCAAATGAAAGAAACTAATAGTGTAGAAGTCTCAGTTTCAACTGCAATTTCAGTGGTAATGCTACTTGTGTAAAAATTCCCCAAACCATGATCATATACAGTATTTCCCCAGCAACAGCCAGTTCAAATTAAAAACCTGAACTTTTTATTTTAATTTTTTTCAAGCAGTATTCACTTTAATAAATTTCTTAACTTCATTACTGTAACACTCAGATGGACAGGTATTTTTGTATATCCCTGAAAACGCAACCATACAACAATTTTGGTTTAAATGAATGACAAAAGACTGCTTCAGGACACAGTGCTGTCTCAAAACTCCAGAAAACTTAATCTCTACTCTGCTAATCTAGGTTACAGTTTATCTTCAGGGGTTCTCCTGTAACATCATTCCTTGATGCTTTAGATTCAGCCTGACATGACTGAAAGGGCTTCCTTCTCTTTTTTCTCCCATTCATCCACTTTGTTCCCAGGCTCCCCTGTCCCCTCCCCCCAAATAATGATTAAGGAAATTATTTTAAAAGAAAACCCTACAGATAAACCATGACCTAAAATAGGGAGATTCTGCCCAATTTATGTTCCAGGAAGTTGATTTAGTTTAAAAGATATTACTGCATGCCACTCAAACTGTACTTTCAGCCACATTTTTTATTGACTGAGTCTGTCATCTTTTCTTTCCTAAAACTGAGTTTACTTTAAGAATGACAGAAGACTCTCTCAGGGTCAGCTGAAAGCATTCCTAACTGCACATACCAGAAAAGAAGTGCTATAAGACTGAGAAGCCCTCAAGGACAGCTGTTTTGCTGAGAAGCTGCATGACCAAGCTGCCACCTCAGCTCCTGTGTAATGTCACTTCTCCTGGTTCAGTTCTGTCACAACATAGTGCCCTCCCAGGGGGGGTGGCCATCTCCAAACTAAGACTGCTCTAGGATGCTTCCAAACACAATATAAAACAAAATGCAGATGATTAGTTAAGAAATGTGAACTTAAGATGACAGATGTTATCATAATTCAGATACTGTCAGGGTTTGCAGCTCGCCAAGCCTGCCCATCACTGGGAAATACTCAGCCCTGCTGCCCCACTGCCAGCCTGGCTCCATGGGACAGCTCCATGGGACAGGTGAGCCTGCAAGGAAGCTGGTGGGGAACAGGGAAGCTGACCTGTCTGCACCCCTGCATACCCAGCACCTGCTCATGTCCCATCTCCTGAGCTAAGGGAGAAGGGGATCCAGTGCTCAGACTCTGTTCTTCAGGGGGCACAGCAGCCCAGAGCCTTCCTGCTCACCCTCCTGCCTGCACCCAAATGCAACCACAGCAACCCAGGCTCACCTCTGAGGAAAACCAAGCATGCCACACACCACAGCACATCCTTCCCTGCCCTGCTGCTGTGGAACACAAGGTTTCTGAAAGCAGCCCTCCCAACCTCTCAGGCAGCACATCCCAACCTGAGCACCACCTCCAACTGCACCTGCCACTGCCCAACCCAGCACAGGTGCTGCCAGGATCTCCTCCACATGGCTCTGAGCCCAACAGCCCTGGAGCAGCTTTCTCCCCACCCCAGGACCACATCAGCTGTACTTTCTATCACATACACACACACACCTACCATAGGTGCTTCTATCTCCACTTCAGCAGCAACACCAGCTCTGGTGTTAGAGAGATCTTGCTTGTTTCAAGCATCAGCATCTCAGCCAATGAATTTTTGCTACTCTTCTACACTCAACAAATACTGGGCTGAATAACATACAGTCTAATTGACTGTTAAGGTCACTGGCCAGCTCTTTAATCTTATTTAGTACACTTTCAGACAGTTCATGAGTCATTAGGGCCTTATTCTTGGGGACACAAGGACACATAATACACACTAATAAAGAGCATAAATGTGATTTCTTACATGTATTTTACAGATTGTGAAATTAGAAGATAGAATTAAATATTTCTTTGCAATGTTATATTTTTAATAACTTTGATGATTTTAACATACAATAAAAACACATGTCAGAGCCCGCTTGTGTATTCCTAACTTATAATACTGCTGAAAATGTAAGAAAATTCTTTAAGTAGTAAAAGTCACACTTTAAATACCATCTTGGAGAGAGAAAAGGGCTCAAGGGACACCTAACTTAAAAATTCCTTGCTTAAAAGGGGAAGAAAAAAAGATACATTTTTCAAGATGTTATTCATGATATTTGATTTTATGATCTGAATTGTAATTCAGTGCACACATGTGTCAGGAACTTTGCAATACTTTTGAAAGGGATCAGCATCACTAATCAGGCACTGAAATCCAATTTCTGGGAGAATATGGGAGCTCAAAGCTGCACATTTTAGCTAGCTTAGAAAGATCTTTAAAAAAATAAAGTTAAACAGTAATTATACATAAGTGTGCTTGAGAAACTTTACACCTGTCTTGACACGAATCAGATCTTTGCATGGATGATGACATTCTTGGCATTGCTTTAGGTGATTGGGATGGCATTAGCTTAGACAGGGTAAGAATTCAACAGCAACAAGCCTAAACAGGTAGGATAAAGGAGTTACTGACTCAAAAAGGCAAGGCAGCTTATCTTTGGAAGTCTAAACATGCTAATCATTTAACATAAACAGATCTGCAGATATTTTTAGAAAGGAATTTCAACTCATAAGTAACAATGTTAAAAAAAGGACACCAGTATCCCTAATCATATTTTCCACAAGTCCTCCCAGCCTCTTGCAGATTATTGCTACTAAAACTCAGACAAGAGAAAGGAAAAGAAAGAACAAAGAAGTAAAAAGAGAAAGAAAGAAAGAAATCCAGATAGGTAGCTGGGTAGGGGATTAGGACAATAATGAACTTGCTGGCAGTGTTTGACTGCTGGCTATGCCACAAGACTCCTACAACCTTTGTCTCCCTCTGCCTCAGTTCCCAGTCTGTAAAACCAAGTGATAATATTTCCTTACCTCACAGGAACGTTCTCAGAATAAATCCATAAATGCCTGGAAGACACTGAGACACCACTGTGACAGAGGCCATAAAAATACCTAAGGGAAAAACAAACAACATAAGAATAAGTGTCATAAGTGACCAAAACAGCAGAGACATTCTCAAAGGTACAACAAAGATTAAAACTCTGCTTAATGACATGAATTCTCCATCCTGGGGAAAAAGCAGGTAAATTCAGCATATATTCCCATAGAGCACTTTTACAACCATGACAGCTAGAGACAGTTTCCCCTTTTCTCCTCGCATATGCCACAATCATGATAATTCACCACCAGATTCAAGCAGGAAAGATGTTTACAGATCATTAGCTTAGCTCTCCACAACAGGTATCACATCCAACTACCCCAATCACAGCAACAGAGCCACATACTGACAATGCTTTTCCTCAGCCTCCACACCTAATTCTAACTGCAGAGCTGAGCTCCGCCAGTAGTTAAAAAACTTTCAGCCTAACACTTATTCCTGAACAGCTTTTATCCATTTGTTTTCATGCCAACATTGATCCAGCAGCTTAAACAGCTTTTCCCTATCCCTGAAGTTGATTTCCCTGACAATAAAAAATGAATTACATCACCTCCCTGTCAGGGCTCATTTGCCCACCCAAATCAAGCAAGTTCTCGGAGTCTGCTCACTGGTTACTCCCCATCTTTGATATTACATGTCTCCTGTCTCACCCCATACCAGCATCTTCTGGCCAACCCCATCCTTGTGGCCCACTGTCACCTTGCAGCTGCTCAAAGATGTGCTTCTCCAGCATTTTCAGCAGGTAACCCCCTCCATCCCACACAGTGCAGAGCAGAAGCTTCTCTCCTAATGCCCTCTAAGGTTATGACCCAGCATGCCATCCCCATGGAGGTATGCCCCACTTCAATTGCTCTGAGTCTCACGCTCTGTCTGAAAGCCACCCTGACCTTTCACAGCACTGACAGTGCCTCCTACCTGTCCCACCTCTGAGCCCTGCTCATGGGAACATGCACAGTCTCCCTAAGAACATGCTGCCCATCTTCAGTGCCAACCAACCTACAGCTGATGGCTTGAGCTCAATTACACCACTAAGCACACTTTAACATGAGCCAAATGACTACAGCCCTCAGAAGGATAAGTGATTCAAAATTATGCAAATGCACAGAATACATTATTTAGTCTTTAACATTTACCAAGTACACATTTTGTAAACAGCTTCAGCCCTCTTATGGAGAGTGTGACAGTGCCCTGAAATTTGAGTATCTGATAGTTGCTACATCATGCATTGACCATCATATCCCTGGTGGGAGAGGGAGAGGGCTGGCTCCAGTTCTGAGGTGGGACATGAGGCTTGAACAGCCTGCCTGCCCAGTGTCCCCTGTGCCCAGAGATACCTCCACCCATCCCCTGTACACACACCCCTTGGAGACCCTCTCTCATCCCCTCATCCCCTCAACTCAGCTGACAAGACAACAAAAATCCCCCCAGTTTTTTTCCATTTCTGAGGGGAGGGGGCAGTTCCTTTCCCCTTGGCACTTTGTGTGGAACCAGCTCAGGAGCTGCTGGACAAGCACTGGAGATGCTGGGAGGGGAACAGCAACCTCACCCCTCTTGCTGGCAGTCTGCCCCAGATCAGACTGGGACATATTGGAAACCTCAGCCCAGGGAACCAGAATAAACTCACCTTTCCAAGGACTCAGATCCATTTAGAACTGTGCTCTAATAACCTTCACAAACAAATATATTATGCAATTTATGTTATGCAGCATTGACTTCGATGACTCTGTAGCAGTGCTTACACTACTATATTTACTCCTGGCACACACTGGCAGCCTTCGCTGTCATTATTCTGAGCGTGCTCCTGTTCTAAACCAGGAGGTGTTACCCTGCCAATATCTATGCATAATGCTCCTCAGTTTGTTTTCCATAACTTTGACCACACTGTCCTTCTTTCTTCTATCCCTGCAAGCTCCTTCATTTAGAACATGTTGTAAGTTTTCTTCTTTTCACACCGGGTCCCGATTTTATACCCCAGCACCATTCCCTCAGTATCAGATCACCAACTTCCACTTTCAGCTGTCCCACACTGTTGGTCTCCATCCCTCAGGAAAGATTTTTAAACAAGCACCCTGGCACTGCCTGCTAGGCTCCCTGAAATTTGAAGAAAGCCCTCTTTTAGGTATGCACACATCCACCTTGATGCCCATGGCACAGATCAGCATACTAAATAAACAGAAGAGAGATTACACAGGTTTGTTTTTTCCCTTCCCCCAGACTAATATAAGATGACCATTTCAGTACTGGCTCTTTCTACTCTCTTTATCAGTCTTTGCTGCAGCAATGGCAGTTGCATCTGAGTGGAATCCATCCAGCAGTAAGTGGTTTGTTAATTCCAGGATATGTTGCATACAGAGAAGGATACTTAAGCTACTTAAAAAGCAACCCTTTATTAAATGCATAAAAATGCTTGAAATTTCTGTAAGCCAACACTTTAAATTAATGACTTCATTTAAATATATCAGTCTCTCCTGCTAATTGTTACACTGCTTTTTATGTATTCTTTTAAACATATTCTGTGGAAACTCCATAGAATTTGCTATAGTTCTAACACACAGGTGAAGTAATTCATGGTACACACTCATGTAGTTCACTAGAAACTTCTTTCTCCAAAACTTTGAGTAGCTTTTTGCATCTGTGTAACAGGGGCAGTTAAAGTAAACTATTCTTGGTCACACCATAGTGACAACTACTACTAGAAAAGGAAGTGGAAATACGTCACTAAAAAAACAACAAAACAAAAACTCCCACAAAACCCCCCAAGCCACCTCTTCTACACTGAAAAGGTCACGAATTTTAAGATGAGGTTTGACAATATTCTCAGTCATACTAAGCACTGCTTACTATGCAATTGAAGATTCCTGGAAATCCCTGCCACAAGAGGACCTGTGCACACTGAAGTGAGCACTTCTGCTCTGAATTTCTTTGCATCTGTTCATCTAACAGATATATTCAAAATTTTGCACTGAATCTGTTTTGGATGTCTTAACTGACTTTATAAAGATGTTCTGCTTATACAGGGAAAGGGCATATAAACATTAGGTATTTGCTGTTGAGGATTAAACATTAACAAAAATAATTAATCAGCAGTGACGAAAGTGGTGATGGCAGCTCTCTGGAGATAACCTCCTCCATGCAGCACGCTGCAGTCTCCATCTGCTAATGTAGGCTGCTGGAGGCCTGGAGTGACAAAGGAGAGACCATACCAAAGGATTTCAGCACACTGGAGTACACAGACCCTCCCTCAAGTTTAACTCCAGCCCACCAGAAGCAGTGGGGAGGCTGCCAAGAGTAAGTGCCATGCTGTACATCCCCTGCAGCACCCTGAACAAAAGCCCAGCACCTCCAGCTGCACCTGGACTGCTAAAAACATGACCACCACCTCCACAGCTTTTGCCAGTTTCCATGTGCCAAGCCAGGAATATTTTCTGGAACTCTTCAAGTCTGAGTTGTCAATCTATGAGACAGTGTTTACTGAACAAACAACACCAGCAACCATGAGCTTTCTACGCAGCATCTATAACAGCGAGGAATTCCTCAGCTCTAGGGGAGCTCCCATGCTGGCTGACACTGCAAGAGGCACTGCAAGGGGCCAAGGAAAGCTACAACTTACCACAAGAAAATGGCAAATTGTGAAAAACCTGCATTACAAGGTTACCTGCCTAGGCACAGCTTCAGCAGAGCTCCAGAAATACCTCAGTCTAACACTGACAGAGGTTAAAAACCTATTATCTTTCCCAAATGACAGTGTGAACACATGTTCAATGGAACGCCCCACCTCACCAAGCTACAAAGTAGATTCTGCTCTTTCAGTTCAACAAATACAAACCACAGGGAGCTTTTTAAATGAAAGCATTTCGAAGATTACATTAGGCAAGTTTGATCTGCTGTAAAACACTCACACACAACATTAAGAGGTAGAACAACCTTTAACACCTGCTTTCTCTTCAAACATAGCACTACCTCTGTGCATGGTTTGGCTCTTAATGGGATGAAATCTCAAGGTAATTTGTATGGCTTACTCCACCAGCAAAGAATACTTCAAATGTTTGGGATCTAGCATTCCACTAATACTGAACTGGTGATAATATTCTTGTAAGAGTGTGCACTCCACAGTGCTGCTCAGCCAGCTGCAGCCCTGTGGGACAGATCACACAGCAGAGAATATTTTCACCCTGGTGTGAAATGTTGTGACACAAGAGGAGGTGCAGCAGCTGGAAAAGCATTGCATGATCCAAGCAGTGTTGAAAGTCATAATCATAAATATTCACAAGCAGACTGAATTGTTTTCTTACTAACAGCACATTGTTATTCACAAATATTAATTAGTTTTTAAATACCACCTGTTACTTGGCCCTCCCTCCACCATATGACATGGGCTCCATGGCTGGCTTGCAGACCATCCACACTGCTCAGAGATTTAATGGTGTTTCAACTTCCAGAGCTCACTCAGCTACTGGGAGGAAAGGAAGGGAATAATTACTTACTTATGTCTTTCTCTGCTGACCTCTCTGGCAGATGAAACGAGCAGCTTTAATGGCCTCTGAAGGGAGGCTGGTCCAGTCCCCCTTAGATGGGAAGGATGACAACTGCACTAGTAGGTCTTTGGCATGGAGAATGATTTTAAAGATCCAAACTTCAAAGATCTCAGGGAGGCGAGAGTTCAAACTCAAAACTTCTCCCCAGTGGAGGGAAGAAAGCTGCTAATGCAATCACTCGTGTTTCCAGCGACCACTCACACTTCAGACACAGCCGAGGCACCAGGAATTGCCTGTCACATCCTACAGTAAAAATAAACCACAGACTGCCAGGAGGAAAGCTGTTACAAACCCTGGCAATTTTCTTTGGATTTCTTTAGATCACTTCTTCAAAGGATCTCTCTGTAGTAAGAGGTACAGGTGCAGACACAGCCAACATACAGGGATTCCTCTTCCTCCCCACCAGCAGCAACCTCCTCCTAATTATGTGCACTGACAACATGAGAAGGTTGGGCAGAGCACTGATGGAACTTGGCAGAGCACAGATAAAATGCACAGGTTAGTAGCACACTTCAGGTTGAAGTGGCACAGATGAATGATGAAGCACTGTCTTGTTTTCTACAAACCCCAGATGGAAGATCCCTCAGACCTTTCAAACTCACTCCTCCCGCTCAGTGTCCAGCAGAGAGAGCCAGGGAGGATGAGCTTATCTTGATGAATTCAAACTAATACAAAAAAGGAATGTAACTATTTTGAGCCCTGGCTCACACTTAGTCTCTCTAGAAGAGATGAACCTGAAGCATTCTCCTCACAGATGCCAGCTGAAAGACTCAAGCTCCGAAATGCAGCATTTGGCATTTCCATCATCTCAGGAAGCAGCGCTGCCTTTTCAGTGCAAATGTAGCACGAAGGTTGTTATCCCACAGCTGCCAGACTCAATACCAAGCCACAGACACAAGTCAGTAAGTTTCCCAGGGAGGAGAGACAATATATTCAATACACCTTTCCTGTAACATGAGATTTTTCTTACCAGCATGATTTCACTGGTACATCCCAATCTCAGTACCTCTTAAACATTTTTTTTTAAAGATCTTGTGCATCAGGCTATCAGCTAGAGTATCTACTAGAGTAGAACAGCTAATAAACTCCAGATTTTAGATGAGAAGTCAGAGCAGTTTTTGCTGGAAAACATAACTGCAGGACAATTTAACCTTGTCCTTGCTAAATAAGGAAAGGGGCACGCAGCCAGGGCTTGATATCCTCAAACTCCTAATAGAAAAAAATTTCTGCCATAGTTCCTGCAGACAGCAATAACCCAGGACTATCAGGATTTTCTCAGAGTTTGGACAGCCTCACATTCAAGTCCCTAAGATTATAAAACTGGAAAGTGGGAGGGCAAGGAGCACACACACACACACAAAGTCATTTTTCCAGTAACTGACAAACATGGTACTCAATTTCTTGGGGACTTGAATGGCTGGAGCTGAAGTTAAGCTTTGCTAGAGCTATATTTAGTTCTGCACAAATACAAATTAGGAAACACTTTCTTCCCAGTTACTAATGCAGTGTGACAGGAAACAATTATTTGCTCAGTGTCTAATGTTACCTTTGGTGAATACCTAGTTCACAGAAATTGTATATGGTATAATAAAGAACCAAGCTGAAATTCTACAAATCAGTGAGAAAATTTAAGAAGATGAAGCATTGATTTGAACACAACTGAGCTATGCAGACAGAGTTAGTGCTAAGGCATCTTCTGCTTTGATAATAAACAACAAAGTCAGTTTGTTTTCCAAATTCCACATTAATTTATTCAAGAACTCTGCAAATATCTAAAGAATATTATGGTTCCCTTAAAGTGTAAAACAGAGCTGGGCACAAGGACAGAAAAATTAAAATAAAAATAAAATCCATCTTTTATGATTTCAAGTGTCAGTTTCTCTCTATAAAAATGCAATTCTGTGTCACAAGGGAGCTCTCAGCTCAGCAACTGCTTCAGTCTTCAATCTCTACAAAACACAAAAGACAACAAAAGGCATGATTCACGTGAAGGGCTAGTTAGACCTTGGAGAACCAAGCCATAATGGAATTGAGGAGTCCCACGTATTTCAGAAGGGCTCAAAAGGCTGCACTCAAGAAATCCTAGGCATGTGGCTGAGAAGAAACCCTGTTCCTTCCTACTGACTGCAAGAATGCCAACTAACAGGCTTGGAGTTTCTAGGCATCCAACACAGCATCCTTACACACCAAGGAATTAGGAAGAATACAACACTACTGCACAAACGTGTCCTTTCTTCTGGCACTACTGGGCAAATCTTGCCAGGCCCTTTGCTATAGTGAGTCACATGAGAATTTCTAGAGCCGAAGGAGCTGACATTTCATGTGTGGCTTAACTAAGACCCAGGATAACCAGAGAGATGCACTGAGTATCAGTGTTCTGATGATTTTATTAGCTGCAGATCCCTTTGAGATGGAAGGCAGATGAGCCCTTGGCACCATGCTAAAAACCATCAAGAGCCCAGGTTTCTTCAGCCAGAGCTGGACTACTAAAATATATGCATGTCTTTGCCTAACCATCCACAGCTTTCTTCTGGGGGAAAGAAAATTTAAAAAAAAAAATAAAGGGAGCTGATGATAAACATTTGGTTTCTTGGTATTGTCTTTTAAAACATTATCAGTTATTTTTAAAGCAGGTTCTTGGAGCAGGTCAAACATGGAAATATGAGAGTTCTGGGTACAAAGCAAACAAACATCTCAACATAAGGCAAAACAATTCTTGAGAGATTCTGAACAATCTCTTTTACCTACAAGTGCCAGGTATGACTAAGTTTGATGAATAAGTTACAAGGATTTCCAGGGAGAAATGACACCACTACTCCCACTTGTACAAAATCTAGGAACATTGCTTATGTGCTCGATCTTTTTTGAGGATCCTGTGGCAAGGGAGAAAATTCACGCCCCACCTTGGGCAACTCAAGGTTTGACCAGGAATTCTCCTTCAGATGCCCATAAGTTCCCTGCCTTTGTTTTACTTGCAACATGTTTATCATAACGAGGTAATTCCTATAGTGCTTCCTATATTGATCTGCAAAACCTGTAAAGAGTCAGAGACTTCTCTTGTCTATGCTGCTGAAGGGAGGGGGGCTGAATTTTTTCAGATATACCCAACTGACACACTGCTGTTTTATCCAAGCACATCTTGCCCCCATTTCCAATAGCGTCGGAGGAGTGGGAACGATCATGGATCCGCATCATTTGGGCAGAGGTGCACATCAGTATTCAGCCCAGAGATCTTGCTAGTACCAAAGGGCAGCAGCTACGTCATCTTATCCAGAAATGTACCAGATTAAAGATTTTCTTATATTTCAGCAGTACTGAAACAGCCAAGCTAGTAGACCAATACAGGCATAAGTCTGATAAAACAAGTGGCTGGAGCTCTTCACAGAGCTGAAACAAGGTGAGTGCATTTTCTCGCCACTGCTGCTATTTCTGTACATGTAACACTACAGAGCAACATTCTCCATGACTAAACAGGAGCAGCTGCTGTCAATGTTTACTGAAGCGACCAGATTGGACTTTCAGCATCAAGCACACGTAGGCCATGTTCACCTACTGGTTTCCTAGAATCTTTTAAGTTATTATATGACTCTATACTGCTCCTTGACTGCTCTCTCAAAAGAGAGGACACAAAACAAGGCTCTAGCTTGGAACAAGATGAAAAATTACTCTGGAAGAGACTCATTTTCACTAGAAATCCCATTTCACGCCTTTTCTCGCTCCTCCAAAGCGTCATCCACTTGCCCTCTTCATCACAGTGCTGAAATAATCAGCAGGAAAAGCAGGAACCTCCTTTCTGATGTAGCTTCCCATGCTGTACCTCCTCTCCCCTCCTCGGAATATCGAGCTTTTAGACAAATGTAAAATATGAATGGAATCTTGAAGAACTTAACGAGGTTTATGGAATGAGGAAACATGGATGACTGGCATACAAATTATTATTAGCTACTAAGTAATCAAAGGGATAAAGACACATGTTTCAAGAATTATGAGTAGCTAATTATTAGTAATTAGGATTACAGTTACTCTTTTTAAGAAATTCACTACTATACATCAGCCTACTGCATCTTTTCTCGCATACAGAATAACTGGTACTTCATCCAAAGTATCCATTCCCCACACAATCACCTCAACTTGGAATCTGCCAAGGGTAAACCAGAAGGAGTATTTTATTCCATATACAAGATCTCAAAATCTCAGCTCTTTACATTGTATAAGCCACAGTTACAGTGCTGTCCCAGAAAAACCTGTGCCAATTCCCAGCTAGCTTAGAAAAGAGAAAAAGAACAGAACATTGTGACTGCCACTTTGTCCAGGATGGGATAGGAAGGAGCACACTCCAAGCACTGCTGAGTGGCTCCCCACCTCCTCCTTTGCAAGGTTTTAATTCCACATCAAGCAGACTCCTGCACAGAACTGACTTCAAGGGACTCAAGAGAACTTTTAAGGGTTTTAGAACAAGAGAAAAGCATACAGGTATCTTATCAACATCAAAAAGAGTAGAACAGCTCTAGCACTGGGGTGCAAAAATGAAGAGATCTGAACAACTACATTACAACAAACTCCTAAGAGTGACACCAACAGGACAGACAGCATGAAGTCAGGACTAGGATTGCTCTTTTGAGGATTAATGGTACTCAGCTTTCTTTGCTTGCCCAGTGGCATACTCCATAGGACAGCAAAGTCTCGTTGTCATGAAAAAAACCCTGATGCTATAAGAAATGTTACAAAATTAATGCAACACAATAGAATGGCTTGATTTGTTTTAATCCATCACAACTTGCTGAATCAGACCAAGTTCACATCAGCATTGCCAGAAGAGTGTCCTCCACTGCACCGAAGAGCTGATGTTTATCTGTCTCTCTACAAGGCTTTTGACAAAAAGCCTGAAAACCCAAAGAATGCATTAACAGTAGAGAATCAACAAAGCCCAAACCAGTAACCTGCTACCTGCAAAACCCCATTCTACATATAATCAATCTTTAACACCTTTATGCAACACACTAGGTTTTTTCTTCTTTCCACCTCCTCAAAAAGAGTAACAAAAATTAGAAATAGCATCAGTCTGCACAAACCAAATGTATTTTCCTTTCAGAGGACCAATGCTACCATCCCAGACAAGAGCTGGAATTCAAACAGGCATTACAATGGAATATCCAACCCCGACCAAAGGTGAGATGCATCTTAAAATTGAAATACAGGTGTCTATAGTGAACACAGATTAACACATTTACTCTCTCACATCCACTTCTACAGAGCATCCATTACAGATGCATATTAAATGTGGATGAATATACTCATGAAGTCTAGACAAGCATATTTTCAATTAATATACAGCTTTCCCCACTCCCAAACCAAAATTATCATAAATTATAATCTCCAATGAGTGATCTCCTATAATAGAAAGTATTAAAATAAAGAGCACTTTTAAAAGTTATTTACAATACAAACACTCTATTTTATGCTTAGTAAAATAAGCCAAAATTCAGTCTCAGAAATGCCTGTATTTCAATTTTATACATGTGAATAAAGCACCAAAATTTGAATATACTGATAATAGTAAAATAGATACACCCCATATCTCTTTTGTCCTGTAATTTCACGCCTATACTATCGTGCACTGAAATGCAAACACTACAGCATGGATTCCCCCACTACTTATAATGGCTGCATCACCTCTACACGTTCAGACACATGATTAACAGCACCAATACAACAACAATGGCCACCTTTGGATAGTCAGAGTTCTTATTTCTTGTAATCACAAATACAATAAATCCTAACTTCTTTTGATTCTTATGCTTATCCACTTGCTTATTTAAGTAACACAGAATAAAAGAAACGCTCAGATACACGAATGTCTCTTTTCACATGGTTAAGGATTTTTCCTTGAGAAGCAAAATGAATGTTTATTTTAAACATACACTTAATGTCCTAACATACTTAATAAAAATTAGGTTTCTGTTTCTAAAGCATTACAATGTATTTTGTATATTTGTAAACAGGCAAAAACTTAAAAATAATTTATGTATCAAAAGTATTCAAATTTAATATATATTCAAAAAAACTACATTTGCTCACCATGTCTTCAAGAAAGGCAAATCAGCAGGTTAAACAACTGAAAGTAATGCACTAAACCAAGTCTAAATAATGACTGACCTTCTGACTGATGCAGAAATAGCTTTTCTCCTAACTTCAGTTTACCCAGTTAATTCAATTCAAAGACTTGTTTTGCTTAAAAGAAATCAATTAAGAAATAACATAGCATGAAGCTTTGTTTTTGTTTCCAATCTAGATACAACCATTTAGAGCAAGAGGATGAAATCTACCATTTACAAAATTCTCTGGTGCCAAAACTATTTTCCAGTCAGTATCCAGAATTAATATCATAACTATTTTAAAACTTGAAAGCCCTCCCTTACCAATTCAAAAAGCAAAATGCACTTGTTGCTTTTGAATTATGTACCAAATGAGTTTAAGAAAAACTTAGTTACCTATTCAATATTGTTTCATGCATTTTAACTGAATTCAAATTTTGACCACTATACAACTATATATTCAGCACTCAGTATATGTTAAACAACTATTTTACTACCAAAAACATGAAGTACCTGGATGCTTATTTGGCATAGCCAGACAATTATAACATATGCTTAGAAGGCTGACAAAAGGTGTTACCTTACTGTAAAAGCTGTACTTAGCAGTAAAAATCAAGGCAATCTAGTAATTACCAAACTACTAATAATTAACCTCCCCTTTGAGAAATGTAACAAAGTAAGATCAAAGGAACTCATTTACTTCAAAGTTTCTGCTTGATTTACATCACTATTTAAATCATGTTTCAGAGAATGAGATATTTATTACAAAGTAGCAAAAAAAAAAGGAGAAAAAAATAGTGGAAAGATTTAATGAACTCTGACAATGTTCTCTATTTTTAGCATCATACCAAAATCACCATTTATTTGGCAGAAATACTTCTGAAGGTCCTTGAGCTACCCTACTGGTTTTGCAGCTGATACTCTTTAATTTCAGAATACTCAGAAGGGATAAAACTCAAGAGTGAGTTATTTTACAACTACCTGGGAGCTGGGAAGGCTGGGGTGCTTGAATAGATTTCAGCATATCCCTATCCATGCAGGGATTGTGCTCCTGCTGGTGAACTGAAGCCTTCTAAATATCTCCTCATCCTGGACCAACAAGGAACATCTGAATGATCCCGCAGTGGGATTAAGCAAAACATCCCAAAGCTCCAACACAATCTTCTACTGATGAGGAAGAGAAAGGAGGGAGGACAACTTCTTATCACTGTCATGGCATTTTTCCTTTATTACAAGAATTAAAGAATTATGAGAAATGTACAAAGTTAATGCAGACAAATGATATTTTTTTATCTCACTAGTATTTTAATTAAAACCTTTTGTCATGTCTGCTAAGCAAGTTCAAAGTATTGCAATGCAGTAGCAATGGTAATGCAGAAGTCTTGTTAAGCTTGGGGAAAAGAAATGTTTTCAACTTTTACAAAATCAGCGACCGTAATTACTAGAGGAATAAATCAAATTTATAGCAGGCAGCCCAGGACATAATAATTTTTTTTGTGCAGCCATAAATGAGTTTGTTTTTGTTGCAAAGCGATAAAGTTTAACATTTTCTGCATGTCAGACAGACTATTTTGATAATATTCTTTACATTTCCTCCTTATTAAAGAGATGAAAAATTTGCTATTAAGATATTCAAGTCATCACAATACATCTTGTTACCGGATAAGCTTCAACAAAACCTCAAAGTACTTTTTCCTAACCACATTAGCACAATAAATGCATTGCCAAAATTCTTACTTCAGTATTAGACAATATTTTGTTCTTGCAAAATATCAAGAGATAGAATTTAGCAAATTATAGCAAATCAGTTGTAATTTCTGGGTTTTTTTTTTTTTTAATTCTGTTCAGAATGGTGCAACAGGGGAGACAAAAGCAGTTTTGCTTTGTTACATCCAAAGATCTTTTTTTCAATTTAACTGAACTCTAGACAAAAAATGGCGCTTTTTTTTTTTTTTTTTTTTTTTTAAATCATGCCATACACGAATTCTGCCATTTGAAAGTGTTTTCACATCTCCACTTTCACTCCACTAGCCTTTTGCAAAGAATAATTTCTGATTGCTAGGCTATTTTTCATTTGCCTACCTCTATCCACAAAAAGAACAAAGCATGTAAAATGGCAGATTTGATAGACTTTAAAAACTTGAAAAGCTTACATATGTAAACTGATTATGGTTTGCAAAACCTGGAAGTAATGTTATCAAAACATGGGCTTGCTTCAGCAAACAATGGCACTGCTAACCACGGAAAAGTTCCAGCACCCACTGGCATCAAACCACAGTAGCACCCCATGAGCACAAGTGATTTGTTCTTCACTTGAATGTCAGTTTTGAAGAATAAATATTGTACAAGCACACACACGTGCATGCATTTGAGCACATATACAAAGGTTGCCCGTAACCAAATAAACCTGTAGCTCCTACTTGAAAAAAGCATTTTTATGAGACTGCCTAGCTCAAGTCAGCAAAGCACTTTGCACCAAGTTATCCAAAAGGTCTTAATCTACAAATTTCAGTTTCTCCTCCACGTGGTCTGAAAAACTGCAATGGAAAGACACAACGTTAAATACTGCAGGCAGACTGTCACCTCTGGTGAGAGACGGCCGAGCGATGCCACCGCGACGGGAAGGATGGCTCAAAAACGCTCCTGCAGGATCGCTGTGCAAAGACCTTCATCAGCTAGTGACTATAAATTTATTTTCTGTAAAGGAACCTTCTGGCATAATGTGCACAGAAAGGACATAAAAGGCAACCAGTCTGCCAATGAAACTTAAAAGGAAATGTGAAGGCAGGAGAGGCAGTGTGTTTTGTTGAAATATGTAGATGTACCACTTAGATCTCAATGCGCACCACCTCCTGACACCAAAGGGTGAAATGTTCTGAACTCCGCTGACAATATTTATACTGAGAAAGCCTCCAATATTTCATTCAAATTTCCTAAATGCCTAGGATCTTTTCTTCAAAAGCAAGGGAATTGTGTGAGTCCTCTGCAGGTCTGAAAAACAGGCCATTAAGCCTGTGGACCATCTCACGTATTTCCATCTACTTCCTGACAACTGAGGACCATGGAAACCAAATTCACTTTGTTATCTACATTAGAAAAACAGATAAAATCCCTCAGCAAGGACCACTGCAGCCTGCGCTGCTAGTTAGGCAGGAGGCCAGCATCACCTGTCCTGCTGGCCAAGGCACACAAAGGCCACAACTACTTCTGCCTGCAGGCAGCTTAAGCAATCCAATCATTCACAAAGTTTTAGGTTTTCTCCTTTCTTCTCACTTCTGTCAGATGATTTATGTAACTTGTAATGTTAAAAAAATAACATCAACCATGTCTTTTAGGAAGAGATTTTCTTTCAAAGTAACAAAATAACCATCAACCTCGAATCTAATAAAGCCCTTAAACAAAACCAGTCAAATGAACTCTAACCCAAGTTCATCAGATGCATACACAGAAAAAATCTTAGGACCTGTGTAATATAACCGAATTTTCTACAAAGCAATATAAAATATAATTATCTAAATATTTTAAAATATAAATATGAAGATTAAGTAATATTGAAAGAGGGCACATGACATCAAGGGCAATGGATCTAAAGATACACTTTTAAAAATATTTAACCAATTTTTCTTTCTGGGGGCATGGAATCCAAAGGCCAATGGATCTAAAGATACAGTTTTAAATATTCAAGCTAGTTTTTCCCCTGAATTTTTTATCATCCTATTAACATAAGTTTATACATTTTGTATAATACGTTTGTGCATTACAGTATTTTTTTCAATTGTTTAATCTTCCTATTTCTATTTTTTAAACATCCAGCAATTGCTCAAGCCTCTGGGTGTATTTCTTTTAATTAAATACAACAAAACCAAGTGAAATGCCTTTGCATTTTCTGAAAGAGGAGACCAGTCAGAATTTTCCTCCATGTGTCGCAATAGAGATCTGTCAGACACATCCCCAGAGTAACCCTGCAAAGACAATAGCTGTGCCAGCAGCAATTTGTCTGCATTGTGAAGGCAAACATTTAACAAAATAAAACAAAGAGTAATTTAATATTTGTGTTGTATTTGCACAAAGAAGTGCTGATCAGAAGGAATACTGAATGCCTGGGGTAGCACCTTCTTCCCTGCAGCCGTACCAAGGCACACTCCCAGACCCCAGACACAACAGGGGATGGACAAGGTCTGGCACAGACTGACACTCCAGCTGTATATAGTTTGACTTTACTTCTCTTTAAGCAGTCAAAAGCATCTGCTTTTATTCCATAAAAATGGATACTGACATATTTTGACAGAAGGCCTCTCAAATCCCAAGCAAGACCACACACCAGGTCGCCTCCCCCATATGCTGTCCAGTCCTCACTGGACCAGTGGGTTGGCAAACCATGACTTCTTTCTTCAACAATTCCCACTGGCATACCTGTGTAGGAGTCTTAACTCCACACTGCATCCACCAGCTTCCTGGGTTTTGCTTTTTGTAAAAAAAGTACACTCAAATCCTTGGGGAAACCAGATTATATACAAGGGATCAGTCTATGTTCACCTGAAAGCAGGTAATGCCAAGCTCTGCCTCCTCTTTACCCATCCCTGTTCACTCCCACTATCAGAACAATGCACTTCAAAACACCAAAGGTAAACAGAAAGACTTAAAAGGCTTCCTCCCAGTATCCAGCCAGAAAGGAATCTTCTCAATATTTATGCCTTTGCACTGCAATTTCTTCGATAACAAGGGGCTGCTTCTGAGGTAAGCTCCTTGCACTGAATCAGGGAACAAACTCCAACAACACTATAGATACTGCTAGAAAAGGTCTTTTAAAATCCTGCATAGATATGTTGGAACTGTACATGTAAGGTAGAAAATGGGATCTCTGTCTTTTACTCCACCAGGATGACAGTGTACAAATTCAATGTAGATAAAGGCAGACAACACTCAAAACGTGCTACTGCTTTGGAATGTTATTTCATAATATTAATAATTACAAAACAGCACAGTGGTACTTCAGAAAGTTGTTGGGTTTGTGGGTTTTTTTTAGTAAGTTTATATCGATGAGAAGTTTCTCACCATTTTATCAAAAAGGCAAATGCAAGTTGAAAATAAATTGCAAGGCAGTATTTTAGGGAGGCTACTCATGTTCACTTTTATAGATTTAGTTACTGAATACAAGCAAAGCTTAACAACAGGAGCAGCGAATGAACAATTTCACATCATAAAATTGCCCTGCACTTCTTGGAAATAATCTAGAAGTCTGCTACACCAGAGTCTAGACTAGTTAGAAATTATTTGTCTTCAAAGTCTGGATGACACTGAGGGACAAGCAGTACTCTCAAACCCAGCTGTCCAAGTGGTACTCCTGAAACTCACAAAGTATTCTCCTTCCCCCTCTCCTTTACACAACTTTCAAGTTATATTTGCTTTAACTCCATTTCTTCTGTGCTAACAGGAAGCCTTTCTGGATATTAGGCTTCAGCCTCAATTTCACATCTTTATATGTTTCACCTAATTCTCAGTCTTCCCCTCACCAATTGCAGAGATCTGGAGAAGTAATTTCCCAGAGTGAATTACTTATTAAAAAGCAAACACGGCAATGAAAGAGCCCAAACTAGGCCCCGTGCGAGGCCAAAGTAATAATTTCAGCCCTGTGATTTCTCCCAGATAGCCAACAAAGGGGCAATTACAGAGGAACACCAAGACACAGCTCACATTTTGGGAGGATTTCACCCAGAAACATGCTGCTAATATTCACATTTAAGATCTCCCAGGGCGGTATTACTTCTTTCTTTTTCAATAACATACTGTATTTCTCTGGCATTCAAAACAAAATCAAGCCTTAACAATCCACATTTTCCCAAAATTTGCTTCCTTTAAATTGTAATAATATAAAAATTCATGCTGAAGTATTCAGCTATCTACCTGGCCAATTTTATAGCTGTATTCACACCCTGGGTGAATCACATTTAGAAAATTATATATAAACACAATGTGACATTCTGTCAAGTTATCTTTAATTATGTAATTCCATCCTTTAAAAAGACACGAAAATAGCTTATACAGTCATTTGGAAATTTAATCCTGGGATAGACGGCCAGAGAAACAACATGATCATCTGAAAAGCTTCCAAAGGGGTTACAATTCCTCACTCTCCTAAACCTCAATATATTAACATCTTTGTTACCTTTGTTTTATGGCTACCTGTTATTATTGAACTTGCTTTCATCCATTCCCAAACTTTCAGAAGAAGTATTTTAAAAAAACAAACAAACAAAGATTGAAACCCCCAGTGGGGTGGACAAAAATTGTGAAGTAGTAACCCAGCAAAGTACACCTGACATTACAGCATGCACACCAAGGCCAGAGGACTGTCTTGCCTTAAGGTATCACAAACTCCCCTCCAAAAGCCCCTTCTTTCTCAAAGTTTCCCATCAAGCTAAAAGCCAAAAAACAAAGATCCACCAGCAAACCCACTGCTCAGTTTTCTCCTTAGATAAATGGCAGTAGGCAAAGGAGACCTCTGTCTCAAATCCTCACCCCAAAACACCCCCATCCCTGCCACTAGGTATGACTGAAGCTCCACCACAGGCAGGAACCACCTGCAGGACTCACTGGCTCACTCCAGGTTTATTTGGTAACAATCCTGCATGCTACCCCAGTATTAAAATTCAGCAACTGATCTCTAAACCAATCAGGCTGGCCATAAGGACACACTCAGTGCTGCAAGAACAAATTGTGTTGCAGCAGCATTGCCCACTTTACAGAACTTTAAATTAAATTTCACTTTAAAATGCTGCTTCAGACATCCCTTAATCCGTCTCCTGTTTATGACTTTACAAAACCCTACACTACATACAAATTTGTCAAACACAATAATTTCTTCGGTAACATTCAGCGCACCAAATGTTTCCCCATGCAAGCCAAGTGATGACCCAGCTCCTCCCTTAGGAAAGCCAACAGAATGCTTTTAATACCTTTTTTTTCCAACAGTTCAGTTAACCTTAACCCCGTTTCTCTTCCATTTCCAGTTACATGGCTTCCTCAGCTGAAAAATTTAATTCCCGATAAGACAACCTATCAACCAACAGAAAATGGACTTTTGAGTAAGGACAACCAGCTGCACCAGCGGAGGTTGCTCAATTCTATTTAGATTTTTTTTTCCATTGTCCTCATAATCGCCACAAGATCAGAGGACACAGAAATGAATTAAAGTGCAAAAAATCCTGATGTGTCTTGATTCCACAGGTGCTGGCAGCAGGCTCAGCCTGGCACCCCCTCTGCTCCCAGGGAAGAGGCACAGGCGGTTGCACAGAAAGGCTCCCACGCCAGGCAAATTCATTCTGAAGGTAACTTACCAGCCTATTAATGTGCCTTACAGACAGCTGTAAATTTGCAGCATTACAGCACTTTATGATGTTAAATAATGCATTGCAGGTTCCACAGATATTTTATCGTACATTCTTCTACTCTGAAGACTTTCGAGGATCCTATACAAATTGCACACAGCTGTCTGTTACTGGTAGTTGACAAGTTATTAAAAATTACATTATCTGATCATTTGAGTAACAGAATGCAATAGTGCTGCTGTTTACTACGCTTTAACATGTCCATAAAATGGAATGTTGTGGTCCAATTTTTAAGTGCCTACCCTTAAGAAGAAATTAGTTTTTTAAATAAAGCTCCACTGCTTTTACAGCATCTGAATGTGAACAATTACATATTCTGCATATAAAAAAATCCCACTGTGAAGAGCTGTACTACAGTGAAGAAACTGCCACAGGAAATTGGAATTCTCTGGCTTTCCTGTAACTAAAATTCCCAAATAAATATTGTATTAGCATACCTGTTTGTGCTCCATTTGCTGATAGCAGAGCTTGGTTAAGACTCGAAAAGCAGGTAAATTACAAAGCAAGAACTGTAAGTCAGGGATAGTCAGTTTCCAACTTGTTTGAACTTGACTGTATATTGCTAAGCTCAAGCAGAATGTAAACTGCTGCCCTGTAACAGTTTAGATCACATGTTAAACAGCTTTCAAGCATAGTTATTTGTATTTAAATATTGCCTGAAGGTCCTAAACCAAGATCATACCCCATGATCCTGGATTTTCCACCACACAGTTCCTGTCTCGAAGACATTATGATCTAACATAGACAAGATGCAACAAAGAAATACAATGAGCAATCAAGGCAAGAGTGGGAAGTCCTCAAGTTAAAGACACAGTTAGTTAGTTCTCTAACTACTGAAAAATCCCTCTAGGCAGGGAGCAAATAAAGAAAAATAGTAGCTACCACAGGAGCTCCCTCCTTTAAGGAGCAAATACTTAAACAGTTCTGAGAAGCAGCTACATGCTTTGAAACACGAACTCTAACTAGCATTATGTAAAATAATCTATAATCTTCAACATTAACAATTTGGGGCAGAGGAATAATAAACCATCTACCTTTTTACTATTTTCTAGACAATTGAAAAAGAATTGTTGCAAGTGATCAAGTAGCAAGAACTCATACAACCCGTTCAGTCCTCTTGGTTTGTTTAGCCATTCCCATATTGCCAAAACACAAGGCCCTTCATTAAAGGCAGGTAGGATACAGCTAGTCTAGAGGCAGAATTACAACCACTCATTTTCACTGCATTTTCAACAAGAACTCCATTCACCAATGTTTCTCCCTGCCTTAACTAAAGGCCATCTGCCTCTTTACCAAAGCAATCTAATGAACCACAGGTTTCTCATTCCTCCTCTGCAGATTTAAACCTCCAAAATAAATTTGTAGATTTTTATTTGCAAGACTCATTTCTTATCACCACCAACAGTTTTGTAACCCTAGTGAGATATTCTTCTGTATTAAATGGAACACTGGGAGAAGAGATCTTCCATTTTGGATACTACCTCAGTAACAATTAAGTAAAAATCCCTCAATTTCATATACCCAGTGCAGTACCACACTCAGCAATGTAACTTGTAATGCTCAAAGCACGTCACATGTTACAGAAGAGGCTGGAGGGAACCACATCCTGTAAATCCAAGCTGGAAACTTGTCCAGGGCTGACACTGCAGTGTAGAACCTGTCTCCAAGATGAGTAAGGTCACCACCAAAATAAAACCATCAGTGACAATAAAACTTGGCAGTGTAGCATCACAGATGGAGAGATTAAAAAAGCCCACAATTTATTAAATAAGCACCAAGACCTGCAAGCAGAAAAAACTATGCATACAGCCTTTGTTCTGGTATTTTATATTAATGAATGCTCATTCTCCAAAAAATATCACCTGTAATATACCAAATCTGGGGTTCTGAGTAAAACACATGTAATATGGCACCCAGCCAAATACTACTGATTACACCACTGTCTTAAAAGTCTGCTGGCAAGGTATGCCTTGTTTCAAAATAAATCCTGGAGCCTTCGTTCTTTAAGAAAACGAAATGTTATTTTTCACTTATCTCTAGTTACCAAATATTTACTTCCTTGGACAAGGAGAAAGACCTTCTTTAGGTCCTTTATTCCCACTGATTGGCCATGAACATGAATATGCATAGCAGTACAAAAGAATATAAAAATAGAAAGAAAGATAACAGGAAAAAAGCCCAACTACTATCAATATTTGAATAATGAGGCAGCTTTATCTTCATCAGTATATCAATTTATTCACATGGGGTGACAAGAATATATTAAAGCTATTCTGAAGTTGGGCCATTAAATTGCTTAGACAACCTGTTAACCAGTGCTGCTGGCAATTAGGAATGCAGTCTCACTGGAGGCCTTCTGTAGAGCCATGCTTCAAAGGTTCAATGTGCTGTACATTAACTTACCAAGAAACACCCTGAGAACTGCTCCTCTGTCATGTAAGCTCAGTGCTGCCAACTAATTAAGCCTACAGTTCATATTCTGAAGATGTCAATGTCCTCCTGCCAGCTTAGCATCTGCACAACCATGGGAAAGGTAAGTCAGATTAAAAAAGCAGTCAGGCTACACTAATGAATGCTAGGTTGGCTACAGACGTCCTCTATTCCTAAATAAGTTTTTCAGCACTTTTGGACTAATGTGTTTTTATTTCAGGCTCCTGCAGCATGCATGATTTTGTACAGGTATTCATGTATGCACATGTACATGCTTGCAAAGCAAGTTTACTTGTTACTTTTCTATTAAGAGAAAACTTGGCACTTCTCTAGCACAAAGCTGTAGAAGTTCTTTGGAATGCTGATCCTAATCACCAGCGAAAAGCTTGTTGAAAGAAGAGTTCCACACCTTGCTGCAAATAGAGCTGTTCCATAAAAACGGAGGGAACAAGCACGAAACTCAAATAAAAAAGGAGAAAAGCACTGATGGGCAAAGAACAAGCAGCCCAAGAACAAAATGGCAGCTGCCAAAGTTCCAGCTTCTTTTGCATTAAGGGATGGACTAAAAATGGTCCGTTCCCAAGCCCTATGAGCAAAGTGGAAGAAAACTGCATTGCTCAGTGCATGGATGAATCATCCAAAACCACCTGGATGGCTTACACCAGTGGCTGCAACAGTGATGAGAAAGAGGGGATGAAAGCAGAATGCTGAAGGCACTCAGGGAATTACTGTAACCAGAGGGTAAGCCCAGCCCTACAACCTTCAATGCACTGCACATCTGGGACCCAGAAAAAGCCTTTCAAACACTCACATGGGGTGTGATTACTGCAGGTCTGATAGCAAATACATCAAGCTAGACTGGTACCAGAGGATTACAGAACAGCAAATGCAAATGTCTGTTTAAAAAAAATGAAAAACTTATTTTGTTATCTAAATGTTGGCTGATTTGATCTCAGGAGTAATGAAATGTTTTAAAACATTTCAAAAGACAGATAATTAGAGACCTACAGGAAAAGAAAAAAAAACAGGATAAGACATAACTTGAGTTAACCAGCAGTAATTCATGCCACATTTTCCCAGTATGTTTTGCAAATACAACACAGTGTTTTCTAAACATAATGAGGCAGGTCTCGATTATCCAGCTATCAGAAAACAACACTGCAATGTTATGTAGGAAATAACCAATTTAGTGGGAGAAAATTAAAAAAAACAATATAAGAATTCTAAGACAAATAAAGAAGGGAGCTAAAGTTAAAAGGTCAAACTCACTCACAAGAAAAGAGAGGTTGCAGTGGTAACTAATAGATTTTTCCCCCTGAGGGTCTATCCTGAGACACATATGTTATAATTTTATATATATATACACATATATATACACACATAAAAGCAACCTGCAGACAAAAAAGAAAACACCACTCAAGTTTCCTAAATGTCAGTGTAGAGAATAACATCTGTCACACACTAACAACACTGTAAATTTAAGGACAAATAACAAATAGTAGACCCAAATACTTAACTACTACACACAAAGCAATGCACTTGAGAAGGAAGCAAGAAGAATTTCTGGGACACTCACGTAGAAAATTATTAAGAAAGTAAAAATTTGGTATATTAGATAGAGAACAGGTAGGTTAATACAGTTCAGAGAAAAGCTCCAGAAAAGCATATTTGCTGCTTGTATTATGCAAGGCTCAGTACAGCCCTGGTCACTCACATACACAAAAATCTTGCTTCAAAACAACACCTTACAGATGAAGGATCCTTGAAAGCATTCAGGCTTTCTGGACCTTTTTTCATATTCTGGTATTTTCATTTTTTTTTATTTACTGTGAATGTTTTACCCATTCAGCAAGCAACAGTGTACCAGCCCATACAGTCACCTCAGGACAAAGCCATCAAAAATAATTTTTTTAAGTGGTACTTGATTTGATGACAAGGAGGGCTCTGATGCAATTGCCTGCGAAAGCAGTGGACCAGATGAGACATATATTGGTAAAAGGGGAAAAAACGGGGAAATTCTCAAGTGGCACTGGCATTGCTTTTCTCTTTAAAAGCTTCTTCAGCACATACCTTGGTGAAAGAAAAATGGTCCTGGTAAACTGGGAAAGCCAACTAGTAAAGAAACCAGACTGTACAGGAAGCAGGTAAGTGAATATACAGTTCGCTGTATCCTCCTCTCTTCCTAAAATATCCATGAAGGTTTGTGACAAGAATAGACAGAGCAAGGTGATAGGAATAGCAAAAGATTTGTTTTACTTTGCAGACCAAAAGTAAAAAAAAGACCTGTAGTGTCATCCAGTGCCTTATGCAAACCTGAAAGGTCAGAAGTATTTCTTAATTCCTTAATAAATTCTTCCAGAATGTTTTTCTTCAGTTAAATTCTAGCTAGCTCCTGACTTTGACCTCAACACCATTTTTCAATCTGAGCTACAGGCACTTCAATAACATGAAGATGAGGGCACAAGGAATGACACTTTTTACTTCATGGCTAAACTATTTTGTTTTTAATTTAGAAACAAATTTTCAAATCCAATGGAGATACTTCCTGTAGATCAACCTAATGCCAGAGGCAAGTGCTCCAAGAGATAACTGATCTGAGGAGTAACCATTACAGTGGCATTGCCTCACCCAGACTGCTGTTATAACTCCCAGATAATGCAACCAAACATCTCCCTTCCACAAGAAAACTCACTGTCAACAGCTGGGAACACCAGGGCAGCCTGGATGGAGTATTTAGCACATGTGGATTCCTGACAATTCAGTGTTTTTCACTTTTTTTTTTCCTGCTGAAAATAAGATAATAAACCTAACAGCATCCCTCTAGTAAAACAAGAGTTATTTAGCCCCTACAATCCTCCACAACTCCTATGAGGAATTGAAATGGATTTGGAAAATTTGTAAAGGACTAAAATCTAGTTAGTACAGTCTCACTTAAGCAGGGGAGGGAAGATGGCTTTCTGCATGTGTGCCATCCCTGCAGCAGTGGACAAAGCCACAGCAGGCAGGCTGCCCCCAGCAAGCCACTGAGTGCCCCCCATGTAACACCAAGGAAAAGGCAAGTTAGGGAACAGAAAATATCAGACTGTGGTACAGTGAGAACAAGCAATCCTATACTCTACTGAAATAAAAGCTGGTTAAGATTATTCTGTGTTGCAGATCTGTTACTGTTGGTAAATATATCATTATATTTTGATCGGGTTGGCATCTCTTGTGGTAGGAGGGAAAAAATTAAATCTTTCCTGCAGCAAATTCCAGAAATGATTACTATGTAAATATTTCCTTATTAATTCTACAGTCTGTCTGTCAACACACTCTATACAAATATATAATGTATATAAAAATCATTTCCACTTCTCTCTTCCTTATTTTAACTAGCGCAAGTTCTCCTCCTATTCAAAAATAACCTTAATTGAAGTTCCACTAACAAAAAGGAAAAGCAAGCCCCTTAAAATGAGCTATTAAGTCTTTTGTATTTCAACCTGAGAAAAATATGCATATCATGATATTCTGCACCAAAATGATGCATTTCCAGTACAAAGATAGTAAAGTCCTTATACTGCATATAAACAGAAAACAACAAAAAAAAAAATCTACATTAATTGCCACTTATTGAACAACACATTTCCCTGAACATTTTTTAAATTCAGAAGCCATCCTAAGCTGAGCCAGCCCAAAAAAGTGCATAAAAGTGGAGTCAGGAGCCAGAAAATGAGAGGAAAAAAGCCCCACCACAACCTGGGTTGATACAGACCACTCAAGGTAATGTTGCTTCCTATACAGAGTTGCACACATCAGTCCCTGAAGCCTTTTATAAGCTGCAGACACCATGATGAAACACTTTTCATTTTGTAAACACACTCCTGCTTTCCAGGAGTTTTTCTTTTAACAAAAGCAAATATACGCTGCCAGAAATACTAAGTAAGAGTGGTCCTATAGGAGCTGGCAAATTCCATCACAAACCTCAAGTGAAAGTGCTGCTGAATAGTAATAAACACTCCAGCATTTGCAGTCCCTCTTCTGCACACCAGTAAAGGAATAACAACATGTGTAACACCCCTCCTGTGCAACGTGAACAGCACATGCATCTGAAGGAATTGCTCTATGCCCAGCAGTGATTAACAAAAGCAACATTTCAAGCACTAAAGAGCAAGCACTAGGGAAAGAAGCCAGGACATCTAATGTCTAAAATACGGCATTAAATAGACAGCTTTTGCCAGAACAGGTTTTGGATGGGCAGCTCAAACCATTTTTGCTTCTTCATACCAAGAAAATAGGTAAGCTTGGGAATGTGAATTCCTAGTCTTGAGCATGCCATCCTTGTTTCTTCCCCTCTGCAGCCTCTGAACATCTTACTTTAAACCTCATGAATGTGGCAGAAAAAAAAGGAATAATTTCAACAGGCTGGATGTTCATTATCTTGTCATAATGCTCAGACTCACATGTTCTAGAAAGCTTCTATTCTTTCCTTTAAATATTTTTATTTAAATAACCTCAAGCGCTGCAGAACCTGAAGTTAAGACTACAATATCTAGAGAGGGAACCCATATGTTCTCTTTTCCACCCCTGAGAAGAAAATAGGTATTTACATATCTGCATGCCACAGAAGTACAGACACACTGTGCTCTCCTGTAATGCTGCTGTATTAACTGAGTTGCTGCAGCATAAGCCAGCGAGAATCATCTAGTGGCCATCCCAGATCCGAAAGCACAGCTAAGCCCCTGCTCCCAAAGTGGCCTACAGCAAGTGAACTGTAAAAACAGTAGCAGTATTAAAAAAATCTCTCGGCATCAGTTTTAACAATTGTCAGTTATGGATTTTTCATGTTACAGGATCTAACAGGCACTAACTTCCCTCCTTTAGTTCTCTCTGCTTGAACTCTGACTGCTCTGGTTTTTAAAGTACTCCTGCCATCACATTCAAACAAACCCCTGTCTGAGAACCACAGTGTCACTGCAGGAGTCAGACTTCCTAGTCAGAAAACTACTAGAAATCATAAATCATGGTTTTTTCTTACCCTTTTTGTCCATATTTGTCTCAACTGCACAGAGCTTATAGCTCACTGGTGACCAGTCAAGCAGAGGCTCTACCTGGAAGTTCTGCAATGTTAAGTGATTTTAGCAAGGGACCTTCTGGTAACCTTCCTGGAAAGCTACGCCTGCTGTGCCAGCTCGTTAGCCTACACCCACATACTCACAGACTCCTTCAAACAACTTTCCTCTCTGAGAGCTAATATTGACTCTTCCCCACGTTCTCATTAAGTCTATTCTTTATTACAGTTTCTATCAATATGCCCTGTACATTTACTGTCTGCATCTCCTTGCAGCACTCATCAAGCACTGAAGGAAAAAAAGAGAAGACAAAAAAGGGAAAAAATCCTGGCATCCCATTTGTAATCTTCTATTCTTCGTCATCAAGGCCAGTTAAGTAATAGGTTACACACCAGAGTCAGCAGCTCATCAAGTTCACATTCAAATGCTTTTAGAAATCTTGATTTAATACCATCTGGTTCTGATGATTTGTTACCGTTCCTTCCATGAATTAATTATAAATCCTATTCCACTGACACTTCAATTTGAGACAGTTCCTCAAAAAAGTCTTCTCTAAGAAAAACGGTCTAATGTATACAATCATTCTACAATTCTCTCACATGCAAAGAAACAGTTTACTTTCAACATTTTCCTTCCTATCTTTATTAAATGCTCCTTTTACACCTGGAAGCCAATCCATTTGGAAAAGGTTTCAATAGTGATTTTTCCTTACATCCGTTAATAAGCTGATTTTTAATCTCAGAAGCAGACTTTCCTATTTCATCCTCACATTCAACTTCCCAGAATTCATGCCCTTTCCAAGTTTCCTTGTTTTATGATGGCTTCCTCTTTCTGAGAGGTGCCTTTGTACTTTTAGTAAGCATCTTTGGTTTGGCAGTATTCGATTTTCCCTTCAAAAACCACTTTTTTATTGGTGGCAACTATAATCCTCTTTCCACACTGCCATTACACAGTCACCATGCATCCTGCAGCCACTTGAACCTCTGTTAATGCTGTTTCCTTCATAAAAGAAAAGAGGGAAAGAATTCTCATCTTCAAAATCTCCATGTCACTCTCATTACAGAAGTTGCCTACGACAGTGATGGGGGAGTTATTACTCTAAAATCAAGTACAAGCCAGCCGCTGTCACAGTGGCTTTACTCTACTTCCACCACAAACCAACTGCACCAAGATGTGATTCTCTTCTCAGGGACTCTCCACTGAGCTGCTCTACAGAATGGTGCCTCACAACATTTTCATGCATAATCCCTGCATAAAACTTGTCTTGACATGAAGGCAGCCCTCATAAGGGTAAAACAGGCCGAGTTTTTAGTTCCTACAAGCTTTGCAGTCTTTTCACTGTATGTAGTAACTGCTCTTGATGTGCCAAAATAATTACAGTAATTCAACTGAAATTGATCACTATTAGATATATCCAGACATATCCCCACCGAGTATGAAAAAAACCTCCAGTTTCCATCTGCTACATCCAGAGAGATGGGATGCCCACAATAACCATGCAAGTTATCTCCTATTGATTAACCCCAAGTACCACCTCTGGTTTCACCCAAAACACTACCACAGAGCAAGGCTGAACAAGTGGCCCACACTGACAAGATTAATAGCACAGAAACATCACCAAAACCTCCAGCTGAGATTGGAGCCGACAGTAGAAAGAAGATACTTCACAAACAGACAGGAATATTACCCACTCCATACATTTCAGCTTCAAAAAGCCTACAAATAATAGTGAGATTTGTAGCTGCATTGTCCCAAAGACAGGCTGCACGAGAATTACCCGATCAGCATTCTATTCTTTCACTTATTTTTGCCTAAGAGCAAACCATAAAGCTACAGTAATAAAAAATGAAAAATTACTGCTTCCAGAAACTTATGGGCTTTGGTGACTTTATTTGAATTTTTTTGTCTGAGCTAAAAGATTAAAAAATCCCAAAAACTAAAAGCAGAAGAAACCCACAATGTTACCTTGTCCTAAACTGCTCCCACCATGTATTTCCTAATACAATCACTTACTCCCAGGTTACAAAGCCCTGTAAAAAAAGTCAGGCTAGGAATCAAATGAGCACAGTTTCTGTAAAATGCTTCCTCAACTCATTAGAAACCTTTGCAAGTTTTACCAAAACAGAAAGGAAAAACCAAACCAGTCAGTAATTTCCGTGGAATAGCACAAGGAAAGTAATGAATTTATGATAAGGCAACCTCACCAGGGACAGCGGGAAGGTATGAGATAAAAAAAAAAACTTCCACTGTGGAGTGGAATATGATTACAAAATGAGAAAGCAAAGCTGGATCAGTTTTGAAGCTTAATTCTTAGAAGGCTGCTACTGAAAAGCAGGATTCATCAATATGGCTTGCTGTAAAATTATGGCAAAGCAGGCAAATAGCAACCTGGCAAAATTGCTAATGTGATTTGTATGGTCAGTAGAGATTGCTTTAAATATCACACTGTGTCATTAGAAACTGTTTTTCAATTCTGCATTTAAAGAACAACTTTTGAACATGGCTAATACTCACTGTCAAATTAAGGTTTGGGTTTTCCCTCCAAATTACTCACACAAAGAAAAAGATCTCTATTCTAGAAGTATGCCAAAAGCTGAATAGACAATGAACAAAACTGTGCATGGATGTCAGGTAAGACAACAGCAGGATAAGAAGAAATCATGTGAATCACATGAGATCCTGAGGTCTGAACTAGACACTGAATTTGATGAGAGGTATCCATTGCCAAAAGCAAGATGTGGGTCTTGGGAGAAAGCAGGACCTCTCTTCTGGGAAGGCTAAAGACAGTGGGCACAAAGGTTTTTCTTCACTTCAGTAGACAAAAATTGAGAAGGAAGGAGGAAGAGACCAAGACCCCAGCAAAGAAGCAGCAGGAGATCTGAATATCCATCTTGCCCAGAACAGACTGTACCTGTCACACTAGAGGCACAGGAACAGCAGCAAAGCAACACTTTGAACAGCCCCTGCCCATCCAAAAGGCAATCAAAGCTGGAGAGAAGTCTAGTTTACAGCAGGAACCCCCGCCCTGTTTTTGTTTAATCTATTTCTTGTTTGAAAGGTTCAGAAAATACTGGAGGAAATTATTTACAGCAGCACTGCTCTGTTAGCCAACTGCTTATGCACTTCCATTGACAGTCTTCCAGCAGACACATTGTGAACTGTCCAGAGTCACTGCTACAAGTACAATACATCAAAATTAATCTGGCACCTGCGTAAAATTTGGCAGTCATACCCAATAAACCGTTTCAACCATGATGCAGCAGTGACTGACAACTCAAAGGGAGTGAGCCGGGTACAAAGCTCCTCTCCACACCTCATTACAGCGCCTCAGTCAATGTGAGCAGCACTACAACTATTGCTATGAGGGACATTACTCATTACAGTAGCCTACAAAGACACCAAATGCCCTCTGGAATCTCAAAGAGCATAATTTGCCCAGAAAATACCGGCAGTTAATGCCATATTAAGAGGAGAGTCCCTAGAAGAAAACAGAAGCAGCGCTGCTGACATCACCCATGGATTGCACCTCACCCAACAAGGGGTGACTGAACACAGACGAGAGCAACTCAATTTAAATTCAGAGAACAAGCACATCTGTAACCAAAGCACCATCATGTAACCATGAAATATCACACAGACATTTCATCACCATTTTACATTCTTGACATCGTTGTGTTTCTCAGTGCACTGCCTTGCCCAGCAGTGCTTATCAAAAACCTGAGAACTAGTGGAGAACAAGTCCTGTACCCCATGCCTGTCCACGGGCATTCTGCAGTCACAAAAATACGTCTTATCTGAGTAACTCATTGTTCTTTTGTACTGTACAGCATTTAACAAGGTTGTGCATAATCATTTGAAGGCATGCAAATCATTTTTATTTTGTGTATTACCTTGGAAATTAAGTGCTGCCTTCTTCTTTTATCTTGTTAGTACAAGTCATTACATCTTTTTCATGTGCCAAGATAAATTTAACACATATTCATTGGTTTCTAAGGAAAAAGAAACTGTAGGCATCAAATTACACCTAAAATGCATTTAATTTCCTCTGCTCTTTTAATTGTATGTAAAGAACCTGATTCTAACCCTGGTACAAACTTCAGCTTCCCAAAGCTTACTACTAAAATGTTATTTTCCTGTCAATATCACCTGCTTCCCATTTTATTTTTTGAAAAAGCTAACTACCTTTAAAAGATGCCACCTTTTTTATTGACATACTATTTTCAAATTATAGCTCTATCTCTGTTAGTAAAACCTTATGCGACCACTGAATACAAAATGGGTTTCCTGGCCCAAACCACCTTTTCCTTTCTGAGACAGTGAGGTCTCTCTCACTTTAATTTTAATGAAGCTCCTGCTCCAGTGTTCATACTTTGTGGGCACACATCCATCACTGCTCCCCACAGGAGCAAAGCACTAATCCATGCCACTGAGCCAGCAGAGGGAGCACAGAACATATTTAGACCAAGATTCATAAGTGATTCTTAAAAACAAAACAAAAAAAAAGAGAAAAAAAAAAAAACAACTGATCAGTCACTAAAATTGCTTGGATTTAAGCAACATCTTCAGACTGCAGAAGAGCAGGCTGCTAAATATGGGGTTAAAGCCCAGTAACAACATCTCTTCTAGCACCATGAAGTACCAACAAAATCTTACATAATAACGTATTTTCAATTATTAAATGAGCAAAATATGTTTTTGTTTTGGAGCCACGTTGAACAGCCACCAGGGCATTCTCTCTAGGCACTCAGCAGAGTAATGAATTGATGAGCTGCGAAGGCTGGCACAGGGACAGCGGCTGCCTGCAAGCACCACCCCTTCCACGGGCTCCGCTATCTGTCAAGGTCTGCACTTCTGCTAAGGGTCCAGAGGACATCCGTGCCAAAAATAGATCCTGGCAAACTCATCTAAAACAGCCTCTACCAGAATAGGAAACAAAGTCACATCTTGCTCTGAGTTTTATTTAAGGAAAGCATGGTGTAAGAAGGACAGCAGGCCCCACTTTTACTTTCCAATAAAAGTTAAAGAACCAGTAAAAAGAGAAAGCAATTTATTTCTTCACCATCTGAGGTCTGGGTACTCATTAGTGCACATAACTGATGCATTATGTGATGACCATTTCTGTACCAAGCTTACTTAATTTACTTTGTCTTTCAATAACACGACTTATTTTCACAAAAATGGACATGGTGAGAAAAAACACATACATAACATGCAAATTAAGAAATTCAGAGATGCAAAAGTATGCTGTGGGCTTGGTATAAAGAATGAAGCTTCAATTTACTTGTCTTAGTCTAAAACATAAGAATATTTTCCCTATTAATTCCACTATAAACACTTTCCTAAGTGAGTGTGTCCAGAGCAGCAAGAGAAATCCAAGAGGAAAAGGAAGGAAAAAGACTTGGAACTGCTAGAGGACCAGGAATATTTTGGTGTACAAGAGTATATAATAATATGGAACACCCAAATGACAGGAACAAAGGTTAGGACACTCCCATTAGATGGGTGTCTGTAGCAAGGCAAGAGGCACAGGAGCCACAGAGGCTACAGGGAGCACCGGAGCTAATGCAGATGAATCAGCAATTAAGGTTCACAAAGTCACTTCCACTTCAAGCACCCTTCCCCTGCCTTCATCATTACGACTCCATACTCTGGAGCAAAGGGCAGCTTCTGACACATCCCTGTCTCACACATTCCCATGGCAGAGGTGGAAGCTGCACTGGCCCAGCTTGCACCAGCCAGCACCCACACATGAGCTCCTCCACCCTGCACTGCTCCCAGCATGTCCTTAGGGGTGTGTCCCATACTTGAGGTCGGTTTGTTTTGGTTTTTCCCTCCTTTTAATTGAAGAGACAGCGGTGGCCAAGAAGGGTAGGTCCTCTCAAAGCTCACAGCACAGCATGCTCCACACACTTTACAAAAAGGGAAAAAAAAAGTAGTCTTTTTGAGTGTGAGTGAAGCCGTTCCAAAAACTATATAAAAAGACATGAATCCTTTGCAGGAGACACTAGGGCTGAACTCAAGCTTTGGAATTCTTTTTAAGTTGTGTTTTATATACACTTTTGAACAGGCAGTTTGGTAACTGATGCAGGAGACTTCTCTTTTCCCAATCCAAGATAACGAAGAAAAAAAACACGTTTTCATCCCTGTTTTCACCTCCTTACAGATACAGTGATTTAAAAGTTTTTCTCTGCTGGCAAAAGACAGGACAACTGTGATTTTCAGGAGAAAAAGTCCTCATTCTTCTGGTCATATACCTGGAGGGAACAAGGCATCTTCCTGGCTTGCCCAGTGCTCCTTAGCACATACTCAGAGGGGGTAAAGCTGCAGTGCTGCTACCCTTAAGTATTTCCAAGCACCAATGCAAAGCTAGGATCCTTCACACAATTTGGGTTTTATTCTCTTCTTTCTTGCATAACTAACAGCTGGTAAAACTAATAAGTATGGGTGACTCCACAGACCCGTGCACGGCTCAGCTGCCTCCCCGAGTGCGACACTGGGGACATCCTCTCTCCAAACAGAGCATCACTGTCGATGCCACTCTGCTCAAAACCATCACTGTCATGGCTATCCCTAAGGCACTTTTCTTTTGTATTCACCTGAAATAACGAGCAGCAGCAACTTTTCTCCTTAAACAGCTCATTCATTGACACCTCTTCTAACACCAGCTAAACGCCCATGTTTTCTGTATCCATCAATAGTTCTCCAGAGTACCAGTACAGCAAAGCGTTTTGTATAATCCATTCCCCACAGTTACGGCTTTTAGTGATGCATTTTACCTAATGGCTATTGCCAGAGGCTTTAGAACACCGGGAAGTGGTGGACAGCATTGCCTGGGGTCTCTAAACAGTGCGAGAGCTGTGTGAGTATGTAAATTACAGATTTCAGGTGTCACTGCTTTAAAAAGAATGGTGACTCTAATCAAATTAGGGCTGATCCTGGACACCCCAGAGACCCAGAACTAACTAAGGAGCACTATTTCAACTCCACACCTACAGCCTTTGCAGCATCTGTCAACACCAGAGTAAGCAATTAAATAAATCTGTGATGTTCCGCACCTAAGGAAAATGTGCCTTTGCATTTGACTGTTGCAAACATATTATATGTGCCTATCTCTCAGAGTAGACTTCAATTCCAAAATTAATAAACCATACACTGTTTTCCACACAACATCACATCTATATCCTCTTAAAACATAGCAGAAACAAGCCAATTGTAAAACTGGGGATTCCTCCCCCTCTGCCTGCAAGCACACTGTGTACATGTTACAGGCACTTGCTGAAGGTGCCATTCCTTCATGAACCTAACAGTTCCTGTGATCTACTTTGTTGTGAAAAATTCTAAATTATGCTTGTCTCTTTCATACAACAGAAAACAGTTAAACAGTTTCCACCACAGGGCGCTTGAGAGGTTTTCATATCTCTACAGTGCTCAATTACACAGAGAAAAGTGAAGACATATGGAAACTCAAGTATACCAAGACACAGATTTCTGCTGGAGCCTTCCATCTCTACACTACCTCCACCACATTTACCAGCCAGCCTGCAGATGCTGAAGCTCAGATTCTCCCATTCACCCCCAAAAAGCATGTCTGCATCCTCCAGTGCTTCTAATCATCACTCTAAGTTTGCAAAAAGTTCAAATGGAAGTAACTTTACATCAAAAATATGAACTACTTTTCCAGTAAATACTTTACTATTTCTTCACTTTTCTGCATTAAGCTGAAATCAAAAGCCCCCAGACCACCCAGTAAGAGTAAATTATTCATTACTGCTGTGAACAGTGACAGAAACACAAACCTCCCAAAATGCAACTTCATGGGCAGCCCAGCATGCTATCAGACCTCAGTGGTCAAGGCAACAGAATTTTAAAGACTCAAAAGACTTTTTCTCCAGTGAAGACATCATACATTTAAAATTTTATAAGTGTGCTAAGTAGACTCATCATCACAGTCAGTGGTATTTGGACTAATATAAGAGCTGCATAATTAACTTGCTCTATCAATTTTGTTCTGCAATGATCTCACATCTAATGATGTAAGCACTGTCTTTTTTGACTGATGGTCTGTGAGCTGATGTTGCATTGTCACCTGCTGTCCTACTGTTTGGCCACACAGCACATGTTTTCAGTCTAAATAGGAAAGAGACTATTTAACGGCAAGAGGTCTGAGCTCAGAACCCAGCCAGTGAAACCAAGATTATCTGTAAATAAATCCACACCATCCATTAACTTCAGCACCTCTGCAAGGGCTCCCCTGGCAGGAAAGCTCTGCTCTGCACACATGAACTGGTGCAAGAAAGCACATCTCTGTAACTCTGCTGTTGTGGGGGAGGAGGGGGGAAAGAGTTTGGTTGTGTCCAAACACTGCAGCCAACAGAACCCTGTGCAGGGGGCAGCTCTCCGTTCCTGGCACTGGAACCAGTACCTCTGTGTAATTAAACCCCTAATGAATTTCCTGAGTGAGCCTTGTGGAGCTCCAAGCTGCTCCCAAACAGCCTCAATCCTCCTCCTTGCCCTGCCCAAATGCTCCTTGCCTAAGCCAAGTACACAGTACCAAGAGGACTGGCCAAGATTTTCACCAAACTTGACCAAACCTGCCTTTAGGAAAAACACAACACTGCTCCCTGCAATTATGGAGACAACAGAGGATGAGGTCAGGATACTGGGCAGGGAATCAGTACCCAGCAATGCTCATGGAGATAAAGGAAAAGTTGACTCTGCAGGAGATAGATGCTTCATTGACATTCATACTCTGTGTTACCTCCCCACTATGGAAAAGGGCAGAGCTCTGCTGCAGAGACCACTTTCCCTCCTGCTTCCCTCTCTTCCCCACGGGGAAAGGCCATGTCAGAGCCACCTTCTCCTGAGGTGTCACTCGAGCTGACCCAAACTCCAGGACAGAACTGGGCTACCCAGCTGCACCACTCTTGACAGCCCTGGGTGTGTTGTACCAGCATAGCATATCCTCTGGGTAAGGAACTAAAGATCTATCCATTATTGATTTGACTTTTAGGGCTAATAGTAAATGCAGGTTTAGAGCTCCACATACTGAGTTTTATGAGGCTTAATGTTACAGCAAGCAGCGAATTAACCAGGGGGCTGGGTCAGCTTGAGCAAAACTGAAAAGAAATTTCACTTCTACAAACTGATTTCTTCAAAGCTAAGAGAAGTCAAAAGGTGTGTGAGGATGATAAATCAGTATTTGAGCTGTCAAGCTGGCAGCACAAGAGACTAGAGCAGATTCCTCACCACAAAGCACACAGAAATTTCGGCTCAAATCTAACCCAAGACAATGAAATCCAGCACATACTCTACCATGCAAATTTCTTTCCCTCCCAACTGTAAGTCTCAAAAACCATCCCCAGTGTCATCCTGTTTTATATAACCTACACCTGTTCTACAAGCAAATGGAGGATTATCTTTGCTACCTCAACTCTGCACTGAATTTTATTGAGCAATGTTTCTAAAAGTTCCTGCTAGAGGGCTGATGTTCATTCAAACTGTGTAAACTGCATCTGACATGTTGGCATTGGTGAGCAAAGCAACTCAAGCGAAAACCCACCACTGCCCTGAGCTGTATTACATGGAGGCTGGGGTCTCATACATCTTCATAACTACACAGGTGACTACAGGATAGCAGGATTTACTGGGCACAGCACAGGTAGGCTGGAGACACTATTGGCTGGGGATAATTCCCCCATCTTCCTCATGCACAAAGCTCCAGTAAAGAAGAAAAAAGGAAAATGCATTATTTTTCATTGTGGAAACAACACCACACCCCATATCTTTTAGCAGCAGCAGCACTAGAACTTAGGCAGAAGCAGCTCTTTCTACCATCAATAACCATTAATCCTAGCTGGTAATTGAAACTTAGCCTATGTAAACTTCATTATTCTACTCTATGGCTGAGGTTCCTTCTTAGATACATATTAAAATTTAATAAATAAGCTTTTTTGACTCAACTGTTTTCCCACTGTTTCCCTTACTATCAGACAACAGCTACATGCAAACTCATGTGAAAAAAAAGGTACAGGGAGAGTGCAGACAAATATTTGATGTGAACAGATTGGCCCCACTTTGCTCAGCTCACAGTATATCTAGCAAACATACAGAACAAAAGAATAATTATTCCCCAAATACCAGATTAACACAACAACTCCTTCAGATCATCACATTTTTTTTAGCATCTGACAAGTTCACAACTAAATTTGTCTCTTTTTCACATCAAATTATTTGTAAATATATTACCTACAGTAATTAAGGACTATTTGGACAACCCCAGGAAGACTGATGCCATGAGCTGCATTTCCTTAGTTTCACTTGCAGAGAATGGTTTGGACATACCAAGTAGTATCAGTGGTTCTTGAAACACCCACATACTCTCTGGATAAAAAAACTTTATTAAGTAGTCTGGCATCGAGGCACATCCTCCCTGATTCAAAAAGTTAAAAATGTTTCTGCTCTACCCTGTACATCACAGTGCCATTGCTGAAGAGGGAAGTTTGGGTCAATCAACTTATGCATCAAATCAACCCCTGCCCTGTCACACCTCACCATCCTTTGAGGATGATGTATCTGCAGAGCTCCACCATGGACAAAGGGTTATCAAAGTCAGATGAGTTCAGGTATGCTGCAGGCTCAGCCAACATATGCAAGCAATCAATTTATGAAATTACAAGGAAAGGTTCCAATTACATTTCATACAATGCTAGCAAAGACTTTTACTTCCAAATCAGCAAGTTCCAGTATTTGCAGGTGACCATAAGTTAGAAATCCAAGTATCTTTCTCCAAGCAGTTATCTGGAAAGTGATGGTGGACAAAATCCAAAATACCAAAAGAGGAGTTTCTTGGATAGCAGCTGCTGGAGTAAGCTACCAAGTAAATCCCAGCTCTTGACAATTTTCAGCAGCAGAAATACACCATCCTACTGGGACCAGTGAAGATCCTCTCAATAAACAACACAAACTCTCATCTTAATTTCGTATAGAAGACAGAGTACCAGGGCACTACAGGTGTAATTAGTCAGCAACTCAGTTATTTCAACTAAAGAAAGAAATGAAATTAAGGCTGTGAGTGGAATTACATTAAGAAAACAAAACCAGCTTCATAGCCACCTTTTACACAATGGTATTTTGAATTAAGAAATGTCCTTTAAATGTGCTTAAAAGAAGTTTCTTCATATGGAAGTAGATGAACACATCCACATACTGTGACTTTATCAAAATGTCACCACTATGAACCTCAGCAATGAGTAACAACGAAGTGTAAGTCAAAAAACAATAACTACTAAATTTACATTTACACATAAGCTCCATGCAACTGAGACAGATAATAGCTAGCAAAAGAAGCTGCCAACAGGGGTTTTTTTACCCCTTTCTTCAAACTGTGGGAAGTAGTTCTGCAATATAAGGCACAGCTCATCATTTGTGTGTATCAAGAAAGAAACACTCAGCTGAAGGTATAACAGTGAAGATAGGAGAACAGGTATAATAACTCTCCCAAAATATCCCAATATACATCCTTTCTCAGGGTTGTTTTTTCATTTAGACAAAGGACATACTCTCCAGACACCACCACTAGTTCAGTCCTTCTGACTGCACAAACAGCTCCCCTTCTAAAACAATGAGTATCAAATGCATTTTTCTTCGATCTGGTAATTTGTTCCCTTAAGACAGTTCCAGGTCTGGAGCTTCCTCTGAACACCAAAAAAAACCAAAAAAAGGCCTTCTCAACAATCAAACTGCAATAAACTGCTTGCTAAAAAACATACCCTCTCAAATTTACCTTATGCATCATTTGATATACTATTTTGAAGGAAAAAAGCTTCAAGTTAGAAACAGAACATTTGACTTGATTAACTAGAAGTTGGCAAATTCTAGTACCTGCATATAATTTCTTATATTCAGTATTAACACTGTGTCTTGACTGAAGGGCAGAACAAGGAAGACATCTTCAGCAAACACTCGGATATTTTAACATTAATATCTAATCAGAAAGTTTATATCCATAAATAACCATATATATATGCAGCACATTATCTAATACATGTGTTTTGAAATATATCAAGGCTAAACCATTGCTCAAGATAATGATGCAAAGTGTTGACTTAAAGCGTGCATTATTTACAAGAACAAGCACCAGCTTCAGAATTTTGAGCTCGATTTTCACTAGATACAATCTAAATTTCATTAAAAGCACATACATTGTGCTAACCAATAAAACAATTCTTCAGGAACATTCTTTTTAACCTGCCTTTTTTATATGTCTATAAAATACATTCATGTACAAAAAGTATATTCTGCTGATGAGATAGTAAAAATAAGTAAATCCAGACTGCATTTGAATGAATTTTCAATATGAAGTATATAAAATTATGTTGCTTCTATAGCTTAGAGGAAGAAGGGAAAAAAATGTAACACCAATGAATTAGGTATTTCAGGGACTTTATTTTTTCCTAAACAGAAGTAGATTTCACAATAAAACACTACTCTGCACTGCTATCTGGCAACTCTAATCTGGAATGAAGGTTCCAAAACAGGCTAGTTTTTCTTTTAAAATGTTTTACAGGAAGGAATCCTGTTAAACCACCAGTCATCCTTCTAGCACAGGATACATTATTAACTAAAAAGAACAAACAGCAGAATAATGTTCAAACCTCTAGATCACATGAGCCCATCATCCCCTTACCCGCTTTAAATCAAACTGTAATCCAAACTAATTAAAAACTAAACCCAGGGCTGAGAAGAGAGCTTTTGTTTTGAAGAGAGCTGAGAACTTCATTAACCTCTTCTTTTCTACCAGCTTTCCACAACACAAAATTACTCCTGTGCAGTGAAAGCCCCTTGCACCCACACAGAGTCAGGGACTGCAGCCTTAACTAATAAGTGATTTTCTGGCAGGAGGAGGATGCAGGTTACACCATTACCCCCATCTGCAGAAGTCATGGGCCAACAGGCACCCAAACTGTGATCTTTAAACTCAAGCAACTTGTATTTTCAAATGAAATGCAGAAATACACAGACCAGATGTTTTTGTCATTTAGGGAACTATTCCATGTGCACCAGTCTCCTGGTTGTGCCCAGTGCACCAGCACACCTTGAGCTCCAGAACAGGCATCACACCAGGCTGGAGCACCTGGCAGCACTGGGCTCCCCAGCAGCATCCATCTGTCTTGGAGGAGCAATAAAACCATGCATCCACTTTTCATCCTGTCACCTCCCCCACCTCTTGCCAGGTGTCCATCAACCTCCAGCTCACAGAAATCATAGCAATTCAGAGACTGATTTATGAAAGTCAGCACAGTCCTCCTCTACAGGTACACACAAAATTTCTTTACAAATGGCTAAAATTAATTTAAAATATTGCCATCATTATAATGCCAGAAGTATCACAGCAGTATGTGTGGGGCTTTGCAAGAAACAGCAAGAATGAAAGTTAGGCTCTTAAGAAAACATTCCTGAACTCAAGGTACTTCTGCAATCAGAAGTTCATTTTCCTCTTCTAAAGAACAATTACACAGATACAATAAGCCATCTCAAAGAGAGGGCATGACTCCTGCAGAGTAAATCTGTATTCTAGTCTCACACAGTAAGTAAATTCAAACAGCCATGTTAGCAATAGCATATGAAAATGAATTGCTCTCTAGTATCTGTTGTATTTTGTAGTTTTAATGTCAATAAATTTGGATTCATTCAGAGCCAAAAGACCACTCAGACTGGTTGGGAATTTTTCCTCTTGTGTTAAATTAAGTTAATTTGGGGGTTTTGCCCTTCCTGAAAAAAAGAAACCTGTGTTTTAGAATTTGAAGTATTAAATAATTCTCCATTACTGGAAATCAAAAGATTTTGAGATGGTAATCAGCTAGCCTAATGATCTCCTGTGATGCTCAGATTTCAGCCAAGAATTACCTACCTCCATTGGCCACTGCTATCACGGCTCAACAGCCAATCCCAAGCTTCTACTGAACTGTTTGTTTGGAGAACCTAGACACTAATGGGATGGAATTTAGTGTTTTATTATATATATATATAAAAATAAAAAGGCCCACGTCCAAAAAGTGAAAGCACCAAGTGTAGAGTCTGACTGGCTCAGCAAGCACAGAGAGCACAGCCAGACCTAAGCAGCAGCCCTCCTCTCCTTCCACCAACTCCTTATACCTCCTTACTCTGTAGGATCAGTAAGTTCCAGCACCCAGGGAAACAGAATCTTAACCAGACCACCACAATTCTTTGACATTTAATCTAGAACAGCCACACCAGAGATTTCTCTGTGCTTGAAAAGTTTTCTTGCAATAGCTTGAAAAGTAAGTTCTTCATCACAAAAGGACAATTTATCAGTAAGTGACCAGCAGGATACCAAGTTCATGGATTTAAGGTCATGAAATTCATAGTTTCTCTGAAAACGAGCTGATAAAACACAGACCAGATCTGCAAGCAAAAAAACCCCTTCAGATCCTCTCCTCTTGAGCAGAGTTCAGCCTGAAAAAAAAACAGTTAAGATACCACAAGGGTGTAATCCTGCATCTCCCATATCACATGTCTGTGAAGCAGTAGGAGTTGCCCACCCTCTCCCTAGATGACTAACTCTGCAAATATTTCACTGGGATATTTGGAAAGCAAAGTGCATAACAACAGTCTTAAATTTATCCATTCCACAGCATCTGCTGAAAACACAGAATTAATCCACTGGCTGGGAAGCATAACTGTCTGGATCACTCCTTCAACCAGTGACCTCCCTGCCTCTAGCTTTGGCAGGCTGCTCCAGGTCTCTGGAAATGCAGGTGCACAAACAATTGAGATAAACCCACACAACACTGCCACTAAAGAGCAGTTCTCACTTCTCACTGCACTGGTCGGTCTCTCCTTTACACCTCTGCACCCACACCACTTGGGTTTAGCTTGGGCAAAGTGCTAAAAGCTCCTCTTAATTTTTGCTGCCAAAGAAGCACTGGGAGTGACTCCTCACCACCACACCAAGCACATGCTGACACTAGGACTGCACAGAGGAGCAGGGACTGGCAGCAAAAACAACACCTCCCCCAGCATCAACAGCCTTTACATTCCCTTGGCTGTAACACTGAAAAACAACAGATAAAAGCAATGATATGGGACAGTGAAGCACCACTAGAAGGACACTGGGGAAAGGGAGGGGAATGTTTTAATAAACTTTTCAACTTCAGGAAGTCCAAAGCACGCTGTGATAAAATTGGTAACTACAAATTTTTAGGTGAAAAGCTGCTAAAGCCGCCGCATCTTTGATGTACTAAGTCCCTTAAAAAATTGCATCAACTGCTAATTACCTCCTGTAAACATGTTCTCTCTGCAAATTGTCTTGCTTCAACTATCAATTTGGCTTTTCCTGTAGCTTTCTTCTTTCCTTTTCTTCTAAATTGATCTCTTTCTCTTACTTAAGTATTTCTAAGCAACAGCAATGTCACCTTTTCACCTTCTCTTCAATGAACAGTTTGAGCTTTACATCACTTACTAAAATGCTTCCCAAACTTGAATCATTCTTGAAGATTTTACTGAAAACACTCAAAACTGAATGCATTTAGAAACTTGGATATTAACACAGGACATGTCTACTCCTACAGCAAACACATCATTACCAAATACTAAGACAGCATCACCTTAGTATGTTCAGACATGATTTTTCCCAACTTTGTAACTCAAGAACTTTTTAGGTCTTTTAACCATAGAATCAGTAACAAATGCCTTAAAAATCAGATAATCAGACACAGTAGGTAGTAACCTTTTAGACCACTAGTAAATACCACTCAATGCAAGGTAGAAGTAGAAAAAAAAAGTGACATGTGTAACAATATGAAAAACTCTGGATTCATATGTCTGAGGGATAAGTTACAATTAAGAAAAAGATCTTAAAAATTCCAACTCTCCACTTTTATCATCCTCACTCTACTTTAATCAGCCTTTTGTTCCTCCTTATACTCAAAATAAATGAAAACTTAAAGTAATAACATCAGATAGAACATAGGAGATTTTTTTTGCTGCCTCCACTACAAGTAAACAACAGAGATGGCATTTATGAAGGTACAAAGCAACCCAAGGATGGCAAAGGAAAAATATAAAATATGCATTTACACATAAATATTTTACATGGGTGAGATAAGGCCTTTATAGTCAAACTGGGGGTGTTTTCAGGCACAATTTATTACATTTCATGCAACCTGCAGAAGGTTTTCTATTTCATATAAATCCCTGAAGTACCATCTTTATGAATGCAAGCGAAACACATCCTTTCATGTCAATTTTATTTGCCTTAAATTCTGGGTTTGGACACTTTCAAGTCAAAATCAATGTTATACTTAATATACTCTGCAAAAAACAAACAGATCTTTCTTTGTGACTGCTAATAGTAACTTTTATAAACTTTAACATACGAAGTTGGGCTTAATGAAGCCTTAATGACTGATTTTCATAATTGAAGCTGACATAAGAATTTAAAGGACTTTGCTGTATAAACCTGACTTCTAAAGCTCCCAATGTCCACACTGCTCTTCGAGATATGAACCACCTGATTAGACAAGAATCAAAAGATTAGTTCAATGAACTGTTCAAAGGCTAAGAGTTTTCTGAGTAGTGGACTTCTATAGTTAAAACACTTCTCTTGTTCATTGTTATTCTTTTCCTTGTAATAATGGCGTTTAAGATCCTACATCATTTAATTTTTAAAGCCATTAATAGTATCATTCCTTCTATCTCAATCACATAACTGACAGATGAGTCCACTTCAGAAAAGATCCTCACCTGTCTGCTGAGCAGGGCAGTACAAGCCTTCTCCATAAATTACAGAAAGTGGGAATTGCTGTGTTTCCTAAAAGCTCCTAAGAGAGGACCACCACTGCAGCACCAGACATTTCCCCCTGGACAGTGCTCTGGGAGATTTGTAAAAAGCTTCTCTTTAGATCACAGGTCTGCAGTGAATCAGTGATTAAGCACAACTAAGCCAACCAAGCATGGTTTTCCACCACCCTAAAAGCCCTCTCCTCTCCCACTCTTCTTGCCTCAGCTTCTTGGCTGGAAGCTGAGCAGTTCAGCCTCCCACTGCCGAGCCCTGCGCACGCTGCCTGCCAGAACAATGCAACAGGGGTGACAGGCACCTGTCCTGTGTTGGTGGCAGCAAACATCCTTCCAGCAGCAAAGAAAAGCGTGCCCTGCATTGCAAATTTGTACAACGAACATTTACAAATCTGCCAGAGGAGCAGGATACTGGGTCACAAAGCAGGTCACCTGAAAACTCAGCGTTATGCAAAACATGAGCTGTATGCCTTCAAAAGTCATCCAAATTACTTTACTTTTACATAGGAACAATTCTCCTGGGGAGAAAAAAATATCACCTTATTAAAATAATGCAGGCTGCTTAAAAATACTTTAATCTCTTTCAGGTGCACGGAAGTAAACTACACTCTTCCTTTCAATATTACAGATCTGTGGGCCAGAAGCACTGCAGTGCAGGAAAATCTGTATTTATAGTATCCAAAGGACAAATATCCAACTATAACATACTGAGCATCCCACCTGGAAATGTCAGTTGTCTCTGACACCTCCCATATTTTAGAAGCTTTGTTTTACAGCACAAGTTGAGCCAAGAAGGGCTCACCAAGCTGCAGCAGCGCTGGCAGGCATGTGCTTTGTATCTGCCTGCAGACACGAGGAGTATCTGCAGTTCCTGGCCACGTAGGCAGGACTCAGATATTTATACAGCTGCAACACGGAAGAGTTTGAGCTGAGATAGGCAAAGTGAAGAGTTGTGTCAACACATCCACTCAGAGCACGGCAAACACCACCCTGCACAGTGGAGAGGGCTGTTGGAGTGTTGCTGTGGCAAGGTGCCCACTGGCACCAGCAGCAGCCATGCACATTCCCTCCAGTGACTCCACAACGGGCATCCTGGAACTGGCACCTGCACCACCTGACTGGATGGTGTGGGGCTGGTTTGTTTGTTTAACAGAGAACAGGTTGCCTGTCTTTTGCTAAAGCCTCCATCATTCACTCCTGTGCAGGGCAAGGTTAATGATGATAAATAAGATCCTTTCCAAACTGTGTGCCAGGCACAAAGTAAGAAAAACATCAGCAGAGCAGGAAAACGTGACTTAGCTAAGTCAGCAGTGGGATCTTACCAAAAGCTTTCACCCACACACCTAGATCTGCACCTGTGGGAGGGTTTTGGTAAAACACCACTGTTTTTCTGAGGACTGGGGGCAGAGAGTACAGAGATGTTCAGGACCTCCTTTGCTCCTCCTGAACCTGCTATGGAGGGCAGGGTAGACCTGTAATGGGTGTGCTCCTTCCACAGCCCAGCTGGTCACTGAGCCCAATGGCAACAACACAGAATCCTCAGGAGGACACACTGGAAAGCCACTCTGAATGACTTCTGACAATACTGACATACTTCCCTACACATTTAAAAATTTGTAAAGCAGAAACAATTAGTTCAGTCTTAATTCAAATATTCTTTAGTAATGCTGTCCCACACCATCTGAGAAAGCTTCTTGCATTGTATTAAAGACATGTTGTATCTCCTATTATTTATACCACCTGATGTCCATACAGTGTTTTTGCAATTCATTATATAAAGATAACTACTAATTTGTCAGCAGTACAGATATTTTAAGATTTTGACAAGAAAGGCTTCCTTTGCAAGCAAGTACAGTTTATTTTAGCAAGCATCAATACTGTGTCAAGCTCTGCTGTAAAAATCAAAACTGTCCCAAAAATGTGCATCCTAACCCAGCTCACTAAATTCCATGGAACATGCTGAAATCCACAGCAGTTTATAGCTGCAGCATTATGCATTTGACAGTTTTATTTGTGTAAGAGTTTATGCTTTCATTATGTTCTGTCACTTGCTACATGGAATTTGTGTTTAAGAGGATTCCACTGTATCATATCTAAGAGGTTTACAACAAAATCCAAATAGCTGAACTCATGGATACACCACGTCACTAGATTTAAGGGCTCTCAGTAACTCCTTCTCCATTAGCCATCATTTTTTGAGGAGACTCATCTACAAACAATACACAATGCTACAGAAAAGTTACCTTCAAGACTGATTAAATGAAAAATCAATACACAGTATTATTACACCTGCCTTACCATCCTTCTGTCATATATAAAAACCATAAGAAAACAGTTTTCACATATTTATTCACAGGTCTTAAAAAAGAACACAGAAGCACATTTCCTTCCAAGCCCACCAGTTAATTAAGTGTGCCAGGAGCTGAACAAGCAGCAGAACTACAGTTGCCAGTAAAACCATGTAAACAACTAGTAACTGAGGAGCCAAGAACCAGAGTAAACAAGACTCACAATAGAGACAGAATCTCCTGCACACACCACCATGGGTGCTATTTAACTTTTATAAAAAGGGAGGGGAGCAGAAAGCAGGCTAAATATGGAACATGTCAAGAGCAGCAAGGCTCACAGGCTATGGCAAACCAAGCTACATGGTTGCATCTAGCAAATCTACTCCCTGTGGCTAGGGAGGCTATTTTACCACTGTACACAGATGTTCCTCACAAGGCTTCTACTTCCAGTGCAGCAGCTGGGGAAAGACACCATCTTCAGCAGTACATAGAGTGATTATGTTCAGCCACCCTCACTCAGTCATCCCAACTGCAAATACCTCTTCCTTCAGAAAGAGTATTTATGGCCTGTAACTTTTATTTTTTCTTTTTTGCTCCAACTGACCTTATCATTCCTTCTGCTGCTAAATTAGACAGCTCTTCACCAGAAATTCCCCATTCCTGCAGATACTTGAATGCTGATGGTAACATAGTTATCTCTGAACTTTCTTGGAAATAAGGAACAAAGAGTGAGCACAGAAGCTCTATAGACCTCAATGCCATATTGCACTTCTTTAAAACTCTTCCAAATTTTTAACACATTTTCCAAGAATAAGTGCAAGAACTCCACAGCATTAAAAGAACTCACTTTTACAACAGCCCCCTTTCAGGTAACACCATCACCTCTTTTCACCTGCACCTATCTCACAGTGCTCACAGGAGGCAATCAGGGCTGCCAAGGTGGAGATCAGGCTCAGCTGACAGCTCGCCATACATCCTGCTCCAATGGAGCAAGTGCTGTGCTTTACACCACTCCCCAGGCTGTAATCTCTGCAAATCCACTTGACAGAAAGCTTCTCTTAACTACAGACGATTTCAGTAACAAGTTATTTCCATCATGTAACTGTGATCTGCGGTGGAAAAGTCAAGCCAAGCTTATGTCACAGCTTGTGTTAATTTCTGCTAATGAGAATCCCAACAGTTGCAATAAATGGATCCATCAATAAACTGAGAAATAAAATACTGAAATTACTTCTATGAAAACAACCTTCAAAGTGTTAGAGGAAGTCTGCAATCCACAAAGTAAAGGCTGTCCTCCAGAAGACACAAGTTTCATGCAAGAACCAGGACACATGTCAGTACATCAATGTATCAGAGAAGCAGTAGAAACTGAAGTTTCAAGATTCACCTTGTGCACTGCAGAGATGTCTGGAGAGGTATGGAAAACTTTTCTATTTAACTAGGAAAGACCAGCCAGTCTCTACCATGAGGGAGATCCTACCATAAAGCATAAAATACATGTTGGACATTATATTCTGGGCCTAAAAAGTGTGAAATCTCCAGGGATCTATCTAAGGGAAGGAGAGGTAGCAACTTGTGTCTCTAGCCACTAAATCTTTTATCTGACCTTCACCAGTGCAGCTCCTCACTGGCTTCAGCCAGGACACACAGCTGATGCACATTTCCCAGCACAGGGCTCCCATGGAGTTCCGTGTGCTAGTCAGAGCCCTGGATCACACCAAGTTGCATGATGGCCAACCTCACAGAAGTACCCATCTACTCCATCTCTCACCTTCTCCACTGCCTCACCACATAGAAGGACCAACTGAACTGGGAGCCACAGTAGGTTACAAAACATGACAGCATTCTCTGGTCCAGCTGCAAGGTGCAACACTGTGAGGAACAGTGATGCCAATGAGAACCTGGAGGAACTAAAGCTCACCCATGATCTGTTGCCTGCCAAGCATGACCATAAAATTAACCCTCACACATCAAAAGACTGACCTCACTGTGCACTGTGTTGGACTAAATAAGGTATGAGGTTCAAGATAATGTAAGGCAAACATGTTCCACAGAGGTGGGAAATGTAGGCTAAATATAGACAGAGAAAGTGTGGGTTTTTACTGCATCTCTGTGCAAGGAGTAAACAGTCTCAGCTAGCACTAATGATCTTCACTGGTGAACTTTTACCCACTTCAGCTGATGGGAGTTGCATTACAAAACAAAATACTCCTAGAAAAGGTGTGGATCTGTAAAAGTCAACCACTTCAGTGTTATTAAATATTCATAAGGCAAGATTTAGTGGATGAGACTGTTCACGTACTCCGAACGTGCAATATGGATGGCAACTGGGACTTGGCACACTAAATGCAAGGCTCCAGCAAATTTTTGCACTTTTGCAAATTCCATCCTCAGAAACTGCATATAAAGTTTAAGACACAGAAAGAGCAATAAAGCTAGTAACTGAATTTGCAGAGCAGTATATCTGATCTAACCCTCATGTCAAAGGCACAGGCTTTTCAAAGCATATTCTCTTCAGCCTGAAGCTTCCCAGTATTACTTTTATGCCTTTAATTTGCTCTATTTTGTTAAATATAAGCAAAGTCAAGATCTGATTATCTAGGAAAAAAACTCAAGAGTGAAGCCTGAAAAAAATTTTAAGAATTTTGTCCTGATTCTTTCCTCTCATGCAGGTACAGATCTCAATGACAAGCTTACCTGCATTACCAATGCTTGATTTAGCTGTCAGAAGCCTGCTATTTCTTCCTCCTGCGTTCTTCTTGTAGCATAATCATCTAAAAAGCCTTTTAAATATTCACCTATTGATCTGCGCCACTCATTTATTTCATTAATGACATACTTGTAGAAGTTTTTCACTGTTACAAATAAACAGGCATCTAGCATTTTAAAGCATCAGTACCAAATTTCCCAGAGTACGCAGCCCAATTCAGGAGTTTTGCTGAGCCTTTTTAGAGTGTTTTTTTGCATTCAAGAACTACAGATTCCTTGTATCAATCCCAAAACTGGGTCACCTAAAAGCACTTATGAAGCATTTAGCAAGCACTACCAAGCAGAATTACATCCAACCCATGCTGTTTCATGAGTAATTGAAACAGCTAGGAAGCTTAAACATATAACATTTCATCAGACTGTTGTTGAAAAGACATTAATACTCATTTTTCCCTCAGTGGTCATGTCATTTCTTCCCCTTTACTTCATCTTCATAAATCCACTAGAGCCTAAATGCAGAAGAGTAGATTTAATCAGATAGCCAGAGATGCACAATTAACTTTTCTCTGTGTCACTTCATGATTTAGTGACATGATGCTGTGAGTGGCAGAAATGAAAAAGAGAGAATGTGGAAGCAGGAGGGAAGTTATTTCGTTTTAAATAAAGACAAAAAATTTCTCACCTCAGCAATAAAAACAGCAGCTGAGGCTCCAGTTTCTAAAACTGTTTTCACAACAATTCTTTCTGTAATACAAATCACTACCAAGGTGTTACCCAGACTTGTTTATGGCGCTTCTAAATGCTGATACAAATGAATATGAGAAATGATTCAATAAGCCCTTCTGTCAAGGTTACACAGCAGAATAGATAATTTCTTCATGCTCCTCAATGAAACATTGGCATGAGACATCAGTCCAAGCTGGGAATCTTCTTCAGTTAACACCAAGACTTTTCCAGCTTATCTTCCTCTTCCAAACACTTCAAATTGGTTTCATCAAAGATTCTGTTCAAATTTTAAGTGGGTTTTGAGAGTCTCAGTCAAACAAGTGTGCACAGAACATACACTTGAAAGATTTAGGAAAGGTGACATTTGCCTCATGCAAAATTCTGTTTCATACAACATGATGGCAGCTACTGCCATCAACAAAAATCTGGGAGTTATCATGCACCTTTTCTTGACATTTGAGAGTCACCTGGTGGCTGACAATAAAATGCTGATTTATGATCTGTAGATTTAAATTTATTGGAGGGCAAAACTCCCCTTAGGCAGACATTGAGACAGCATAGCATACTTGTAATCTTCTGTAGTCTCTTGAGAAAGCATATTCTAGAAGTTGCAAAGGCAAATCTGTGTAGGCTTGGCACTCTCATATGCAATTTCCATTTAAACTAAGATTATGAAAGATAATAAAATGCCATTTTAAAAGCTTGGTGTTTTCCCTAACAAAATGGATGCCACTTTATTACAGAAGTAGAGTTTTTCTGTGGTTTTAAGAAGAAAATTAAGCACAAATGCCTGCTGAGTCTCCCATCGCTTCAGTGCCCTTCTAAGAAAACTGAGTTATTGATAAAACAGATGTGCTGGCTTTGGTTTGCATAGACATAATTTTCTCCACAGTAGCTAGAACGGGACAGTGCTTTGGATTTGTATCTTGATAATCTGGAGGTGTTTCAGTTATTGCTGAGCAGGACAATGCCCAGTGTCATCACTTTTTCTGCTTCTCACATCACCTCACCAGCGAGGGGGCTGGGGGTGCACAGGAATTGGGAGGGGACACAGCCAGGACAGCTGACCCCACTGACCACTGGGATATTCCATGCCATGCTCAGCCTATAAAGCTGAGAGAAGAAGGAAAGGAGGCTGTTTGGACTGACACAAGTCACAGTTATGCATGAGAGAGCTCTGCTGAACATTAGCCTGCCCAGAGGAAGGGGTGAAGGAATTACCCTGTTTTGTTGTTTGTACGTGCAGCTTCTGCATCACCTATTAAAATCTCTTATCTCAACCCACAAATTTTCTCACTTTTCCTCTTCCAATTCTCTTCTTATCCCCCCACAAGCGAGTCAGCAAGCAGTTCTGTGGGGCTGAGCTGCCAGCTGGAGTTAAACCACAACAGCAGCACTGAGAGCAGGATTTGCACCACTGGAAAATTTTACTGTGCTTCTGAGCAAAGAAATGTCTTCTCATTGTAATAAAAAGCTTTGAGGTGTGAATGTTTAAAAGGATGCTGTGAAACAAGTTGTATAATTGTTAAGTATTTCCAGGAAAAAAAATCCCCCTCAAAATATTAAATTCTGTCTCTGGAAACTGAATATACAATCTAAGTGAAATTCTCCATGGTAGTGATTTTACAATTTCCTAATAAGGATCATTTAAATCTATAGAAATATCCTTTTCTTCTGGAAGAAGAACAGTCTGCTACATGTAAAAATTATTGACTCGATGCAACCTACCTAAATTACACAATTAAAGTCAAATGCCTCTTAAACAGAGATAAAATAATGTGAGTGGCCTTTTTTAACTTAAAACCAACTTGGATAGCAAAGCTCAGTTGAATTCTTCAGAACTGCAGTTTCTTAGGTCAGTGCTGTGGCCAGGTTGAGTTCTGCTTTCCATGCCATGTCAGAGCTTGTTGCTAGATCCCATAAGCCCATTACTCAATATCTCCCACTGATACACCCACCTGACTGCATATTGCCCTGTGATCTAGTAGGATCCTTCCACCATTTCCTCTCCTACCTCTCAGAAACCTCAGAGCACACCAGGAATGAAGATACCTCTCTTCTCTGGCTGTTACTCCTGTCCCCCAGATCTTCAGCTTCAGGTGGACTCAGGAAGGGGGTGTAGGAGAAGGCAACCTGAGCTGAACACAGGTGTGAGGGTAGAGGATGCAGACAGACAAGAGCAGAAGATGAGACAGGGATAACAGCAAGAAAGAACTGAAAGACACAGTGAGAGCCACTAAAAACAAATCCAACATTGATGAATCTCATTAGCCCTGAGCTGCTCAGCAAACAGCTGAGAACCACACTGACCCAAGCAGAACACGATTTATTATCACCTGATAGCATGATTGGAAAGCAAACGTTATAAAATACTAGGAGAGAGCATGTTACCTTTACAAACTCAGTAAAAAACCTTAAAATGCAGCTATAGACCAGAAGGAGCAATGTTTCTTCTTTATCAAAAAGTCAGCAAAGGTGATTTTGTTACAATAGCCAAGCAGCAAGAGGTTCAAGTAGACCACATACAGGAGAAAATTTCAAGTAGAAACCACAACTAGACGCTGAAGCGAGTCCAGATGAAAACAGAAAAAAACAACTTTTACCTTTCTAATGTTCTCAGTGGTAGATTAACTAACTGAACAGGATTCTCCCCCTCTCTATAACTCCACCTTGAGCTACATATCTTTTAAGAAATTTTGTCTTTAAAAAATCAGAGTTAGCACCCCAGAACAGATGAAGTGTGTTGGTTTGCAACAGACAGAAAAATCAGATAAGGCATCTAACAACACCATCCTACCTTAAAGTCCATGGCTGAAGGATAGAAATCTACTAATGCTGTTAGTTAATCTTTGTTCACCATGAACTGTGAACAGCTCTGATTCAACCCTGATGACAATGTGCACAGGATTTAGTGTACTGACTTGTAGAAGAACTGTTCCTTTTCCTCCAAACTTACTTTCACTGTAAATCAAGAATTACAAAGCATTATTCCTTATATTGCATGCAAAAAATACCTAAAACAAAAAATTTAAAGGCAAATGAGAAAAAAAAAGACACATTCTGGAATCAGAATAGCCCAGCTTTTTTCCAGATGTTTCCTGACCTAAATGCATTTCTAGGTGCAATTTCTTTCACAAAATCATAGATCTCCTGTAGTTGTGGTGTTTAGGTGGGACAAAAACTAATTTTCATTCATGCCCTGGATGCCTCAGTGATGATTTCTGAGCCACAGGTTTAAGTGGTTTGCTAGGTCTTGGCACTCCATGGGGAAGTGGCAGCTTCTCTCCACTTCTACAAGAGCTCTCTATCTCATGTTTGCTGTCTTGGATTTTTTCTGTCTCCCTACTAAACTTCAGGGTGTGTTTTGCAGTAAATCATATGAAATCCATATATATTGGTATTGCTGTGTAAGTAAGGAAATCTATTTTGAGACCTCTTCTGTCCTTCTGTGTATGGAGTGGCTGGAGCAAGGGAACTTTAGGAGATCAGTTCTGTGGTTTCTCAGGCAGTATAGCTGCTGTGTTTTTACTGCATTCAGTGTGAGCAGATGTCTGGGGAGTCTCTTTGACCTTGCTTCTGGGCAGCTTATAAATAGGGAATCGAAATAAATTATTTCTTCAATTGTCATTGTAAGTGAGATATTAAACAGGAAATCTACAGTTTCTGAGAAATGCAGTGAAGGGTGGACAGTAAAAGGAAAACTAGTGAGGCGAGAAGAGATTAGGAGCTCAGAATGTTACTTGGGTAAGGGTTTTGAATTGGAGCAGCAAAACGTCTGAACCTGGCATATTTTTAATGAAGAAAGATCTGTTTATGATGACAGGATGACTAGGGAAGAAAGACCCTTAGATCTCAGTGATGTGTGAGTCAGAAATTTCTGGCACTTGGAGAAGCACTCCTTGCTCAGCTCCTATCCACTGTTCTGCTTTCTCTCTTTCAGTGACCATGCAGTTGACTGAGAGGCAAATCTAAGCAGCACTTGGTCCAGTTCTTAAACAGGACACCTCTCACTCTTACGTCTCAGCTGTCCTGGTGAACATTAACTCGTCTCCTGAGTTCTTAGTCTGCAGACTCAGCCAAGGGACAAAGAACTGAATAACCCCTGAAGAATGAACTCCTTTGTTGCCCACTGAGGCATAGCTGTGGCATTGTTTTCACCACAGGCAGGACAGTGAGTAATAGCGTTGCAGCTGCTTCACTGAGCTCTGTGCTGGAGAATACTTTAGTCTCCTTGGACTTTTCTTTCCAAAACCATTCACGTGTGGAAAAAGATGAAATACATTTGTAAGCAAGACTTCATTTTTTTTTTTCTTAAGTGTAGGAAAACTGAGAGTTGTACTGAAAAAAATAAACACATTCAGACTTTGCTCTGTAGAAATTTGAAGGTATGTGGCAAGGAGTCAGCACTAACTTTTTTCAAAGTAAATTTTCAAAATATGGATGGAGCTTTCTTTTCATCCTGTGTTCTGCATCTGGTGGTACTAGTTTGGGCAGAAATTTACCTCTGTTCATCAAGGAGGCAGTCCTTACCTAGGCAGCATTTAGCACTGCTTCATCCTCAAAGCCCAACACGGAGCAGACTGCTCATTACATTGCCTCAAAGCATTTACCTCACAGCTTTCCACTTTTATGTTTGATATTTAGTAGCACCAGCTACCTTCAAATATGTTTTTGCATTGCTCTCTATTCAGTCTGCCAAGAACTCTTGTCCAGTAGCATTTAAGCTACCTTTTAAGTGTAATTTAGACATAATTATCCCACCAAGATTGTATCTATTGACAGCAAAACTGTATTAATCAAGGACTCCTTTTAACATACTTGCTCAAGTGGATTCTTCTCTGTTTTGCCAGACTCAGTTTTATATGATGAAAGTGATAAGTATTCAGTGTCTTTGCATAGTGTGGTCAGCAGTGATCAAAAAAGAAAACAATTTTATTAATTACTTTGAGATGAAAAGAAAACAAAGACATAATTGCATTTTTGTCTTAGTCTGTGGTGAGTCTTGTGCTCTGAACGATGGTTAGTTTTTAGTCCTCAATCAAGGGAAAGAAAATTTCAGAGAAATGGAGCAAGGATGACCAGCTGTCTTCCCAGATCTTCTGCAGGAAAACGTGGAGGAAAGGGAGATCATGTTAAACTTGACTAAGTCCTAACAGAGAGCAGAAGAGTAAAGAATTGAGACACTTTTTTTCTCTTCCTCACATAAGGACAGATCACCATCACGTTTAAGATTAAATACTTCATCCTGCATGTAGCTTAAGCTGTGAAATGTGTTTTTTTAACAAAGAGCATTTGACATCGATCAGTGTTGTCATATCATGCCACTATCACCAGATTGTATTTGGAAGAGGAATGCTGCTCCTAATTTGCAGAGCATCATTAAATCATCTTTGTCAAGTAACGGATTTATTATTGATTTCAGGCTCCTAGTTAGTTTAGAGAATTGTATCTTTGTGCTTCACCTTTCTTCATCCTCAGAGGATATAATGCCAGTCTGCAAATTTTGTGAACCAGTTATGTTAACAGAACATTGGGTTGAGAATTCAGTTCAGTATTCAGTTCAAGCACTGAGAAGCTAAGCGCAAGTTTCATCTGTTTTATTTACTGACTGTAGGAGATCAGTGGAGGAGAGGTTGGATTGCTCAAGTAGCTAGATCTGAGAAGACATCTCCTATAATACCTGTGAAATCACAGGTATTTCACCTGTGAAATCTTGTCTGTAATCAGGACAGGATGGGAGATGGAAGGGAGGTGTTTCTCAGTTTCACCCTTCCAGACAGCTCAAGGAGAGGAAAGTGGTACTCTCAGCTGCACAAAAACTGACATTTACCCATGTCCAAAGGTGCTTGGGCTTTTAGTACCAGAGCAAATGCCTTAACTACATACCAGATGACACAGCATCTGGTATGACCAAACTATTTTCAGGTTCTAGATACCAAATTATATTATTTTTCCTCAGTCAGACACACAGGGTTATTGCTTCTCCCCTGTATCCCTACTTTCAGTAAGCGAAGTCTGAGGAAGAGCAAAAATACTATGTTGAAGATGACAATATAAAAAGGCTAAGCTCACTGCTAACCACCAGTTAAGAAAAACAGAGATACAAGTGCCTGGACTTGCCATTTCTCTTTGCTGCCTATTTTGTAGGTATGCTCTAATTCATCAGCAGTCTGTTTAGACTGTCTTGTGCACACCACTCTTCATCTAATAAGTAGCCATCCAAGCCACGTTCTGCCAATTTTCCCAATTCGCTTATGTCGCCCACTCCTCTTGCACAGGCAGCTGCTAAATCCTCAGCGCCAACTCAGCTGAAAATTACAAACTCCTTCTGGATAGCACTGCAGGTCACTTAGAATTATTCTTCGACTGTAACAGCAGTCTTATAAAGGAGGAATTGAAAATAATTCAATGTTTTGTCATTCAGGTTTATTCTCACATTTCTGTGGTAACCCTTCTTGAATTTACTTAAAATATATGGTAATTTTTAACTACAGGATTGGACAACAGAAAAGCAGGATGAATCATTCTGGGTATTTAAAGCCTACAATCAGACAGCTTGAGTCTCCCTTGTATTTTGCCACAGTTCTCAAGCCAAAGTTTTACTTCCTACTTATCAGCAGGCACACTTTCACAGGGAGCATTAATTCATTTGAACATGCAAAACACTTGAAGATTTTGGAATTTTTCATATACTACAAAGCTTTATATAGGGCCATGTTCTTCCCTCTACATTGATTTTTGCTTTCTTTGTAACCGCATACTCTGAATTAGAGGGCATTAGAGCTAAACTGGGAAGATAGCACATGTGTATAAATATATCATGCAAAAATAAAACTGGGCAGATGCATAGAAAACACCCTGCAGCATGTATTACCCTTGTTTTCCTCATCACTGCATGGGCAACACATGTCTACTGGTACAGTACATCAGAAGCCAGGACCGCTCTCAGGGATAAACAGGCCACAGTGTTGGAGAGAAGATGCTGTGGGCAAGTGTGTCCTTTCACTATAGATGCTCTCCAGTAAGCCACCAGCAATCCTATGTTGGAGCAATGCAGAAAGTAGCTTTTAATTTGTACTGCCTGTAACTTACAAGATGACACAGTTACAAAATACTCAGTTTGTATAAACAGCCTCAGATCAAGCAAAGCTTGCTGGAGAGTTGTCTCAGGTTGGATAAATCCATGATAGCAATCCATGTTTCCTGCTGTTTGTTGTTTTCTTTTTTTTTTCAGCACAGCTTTGAAAAATATTACAGTACCAGCAACTTACATACACGTAACACTCTAGATTTCTGTTAACACTCAAGCTGTTGCTTTATTATGCTCCACAAAATGAGCTTCTCGAAGAATTCAAGACATTACTTCCTGTACACACAGAAACAACAGCAACCATGTAACTGTTACATAAGAGCAGAATTCCAGCCATGTCGTCCAGTGGTTCAGTCTATAGCTGTATCTTACAAAAGCCAAGTCCACAACTCCACAGCCCATCAAAACAGTTCATCTTGATCAAACACACAGTCATGTCAACTAGACAGCAACAATGAACAGCCTCCATTGATTCAAATGATGTAACATTGAACTGCACATCTCTGCTTTGAGTTCTGTATCAAAATCCATCTCAAATATGAAAATTTAAATGCAAATATTAAATTATGCATCCCCAAAGGAATCTTGAAGTGCAGTTCCTGAACTTTACAACCATGTTAGTGGATTTCCCTTTATTCCTCCCCTACTGAACAGCTGCAACTTCACTGTCTTCCTCTTCTGCAGCCAGCGCAGAACAGCTGTGATAACCCCCTCTGAATGCAGGATGTAACACCTACCTGCCAGGTGACAGGTGCCACAGTGCAAGAAGATTAATACAGTGAGTCCATTTACAGGGAAGCAAAGTCACCATCAGCCAAATGGAGCATCAACAGCTGACCAGGCTTAGCCATTAGTACCGATGCATGCATCTGCACCTTTCACACACGCATAAATGTTTATGTTAAGGGCTACTGGGGGATAGATAGATAGATCTTCCTATAGTGGCAATAGATGCATGCCTGGGCAAACAGGCTGTCATAGGATGATCCCCTTCCTGGGCAACCTGGCATCCTCAGGATGCTGAATTCTCAACAGCAGCATCACATGAACCTTTCCAAGCCCTGCTGCTACCACTCCAGCAAATACATGCCTGAAAGATATCTAAGAGTCTTTTAAGAGAACTAAGGGAATAGAAAAACCCAATCTGGGATAAGAAGTCATGAAGTAGGAAGTAAGAACCAAGATTACACAAAGCATCAACCGAACAGCAGGTATCTGAATCTGCCAGGCTAAGATCAGCACAAATCAACACAGCGCCTATAGACAGAAATACTGACGCATTTTTCCTCAACTTCAACACAGAATAATTCTCACCTGGAGTTACCTATCACCCTGACACAGACTGACTCATGGCCCCAAGGAGTCTAGAGGAACTACAGAACAATGAAGAAGAATAGGATCAATTTTCTCTCTTCACTTCAACTTCTGGAACACTACCAAGCAAAAGTCAGCTAAGCCTGCTTGTTATTCAGTTCAGCAGACATTATCTGATTCCCTGTTATCGGTCACTACACTACACCTACACTTCTTGCCACACTCAAGATATCTTCTCAAATCTCATCTTCCAGCAACTATAACATATGTGATGTACCCTGTTGGCTGAGCAAGGCTTTCCTCTGAAATAGTCAAACATAGGATGAAAGACAAGGAGAGACTTCTTTCACTAAAATTTGGCAGATGAAGACAGCAAAAATCATCCTCTGAAGTTCAATATGGCTATGACCTTACTGTTTTCTAAACCACTGCCAACAAAGTACCTGTTGAAACAAAGACACTCATGTAAAGTGGGAAAAAGGAAAAAAACCCAGGAGTGCATGATTTCAACCTTTTCCATCTGGACTGCCCTTCTCTATCACTCTGTATAAGCTTCTTCACTTCTGTGTCACAAGACCCCAGAGTCCAAGATGTTTTTTGCTCTACTGCTCATGCATTCCCCTGATTATCTCCTACTGGCCAAATGAAAACAGGAGAACTTGCACTGTCAAAAACATTGCCACCAGACCATCTGCAGGACCTCAGCTCTCCAAAATTACTTAGTTACATTAGTGTCCTTTGTACCTGAGGCCTGAATACAAAGTTACAGTATGAGCTGCCAAACCATGTGGACTTCAGCTTCTCCTGGTATCAAACTGGCTTCCCCACACTCCTCTAAAATGTAATGTCAGCATGAAAAAATATTACACAGGAAGAGCTGTACTCTTATTACGATGGAAAGTTTTGCTTTCAATTGCACTACCACAGTGAAAACACACAATTAGTAACACATCCTGCAGATACTGTTAAGGCGTGTGGTAGTGAAAAGAAAACTCAATTTGAGAGAGTAGCCCACAGCAATGAAGACTGCAGGAAAAGCATTGTACCTCCACCTCAGCAACCTGTAAAGTCACTGGACAGGCTTTTGCCATAAAAAGTATGGCAGAAAGAACTGGGCCTACTGTTCCAGCAGACACTATTCCACAGTGAGAGTTGGTTTTACCAGCTCTGCTAGTATAGTGATTATCCCACATGAAGGGCAGCTACCACAGGGACAGACCAAAAATCCCCATCAACAGAGACAAGTCTTAACCCTGCTTCAGCCTCAAAACTGGAATGGAAACCCAGGAACCTAACTTGCCTGAGGAGCAGAGGGAGTTTACTCCTTATATAAGAAAGGTTTTCTGTAACCCATGTAAAATCCTCAGCTGTACTCAGGAATCACATAAAAAAACAACACTGAAAGCTCTCAAAATGTAATTCCCATTCTACATGTGAGACACTAAATCTCTTAGATTTTCCAGAGACACCAGCATCACACCAAGCACTGCCCAGGAGACATGGTTCCTTCCAAGCAGGACATCCATGAAGCAAAAGCCATTTCCACTCACACATAAGCTGCCACTGATCCTGATGCATAGACATCATTGGAAATATTTTTGCAGGATTTTGTAAGGACAAAGCACTATGCAGTATTTCCTAGTTGTAATCTTTTACATTATAGAAGGGGTCCTCAAACTGGCCTTTTTTCCTGTATTTTAACAGTGCTGTCATGAGCTGCTTAAGTGATCAAACAACCACTAAAGACTACAAGCAAACAGACCACAGCATGAACAAGCAATGCCCACTTCAGAACACAGAAGCAAGGCACTCACTTATCCCTGATGAATTATGAATTGCTTTACGCTTACAGAATGTTTCCTGAAAATTTTTAACATTAAAATATAATATTATTCTCCCCATTATACAGACAGTCAGAGACTGAAATAAAACATTTCAGGTCAATCAGTTCCTGTGGCAATCAACACCACTAAAATTTAGGACCACCATATCCAAGCCATGATGGTAACTGACAGTCAATGAATGCTGATCCTCATTTGCTCATGAGATGGGCAGAGGGGCTGGTTTTGCCAGGCACAAGCACCATAATGCCACACTATAATCCTAAATGCCAAAGAAGCCAAACCTGCAGAGGCAAGAGGCAGCAAGCCAACAGGGCCCATGCTTGTTTCAATTCTTGCTTTGCTCTAGCAAACATCTGACACTCAACAAGAAGAATGGTGGGATCCTGTGGAACCACTCATCTTGCCTTTTTTTTTTTTTTTTCCCAGTCCCTCAGTTCCACAAGCCTTACAGCTATTTCACCAAAGACAGTTTTGACCTGTCACTCAGAGAGTTCAGGAAACCAAGGAACTAGTAATTTATAATATGCTAATCTCCAAGTGTTTTATCTGCCTATCTTTGGACATCCAAATAGCCCATTGCTCTCCCTTTTTTATTTCCATGTTCTTTCTGCTGCCACAGGGATGGTCTCAGGCTCCATCCCAGCAACAATTGTGTGTTACACCTCACTACTTCAGACCCCCCCCCAGGACACCACTGTGAGAGGCTCCTTTAATTTATGTGTCAGTGGAAGTTCTTGTGAATGTCCCACATGCCAGATTGACACCAAATTCAAATTAGCAGACCTGCCAGCAAAAGTTAATGCAAGAAAATACTAAAAGGAGAAGAAAAAGTTTTGGGTTAGGCTATTTTTGTTTGTGATTTGGCATTTTTTTGAACAGACATTTAATACACATCATCAACCAGCCACACATAGAGGATGTTCTCCTGCTCCATGTAGTGGCTGCAGACACATTTAGGAAAGGATTTTGATATGCTCATTCAAACCATCCAATTTTCTGAAAATCAACCATGGTCTCCCCCATTTTAAATCAGATCTTTCCCTACTAAGAGGAAAAACCTCCAAAATGGATGCATCTACACCAGCAAGTTGCATTACATCAGTTAGTACGAGGAACCACACCTTTTACCAGGCAGTGACTTAAGATAGCTTAGTTTTATTCTGCACTCAGCTGAAAACTCGATGTCAAGTTATTTAGTCTACCAGATTTCCTGTATATAAGAAGTAGGGCTTTGATGATTCTATTTCCACAGGAATTTATTAAGGATAAAAATCCATCAATAACATCTCTTATAACAGCCCATATTGCTGCTGTATCTAAGCACCTGCATGGACACCTGGACAGATAAGGTCTTGTACAACATCTTCATGAGAAAGCAACAATTACAAATCTTTCAATGCATCAGAAGGGGCTGTTTCAGGGCTGTAAAATTCCACCCAGAAACAAGATATTGGCTATGCTGAACAAGTGAGACAAGCAAAATAACTTCCTAGCAAACAGCAACATTAACTCAAATTTCAGATGATCTCACTAGCCCAGGACGATACTGAGGGACAGAAAACAGCTGGGAAGTCTCCTCAGTTTTCAGAAAATGGATTATTGTATAGAGTCGCAGTAGGGTTTCACTACGGCAACTACAAAATCCAGGCTTTTCTCCCTTGCAACACTCGATGCCATCCCACACAAAACGAAGTAAGTCCCTTGGATATTGTTAATGCCTTGCCCATACAGCAGCAGTGGGGCACCACACCTCCCAGGCTTGGGACACATCACCTGACAAATGCTGAGAACAACTGGTAAGGCTCTGTTCCAGTGACTTGTGGTCACTGATCCCCTGAGACCATCTGACCACTTGCTGGACCAGCCAGTCCAGCAGACAGGCCAAAGGACCAATGGAAAGAAATCCCACATTCTCCTTCCCCAGCTTCAGTAACCAGGACCTTCCTGCTCACACAACAGGTCTTTATTAAAGCCACGAGTGGGCAGTTTTCTGTAATGAGTGCCATTTCAAAGAGGATATGCTAACCAGAAACAAGACACTCTTGTTTCAGAGAAAGAATTTCTGCACATTTAATTAATCAGAAATGACTACTGTGCTTACATCCTACCTTAATCTGCATTCACTTCAAGCATAAACAAGACCCAGCTTTCCAAATTAGCACAGGCAAGCATGGCAACCATCTCTGGACATCAGTTTCTTGAAAATACTTGCCCAGCTCACCACAAGGATATTATGAGTCTAAACTAGTCTGTAATATGCATCCAGATCTTTTGATAAAAGCTACTTCAGAAGTTATATTAAAAATATTAACCAGCAACTTTAATAATCATCCAGACCAACTCAAATCTTCCTAAAGGATCTTCCTTTCCACTGTGAATTTTAACTATGTATATTTCTTGCTTATTCTTTTACTTAGTAATTTTCAAAGCCAAAGAAATTAGAGACTACCATGATGTTCTTAGTTTTTACATATACAGCACCACACACAGCATGTACCATAACACACTTAAATGCACTAACATCATCAAAATCTGACACCCACCCATAATAAATGGCCAAGACCTTAAGTTCTGTAACAGCAAGGAGTACCAACAACACAAATTATAGCGATCATGGTTACAGGTTTTATTTTGTATGTATTTCAAATTATCTTGATTTATATACACATTTATCTAAATTTTATTTACAAAAAACAAAGAAAAAAAGTCAAAGAAAATAATGTCATGTTTGTGCAAAACCTCTATTTTCTTCCCAGCACAATTTCTATTCTTATCAGTTGTCAAGTGGATTAACAGTTACTATACACTCACTTTTCTTACCACTGCTGTCTGAGGGCCATGCCTATTGTAAATAACCACCAGCCAGAGCCCTTGTATTTTCTCTTCAATCATGCATATTACCATTTTTATAAAATATTATTTGCTTAAACACTGAAGTATTTCAAGTTTGTTCCCTTCTGTGAAAAGGCAAATTAAGTGAATGCTTGGTGGAGGAAAGGGACCTTTAATAAACATCTGATTTGCTGCTGGATGGTGTTTCAGATTATATTTAAAACACATCATGTTTTGTTGACACCTCCCTGCACACTTGCTGGTATAAAGCCCAGCAAGAATGTGACTATGGCAACCGCAGGAGGATATTTATATGTCTATGCATATGCGTGCATGTGTGCGCTCACAGAAATACACACACACTCACACACACAACCCTGAACTGACTTAATTGACCATCAACAAGGTTTTCTCAGCTCTCATTTTCACAGGAACATGTAACCATGTCTAAGCAAATGGGCAGAGGAGGCAGCATTAACTTTTCTATGATGAAAATCTTCCAAGAAAAAAGCCTGTAAACCTACCAGCATTTACAGAGCATACACAAACACATGCTCACTTCAGAATGCTTTAGCTACAAACAAAAAAGAAACCAAAACGTAACGTCTGCAGGCACAAATTCAGTGACACCATCAAAATAAAAGGTATTTCATTTGAAGGATTTTTTTTTTTTTTTTTGTCCCAGGGCTTTTTACCCACAGAACTAGATCTTCACTGGAGCATGCTGTTTTACAAGAGATCCAGACCCTCCTCTTCTTCACCAACAGTCCCATTCCTCCTCCTCTTTGAATACAGAACATGCAAAAGTTTCTTTAGTCTGCAAATTAAATAGCTACACACCGAGCTCAAATTGTTATTTCTGGTATTAATTTCTGTCTCCTGACAGATCCTGATAGGTGATGCAGGAAATTCGAGGTAACAAAGGCTTCTGTTTGCAGCAATAAAGGACTCTCAGCTAGGGGGGAATAAAGGGATCAGAATAAAAGGCGAATATATAGAGCCTACGCACACTACAGAATATCTGTGTTGAGTCCAGCAAGCAAAAAGTCTAGCAGATTCAAAGCAGCATTAAGAAGTGTTAATCCTTTTACCTCTGAGCTATTCATGAGCAATATGCAAAGCTGTTCTTATGGCGTCGCGTTTGCAATGCTCCAGTTATGCTTGCATCAGCATTTCCATTGTGAACCCTGCTTTCAGAGATCTTTTACTTTGCCAAGTTTTAGTCTGGAACAATTTTACGACAAGCCTGTGAGATTTTAGTCCAGGATTAGGATTTAAGTCTGGTGAAGAAACGTTTGGACAAAATCTGCTTGGCTGTTTTATTTATTAGAGTGCAAAGTTAATCCTTCCAAGTTATTAGACCGGAAAAACTATAAATTTTTTTCCAGCTTAGAAAAAGAAAATAGAAGATTTAGTCTCCCCAAGAATTCACTGTCCCCAAGTATCTACAATCACAGAACAGATGAAGGTTACAGACCACAAAACTAAGGTACAATTGAAACATGCCTTCCTTTGTCAGGTGTTCTCTTTCCTTCACTGATGTAACATGGTGGCCAGGAATATGAGGAAGGAAGAAGCATCCCACTGTGGGCAGATGGAAGAGGGACACAAGCCACAGGCTGCACGTTAACAAGTGTAAGGAAAACATACATTTCAGACTCCAGGAATCATGCCGCTTCCCTAAACAATATAAATCACAAACTATAAATATCACTACATAACCTTGCCAGGTAGATAACATTCATTCAGTGTTAGTGGGCACATGGATATAGGCAACTCACTAAGCTACAAAAATTCACACAAAAATCAATATAGCATGTATTTTAAGAGAGATGAGCCATCTAGACCAGACAATGTTTGCAGTGTCCTCCACATTTTCCTAAAGCTCAGTTCTCAAACCCTGGGACTTGCTGACACAGCTCAGTCACCCCCATCTTTCAAGCGCCACTTTCTGTACCAGGCGTGTCAGGCACAGCCACGTGTGTGCAGCCCCCAGTCACACCCAGCACGTTTTTGCAGGCTCTCAGTGTGCAGGCCAGGGTCACACTGCCCCCCACACCGTGCTCCAGCCTCTGCTCCACCAGCACAACCACACAGCCCAGCCAGCCGAAGCGCCGGTTTCTGCAAAACTTGACAACATGGACTGATGACTGCAGGAAAGCCCTTCTCAATGCAGCTGAACAACAGCTGGAGCCCAGGGGAAAGCACTGGTTAATTAAAACCAGGGCAACATTTCCAAATACTGTCCTTTTGTGAACTTTTCCACATAGCTCCCACCCCACAACCCCCCAGTACATATAATGGAATCAACACTTGGAACTTCTCACTGAAAAGGCTATGTGGCATGGTCCTGCATACATTATATGCCATCTTCACTCAAACAGAGAGCTAAATGTTTGCAGGCAATGTAGCTTGTTTCCATGCCAAAATCTCCCTTACAAACCAGGCTTCACAGCAAGACTTTCTGCCATGCCTAAACCACCTCTCTCACCTGAGCTGTACGACTATGCAAGCTGCCTATTGTAAACTGGATAAATCCTTTCAAGATAGAAATCCTTACCATGACTGCTGAAAGGCATTATCTAAGAGCAAAGGATGAAAAACACATTTATGAATGATAAGACATAAAATATAACCCAAATTTCAGGTATCTCACCTGATATGTTCTTTACCTTTTGACCAGATTTTGTACACTGAACATCTACTAAAAAATTACCTCTCAGTATTTAATATCATTCACTTTAACTATATATATATATATATATATATATATATATATATATATGTTTAGGTTTTTGAAAGAGTAACAACAGAATTCATTCCCTTCCCACAATTTACAGAAGCAGTTTGTATTTTTGTCTGCTTTTGGGTTTTCCAGCTATTTTCTAGAGAAATGTCATTTCTTATTGATCACTTGACCAGTGAACATTAATTTGCTTCTAAAACTATGCTCCACATTTCAAAAAAGCATTATATGGCAAAGTATACACATAAATTGTATTGCCTGTTGGAGTGTGTGTACATGTACATGTGTATGCACACATACTTTTCAATTTTAGTTCTACATCTGACACCAAACATTATTTCCCTTTCTTACTTACCGATCCTTTTTCTACTTGTTCCAGTTGAATTTGGACAGAAACTGAGCTCAAAAGTATGCAACAGTGATTCTTAAAAGATTTAAGTGTTTCAAAGGGTTCACATGAAATGGACAAGGTTTATCTGTGCATACTTTTCTGTTGATTAAACCTGATGGATTTAGCATAGATCTATCTACCAAACATCAAAACAGTCTCATCATCTTTGAAGAATATGCTATTCATATACAGTAGAAAATGAACTTCCCATCTTGTACAAGAAAAATAAATCTTTCATTGCTTAACTGTGTATGAATGAGGCCAGATGGAATTCACTATGTAAACCAGGGCAATATTGTTTTGTCTGCAGATGTAGAGTGAGCTACAGCTGATTTAACATTTCTACTAACTCCAAATCCAGGTGGTATACAAATACCATCCTAACTTCCTAAGTTCAGCAACCTGATTATTTTTTTTTAAGTTCTAGAAGCAAAAATACAGTGCTTGGAAAAAAATTTATGTTTACATGCCTTAATGCAAGGCACAATTTTCCACATAACGTTAGTCTGAGGTCAACTGCATTTAACTGAAAATTTTCTTTCTTCCCTCTTATTGAACAAAAATTGGTAATTTTGATTTCTTCTTAAAAGAGGGAAGCTCAGGTTCCAAGCTTCCCCTGGGCACAGCAGGTCAGTGCCACTGCAGTTTATGCATCCTCAGGCAGCAGAAGAAATTCAGTCTTTTCCTATTAATCACAACCCTTTCTTTTGTCACTTCTGTATTTTCATGACTGCTTAGTGTTTTTTCTTAAGAGGAAAACCAACAACCAAAAGATGTTAACTATGAACAGCAGAACACTCCCAGTCATTTTTAGTGTATAAGGTCAGCCAGAAAATGCCTGGGGGCTGCATGCTGGCCCAAAGAGACCAGAAGTTTTTAACTCCAGGCTACCAAGCTCAGCACTTCACACACACATACACAAAAAACCCACAAAGCAAGAAGATTTTGAACTTGTACATTCACTATCATGCAGAAGTGGGTACCACCAAATAAAATACTCCTTAAAATAGGTAGAGACAAAGGGAGAGAATCTCCTCCCAAAAACATAGCTCCAAAGCAGCATGACTGTAACTACCAAGCCCATGATGTGGTTTAAAGAATGGCTGAAGGACTAAAATAGTTAGCTATGCTACACGCCGACAAATATGTTCAGTACATTGCCACAGGGATTAGAATTTTGTCTGGCTGTATTAAGTATCTTATTTAATATAAAGACAGGAATAAACCTTGCAATTACATTTTCTGGGAGAGTCTACAAAATAGAAAGCTACCATCAGAGACTATATATTAAGGCAGGAAAGAGAAAAAAAATATCATTTTCAAACATAAAAACACAAGCAAAAAAAAATTAAGCCAACACATGTATCCAATAAAAGGTAGTAACCCAGAAAGCAGCAGAACTGAGAGAGCTGATAAAAATGAGAATTGCAATGAAATATATTATGACTAAAGACCACTTAGCTATCAAAAGAAATTTGAGCTACAAAAGACAAGGTGAAGCAGTTGTACCCAACTACAAAACAGAAACTGTAGACACAGAAGAAGGTTGGTTTAAGGATAGAATGCAAGAGAGAAATCAAGGCATGAACAGTAGGGGAAAGAAAAGAACAACAGTACCAAGGTTCAGTGTTTGTAACAGAGTTCTGGCCTGGATGATGGGAGATGACAAAACATTCCTGGCCCAAACAGCAGAACACCCACAGCAAAACCACTCACCCAGAAGGGCTTCCATTAGATTGGCTTTTTGTTGCTTAATGCACATATACACAAATCAGGCAGCAATAGCCCACAAAGCACAGCAAACAGACCTGAGAGAGCTCCCAAGAAGGATAACTCTCCTGAACCAGCTCCCTGCCAACAGCAGCCAAGTCATGGTGATGCAAGAAAATACAAGTTTTAGTGGTAGGTCATTATACAGACTTGGCACACCAGTAAACTGGAAACTACCATTTAAGGTTTCCATCACACCTATTGTTTAGAGTCCCAGAGTTTCATCTGAAGAACAAAAGCCATGCAGCATTAAAAGCAGAATAAGGTCCGGTTGAAGAAAGGATTAAGAGTGTGAAGGCAGAAGAAAGAATTTAGAGATCATATTCTAAGTTCTAATAAATTCTAATACACCCTCATGATAGCTACAAAATAACCTGGAAGCACAGTAAGTCCAGTCCCTATCAAAGGCAAGGATACAAGAACCAAGGTGTGATCAATGTGGGTTCCATCCCACAGGTAGGGAGACTACCAGATTTGTGTCTCAGAGAGGGGGTGGACACCCTAACAAGAATCAGACAGCCAGTTACCACCTGCAGGGAAAGATAAGAACAGCATAAAAGCCAAACGAGCTATTGCTTTGTGGCCATTACATGAACAGTCTGGGCCATTAATAAATGATAAAGGATGAGGTATTAAAACCCAAGTACCTGGCTACACTCACCACCTTTTAAAATCTAAAAGGGAAAATAAAGAAGAGGCTAAACAATTAGAATGTAATTATGAACTTATAAAACATTTTTTTATATATACCAACACACAGATACTTAGCTGTGACAAATATGAACAGTACCATAAAAACTCAAAATTTAAGACACCTTCAGTGAGAAACATACAAAAAAACCAGAGAAATTGAAATTGTGACAACTCTTCTCAGCAAGCACTCCTGGCAATACCCACTACTGCAGTTCCGTGCTTTTATCTGTATTACCTCAGTAAAGTACCAGTTGATAGCCATTACAAATGGGCATTAATAATTACAAATAAATGCCTTAGGAAATGTAGACATATGTATCAGAGCCACTCCTTGAAATAAATGAGACTATGGAGTTGAGCCACTGAAGACAAATTAGCAAAGAAGCTTAGTAGATATAGCCACTAATTCCTCTATGGAATATCTACAGATGGAAAACATATTTAGAATTCAACCTCACAGAAGAAAAACACAAAGAAATTATCACATAAGGAAGCAAATTCTACTTCTCCAAAAATAATAGTTTTATTAAGATAGGAGAAACCAAGCCCCTGAGACTCCTCAAAGATGATTACCTTCTCTCAACCAAAATGAGAAATAGGGCTTATAGAGTATGTGCAAAACCTGATGCAGCCCATCACTTTTATAGAGAGTTGTAGTTCACAGCAAGCATAGAGTGGAAAAAATATGCTTGGATGTCAGTAAACCACTTGACTGTATCATATTATATAGTTTCAAAATTATTTAAGAAACCAGTTTTGATGTGGACAGAACATTGTACAAAAAAAAAAAAAAACAAAAAAAAAAAAAAAAAAAAAACTTTAAAAGAAAATGAAAATCATATACCGAAACTTTGAGAGCATCTCTCAAGGATGCAAGGAATTTTCTTAGACATTCTCTTAAAAATCTTAGTTAATCATGCAGAACAGGAGTAAAATGTGTGTTCTTGAAATCTGTGGATGATACTAAATTTAGGAGCAGCAAGCCCCAGCGAGGACAGAGAAAGTTGAGAAGCAGGCAATTAAAAATAAGGTTCTCCTTGGGAAAGTGCAGTGAAGACATCCAACAGGAAAATAATCTGAAAGAAATATTCAGTGAGAGTGACAAACTGAGGAGCCAAGAAATTCTTACAAGGTTTCTAGTGTGATTTGGAGGCAAGAAAGATTAATGAAATCTTGGCTGCACATGCAAAAAAAAAAGCCACATCAAGCAAGAGGGATGCAATAGCTAAATATGCCCACTTTGGGTAGCAAGCAATATAATCAGAAAAGTCTGCAGTAATAAGATGAATGCAAATACCACTGGGATAAGACAAGCCTTATTTAGACTAGTATGTGGTAGTACAAGGACATGTTTAAAAAGGAAAACAGGCAGATGTCTGAAAGCTTTCTTCTAACAGCCTTTCTAAAGCCCCAATATTACAAGTAGACTCACAAGAGACTTAAATGACCACTTAAGAAGAGTTCACTCCCACAAACGAGATTAGTAGCAGAAAGCTGAAGATGTGCTTAAGGATCTCCCACAGAAAATACCATGAGCTTGTTCTGCAAACACCTCTGCACAGACCTGGCAAGGTTAGAATATACAGATAACGCAATGCAACTCAATACTGGGCCAGACAAGGAGTCCAGGTAGCTCTCAAGCTGGCTGAAGGTCATTAATTTCCCAGCATATGATTAGGTAAATATTTGTTTTCTTCTAAGCACAACTTTCATAACAATATCAAGGAAGAGGAAGGTAAACGTCCTTTTGTTTGCAGAAGACATGAGCAGCAAACACATAGACAGTATGAAAATTTGACGTATTTTTCTTTTTATGTCAACTGCTTTCTCTTAGCATGCATTTCTAGCTTTCTTTTTAAAAAGCAAAGCAACAGGAGTGCAGTGGCACTGTATGTTCCTCACCACTAGGACAGAGGCTGAAAAAACACCAGGCACAAAACTCTACCCTCCTACAAGGAGGATCAGCCCTCTTCATGCAAAATCCACGTGTTTTCCTTGAGCACTGATATATATCAATAAACATGAACGCCAAACAACTGGCCAAAACAGAACACCATCCTAGCATTTAGTACAGCCACGTCATAAGACTTTGACCACCTAGTTATAAACTTCACAGAGCAAGAGCTCCGGTTTGCTTTCACTGCTGCAACACACAAACTTCATCAAGTGTTTTAAAGGAGAAATGCAATGTAACTAAAAGCTGAGTTGCAGCATCTGCTTTGTTTTCCCATTCCTTTCCAGCATGCTTGACTAGCCCAGCCATGTACAGCCAGCCCATCTCCCCACAGCATGGATCACTGCAGGAGCATGCATTATTCAGAGAACACTGCAGTGCATTTAACACTGAGATTTTAGAACCCACTAACACTACAACTTTTAAACAACTCTGCCAAGTGATGTTTACTGAACACTCTTATTGTAACACAACAGAGGTTGTGCCATTGGTTTGGCACAGACAATGCTGCAGTCCTGTGATCTTATAGCTGGTGCTTTTCTCAAACACAAGATGCTTTTCAGGTTACTTCTGCACAGAGAGATGAGGAATGAACATACGGGTGGCAACGTTGCCAGAAATATCCCAATTTCCACTGAGAATTTTTTGGATGCCAATTCTAAATATATTATTTTGTACTGTGGATTAGATAAAGTATTTTAAAGAAATGCATATTCTCCCCAGCAATGTACCCATTTAAAGACCAATCTGCTGCTCTGCAATCACAAAAATGACTATTTTTTTTTTTAATCAAACTTTTCAATAGCTGCAGGTAAGTTAAATCCGTACCATTCCACTGTCATTTGAGGATAAAGGACACTAATTATCTGACACGTGGGTTTTCAAGATGGACATAACAATGCATTAACCACAAGGATTTCAAGTCCAATGTTTTCTCCTGTCCTTTCTATTCAATCACCACTTGCTCCAACAACTTCTATCAGGGTAACTGCAACCCCAGTTATGCCTAGCACACTGAGTTTTTGCCATCACATTTCCCAAGGTTAAACTTCAAGGTTTAGAAACAGTTCTTTCCTCTGAGATGACCTTCAGCCATCGCCCCAGTTCTGAGAAATGAATGAAGTGTTCCCAAAACAAAGTAAATTTTAGTAGTAACCTGTAGCTAAAAAGAACACACAGGTACATGACCTGCTTTAGGGACAGAGACTGCTAAAAATACTCCTGTCTGGGCAAGACTTTTGGGCAGACTTTTGGGATCATGGTAATTGGGTAATTCCTTCTGGATTAACTATACACAAGATTTCTGCTTACCATTTAACATATTTTGGTTCAATGGTGTGAAACCATCAAATAAGGTAACACAGGATACAGGATTGGTTTTAAGGGATCTGATCTATGTCTACAGAAGTCAGTGGTAATCTCTGCACCAACTCAGCAGAAATCACACCAGATACCAATATTAATCTAAATATTAAAATCCATTACAGTTATACCTCCAGGTAAAAAGCCAGTCAAATAGTCAACACAATCTGTCCATTTCCCACAGGAAAGTTATGTCCTCCAAATCATTTTTACTTACATAGCAGTCTACAAAGTGCACTTTGCTGATGTCACAAAGGCACACAACATGCCCAGCCTCAGAGGATGCTACAAGCAAGGTAGGATCAACCTTGAAACCCACCAGCCACCACCAACCTGTTACTGAGGCACTGCAGGACTTGGGGAAAGATGCAGGACCCTCCAACGGAGGCTCAGTTCAGTATAAGCTTCATCCTAGTGTTTAACACAGATTGCTCAAACAAAACAAAGTCAAGTAAAGCCTTTAAATGTTACTGCAAATCCCAGTACCAGTATAAATACCTAACCTTCTGAACTTCAAAAACTTACCTCCCATACAAGTGCCTGCTACAGTCTTCCTAAACACATCACAAGAAGGATTTTCATCTCACCCATCTTGAACTGACCAATCTCAAAGTGTCTCAGATTTCCTTTTTATCTGACAACTGAAGAACAGTCTGCTGACCTAGATTCCCTAAATAATTTATTACATTCTAGACTTTTTATGCCCCCTCTGATTTGTCCTTTTTTGATCCAAGAGTTCAGCTTCTCTTTATATGACATCTTCCCAGACACCAATGGTCACTCTCCACCCTTCTAGCAACTCTTTTAATTCCTTTTGCAAAGTTCCTACATAAAATTCAAACAGTGCTTTTTTACTTACTTACAGAATTTTATTGGAGTTTGAGGTCTGAAGAAATTCTGTTTCATCTGAAGCATTTTGGCAAATTTAGAGGTATATAAAATAAATATTTTTATTACTTTAAAAATCAGTAATATTGATTGAACTACACTGAGTCAATCTTCTGTATTGTTAAGATCAAGAACTTATACTGGGAGCAATTTCATATAGATTAAAATGCTTCACATGGCTTAAGACAAGGCTTATATTGTTGTCTGCAACACATATTCACAAGTATTTCAAGCACTATAAATATTTTGCAACATGTTGTGAATAACTCAGATGCTGTTTTCCAAGCTAAAATAAAGAAATATACAACTGGGTAATGTTTCACTTTCCACAGCACTCCTTGCAGCAAATCACTGGCAGCTGCAAACAGTCAGGACTGAGCAATACAGGTAGGAAGTGGCAGCTGTGAAATCCCATGTCAAGCACTGCAGCTGTGACTCCCTGGAGTAGGGAAAAGAGCAAACCTGGTGAAGAACCAGTGAGTGAGAATGGAAATGTCAGCCCAAGGGACCAGAGCTCTGTGCACCAGGACAGCCAACCTTGAAGATCACCCACAGGGTCTGGCTGCCTGGCCAAGCAAAGCCCTCCTGAGACCCCAGACAGCTTCTGCTCTGAAGCACAAGGTGCACAAATGAAAACAGTTTGATTAGCCTGTTCCAACAAAAGTCAGGCCTGGCCTCAAGGGGAGAGAAGCTTGGGACAAGTCATCTGTAAAAAAGATTGCCTCTGCTGTAGGTGCAGACCTCTTCCAGGCTCACAGCTAAGGAGCTTGCTTGCCTGAGCCCAAAATCTCCATGGGGTGACCCAGAGCACGATGCTTCAGAGAAACAGCACAATGAGAGTCATGCCCACCAGCACGAACAGGAGAGTGCCTTTAGCCATGTCCAGTGGGACCTGGGGACAATGGACAGAGCACAGAGCCACACGAGATTCCCACCGCCAGGCAAATTGACACCAAGCTCCAGGACATAGCAGATTCTTCCTTGCATCCAGCAAAAACGGGACTGAAGGCCGTTAAACATGTTTGGAAAACATCCAAAAACCCACAGCGATCCTAAAAGGACAAAGATCTCATCAGATCTCTGCTCAAATCTGCCCTCAATAAAATGCTGTTAAAGGCTCAGATTGAATTGTTATTTCTGGCAGTGCACCAAGGAGTAAAATAAAGAGGTCTATCAGGCAGTGTGGGAGAAGTTACTGTATTGCAAATCACTCAACACACACCAGTCCCCTAAGTGATGAAAAATTCAGTAGAATCTCAGGCTAAAATCAAGTTGAGGACCCAAAACTGGTGAATGAGCACACCATGACTCCAGGCCATATCCCCTACAAAAAAGTGGCTGTGGGAGAAATTTAGGGAGCAATTTTCCCTCAAAAGAAATGGTTGTCAGAGTCACAGCACAACTCCCTCTCTCTTTAAATCTTGAAAGCTTTTGTGATTATGATCAAAATAATTCAAAAAACATGCACATCAAGTTTTTTTTATCTTCCACCACTCTAAATGCCTTTCCATTTATGTAGCCTGTTTTACCTACTTTAATATCCACAATCCTAACACATACACTCCTAAGCTAAACAAAATGGCCTACTTTTCTATAGATATTATCTACCACCACTCCTGCCTATATTTGTATGGATGCTTTCACAATCCATCATAAAAGTTATATATGTTTCTCCCACAATAGAACATTTTCCTCCATGAACTAAGCACTAATGGAATTAATCTTTAAAGAAAAAAATTGGATTAAGATTTCAGGCGACATTTCAGGAAAGATTTTAAAAGCTAGGCCACTAGGAAAAAAAAAAAAAAGTTGAGGAAAATAAGTGAATTATTTAATAGCATCACCCCAGAAGGAGCTTTACTGCATAACTGTACTGAATAGAGAAGCTATTAATGATCTTCAGCTAGTTAGACACACTGAATTAGCACTGCTTTAAAAATGAATTGTAGAGCTTTCTAAAAAAATACAAAAATCTAAGTTTGTGAAAATCTAAAACATTACAGAAGTGTTGAAAAGTAGGCCACAGATATGCCCATTTACACAGCCTTGCAAAACCAGGGAAATTTTCTAGTCCTGTATAAAGTGCTGCTGACCTGCCTGTACCAAAATGATAATGGAAAAAAAAGTCTACATGACATTTTGCTGGCCTGTCCAAGAAAGAAAAATTATTTTGACATGTAGCTCTAGACAGAAGCAGTAGAGCAAATCTCTTTTGGAATAACTAATGTAGAACAATCTAACTAGAAAGATGAAGATATTTGCAGAATAGCGGGAAGTTATTAATATTGTAATATATTTTTAAAAAGTAAATATATTTTTTCCATCAGTCTCAACTGTTAGCTCTCTTAGCAGAACTCAAACATGAATCTTTATCCTACACCATTACTGCTCATAGGTGTCTGTGACATTCACAAGGTAACTCCCTTCAACTAAAAGCAGATCGCTTTCATTTTGGATAGCAGCCTTTTTTTTGCTACTTATCCAATGAAATAAAAGGTCCTGAAGATCACAGCCTTTCCAGGGGGGTTCTGGAAAAGGAGGAGGCATGATATCATAAGGCATGATCCATCTGTTTTTAAAACAAGTAGGCATATTTGCAAACACGGCTCTTTTGCACACATTAATGTGTTAAGACCTTAATAAGCATTTTGTACACAAAAGCACTCATTCAAACAGAGCAGAAAACAATCCACTTTCACAGAAGCAGAAAAACTAACTTTGTGCTATTTCCTGGGCCAGCAACATCTCCACACTGCCACTTGCAGACACTAAGAAAGAAGCTCTACTCCAGATCTAATTCCCACCACCTTCCCTTTTTCAAGTTGTCTTTGGGAAACTTCCTCAGTGCAAAAGTGAGTAAATAACTTCTGCCCACGTGCACACTTTGATAGGCCCTCTTCACTCCCTAGGTTCCAGGGACAGGTTATGACCCTTTCCACGCGTTCTGGAGAGGAAAGAGTGTCGCAGTCTGCACCAGGCTGTGGGAGGCAGATCCACCCTTCTATCAGCAGCAGGCAGGTTCTGCAAGGGAGGTTACCACCATGCAGAAAGGACTGCTCATGCCTGTTTGGGCACTGCTGCCATCTACCCATACTGGCATGGAGCCCTGCTCAAGCACCATTTGTGATCTACTTAAGCTTGCTAAAAACTTGAAGGGCTGCAACAGAATTTGATCGTTTTCTTCTGTGCTACTGAGCTACAGCCTTCCAGAAGTTAGCTTAACAATCACCAAAGTCAGCATAATCATGGGAAGACTGTGCATCTGGGAGATGGGTGGGCTATGCCACATCCAAATTATCTCATGGCTTACTAATGGTAAAAAGGAAAATACCTCTCTGCCTTCTCTGGGGCTGTGCAGCCCCACCTCCTTCAGCATTTACTGCACCTCTGAACTGCTTTAATCCACTAACCAGCAGAAAGCTATTAAGCTTTCTGCTCTTCCCCTTCCCCCTGAAGTTAATTTTTTGCTGCTTCAGTGAAATGGCACCGACACCAAAATAGCATAAAGTAAGCCACAGCAACTGGGAGCACAAATGGGAAAGTAACAACTCCCCCTTCTTGCGTTCAGCTTTTGCCAGCTGCAGCTTAACTATTCACTGCTATTGCACAAGAAAATCCGTTCCACAGAAAAGGCTTCCCTGCAGAGGGCTTGCCCTATGTTAAGCAAACCAAGGACACAAAGTTCATGGAGTTCATGGCAAAGCACAGGACACAAACAAAGATGTGCTGGGTCACACCACAGGCCCTGTTAGACCAGTACCCTGTGTCCAACACAGCCTTTAAGCACAGCATTGGAGAAAAGCAAGAACAGGATGAGCACATCTGCACTTCCCCCCAAGCACATCTGCAGCCTTCAATACTTTCACTGGAATAGCTTTTCTTAGACTTGGATTTGTACACCAAGTAGTCCCCAGAAGACCATTTCCAGGAGTTCTCCAAGTTTACCTGCCTGAAGAACATGCAGAATGTAGTAATTATGTAGCTGTTGAGAAGGACACCACTGGCACCTCCACCTTACTAAAAACTTTTCATGCCTTCTCTCAGTGGACTTCTCTCAGGCAGCTTCACACAGCACTGACTCCTTCCCTCCTCCTCTCTGCAAGTTTCCTTCTTCCTTCTACATAACCAGCTAACCCCAAGCTGCCCCTTACCCAGCCACCTAACCCTGTCTGTCCCTCACACAGCACCTTCTTACCTTATCTGTCCCTTGCATGACCACACATCCCTTCATCCTCACAGCACAGCCAGCAGACTCCATCCCAAACTGCAGCAGACACTCCGTCTCAAGCTCTAACTCCAACTAACTCTCGACCAGCTAACCCACTCTTTTCTAACACCCATCCTCATTGGGCAGGCAAGGCTGTCTCCACTTCTCAGCAATCAGTACAGCTGTAGTTCATTGAGGAAAATTGCCTTCTGCACTATCCTTACAAACTGTCTTCCCACAGCAGAATGTTCTAGGCACATGAAGAATTACTTCCTCCTGCCAGGATGAACCTGACTCCTTCCAAGTTTGTCTCTTACACACTGCAGATGAAATAGCCAAACTGTCTTCAAGCCAGGCACAATTTCATGGACCTCTGTGACACCATTCCTCAACCACACCTTTCCCAGTCGTGTGGAACATGTCACAGAGAAGCCATTCCAGATCTTTAACAATTCATGTCAATTTTCCCCACAGTTCCTCTAGCTGCCCTGTATCTTGATATGAATGGGAGATGAAATAGTATCTAATGCATGGACAAACCACAGATTTAGACAAGGCATAATAATGTTCCCTATCTTATTCTTTACTTTTTTCATAGCATTTCATAGGACTTGATCTGCTTTCTTTAAATCACTCCTAAATACAGAGCTGATGACTTGACAGAAGTACTGTGGGTCTCAGGATCCCAAAAGCAGTGACAATTAACCTGGAGTCCATAACTTTGTACAAAAGTTCAGACAGTTTCCTGCTACCAGTGCAAATCATTTCACATTTATCTACATCAAATGCAGATATCTCATACTTTACTTTTAAGCAATATCAGGAACCTAGAAAACTTGTCATAAATTCTTTGAGTTAAAATCTCCAAGTTATATGAATCACTGAAAACGAGACAGCAATAATAAGAAATCTACTTGGGATAAAAAGCTGCTGAAGCACTCAACTGCAGTGAGCATGCAGGACAGAGAAGTCCTACAAATGGGACTGCACAAGTAACAAGGAGCTCCTTTAGGCTTTGATCTGCTAGTTATTTGAAACCACACAATGGCTGAATGAAAAAGGTACAAGATCCCAAAGGAATGAGATTCCCTGCTTCTCTGCAGCAAGCTTCTAAAACTCCCTTTTTATAACCACCTTCACCAAAATAAATAAATCACTTCTAAGTTTAAAAAAGAAAGTAAACCAAGGCATTTCCAGACAATTCCTTTCATGTCTTTCCACTGCCTCATCTAGAGTCACATGCTCAGCCCTGACCTTTCCAGATTCTCCTCTCTGCCTCACCACACTTATTCAGACTATCAAATTCATTTAGTGAAACCATCCTATCCTTTCACACTTGACTCTTTTCACAGACATGCAGTTCATTTTCATGCAGACCCACTTTTAACTTCAAAAGGTTGCTTTGTATCTCAGCTTCTGATGTCCCTTGTTCAAAACACTTTCAAATAAGGATCTGAAAAGCGTTGTAGCTGGGAACTCTCAGCTGCGTCTCTGTCCCTCCTCCTCAAAAAAAAAAAAAAAAAAAAAAATCTACTATTAAACAAAGTGATAGGCCATGCATCTACCCAGAATTTCTGTAACTTGTCAGTAGCTCTCACAGCTCACCCATATACATCCAAGGTCACAGCCAGAGCTCAGAAAATTGAGCCCATAACTGTGGTGGGTCTGGATCGGTACCCTGGAGTTACCTTCACAGCGACACCTGCCTTACCTTAGGTCTCTTGTGAAGTCATTCATTCCCACTTCTCCATCGCTGGTTAGAATGAGCCAACCCCTCTGAGCAGCGTCAGAGGGCAGTGACAACCTGACAGACACCTTGTGTCACCCCCTCCCACCAAGGCAAGAGCACAAACCCCATCACACCATCAGCACAGAAAGCCACTCTGCAAACACATTTGTTCCTCATGCCGATGCACACAAAGACAGCACTGCAAAACTGAGCCGTGCAAGTTATTTCACACCACGTCAAACAATTCTGCTTTCCTTTACAATGGCTCAGACAACTGCAGTGCCCCAGGCGGGCAATGCCCCTCTAATAGCAGAAGCCAACACCTCCACACAGCTGATACCAAACCACCAACGCTTGGGTCCATACAGAGCACTTTTTACCCATTCTGAGATGCTCCAGCAATCATGCGAAAACAATTAAATTAACAAGATTATATGCAAACTCGTAAAGCAATTAAGTGAAAAGACAGAGTAGAAATTTTGCCAAACTTACATCTTTTAAGCACACCTAGAAACTACATTTGTATCACAGCAAACTACCATAGAAACTAATGCAGTGGCTCTATTAATCAAAGCATTTTTCACTTTGAGACCAAAAATACAGGAGAATACTTGTTCATAGCTCATTTCAGAACCATTTTCCATTTAAAATATTTATAACTCGGTAATTTCAGGTGAGAAAACCATACTGAAAGGAGGAGAACATTACACTACATTTCACATTAATTTCCCTGTGAAACATTTGAGTCTCCAAAAATCTGACTTTTAAGTTAATTATGCACAATTTGGACACTCCAAAGTCAGGAATTCAGAGCTGAATCCCGTCTAGTCACTCACAAAACCTTTATAATGAAAACACATTATAATCATACTCTTTTCTTGCTAGAACAGACAAAAAGGCACTATCGTAATTTTTAAAACCACATATGAATCCCAAAGGGGTTTGTTTGGGTATTTTGTTCTAGGTTTTTCTCCCATAAAACTTACTAGACCTACTTCTATCGGAACACCTTCAGCAATGCATCCAGAAATGCACTGAATTAAAATGCAGCAGCTGTTTCCTACTTACTTTCCTCAGATTTTAAGTATAGGAATTTTACCTAGCTCTAATAAAGAGAATTATCGCAGATCTTTAGAAAGAGGGGAAGACTGAGTGCTTCAGCACAAACATCTGCTCCCATCCCCTTGAATCTAAATGGAAACACAACGATTAAAAGCGTCGCTGATTTTAAATAAATTTCACTTTCTTACATTAGACACTGCATCAAAACCACAGCAGTTAAAAAGTCAAACAATTTTCCAGCTGGCTGCTACATACATTGAAAAACAAGACCAGTTCAAGATAATAACATGTCCTTTGTATTAAAATACCGGTCAAGCTGCTGACTAGGAGACAAATGAGTTTTTAAACCATTAGCACACACTCACATAACATTAAAAACAGTTCCATGGAAGGAAATTTGGATAACCGCGATAGGCCTCTTCCAGCACAATACCGCCCTTTGATTTTTTGAGAAGTTATTAAAATTGGACTATCTCAGCTCGCTGGAAATTTATTTATCCATTATTACAATATACAGTTAATGCAGATTAGATTAGGTTTTGACAAGTCTTTTACACTTCTCAGGGCAGCACTGCTATTTCTGCCTAGGTTGGTAACTTTATCTACCAGCTAACCTTTATGGCGTTGACAATGTGCAATTAACAATTTTGTGCCTTGCCCCGATTGCCATGCCACTGCAGATGATGTGCTGCAGTGACATCCCAGCACCTCCACCCGCCGTGCCCCCACTCATGGCTCCCTTTCAAGATCTCACAAGACTTGGCAACGGCAGCAAAACAGAGCAGCCTCGAAATGGAGGAGGCCGTCACCTAATGGAACATGACTAACAGCACTGCTGACTGTCCAAATATTTAACTGCTCTCCAGTGCTGTGGGTCAGATGGGTTAATCAAATAAACTTGCATACCCGGAGGGATTGCCCATTATTTGTGTTTTCTTTAAGTCCTTACCTGACTTTAGACTCTGAAAAACTACCAAGCTGTGAACAACTGTGAATATCTGCTCATAAAACCTAACAAAGAGACACCAGAGCTCTCCATTGTGAGCTGAAAACGTGGAAAAGTTCTTAAAAGAAAAAGCAGTTTTGCTGAATAATATGACAATTCTCTTCAGCAGACAAAAGCAGCACATGCTGATGGGAACTGACAACACCTACACTAGGTACCTGGAAATATAACCCATGTCACAGCACACAACTGCACTGCAAGTGGGACTCCAACACACATCTCTCCCAGACTTAACCACTAAAACTCATCAGAACAAAAAAACGCCAATACAGATGGACAAAGTAGATACAAAGTGTTTTCAGTGTATGACAACGGAAATTAAAATAAATCTAGGATTAAAATATAGCTTAGTTTCACTGATTTCTAATAGCATTTGTCTCCATTCAAGAAGAATTTATGCACCATTTCAACCTGATAAGAATTTAATTTTAGGTAATAAAGCTTTACAAATTGAATTCAAAGGGGGAGGAAAAAAAAAAAAACAACCACATTTCCCAATTATTTCCAGAGTTCCACAACTACAGACTTCAACTAAAGGAACAGGGAAAACTGTCACTATAAAAGCAGAGCTGAGATGTGACCTCTGGATACAGTGGCACTAGCAAGCAGCTATAATAAAAATCAATATTAATTCCACAAACTTCTGTTTTGAAAATAAAGCAATGAAATTCCCTCACACCCACCTGCCAAAGGGACACAACTCAGACCAACTTTGTCAAAGAGGATTTTTAAAATCTTTCTATGGGCATGTAATGGATTCCAAGACGGAACGTGCACTGAATGTTCAGTGAACCAAATAATTTTTAATAGATTCCTCAGGGGAGTTTTTTTATATTTTTAAATCACTCTAAGACCTTGGAATGACAACCTGATTCAGAGGCAAAGAAAGGCTGCTCATGGAGTGGGGTATTGCGTTTCTTCTGGGTTTTCCCCAGAAGAATAACAGTCATGTCTGTTGTGTGTACTTAATATGTACTTTAGAAATGTCTTCATTTCTACAAACCTTAAACTTTTTAATTATTTTTGAAATCATATACTGAGAAATTTTAAAGTTCTTCCCTGCAGAAATACTACACAGCAAGTGCAGAGAGTTGATCTAACAGAAAGGTGGGAGGAACTGAACGCTGGAATGAGGAGCTCACCTCCTTCAGCCACAGCTGCTAAGAGGTAGGTGATAGCATTAATGAAACCATCAGGCCCACATATCAAAAACCCAAAAGTAACTAAAATTAGAGCAGTTGTCCCATTTCAGATTAGTGAGCCTCCCCTGCCCAGGCCCCTCAAACTAATGCCCACCTGAACCAATGCCCCTATGACATGATGGCAGAGTCAGCACAGAAGCAGCCATCCCTTGAAGAGGGGATTTTTTCCAGCTGTATGATTAAGCAGGCAGGAAAACAAGGCGAGGAGCCTCAAGCGCTGCCGTTGTCAGTGTGATTTCAGCAGGATTAGGCAGAGCACGATGGAGGAAAAGCCTCAGACAATGAGTCCTTTCATACACCAGAAACAAAAACTACCCTTAATCACACCCGCAATTCAGTTTCTTCCACTAATTCCTAATCAGACATCAACAAATAAAGCAAAACACTTATTCTTGTTTGAATTCTATGAAATAAAAACAAATGAAAGGAAGTTATCAAGCCATGCTGTAAAACGTCGTTGCCTCTCCACCTCCTGATGGATGGGATGCTGAGACAGGCATGAATGGTTGGGAAAGGAGCTTTTCCACAAAGCCCATCCATAGAGAAGTCCAGAGTAGAAGAGTGCTGCATTAACAAGCAGGAGAAACTTCAAAAACAAAGAGAAAAACTCAGTCAAAACCCTCCTCTGTACAAAAAAAGACCTTGCGCCACAGTCATTAGAAAAAAACATCTGGTGCACCACTTCGATTTTCTACATTAGTCACTGGACAGAAACAAAGCATCTTTTTTTTTCCAAAAGCAGCAAATAATTGCAAATCCACTTCTACACATAACCTATCATTTATCACCTCATCAGTGACTGCTTGAGCCTGACAGAATTAAACACTCGAGTCAGGCATTTCTGTTAAAAGCAATAATTACATCGTTACTACAATATACAATAAAAATATAAACAAATCTGCCTAGCAATATTTTTATGCACTCTCACTGAAATATCACTAGACTCTAAACAGACAACATGATAATAAAATTAAAAAAAGAAAAACACACCAGACTACCAGCAAAAAAATCCACTTCCACCAAAGTATAGCTAATTCCAATTTAAAACTCTACCTACAGGCAAAAATACATAAATGCTTAGCATTATAGTGTTTATTTTAATTAAAATCCAACTGTGCAACAAAAATCCAAGAGCCAGATAACTCCCTTCAGATCCTAAGAAAGCCAGTATTCCAGAGCTTATATTCCACTTATAACCTACACAGTTATGTCAGCCACTCAAATACCAAAGCCAGAATGTCTGCATCTCTTGTATCTAAAACCAACACACAAGTATTAGCTCAAAGAAAAACATGGGAGAAAACAAAAAGAAGACAAAACAGGAGATCCTTCACCTGCTCCTTGTAGACAACATTTAAGAGCATCAAAAATTCACTGGTCCTCAAAGCTCAACTGTTCAAAGTTTAATAGGGGGAAAAATACATCTCTTTAATTCAAGCTTACACTTACAAATGCTTTCCAGCAATGTAACTGCTGTGTAATGTATTCTTTAACACTGTACAACTCATGGTGCCTGCCCTGAACACTCAATGATCTAAGCAAACAAAGCACAATTCATGATTTCTAGTGTGCTAAAGATGTTTTTCGTCACTGTAGTCAAGTTGCTGATCCCAGCAACTCTGTGCAAGTCATTTTAAAACAAACGTCTGGCCATGTACCTTGATGGTTCTGGCCAATGAAGAAGCCTTTGATCACTCTTCAGCAAAATACTGCAGTGTCCTGAAGGATGTCCAGGTTTCTGACAGCGGGATGGGGGATCACTAGAACAGCATGACAGCTGGCTGCCATGAAACGCTTCAGAACTCTTCCTTTTTATAATTAATTATGCTCCTTATTTCTTCCACAGGCATAAGAATGAGACTGGCATGGAGGTACGTTATAGCAGCACACTTTACTGTTACCCTGTTTACGAATAAGCATGGTAAGAGCCATGGTAGGAGCCAAGCACAGTTACCAGCAGTATCAGCAAAGCAAGAGAGATGCTCACTGCCAGGAGGCAACACCTCCGTGCTAAGCGTGGGGGAAACGGGAGCCCACACTCGTCCCAGTCTCATCCAAAATCCAGCTGCAGGTAACAGAGACTTGAACTTTGCACCCACCCAAAAACAGCTGCTGGAATCACAGCCATGCTACAGCACCTGCAAGCTCTCCCTGTCTTGGGCTGGCTGAGTGAAGCAGGATCCAGCACGTACTGATCTGTGTTAAAATGAGCCCTCTGCAATGGGACAGACCCCAGGAAATTAGGCTAATTGACAGCCTATTCTAAAATGCCTTTTTTTTTTTTTTTTTTTTTCCATTTTCTGGAGCCAAAAGCACTCAAATGAGTACATTTCCTTAACCAAAAGCATTAAGTTTAGTTTTACAGGATCCAAAGACATAGTAGAATCCAGACCAACAGGTGTTACTCAGACTCCCATCTCACATGTATACTAAAGGAGAAAAACTTACCTGCAAAAGTTTATAATCCTACTTCTGTCAAGAGGCAGAATTGAAGCAGTAACGCTATAAAATCTGCTGGAATACGTGTGTCCCCAAGTGTAATTCTTCAAATCTGCATTTTATTAATGGCAAGCTACTCACGAACAAGGCTATAGCAAGGAGACATTCAATATCTAAAATTCATGTTCAAAAATACATGCTTTATCCTAAGTTTAAGCACAAGTTTACGAGTACTTTTTTTTTTACCACATAACACAGGCGTTGACACACACAGACCGTAAAGGAATTTTGGTGGTGCCAAAGCAGTCTCAACAAAACCAGTGAGAATATATATTACAAAATTATTTCCACGCCTTCTAGTTCATAGGTTTAAGAGGCCAATTTTCTTTGTTTATGGTAATTATGTTTTATATTTCACTGAACTTTGACATGATAAATGTATTATTGGATTTTGTGTGCATCTTTAGTCAATGTATGTAATCTTGCAAATTTTGTAGTACAAGTAGTTAAAATACAATGGACAGTACATTAATAAATTACAGATTTTTCCTTAAGGTAAGAGAATTATTATTGATTCTGCAACAACCAAACCTTTGATCAAATTTGGTGAAAACAAATGTTACTTAGTAAGATATAAACAAACATAACTCCTTTCCATTTGAAGAAAACAGTAGTTGGAAAAAGGAAACAACTCTATTTAAAAACAAGGTCACTTTTTTCTCCTTTGCCCTCATCTCACATCTTTTAAGTATGTAGCACCTTAATTCACTGTGTCCAAAAGGCTCCTTTGTCACTTCTATGGTTATTCTTCAAGACAAAAGATCAGAAGGACAGTATTTGTCAGGTAAATAATTTTTTTTAATATGCAGCCTAAAATCTAAACACTATACTAGCCTTTTTCATACTTCTCAGATCAAATTTATCTCCCCAATTAACCATCCTATCAGAATACATCTAGGGAGAAGAAAATCTCACATACTGATCTAACAATTACCGAAACTCCTCCAGAAAAACAGATGCAGATCATCCCACCTCTTTACCTACTCAGAAAACTCTCTGGAAAAATGACGACTTTTCCAAAACACTGCAAGATCTAATTTCATGAGGAAATCTAACAGAAGAATCAAGTACCAACCTATGAATAACTTCCTGCTCCTACAGAGAGGAAAGATATTACAAAGCTCAAGTGCCTGGCTGCCTTCAGCAGCAAGGATGACACATGATAGAAGAATCCATACACAGGAGGGACAGAAAAGCAACCCTGCTCTGTGGATCTCATAAAATAGAACAGATGTTATTCTTTGTATACACACATGCAATTTAGTGTTAAGCACTTGCAGGAGGGGGAGGGGGCAAAAAAAGAAAAAAGAAAGGAATAGAGGTCTATGAAGCCAACAGATAATTCCTCACCATGGTCAAGCACACGCATACTCTGGTTTCGAGTGATGACCAGATTTCCAGCACTGCTTTTGAAAGAACAGTGCCACATGCCTGGCCTTCATGCTTTTTCTCCGTTCAATTTCATGTGACAACTCCAAACTATAAACTTCTTGTGCCAACCTAAATAATTCCTCTTTCTCAGTATCGCTGGAAGAAACTACTTACCCACTTGCCAGCTGCAGCTGAAATTCTGTGCCAAGAAATAAATGTCTTTTGGACAGGTTGTAAACTGGAAGCTTCTACGCCTGCTAAAGGACAAGAATGAGAATGGGACCATCCTATTCCTTCTCAGATTAATGGTATTGCTCTATTTCAGCTACACAGTGGATTGCACTTGATTAAAGCGTCCAAACAGAGTACTTCCTCTGAGTGCCCAGATCTTAGGAGATACTTTTGTCAATTTTGATCTCAACCAGGCTTTTTATAAACATTACTTCCACCCTCCATTCCAAAAACCCTAACTTATCTCTGTATTTCCAATCTTTAGGATAAAATTCTCAGATAATAGAGTCCTTGAAGGAGCAAGACCTGTTCCACCCTTTTTCTCTGCTAAGGCACAGGTGTATAAACATTGTGTGCACACTGACATTAAACAGCAAGTGCTCCAGCTTCCCCTACTTGGCCTCCTTTCTTAGTCCCAAGAGACTTCAGCCTTCCTACAGAGAGCAAACACTTGCAAGCACTGGTCACTAAGCTCTCATTATCAACATAAGGTGAAGACCAAGGCATCCTTCCCACTGCCCAGAAAGATGATGATTAACAGAGAGCAGGAGGGACAGGCTTTGTGGCAGAATAGCTAAATTAGAAATCAAAAGAAAAACTGTGAATTAGTTTAAAGTCTTCTATCTCGGACCAAGTCAATACTGGGTTTCTCGTCCTCCTAGGTTGAGCGGTTACTGGGTTACTTAGCCTTTGCAGGCTGGGATTCCCCCACATTTCATCAGGTGCCCCAGCACCCCACAGGTGATACACACATACACGTGTGACACACAGGGTAGCAGCACACAACCCTGATACCCACACTTCACTATTCCCTGTCCTTCTCCCAGCTCACACAGGCTTCCCAAGCACAGGATGTTACTGCCTATTAACATGTTCTGGTTTTTTAGGGGGTTCTCCAAAGCTCTGTGAAGCTTCTCATAATGGCAGTGTCAGAGACATGAATAAAACCTGTGTTGTTGTAGTGGAAAGCATCTTTTTCCTCTTTAATCTACAATCATGGGCCCCTTCCCTACGCTGACCGTTATAACATTTTCATTTTGGCAGTGACCTGAATTTTATGTTCACAAAAATATTGCCAAAATGCCAGTTAAAAAATTCAACTAATATGAATATGTAAAGATGTATACTGCTAAAAAGCCAAGTACTCTCTCCCATAGAAAACAAAAATAGAACCAACATTACTAAACACACATAAAGAAATTATGATGAGGTACATTAAAAGAAATATATGTCTCAAAACAAGCATCAGTACCATGAGCTTCATTTTAATGTAAGAGTAGTTCCATCTATCACCTTCACAAATAGAGCCAAGCAGTGCTTGTTCCCCTTGCTCATTAAAGCCCTGCAACTGGTACCTCCTGTATGCCCACATGCACCATTTCATTAAGCTCACTTGACATTAGATGAAGAAAGAGTACAAGAAAATTGCATATTCCCTGCCTAAAGTAAACTTGTCATTTAAATCTTGTGTATAGATAGAATTTGATATAGCACTGGCGCAGTGAGTCATTCGTCAGTTTTAAGAGTTTGTACGACAGTATTCTTACATATGTTTTGCAATACTTTCCAGTTCACTACCACCCCATGTAATTACAAGTTTTTACTGGAAACTAAGCATATATTTTGGGTTTGAACACTGCACTAAAATATGTAGAAACAACGTTTACTTTTATGGTCAGATTTTGAGCAGAAGTAAATCCGCTGAAGGAACCCTCATACTGGGTGAAAGATGAAAACCAAAGCATTGCTTTTAAAAGAGGGCAAGCAATGATGGAGAGCATCACAAGTATCTCCCAATGAGTTACTCCAAACATAAACATAAGCAAGTCTCCTGTCAGTTTCCTTCAAAAGCTGTTTCTTAGCTATATAAGTTAAAACTGCATTCATTCAATACACTATATAAAACAGCCAGTAGCTACTGCAAGCGCTTTACTTGAAAATAATAGATGATTTCACATCCTTCTGTACTGGGGCAACACATCACATTAAAAATTTTCCCTACTGTCTTACCTTCACCTTTTAAGTTGCAAAACAACATGAGTAATTTAACTCTCAACCGTGGTTTCTAAGAAGCACTAAAAAAACCACTGAAATATAAAGATTTGTCCTGATTAATACTACTAACAAGGTAGCTCAGACTCAGACTATCGTGTGGTGGCATCCAGCTCACTCCAATGCTTCACAGGAAAGTCTGGAATCCTTCAACAGGCACAAGGCCCACTTTTTAATTTGCACACAGCCACAGGTTTACTGCTCAGGTAAGCTTCTTCAGTCTCTTAAAGCTGGTTATTATTAGTATTCCTTTCCACTATCTAAATTCACATCAAATGGATCCAACTGAACTGTACATCTCCAGCTATCTGATAAAAAGCTGGAGAGAAAAAGAACCCTTTGCCCAATGAGAGCCACCTGGTTAAGATTCAAGAATGGGCAGCAACAACTCGGGGTTTTTTTCCTCCCAACTGCATATACTATGACCTACAAGAAACATTTTCTGCTTAAAAGTAATGCTTAAATGGAGATCTATGGCTGAACATTATCACAAGGATTGCACTTACTTGACAGTCTGCTATTAGGCAACTCCATTATCGCTATTTGCAGTTTTTAAATGTACAGATTCAGAAGTAACTGTACAAAGCCTCCATTACAAGTGGATTTATGAAAAGCCACAGCAATAATCATCTTCATTAGCCGTATCTTCCCACAGCCTTGCATTATGTGGACACAAAGAGGAAAACATTTCTTCTCCGTTACCCACAAGCTTAGATCTTTCTCTTTATAATCACAAGCTTTGACTGTCTTCTCTGCTTTTGCCAATGATAATTATCTCACATTCCCAAAAGCAGGCGACTTAGTTTAAAAAAATAAAATTAAAAATATCTGCATACCTCTCAACCCACAACCAATATACAACCTAGGACAGCTTCTACTTCCAGAAACTGATACTTTCATGTGCAACATGAATGAGAATAAAATGTTGTTTGTGGCCTCTACTATTTTGCTAATGGCCCCAACCAACAGCAAAGACATATTCACGGACACACACATGCAAAGAAAAAGGGCTGATGGCAATATTTGTAACTAAACTGAATATAAAAACCTCTTGGTCTGAAGTTATGCACTAACTTTTTTGCCATAAGCTGTTTTAACCCCTTCACATAGGCAGTCATGTTGCATCCTATTTCAAAAGCCAGACGTAGGCTAAGAAACTTGCACATTAAGATGGCTGGTTAGAGGCAGAAACTGAGAACTTAAATAATTCAACACTGTCACCCACCACACATTCAGATCACAAACTGGCTGCTTTGCCACACAGATTTTACTCTTTGCTTTCGAAGTTCAGATTGCTGATCATGCGCTTCACAGCACGGATATCTATTACTCCTACGTCCTCAGCCTCACAGCAAATCACCATAGAAGAAATAATAAAATCAGGATTAAAGTACACTTGTTCCTTCCATAAAACCAACCTCGTGAGCCACGCATTTCCTGCATCATCATAATGAATGCAATGGACTTTATTTAAAAATCTGCTTTCAAAGCCTAACTGGCAGTCTTGGAACAATCACCCAGCAACCAGAAACGGAGATAAGTCACTTGCAGCACAGAACCTTAGTAATCTTAAATTAAATTTGTCATTTCCCTAGCATTTACCTTGAAAAATGAACAAAGGTGGTCACAGAAGCAGCATAAGGAAACTCTATTTGCTCACTGTCCCTGCACAAGTGAGCTGCCTTCAGAGATCTCTAAACCAACAAATATTCAACTGAAGCTTCGATTATCCAGTTATCGTCAGCCCAAATCACTTTTTACAGCTCAGTTCTAAACTTGACAAGAGAATATTGTGTTTGAAACTGACAACACGGCTTCATTTGGTTACATATGAAATTAACACGAAACTCCAAAACGCTTCAGAACAGCTGCCCTAGTCAGTCTCCTGGAAACAGACATCTTTCCCACACAAGAGGTTCGCGGGAACAGACCTTTAAACAGCGCGGAAATACTTTCTTTCATTGAATTTAATTTACGCCAGCTATTTAAACTGCTCGAAGTTGGGTCTTAACAGTTTGTGGGCGCAGAAACCACCGCGAAGGCAAACGCACCCGCCCACCGCCTTCGCCTCCCGCTCGCCCCGGGCTGCCTGCGCCCACCCCGCGCCGCTCCGCGCCAGCCCGCCCGCCCCGCGGGGCGTCCCGCGGGGAGCCCCGCCCGCCCCACCGGCCCCCGACCGGGCAGGTGGCACAACAGGTTGCGGAGGCGGCTGCGGGGCAGGAGCTGGCCCCGCGGAGGCTGCAGCCGCACTCCCGGGGAAGGCGAACGGGGAGACCGGGATGAACACCCCCAACCCCGGTCTGGGGAGCCGGCACCCCGGGAGCAGCGCCGGAGCTCCTGCCCGCTCCGCCGGGGACCCTTTGTTCTCGCCACCCAAGACGCCGCCGCCCGGCAGCCCCGCGCTCTCCCAGGCGGCGGCTCGCCCCACTGGGGAAAGGCGCGGTCTGCCGCCCCCGCTGCAGCGCCCTCCCTCGCTCCTCCTCGCGCCGCAGAAACGGCCGGAGCCGCCCGCGGGAACCGCTCCGGGCCGCCGCCGATGGCCCCGCGCCCCGCACACGGCACAGCCACCCCGCCCGGGACGCCCCGCGGCGCTCAGCCCCTCTACCCCGAGCCCAGCGCCAGAAGTCCGCCCGCCGGGGCTGCCCCGAGCGCCGCAGCCCGCCCGAGAAGGTCACGCCGCGGCGGCAATCCCCGCGCCCCAGGCACCGCGGCGCCGGCAGGTGCCTGGCTAGCCCCCGCCGACCCGGGAGGCTCCGCGGGGCACAGCCGGTGGCCGCCGGAAAACCGCGTGGTGGCCCCAGCGGACGGCAGGGGGCTCCGGTACCGCACGGCGGCCCCCACGGGGCACCTGGGGCGGCGGCGGAGCCGAAGCGAGCGGTGGGGCCATCGCTCGGGGCCGCGATCCGCGGGGCTCAACAGGCGGCGGAGTTTGGCTGCTCCCAGGAGACGATCCCGCCGAGTCGGAAGCCGACCACGGGGCTGAGGAGGAGAGGCGATGCAGCCGAGCCACTTACCGGGGCTCCGGGGCTCCGCCGTCCGCATGCTGCCTCCGGGCGCCGCGCGAGAACCCGCTCCGCTCCCCGCCGGCAGCTCCGCTCCGCTCGCTCCTTCAGCCGCCGCCGCCGCGCGGGACCGCGCTCCGCGCGCGCCGCCGCCAGCCCGCCCACGCCGGGGCCGCGCGCCGCTCCCGCCCCGCCGCCAGCCCAGCCCAGCCCAGCCCAGCCCTGCCCGCCCCGCCGCCGCCACCTGCCGCCCGCGGGCTCACCTGGGCTGCGCTGGGCCCTCGCTGCCGCGCTGGGCCCCGCGGCGAGGCGAGGCGCTGCTGCCGGCCGAGTCCTCTCCGCTCTACCGCGGCCTGCGCTGCGCTGCCTCCCCCTTGCCCGCCGAATCGGCCCGCAGCCGGCGGGCAGGGCCCGCCCCGGCCAGGTGTGGGCGGAGGAGGGCGGGGGCGGCCCGGTGGGGCGGGCGAGGGCGCGGCCGCGGCCCGGGGCGGGCGCTCGGAGGCGCCGCCGGAAGGAGCCGGACTGGCAGCTGGGGGGCTCCCGCCGCTCTCCTCGGCCGGCTGCGGGAGAAGGGGCTACAGCCCCACCGTGCTTCGGAACGAGCCGCTTTACCCGTGCCCTCCGCTCTTAACCCCAGCACGCGGAGCGGGTCAGAGCCGAGATGCCGGGGTGGCCCCCGTAGGTGCGAGGAGCGGCGGACGGGCTGCAGGACGGCTCTCGGCGGCAGCGGGCGAGCCCCGCGCCGGGACCTGTTGCGGGCCGCGCTGGCTTGGCCGTGGCGCGGCTGTTCGCGGTGTTCCAGCCCGCGCGCTCGCCCAGCGCGCGGATGCTCGTTTACTCCGTCCAGCCCTTCCTGCTCCCCCTTCCAGAGCCCTGAACTGAGAACTGGAGAAACTGGGACGTATCTTCTGCGGGCTTTTGAGACGGTGGAAGGGTTAAGTCAGGCAGGCCCTTGCACCGGCTGTGTTGGTGCTCTTTGGCTCCTTGCCCAACCCTTCCTAAGAGCGGGGTTGCGTCAGCGCGGGCAGCACCGCGGTGTTCAGCAGTTTCGCCCTGCTGCCCTTCTCTGCGCGCTGGGCTGGGGTCACTGAGGCATTTCCCACGGCACGTTGATTTTCTTTTCCCCTCTGTGGGCGCCAGGATTTCTCCTCGTGAGCGATAATTGTGTTCCTTTATGGACCTTTGGCCGTTATCATCTCGTCTCCTCCAGACACGGTGCTGGCATGAACCAAATAGTTTGTAGAGGTTCTTCCTCTGTCCTGGCATTGTTGCCTCTAGCAGTCTTAGGAGCACTGGAATTCACACTACTGAATGTGATGCCTGGCCCCTCATGCATCACTTGCCTTGGCCCTAAACTTAGTAGCTAAAGCCAGTTTTGCACTCCTGCCACACCACAGGAAGTTCTGGCGCCTAAAGCCTTTGGTTCTGGGGATGTTTTCCTTCCTATACCGTATCCAAATGTTGCTGCAAAACAGCCCTTCTGTGCATTGCACAGTGAGGCCACGGAGCTTAGAGTAAGTGGTGCTGGCTGAGTGCCACACAGCACTGCCAAACTGCCCATGGGCTCCACTCTCTGTGTTAAAATTTGGATCTGCTTCAGGATGCTCTGGAGCGCCAGACCATGGGGAAGGCGGGAGATCCCTCCTCCAGAGAAGGCATTCACAGAGCTGCCAGAGCCCCAGATCACTTAACAGCCATGTTGGCAAGTTTAAGTGGGGTCATGTCTATTCAACCCCCATTCATTTTTTGTATGAGCAACAGTTTGCTTGAAAAATGGAAGATGTGTGGTTTGTTTTCCCTTTACTAATCTTGTCAGATTTTTAAGAGTTTAAGAGTGGAGACGCTGAAAAGTCTGACCAATCCATGGGATGAATTTTTAAGATCTTTTTAGACACCTAAAGACGCAGGTTTTTAAATACCTTCACTAATGTGGATTCATGTGACTGACACAGAGTTGCCTCATAAACTTTTGATGCCCTGAAGCTTCTAGCCAAGACTTGCAGGTAAATGATTGTCCCATGGGCGTAAGACATTAATCATCTGAGTCATGAAACAAAGAGTTTTCTTATACAGCTACCACCCTAAACTCTCTGTTACTCCCCCATGCACTCTATGCCTGCGTGATGTAAAAACCTGGAAAGCTATGAAGAGTGTAAGCCCACTAGACACTGGTGGTTTGCACTCCTCTTGATGTGGGGTGGCCGGTTTGTCATCCCTTTACCTCTCTGAGGACTTCACAGTTATGGGGCACTGTTCCTCAAAGCAAAGGCATCTTCTTCAGGGGCTTGTATAGTACAGGACACAGTGGCATGTTGTTACCAGAGCTGTATTCTGTAAGGAGCTGTACAAGAATCCTAAAGCCCTGAGAATGATCCACCAGTTCACACATAGCACCCAAGTGTATCGTCTCAGTAGCTCTCATGGCTCCCGCCTGCTCAGCTGTTTCAGTGGTAAGCTTTTTGGAAAGCAAAGTCTCAGTGTGTATTTGCAGTATTCAATTTGGAGGTGACTGCTCCTGGTAGCTCTTCCTTCCCTCTGATCCATCTCTTCAGAGTAAATGCACACACCCATACCCTTGTCCTGTGTGCCACTTGATAGCCAGCGTGTCGATACACTGGAGTTAGCCTTTAACATAATAAATTGGTATAAAATCAAAAGACCAGGATGCTGATGTTTTTAAGACTTGTCAGAACAACTTCCCTTCTTTCTTCAGATGTTGTGAAACTTGATAAATGTTTTGGATTGAATATGTAAGCTGCAGAGCTTGTCAGAAGCTTGTCCTCTCCAACTGCTGGGGTTTTTTTTTGAGGGAGTATTCTTGCTGCTGACTGTTTCTCACCTGATTTTATAGTAATTGTCAATTGCATTGTCAGGTCTACTGGTCTGATTCACAAGTGCCTGGTGCAGTGCTCAACTTGATGCTCATGCAAGATAATACATCTCCATCTGTAGATCTGCTTGGCAGCACAGCTTGAGGACCATATGGCCATGACTCTGACTGCCCACCATTTTTTCAATATTACCCCCTAGACTCCTTAATTTCCTTTGTAAGACAGGATTATTAGAATACTGTTTTGCTCCAAATAATAATAATAAAAAAAACAATCTGTGTTGCCCATTTCTGTTATTCTCCAATTGAAGGAACTGAAGCCCTAGAGACAGCCCTGATGTTTCTTCATCCATAACACTAAATTGTCTGGGTTGTAAAATCTTTAAGAAGAGGTTAACAACTTCCCCTTAATTTTGCCTAATTACACCTTGTACTTTTGAAGAACTAAAAGTCAGTGTTGTAATAATAGTACAATCACAGTGCTGAAGTGATAGTTGCTTCTGTTTCCTGGCCAACTCCCATAAGTTCCTCATGTACCATTCTAGAAAGTATGTTCAAGTGTCTTCTCTTTCTGCATTGGTTGTCTCAGCTGGCTGATCAGTTCTGTCAGGATATGTGCTCTCTCTTCCTGTAGCTTTGCATAGAGTTTAGCATGATGGAGCTCCCCACATGTCTGATGCCTTAGAGGTCCTACAAAGCACAGAATCATGAGCAACAATCCTCATAGTTTGTTTACTTTCTGCTCTTCACACCAAAGCAGAAAGCTAAGATCATTGGGGGAAAAAGCAAACAAACCAAAATCAAGCACCACTAGAAAATTTGGTCTTGGTGTGTAGATATATTTTAGGCATTATTAAATGGGAAAAGTTTCCTGCTCCTGACTGAATGAAGACCCTGGGGATGCTGGTTGCCACAACAAAAATTGAAATGACCTCCTGCTAAGGGCTGAATTCCGGAGTACTAATGGCAGTTGGCTCATGGAAGACTCTTCTAAAATGTAACCACTTCCTCAGAAAAGCAGTGCTGCAAATGAGTTCACTCCCCAGGAATATCAGCTTGGTGTTCTTTTCTAACCCTAAATGAATGGCAATGGAAAGACTAAAATATATAATGTACATGAAAGTTAAAGCAAACAATACACAGAGTACAATGACTTTGCTGCTGGAATGACCTCTACTTCCCTCTGTGTTTACTGCCAAAGTTTGCTTCTCCTCCATTTTTGTCCATTCTTGTCAGCTCCCTGAGAAGCTGTGTGTTTTCTGGCTTTCATTGTGAAGACATCTGTGCTCAGCCAGTCCAAGAGTTGATCTGGTGGTCTTCAGCTCCAATCCTTCATGGTTTGGCAGACCACAGGCTTCCAGGCTACAAAATACAGGCTGCCAAAGAGATGGAGAGGAGCACTGATCACACTGGTATTTGAGCACTTCCTAAGCTAATGTATTTATCTTCACAGGATTTTTGTGAGATAGGAAATTACTACTGTCCCCCTTTTAGAGGTGAAAAACAGATGCTAGCAGAAGCTAATTGACTTAGCTAATGTCACACAGGAGCTAGTGGCACAGCAGAGAAGTGAGATCAGCTGCCAGCCCTGTTGCCATGTGCCAGAGGACAGGTTGACTCTGTTTTGAAAGCCCTGGTGCCCACAGGCTTTTACAGCCCCATGCAAAGGCAAAGCATGAGCTTTCAGAGCATGGCAGCCCACAGCAGAAAACTGAAAGCACAAGCTTTCAGATCAAGGCAACCTAGGAAGGAAAAGACAGATTTGTACTGAGATCCAAGTCAGGTGGCTGCAGAAATACCAGCCTGGCTCAGGTTTGCAGAGTGACTGGCTTTTAAACCTAGTTTTTTCCCTAACTACTGTTGAGCAGTGATTCCTGGTATTGGACCAAAGATCTCTGATTTCAGCCTTGCCAGATAATCTGTCTGGGGGCTGAGAACGCCCTCCTCACTTTCACACCAGTGAAAGCGGAAGCTTCTGGAAATGTAATTTCAACCCAATCCCTTTTTTTTTTCTTTTTTCTCTTATTAATTTTTAGTCATGCCTACTTTTATATTCAGTTTTCAGACCATGTTGAAAGCATTTTAAAAGAAGCCATGAAGCAGATAAGAAAATACTGGAGACTATGTTCAGAGACTTTAAAATAACAATTCTCATTTGAAAGTTCATGTTGGGTTGTAAGTACAAGACAAATAATGACACTAATATAGCTCATGTGTACAGGAGTGAATTTTGATCAAAGCATTGAGACAGGGTGTGGCATTATCTTATCTTTGCAACAGACTTATAGACCTTGTTAGCAAAGTTAAACTTTCGTGCTGACTAAACTTTTCACGCTCTCTTTCTGCTATAAAAATCCACTTCAAATTTTCATCTCACAGCCAAGTTGCAGGTGAAGTCATGCCAAATATTTGACCTTAAAGTGTCCCAAAATACTGTTCCCCAATGCCAGAAATTATTCTGCCCAAATGGCTTCTGCTTCCTCGGAGAACTCCACCTCTTATCATTCCTAGTATTTTATAGGAGTGCACAGCAGGTGCTTTTCTTTGACCATATCATCAACTTCAGGTCTGACTGCAGGATGGATTCTGCCCTTGGTTCTGCATTCAGCAGCATCCACTGACAGCAGCCATCTAAGATAAAAAGGTAATTCAGAGAGCAGGTACAGCAAAAGTAACTAGAAGGATCACCCTGACCACAACTCTGCTGCAACAAATGACAGCCAAACAGGACAAATATATTGGATTGACATTTATATTCCAAAAAGAGCTGACACAATTGCTATCTACCGAATTTTCTTATTAACTTGAAAGATCAGACCTGAAATTTTCCTGGTGCACTAAGTGAAGAATCCCATATTCTTACCTCAGTGTTTGAGAACTGTAATCCTGAAAAAATGATAAGAATAAAGTATTGCCCCCACATCAGATATTCTCAACCTTCTGTGTGTGAATGGCAAGAGGATGTCAGGAGCCCTTTGACACAGGATGGTTATCATAGCTCTGCTCCACAGGTGAGGTCTGTCAAGAAGTCAAGGAGAAGCATTTGGGTGCTCATTCTCCTACAGTAAAGGCACAGAGGAGGGGTTTGGGTCCTAGCTGAAAGATTACAGGTGCCAGATCTGGCTTGGAGTGGGACAGGCAGCCCTGAACTCGGCAGAGCAGGATTTCACAGCTGACCTGTGCTGGTTCCTCTCAGAGCCAGCAGTGACTTGTCTCAGTGCGAAGCTCCGCGTGCGAGCGCCGGGCAGTGCCCGGGCTGCAGCGGCCGCTCGGTGTGAACAGCATGAGAATGTCACCGTGCCAGGGAAGGTGACACTGCTGCAGGCTGTGGCTGTGGTGTGACAAACACCGCCAGTGGTAGGTACAAGAATCAGTCCTCTTCTGGTCTGCAGGACTAATCCTCACAGTGCTCACAGGGCAGGATTCACACATGGGAAGAGGCCAGAATGAGGGATATATGATGCTTAATCTCATAAGCTTGAGCAGGACTTAAATGCTTCCCAGAATTTTGCTACCCTATTGCAGAACAGTCATGTATTGTAGAAATAAACTGAAATGATCCCCTAATGATTTTTTTTTCTTCAATTATTTCCTTCTGCTACCACAAAGAAAAAAAAACAGCAGGGACCAGCTGTCTTGACAGGTCATTTAACACTGTTTTTGTAAAAATAGATTTGTATTTTATAGCTTAATATTTTAGAGGCTGGTGACTGGTAAAACTTCTTTCAGCACCAGCACCTCTTGCTTTGGGCTTCAGCCTTCAAATAAGTCACCAGTTGTCATGATTTACTGTGTATACTATGGGACAAGTGCAAGATTTTGACAAGAAAAGATATTTGGGTGTTATTTGAGGAGACATGGGGAAAGTCACTTAACTCAGTGTTTATATAGAATGGCTTTCTTGTTCAGAGGTCACCTCTGTTGGAATAACAGGTGCAGGTTTCAGACATCAGCTGCAAGGGCTGTTTTGTGCATCAGGGAGGTTATAGCTTTTTCTATTAAAGATGGTTAGAATTTCAGGGAATATATTTTGTTTGAATTTAACTAACCTTTCTATCATGATTCTAGGAGAAAGGTGCAGCCTGTTAGCATACAATTGCTTCAGTGGTGATAATACCAGTGTCATTTCTCAGCACTGTTCCCATTAAGGTTCAGAGTAACGGATGTGGAAAATGTGTCCCAACTTTGAAAATGTCTCTCTGCAAGTTTAAATAAGAGCAATAAACTGGGTGAGGAACAGGCTATAAACAGGGTAGAGACTTTGTTAAAATTTGGGAATAAAAGATCTACAAAAATCCTGTAAAGTGCTGTTCTGTGGAACTATGCTGTCAAAGTGGGGAAGAGTTGGCTCCCATTGTCACTCTGCAAGTATTAGAATGGTGTTTGTGTTTGTTTTTAAAAGCACCTTGAAATGGCATTTCTCCTAAACTGAACAGTTAGGTTCAGCAAATGGGCTGGCTGGACATTCCTGACCATCTCTTGCCTGAATCCTGGTCCCTACAGAAAGTTGCAAGACTTCTTCCTCATCTTGCCTCTAAACCAAACTTCACCTGCCTGTTCCCATCTGCTGACCCCCATTCTCGCAGCTCTCTGGGCTTGTCTATGTCTTTCTTGTCCTTCCAGCTCCGTTCCCTCCTGCACACACACAGATACACGAATACACTCACATATACACACACAGCCCCCAAAGCACTCCCCTCTGAGCACTTGCAGAGCTGAGTGACTGCCCTGGGACCTGCCCATCTCCACACCTCCAAGCTCTCCTTGCTCACGCTGCCTCCATGCCAAACTCCAAAACAGAAGTGCTGAACTCACCCACACTTTTATTTCTCTACTCCACATTTTTCTGTCTCCATGTCTATTTAACAGTTTTACCATGTCACTTGCCTATTTTTTTAAATAGGTTCTTGGCCTGAGCTCATGGCTGTAGTATCTGAGCATCTTTCAGTCATGCATGAACTGATGTGACTCATGTCAGGCTTGGGTGATTTGTTCTCTCTCCCCATTCTCTCCCAGGAAGGAGGGCTGCACATGCTGTGCTGGAGTCTTTGTTTTGTTTGGGTAAAGTTTCAGTTTGTGAGATTTTCCTGTGAGTGAGAGGCAGAGGGTGTGACCCTCAATCTTCATTCTTTCATCCCTTCAATGTATTCTGCTGGTATGTTGAAGACTTTCACAATTTTTACCTTATCTCTGTGCTACATTCCTCTGATACCAAGATATTTGGCATTGTATTTAATGGCTAAAACCATCCTGAAGTATTCTGTCTTCTGTTTTTGTGCAAGTCAGTATTTAACTATTAGAGGTCAATCAGAACATGCTGAGGACAAAGCAGCCCACAGTGTCCGGTCCGTTTTTACACCTTCCCCTGCATTAACCACTGCTGGTCATAGCAGGGCATGGGGCTACATGGATGGACTGGTCTAAACAGTTCTGTGTCCTGTTTCCCAAAAATCGTTGTTGATGCTCTTCATGGTACACCCCCAACATCCACAAACCCAGGAAAATTGTAGTCTTATATAATTTTTTCTACTTTTCATTCCATGGGATATTAGCAGGAAGATAACTTCTAGAAGGTGGGTTTAGTTACAGTAAGAACTCCACTTTGGAAAAGATATTGAAAGAAAATAGTGTGATCATCAGATTCATATTTGGTTTAAGTGATGGACTCAGTTTTAGCTCTCTCTATCCTCCAGCCATTTCTGAGTGGAAAAGAAAACGAACAGCTGAGTTCTGGAGGAGATATGTAATGAACCAGGTGATTTTTTAAAAGTAGGTAAAGAACCCTAAACTTTCAAACAATTCATCTTGATGATCATTAAATAAAACTGCCACTCAAAATCTCACTTACATAAGATGCAGAATGATCTGTAAAAATGGTTGTACAAATAAGTTCCCTTGGGCATTCCTGTGGCTCACTGTAGCATCATATGCTGTCTTAGGGATTGATTTAGAGCAATCAAAACTAGTAAAAATGAAACTGCAAAGAATAGGAGACAAGCCAGCTTCAGGTTGGGTGTGGATTTGCTTCAGGCAGCTGAGAGAAAGATGAGCCCATTCTCTTCCATGTCTTCTACCCATCCACTGCTGTCATCCCCAGCATCAGGGCCAGAGCAGAGCTGTCACTGGGATGAGCCCTTCCCCATTTTCCTGATGAGGGGCATCTCCATGCATGGCCAGGGACACTCAGTATTTTAAGAGCTGACCTTCACATACAGCTGAATCCAGAAAAAGCTGGTGCTGCCACCAAGAGAAGTATCCATGTCATCTTATTCCCACTTGACACCACATTTTCCATTACATTAACAGAAATGACTGCTGTATCAATCAAATCAGGGGTAATTCTGGATTAAAACTAATCTGGGGAAAAAAACAACCAACCAACCAACCAAACAAACAAACAAACAAACAAAAAGGTTTTAATGATGTGTTTTCCCTTGCAGCCTTGCTTGTGCTGGCAGCAGCACAAGGTGAAGGGCTGGGCTGAAGACTTGTGACAGAGGGAAGGCAGGGATGCTTTCCACACCAGGACTCCTTTATGTTTTTGTTGTTGGACAACTGACACTTCCTTCTGCAGCATAAATTATATATAAAATTATAGCCTAATGTAAAGGGTATTGCTTTGTGCCTACTTTGATTTTTAAAGGTATGGTTAAAATATCTTTAAAATATTTTTATCCCCTAGGTTAAAATATCTATCAGTACTTCCATCTGTAGGACTCAGGGCTCTGTGTGCTTTGGGTGCCGTGGTCTGTGCTGGCTGTGTAGAGCAGCTGTAAATTCAGGAGGCTGCTCTGCATTACCATTGGGGCACAACACAGCCCACACTGGGGTAAATCAGGGACATACTTCATCTTTTTATATGTTACATCTGAGAGACAAAAAGAGGGAGAACCTCATTGCCAGAGAGAAAATCATCTCCACCCTCTGTTTTTTCCAGCTCTGAGCAGGGATGCAGCCCCTCAGGGTAGCAACAGTTGCAATCCCCCCAGCCCAGCCCTGGCAACAAACACCCTCTCCTCCTGCTTCCTATCTGAGTCTCCATCCCAGATTCCCTGCAGGATGCAGAGCCTCAGGTTTCCCCTCCACAGCTGGAGGAGAGCAGGTGGAAGAGGGAGCTGCTTGAAGATGAGTATGGAGGCTCTATGGGAAAAGGGACAGCTACAGAACTTGGGAGAGGCTGGGCTGTAGGACGTGAGTTGAGGATGGAGTAAGAAATAGGAGGTGGTCACAGGAGTACAGAAACTGGCGGCTCTGTCCCCAGAAACCTCCCTCCAGGTGCTTGCTTTACACCTCCAGCCTGCTGCTCATAGTATCCTCCACAATCCCACATCCCTCTCCATCCTCCTGTTCTAGCACAGAGCTTCCTGGAGCCTGGCTGCTGTCTCCAAGCCACCCCTCATTCCACCTATGATTCTGACTGCTGGCACTGCTGCCATGCCTTCGGTGGGCTCTGGCTTCAGGCATCCTATTACATCCCTTTGCAAGCTGTTTAGCTCTATTGTGGTTAAAAATGTGTATCTTAATTTCTAGTTTGAATTTGTCCAGTTAAATCTTTATTAGCTTTTATTATCCTGCTCTTATCTGCTATAGAGCCCTTTAATATTGAAAGGCTGCAGACAGCCAGAATCCTCATAAGAGTTGGATTCTTGCTCCAGGAACTGCAGCATAAGCTCCTTGTATAAAAAACATTTTTCCGGTCTTCCTCTTATACAAAGATCCAAGTGAAAGCTTATGTCTCAGCATCTTTTTTTTTTTTTTTTCCTTTTGAGGGACAGTTGTGCTGCTGAAACTTGGGTGTCTCACCCAACTTTCTCCAGGTGCAGGTATTTTAGCGGAGGTTTCCAAATTGTCAAAACTTAGCAAACAGGGGTTGGAGCTTGAACCTCAGCTCCGAAGACAGGATTTAGATGTCCAGGAGTAGAAACCTCGTTTTTGGGTAAGGAGTTCAGACAGCCTGCAGAGTGTGTGGGCAGGGGTGTGTGCATGTCCCTGTGCTGTGCCCTCCCACAGGACCCTGGCAGGTGAGGAAGGCTTTGAGGAAAGGCATGCCATGAAGGTGATGTCCCTCAGAGTCTTCTCGGGATGTTTCTTCATGTAATTCATCTTTCACATCTTATTTATGCTCCCCTAGTGCACAACCAGACACACTGTGAGACCCGTATGAAAATGCTGCAAAATAAAGAAGAGTTTTTATTGCATCAGCTTAAAGACTGCATCAGTCTTTCAAATGGCATTTAGTATTGCCACTGTGACTCCACAGACACAGCTCTGTCACACTGCCATCATAAACTTCAACTTACAGCTTTGACCAGGAGGCTGCACTTGGCAATCACAGCCCAGCCAAGGAGCACGGAATCCTTTCCCAAGCTGAAGACACATAATCCCTTGGAAGATAATTTGTCTGCAAAAAAAACTCACATTAGTGGGATTTGTTGTTTGTATAACCCAAGTATGGTTTTAATTAAACAATAAATCTAAGAAGCAATTAGGCAAAAAGGAGTTGAGGCAAAATTGGTATTTTGAGAGAAAGCTGAGCTATTGCACTTTAAAAATCAGACGGGCTGCATGTTCAGCAAGTATCTGCTACAGCACCTGTGGAAGAGCCACAGTGTGGTGTTGCATAAATAGATGCCTATCAGGCGAGAAGCTCCATGGGTAGATATGTAATTATACAACTTTAAAAAAAAAGGCATAATATTTATACTGCAGCCTGGATTGGCTTCAATCATGTGCATAATACATTTATTTGAAAACATCCTAATTATGTGTTTACCTGACAGAAGGAGCCATTACAATCACCCTGGCACGTAAACCCATTTTATAAATCTGCCTGCTTTTGCCTTTACCCAAGAGACATATACCAACTGCACATTTATGATTATTTATTTTAATCTGTGAAATATATAAATAGTAGTATTCTTAAAGGATATCATTAAAACATTCTGGATTTCTTTTTTTCTACTTTCTGTATTGCTGGGCTTTTTTCTTAGAGCTTTTCTGAGCAGGGATGTTGCATTTCATATGCAGGGAAAAAATGCATTCTTAACACTCTAGAAATAATAACAAACCCCTTGAAAGATTTAAATTAGTTTGTTCCCTGAATTAAATGTCCCATCTGCTTCCCTTCCCTCCCCAAACCTCTTCTTGCCACCCCCTGGTGCGCGTGCACATGGGTTTGTGGTTTGTTTTTTTTTCCTGGCGTTGGTTCTGAATTCCATCAAATGCACAGCTATTCCAGCCTGCTGGGGCTGTTCCTTGAAAACCAGGTTTGGAGTCTGTGCTGGCTGTGGAGTGCAGGCACTGAACTCCCTGCTCAGGGGCTGCACAGCGTGGGGTGGGAAGGGGTGTGCTTGTGGCTGCTGGAGTGACACAAGCACCGGGGCTTGGGTTGTGTGTTTGGTTTAAACTAAGAGCATTGGAGCATTTTGTAGGGAGGAAAGTGAATATTGAGAATCCTAAGAAGTTTGCAAACAGTCGTAAGGGGGAAGGGCAGTGAGGTGGAAGCTCAGCAACCTTCACAATATCTTTCTGAATAATGCTCACAAGGTAAAGGAAATTCTAATTTAAGACTGACTCCATTCTATACTCATAGGGCTCTCTCTCAGTCTCTGTTTCTCTCTTCCCCATCCTCTCTCTCTTATTTCCCTCTTTGTAGGGAGAATACTTCAGTCATGTTAGAGAATGGCCTGGCAGCCTTAACTGCACATCATCTCCCTCATTAGAGACGAAATAGAACATGTAAATATTTTCAAATATGATGTTTTGTTGAATATTTTCTTGTAACTCATGCTGATCATTAGCTTGTATTTTAGGCATTTATAATGAAAATGCATTCATTTAAATTTATCCATGTTTTTGGGAAATATCTGGTTTTAAATTTAAGAAAAAGGGCAGTAGACATGGTTCTTCTTGCTAACTGCATGTCCTGCCACTCTGATTACACAATCTGTTATAATTATGCTGAGCTCTGCAGACCTTCAAGGAGCCAAGTTATACAGTAGAATGACTTCTAATTGCTAGGGGTAAAACCTTGGGCCCATTGAAGTCAATAGCAAAATTTCTATTAATTTCATAGAGAGTATTTCTGAGACCATCTTCAGAATGATAAACATCAATATTATTTAATGTACTAACTTAAATGAAAGGAAACCCAAATCTATCATTAATATTATATGGAGGCTAATAAACTCAATTTCTTGAACACTTAAGCTACATGAAATTTAAAAATCTTTTGGTCATAATTATTGAGGAAAACAGAGTTTCTTAATTTAAACTGACCAAGATAATTCCTTCTAATACAATTTGTTATGCCTCTGCAAAATTTATGATGGAAAGCTCTATGTCTGTGTAGTTTTTATGCCTGGGCAAAATGCAAAATGGCAGGATGGATTTGCTGAAAGACTTAAAAAAACAATATGAGCCAGAATTCAACATCCAACAGAGTTTGATTATAGGCAATTACAAACTCTTGAAAGGAGTGAGCAAGGTGTAAAATGTATTTCAGTGACAACAGCTGTCTTCCCTTTGCCATAGTGTGGGGTGGCACTGTACTTTTGGGATGATTTGGACTGGTGCCACCTCCTCAGAGAGCCAGGGTCCATCTCCACCTCTTCCAGCATCTCCTGGCCATGCCCCTCTCCCTTCATCCCACAGCTGAGCTCCTGTGTGGATGCATTTCCAATGTGTCCCTTCTGCATGGCCTCCTGTGACTAAATTCACCCTTCCCCAAACTAATTTACAGAGCTAACTGATGAATTTATTAAACTTCATACACAGTTTCTAGTCAGGTAGGGACAATTTGACAGGGGAATTGAAAATCAGAGCCATGCTCAGAAGTGGGAGAAAGCTCTCACCAGTACAGACCCATTTGCATTCTTTCTTCCAGTTCATATTTATTTCACATTATCATGTAAGTTTGCATTGAGCAGTATTTTTTGTTGCTGGAACATAATATTCAGCCAAAAAATTTAAGAATCAGCATAGAAGATTTCATGTTCATAGAAGAACATGAAATCCTGCCTAATCTTCATCATTTTTTAAAAAGAGAATCAGTCAGGATGAAACAGTAAAGCTGTGCCTAAGATAATTAATTTTTAAAACCTTTTTTTGGGAAGTGTATTTGGAATGAAAACAATCCTAATGGTAATATTGGTCTATTACTGGAAATGATGAAATTGTAAAAGCACAATTTTTTATAAAACATCATCCTCTGTCTTCAGAGGAAAAGATAGATCACATTGTCATGTTAAATGATAGTGGGACCTAATTAACTGTCATTGATCATGGAAGGAAATGCACAGCACCATTTTTAAACCAGTATCTTAGATAATTTGCATCAAGGATCTTTTAGGAGCCAGTCAGGAGGCTGTCTGGATGATTACCATTGGTTTTTGAGAGGTTTTGGAACTAAGGAAATTTCAGAATCTGTTAAAAAACTAATATTGTTTGAATATTTTGGAAAAATACACAGTTGTAGGCCTTTCATTTTGACAACTAATCACAGCAAAAGAATTAAATACAGCACTCTGGTGAAGAATTAAAACTGGCAAATATAACTCACCCCCACTGAATTTATGGAAAATACCAAGCTAGTTTGATATACTTTTGAATAGCTGACAAATTCAATTTTAAAAAGCAATAGTCTATTAATACCATCTACAGCTAGACTTCTAATTGCCTAATACCAAACATTCTCCTTAATAAATTGGAAACATGCAAGCAAACATGCTAAAGATTAAATGAGTCTGAGGGAGGCTCCTCAGCAGTTCTGGCACATGTTTGGCACAGTAATGGCAAATGAGGAATGCTCACAGGAGATGTGACTAAAGAGCCCAAAGCAATCAGTTCCTGGACATGCACATTTTGAATGTTTTAGCAGCGAAGAAAACAGAAAATATAAATTGCTAAGCACTAGTTTGTCAATGGCACAAAACTTGTAGAAGAATTGAAATGCAGAAAGCCATGATAGAAGATGAAAGAAGACAGTCTGCACCAAAGGCTTATCTTGGCAACATGCCTTCTTCACAGTATGCCCTAAAATAGTATTTTCATTCCCCATCAAAGGCTAAGAATATACCAGAAACCATAAGCTTACACTTAATACTTTTTATAATATGTATGCAGAAAATTATAGAGTTTATAGAAACCTAAGAACATGCATTCAGCCACTCAGGTCAGGGAGGAATTATCTAGAGCTGTAACACATTGTCACTTTTCCGTTTCTAAAAGAAAATTTGCAACCACAGGATTGTGTTTCATAGCCACAAATGTGCCTATCCTTCATGAATTTGTCTAATCCCATTCTAAACCCATTTATACTCTGCAGTATCTTGTGACAATGAATTTCACATATTTATATATATATATCTTGTGTGGAAAAGTGCTTCCTTTTGTTGGTTTTACACCTGTGACCCATTTCAGCTGGGAGCTTGCCAGTTCCTGTGTATGAGAAAGAATGAGTAGTTTATTTTGGATCACTTTCTCCACATCATTTTTTATTTTACAGACTTCTGTGGCACCTCCTCAGCTCTGTCTTTTACAGGGTGCATGATCCTAATTGTTCCCTGCACAGGCATTGTCCCATGATGTGCTGCCCTCAGAAAGTTATGGGTAATCAAACCAAAAGTTTATGGAGCCCAAGCAGGGGATGACAGCAGAATGTATCTTCCTGGTCCATTCCCCCTCATCCCACCATTCACAACTCAGGCATTTCCTAATCTAGAGAAGATAAGCATTATTCTGCTCAGTTGCTCCTTGAATGCTGTGACCCTTCATCATGCTCAGCATCCTCTGGCAGCAAAGTTCCTCACCTCGTTTGCTCCTCCTCTGAAGGGGCATCTCCTCTGCTTGGTTTTGACCCTCCATCTGCTTGCTTGGCTCGGGCCCCAACCTCTGGTATTGAAAAAGTCACTGGAGAGTAAATTCCAATTCATCTTTTCTGGCCTGTAAAGGACCTTATAAACATTCAGCATGGTTTGTGTCACTTCAGGTCAGGAGTCCTCCTCTGTTCAGCCATTCCTGTATCCCTGTGTACTTGGGGTTCTGAACTACCCTTGGTACTCTACTCCCATCTTTTCCAGCTCTGCTCTCTGCTTTTCCCACTGTGGAGCCAGAGCTGCACCTAGCATCCACAGTGCTGCTGACCTGCTGCTGTTTAGTGGTTTGGTCTGTATTCCTTTCTCAGTTATTCTATTGCTTTTCTGATCTTTGCTGAACACTGAGATGACATTTCCAGGCATTTCTCTGATAACCTCAAAATCTTTTCTTTGTGTGGTAACGGTCAACTCACAGACCAACACATGTACTTGAAATTAGATTTGTATATTCTCATTACAGCACTTTGCAGATATCTACATTGATTTTAGTGACATTTTATTGTCATTTTGAATTGTAAGATCCTTCTAATCTCTTCCTGGTAAATTCTTGTCCTTTAACCTTGAATATATACTGTCAACAAATTTTTTTCACTCTTCAACCTTTCTTTTCCAAATGTCTGTGACTCTGCTGATAGCACAGGCTTTTGTACCTCTTCCATCATCTTGAAGTAGGAAGGGAAGGAAGGAAGAAGAAGTAAAAAGAAGGAATCAGTTCTGGTTGCAGTATTCAAAACCTGGTTGTAAGGTGGATTTGTCTGTAAGGTAGACTTAGAGAATGACAGTGATTTTCTCTACTTTGTTCTCTAAATATTTAATGATCTCAGATTTACTTTTTAGACTGGTGCTGAGAGGTGAGGTATTGTTTTCATGGAGCCATCTGCAGTGACTCCACAGCCCCTTTCATAGTACAAGCAGCTCATTCAGGAGTCATTTTTATATGTTGAGTTAAAGTTGCTTTTTCCCTGTGTATTATTTTGCAGCTACAAACACTGAATTTAGTCTTTAAACTCACTGACTCAATATTATGAGATCACTCTCCACTCTTTGCAATCAGCTTTGGTTGTGTTTAGCTTCATTTCAGCAACCTGGATAATCTTGTATCATCTTCAGACTGTGTCACCTCACCCTCGGCTTCCAGACTCCTTCGGAGATGTCTGGAGGAGCCTGTGACAAAGTGAGGGAACCCAGTAAATGGTGTTTGCCAGCCTGCCTGGGGTAGGTGGGTGGTGCAGGAGGAAGACGAGTGCTCCTGTTGCCAGTTTCCTGCTTTGGGAAGAAGGTCCCTCCAGCTGGCAGGAGCTGCTGTGCTGCCTGCCAGGAGCGGTGGCTGCTGTGCCACAGCCACTCTTCCAGGCATCCCAGGTGATGAGCAGCAAGGAAACATCTACTGAGCAGGCCAGAAGGCAGGGCATAGCACAGGAGCAGGCAAACAGTATCTGTTTCAGTATAAGCATTATTTATCTAAAAACAAAGAAGGATGCCTAGGAATAAGGAATGAGGACTTTGGAAGAGGTAACTCTTGGAAGGACTCGTGGGTATTGGCAGGGGACTACTTGCTGATGAGCTGCCAGTGTGGTTTGGGACCAAAAGAGCAGGAGAAACTCTTGTATGTAGAAATATAGCAAGCAAGTGCTGGCCAGGAGCTCCCATTGTCTCTGTACTTGGCCATGGTGTGGCCTCTTTATTGCAACATATAACAATATCTACATTGCTTTATTATATAAAGCTTACATTATTGTACATATTACATAAAATTTTATTCTTTTCCTTGATATCATTATTCCTTTTGGTCAAATTTCATAGCCCCTGGATGATGGGCTCAACTAAATCTTGGCTATTGTCATACCTCAGAAGTTAATTGAGACTGGTGGAATGGGGGAAGTGAGATGCCAGCGGGGTGAATGATGAGCAACAGTAAACTACAGCCTGCAGATTACATGGAGCTTCCAGCAGGCTGCCACAGGCTTAGTACTTAGGCAAAGTATTAATTAAGTTCTATAGTAATGATCTGCAATGGAGTATTAATAGCACACTGTGTATGTGCAGATCATCCCAAAGCTGGGAGTGTTGTACACACCAGTGAAAAAACATAAATAATACAAAAGCATCCTGAACCTGTGCAATACAGACAGGAGCTACCACAATGATCTGTACCTAGGAAAGACAGGGGCAAGTTGTTCAGACCATGGGAAATGGGGTCTGTGTTAGATCCATCCCTGTTCAATATTTCAAAGCTGAATAGAATCAACCTGGTCAAGAGATTCTGGTTTAAAGGTAAATCTTTGCAGGGACACTGTTCCCATTGGTGGGCTCTGATCTTGCAAGGAGGTGTGTATTGGGATATATTGGGAGTTTTCCTTGGCTCCTTTCTGCATATTTGAGCATCACCATTAAAAACCCACTTTATTAACCTGCTGTGTTGGAACAGTATCACTTTTCAGGGTCACTGCCAAAGCAGGATAAACTGTTAAGCTATGAATCTGTGAAGTCTGTGGAGCCCAACATGGGAGGTTGTTTGGTTTGGATGATGTAAGGATATAACAGGAATTCTGGGCTGAAATAAAATGGAAAAATACTGATAATACCATGGCAATATAACTGCAATGAAAGACACCCAATACCAATGGTGGAAAGGAAGGTATGCCTTTGGGAGCACCTTGCAGGGAACCATATCCCCAGGGGAGAGTTGAGTTGGTCACCTAAGAGCTTTAAATTGGGTCTATTCCTGCAAGCCCTTGTCAGCACCTGCACAGATGTCCCCTGAGGCCAACCCGGAGTTGTCTCAAGCTCCAACCAAAACTCCTCCGTGGGGTGGTTTTGCAGACGTTACTTTCTGAAATGCCTCTTCACCACTGTGTGGCAGTACTGGATACTGGATTTCTCCTCACCTCCCTCCGAGCCAGAGCGTGCCCTGGATCTATGGAAGCGGTCCTAGGACTCAGCACAGTCATGGGGATGGATGGCAATGCTCGCAGGTCTTGCTGCAGCCTCTGTCCTGCCTCCTGCCCCTGCCCCAGGCGGGTGGGAAGGTGCCCTGTGTGGTCAGCACCCACCCTGGCAGCTCCTCGAGGAGTGGCTGCTCTGCACATGAGACACTGACCCAACTCACATGTCCCAGTGGGACCCTGGAACCCTGTGCCACCGCCACCTCGGCAGGGACAGGAGAGAGATCCCCTCCAGGGCCACCAGCAGAGCTGCTTGCTACAGCAAACACAAACCCTCCAACTCACATTGTGTCTCTGCTCTGCCAGGTATTATTCTCTTGGTGAGCCAGAGCTTCAAACTTCATCCTGACTTTTATCTGCCAGCCATTAGCAGTGGGTGAGGAGCAGACACATGGGCTGCTCCTTGCCATCCATCATCCTGCTGCTGCATCACTGCAGCCTTGTGTGCCTTGGGGAGCTGGGTACCCTGCCTGGGAGTGCTCACTGCTGAGAAAATCTTACATCCAGTCTCAGCTTCTCCTATTTAACTTCAGGCTCCTTGTCCTACCATCTTCTGAGACTCTGAACTAATTCCCTTCCTTCATTTATATTGTTACCTTGAAGGTATTTATAGAGCAAGATTGCATCCCCTCTGACTCTTCACACTGCTAATTTATAAAACCTTGGTTCCTTCAGTCTTTCATAACCATGTACCTTAATCCTGGCATCATTCCTATTACTTCTATCTCAAAGTGGAGGGACCTTTTCTATACTTTAAACTTGGAACAACCCGCATTCAGGCAAATGGACATGCACTATGACAGGCTGCCCACCCCTAGGCCACTTGGGTTCTTCTCCCCATGGGGAGGCAGGCAAGAAGAGCCCAGTGTAAGAGGTATCCACCCCCAGAGGTGGTGAACATCTGGCAAGCACTCCAGTGTGGCTGGCAAAAAGGACTGGGATGAGCGACCACACTGGCAGTGCTGCCGAGCTGTGACACTGGAGCAGGCACTGGCATGGCAGGTTCCATACAGCACTGCTCCCAAGCCTCCATCCTGAGCTGGCATCACCTCTGCTCAGGGCTGTTAAACTGCTGGATTATACAGTGTTAGCCTGGCTCTCACCCTCAGCCTTGATCCCACTGCTTTCCAGTACCCAAGCCATTCCTTGTACTGAGTTTGCATGGCAAGGTTTGGGGAGTGGGGAGTGACTTCTGTGAGAAGCTCCTGGATGTTTCCTCCACGAGCAGCAGAGCCAAGATGGACCTGCAGCTGGCCAGGGCTGAGCTCTTCAGAGACACTTGTAACACCTCTGGGATAACAGATTTAAGAAGGGGAAAAAAACCCCGACAGCAGTAGCCAGAAAGAGGAATGAGAGTGTGTGAGAGAAACTGCTGTGCAGACACCAAGGCCAGTGAAGAAGGAGGGGAGAGGTGCTCTGGGTGCCAGAACAGAGATGCCCTGCCCATGGTGAGGCAGCAGTGCCCTGCAGCCTTTGGAGGTCCACAGTGGAGCAGAGATCCACCTGCAGCTCATGGATGACCCAACACCAGAGCAGGGGATGTCTGAAGGAGGCGGTGGCTGTGCAAAACCTGTGCTAGACCAGCCTCCTGGCAGGACCTGTGAAGAGGCAGCCCACCCTGGAGCAGATTTGCTGGCAGGACTTGCAAACCCATGGGGAATCCACACCAGTGCAGGGAAGAGTGTGAGGAGTCTCCTCTCTGCAGAGGAAGGAGGAGCAGAGATAGCATGTGCTGAATTGACCACAGCCCCATTCTGTGTCCCCCCATGCCACTGCAGGGGAGGAGGAAGAGGAAATCAGGAGTAAAGTTAAGCCTGGGAAGCAGGAATGGATGGAGGGAAAGTGTTTTAAGATTTAGCTGTATTTCTTATTATCCAATTCTGATTTAATTGTTAGCAAATTAAGCTAATTTCCCCAAGTCTAGCCTGTTTTGCTGAGATGGTAAGTGCTGAGTGATCTCTCCCTGTCATTACCTCAGCCCATGAGGCTTTTGTTCTATTTTATCTCCCCTGTCCAGCTGAGGAGGGGAGTGACAGTGCAAGTTTTTTGGGCTCCTGGTGTCCAGCCTGGGTCAACCCATAACATTCCTCTCTCTATGAGGTTCCAGATTGCTGTGTGTTAGTGCTGGGTCTTGTCTTATTGCATCCAGCCCTTGGATGTAATGTTCCCAGAGAGATTTGGATGCATCCCAGGCTGTATTGGGTGCCCACTGGTGATGCTAATATAAATGGTGCTACCTTATTCTCTGTTTAATGAAACTTTAAAATGCAAGTGCCGGTCCTGTCTCCGGTGGTAACGTCACTGAAATTGTTTCCAATTTTGAAGTCTCATTTTTATGGTTACTATCTGAGTCTATGACTCATCAACCAATTTCTAGCCCACACCAAATTCTTTACTGAGTTTTCATTCAGTCTTTAAGAAAACTCAGTTATAGCACTACTCAGAGAGGACTGGCCACAGAGGAAATGGAGGAGCAGGCTGCTAATGAGGGCAATCAGTTCAGATGGAGGAGGAAATTAGCTGTAAGACATTAGACATAGGGATGGACAGGGTTGGAGGCAGTGCAGTCCCACCTCTGGATGTCCCTGTGGGTTGAAGGGAGGCTGGTCCCTGGTAGCAAAGCAGCTTCAGTTCCTGCAGAACTCCCACAGCCTGCCTGGTGGGCTCGGGGTGCATCCCACATCACCTTCCTCATTACCACAGTGAAGTGCACTCAGTTGGAGAGCTTTGTGATTTATCCATGGTGTGAGCTGTGTGCCAGGAGGAGCTGGGTGAAGGGCAGATTCCCCAGCCCCAAGAAACTTCATACCACTCTCATACCAGCTCTCTCACATCTTAGTCCTTTCCCAAAATGTGAAAGAGCTGGGGAGGAGAGCAAAACATCTGCTTCCTGGTGAGGGAGAGATGTGTGGCTGCTCAGCAGGTTATCTGAGAATAGAGGTTATTGAAATTCTTATTTTCCAGGGACTGCACTTAAAAAGGCTGCTAGTTATGTGAGCTGCTGGACTTTGAAAATAAGAGAGAGAGTTAGCTTTCCCTCCCCACTGACACTCAGTTCCCTTTGGATTTTGGAAAAAATGTCTCCATGTGCAAAAGCAAAGGCAGAGTGCAAACATTCCCCTCCTGCCACATGGGAAAGACTGGAACAAGGAAGGCTGTGTACACAGGCAAGAGGTGAGCCCTGCAGGCAGGCTGCCTCACCTCCAAGCTCCCAGCTGTGCCGTGGAGCCCTGGGCAGGGGCTGTAGGTTAGGTAAAGCAGTAACAAGGAGAAACAGGAAAGAAGATGGAGGGATGAAACCCAGTTTGAAACTCTCCTGCAGCAGAGAGCTGCAGGCAAGAGTGCAACAGATTCTGGTCCTGTCTTGTCAACCTTTTTTTGTAATGAGATGCACCTTGTTCTCTCCCAGGGCCCAGATAACCCCTCTGATGAAAGGAAGATTATTTTTCAAGATTGTCTTCAGAGATTTGTTTTAAAATTCTCAGGTGCACTGTGTCTGGATCTGCAGATTTACAATATGTAGGCTGAGTTTTGTCAGATATTCTTTTACCATCTCAGTGTTTATCCTTTGCTCTTGGCCTCTCCAGCTGCTCTCTCATAAATTCTCTGCTTCCTGAAGGAGAATCCCAAATTTCTTCATTATCATTACTGAAGGTACGTGAGCATGGTTTTCTCCACCCCAAACCACACTGGAGTCAGCCCAACTCAGCCTTCAGTTGCTGAAAGACTGGGATTTATTCCCTAATTCCTCTGTCCTTCTGCTCTTGTTTTTGAATTTAAGACACAAATATACAAATACCACAGTGTGACTAGAGCAACTAGTCCACATGGAGGGTGTTTAAAATGCACAGTTCAAGCATATGCTGCTACAGGTATACATCATTTTGGCACTTGCTCACCTTCTCATGGACCTGGTGTGTTCATATATTAGATAGATTAAATGAGCAGGTCACAGCTCTGCCTGCCTATATGGGCTATTTTCTTATTTCTTATTTCCTAACCATCTTCTGTAATTTCGTTGCTGTTTTCTGTGCTTTCCTAGCTACGCATTCCTTGTCTGACATTTTATACCTGAGGATTAACTTTGAATTTCTCCTCTCACCACCCAGCCACTCACACTGCAATTCTCCCTGCAGAACTGCTCACTGCTATTTTCCCTGCTCCTGACTATCCTTGCCCATGAGTGGCAGAACCATCCTTTGGCCACTTACAAACTGCACAGAGACAGGGCAAAGGCCCTGGGCAACCCACCAGCTCTGTCTGGTGGGTGGGCTGATGAAAGTGCAGCAGCATCTCTAGGGATAGCCTGGGAGCTGGGTAAGTCATTGTCAAGCACTGTGCTGCCCCTCTGTCTTTGGGAGGTGTAGGGCTCACCATCTCCATTTGCTCCCCCTCATCATCAAACTGATGGTGAAAACTCTGCATGGCTTCAATCTGCTACAGACCAAAGGGCCTGCAGGACATGAGGAAAGGATATGCAGCCTGGAGCTTCATGTTAGTAGCCATTCCCTTTTGATCACCATGGGTGTGATTGTGCAAGATGCTGAGCCTTGGAAGGTGAATGCAGCAGGGCATCTGACACATCCACACATCCAATTTGTGTGTGTCAGGACTCCAGAGCTGGTTAAGACACTTGCCTGTTGTGTTTTGCTCGGTGCTTAGCACCTCCTGAGGCTGAGCATTTCTGACATGCTTCCTCATGGCACTTGGTAGCCCAACACAACAGTAGTTGTGTATTACTATGGTTATAGAGACCAAAGGGAAAAGACCAGTCTGACATCCCACTCTCCCACAGAACAGGAGCAAGGCTCTTCCCCCAGGTCCCTTGGCTGCCCCTCTCAGATTTAAGGAATTGCTGGCTTTTCTGAGGAAGGAATAGTCTGCAGGCTGTTTTAATCGTTTTTGCTGTGGTGAAGCTGGCAGGACAAAGCTCTGCAAAGCCTCCTCCTTCTGTTCCAGACCCTGGGTGGGTTTGTGTTTAGCTGTGCTCAAGTGTTCCTAGTGCAGGCTGACATCCTGGGTAGCACAGGTTGGTTTTTCTGGGTTTTTTTGCTTTTTTTTTTTGTTTTGTTTTGTTTTTTGTTTGTTTGTTTGTTTTGTTTTGGTTTGGTTTGGTTTGGTTTGGTTTGGTTGGTTGGTTGGTTGTTTTTGCAGGGGCAGGGCAGGAGCCTGCTCCAGAACTTGCTGCCCTCCTTTTGAAGGAAATGCAGTGCATGCCCCACCTGTCTGGCAGGCACCAGGAGAGACCCCACAGAGGCTCCAGTGATGACATGCCGTGCCAAACCCTGCCTGGCTGTCACAGGGCAAGCCCAGGAATGGCCTTTGGGTAGGCAGCAAAGGGCAGGCAGGACCCCACGGCCCGGGAAAGGCTCTCCATCACCATGGCTTTAGCCTTTGCAGCACTCACTTCCCTGCCTGCCCAACACCAGGCAATTTCAGACTGCAGCACTTCTCTCCTGAGAAAACACTGGCCATAGATTTAGGAATAGATATTGCCAAATAGTATATTGTTTTCATAAATCTCTGTAGATCCGCTTTATATCCTAGAGGCTAGACATTCTAATTATTGCTTCTATTTTATCTAAATTGGCAACAAAGCCATCATAGCTCAGCTCAGAGACAGTGCAGGTAATTCTGCGAGACCAAATTTTGACCTTTTAAAGTTCATTCTGAAGTGTCTTCTCCGCTCTCTCCGGTTCTTGCCTGGCTCTTCGGTTCTGCTTTTTTAGAACCCGCACCCAATTTAAAATAGCAATCACCATAGCTTCAATACATTGTACCTTAAAGATGTAGGCAATTACTGTGTGAAATATCTCAGGAGCAGGACTAATATCAAAGGGCATTCTCATACCCTTACAACATCCAAATAGCATATTAAAGATCTTGTTGAAGTCAGATTTAAGCTTGTCTCTTCACAGTTTATTTGCTGAAGCAAATGTCCTTCATTTCACAGTGATTTTTTCCCCTTTTGCTGGGAACCTGCCTGTCATACAGTGGTTTCACAGAACAGTGTTCATGTGTTGCAGCTGCATTTAAATAATGTAAACCAAAGCATCTCCCTCCTTAAGCTGCCTTGGCAGTGACAGATACAGAATTAGCTCCATTTGAAATTTTCATTTCTTTCAACAGCTCCCAGATTTTCTATATGATGTTGCATTTTTGCTTTACCCTTTAAGAGTGGGGGGAGTTGTATTTTGTTGGGAGAGATCGTTGAAGTAACCGACCTTTGGAGTTTGATGTGGTATTCCCTTTCCAGACAGCCTCAGTCCAACTGGATATCTGAGTATCCTCCCAGGCTAAGCCTGTTATAGCAAATGTTTCTCCTTCTTTGCAGATTTTTTTCTTTTTTTCTTTTTTTTTTTTTTTAATGTAAATGACATTCTGTGCACCAGCTTTTAAACTAAAGTGGGACTCGACTGTCACAAAGAGCGTGGAGTGGCACAGGGTGAATATCTCCCTATAGGTCATCCTGTGGCATTTGCTATAAAAATATTTCCAAGTTCACAATTAGGAGAGGTTCTCAAGTGGTGCCTCTGGATAGAATTGTTGGAAATTCATTATCTGCTGCTTGTTTAAAGACAAACAATGTTGTGTGTTATTGTTCAATTTTATATTCTATATGCAAAGCAGTCTTTTTTTATAGGCTCTTGATTAATTCCCATTGCTGTAGCACCCAGTACTGCTTTCAAACAGTGATTTCCATAGTGGCTTGTGCCTTTCCCTGTCCCAGGGGAGGTGCCTGCTGCCTCCCTTGAGGAGGCTCTCAGCCCATCAGCCCATGCCCATCAGCCACTGCCTTCCCCTGTGCCTCAGGGCAGGGCTAGCTCAGCACACTGTTGCCCAGGGCTCCAGTTTCAAGGATACTTCCATAAACCCATCTAGTCCCCAGTTCCAGCCGATTTATTTTACCTTGTAGGGGAGGGAAATCAGTTAATATCCCACAAAGCTTCAGAGAAGGGCATTAAAATCTGAAACAACTGCCTTCTCAGAAGCTGGAAGACAAATAATGCCAAGTATGTGATATTTTGGGTGGATGGAGGCAAGGGTTTCAGTGCTTGGCAGCATTGCCAACTTCTGGTGGCTGCACACCCATTTCTCATGCTTTTTGCTGTAAAGTTTGACCACTTGTACATATTTACCCCTGTCCAAGGGTTTGCTCTGCTAACATTCACTGCATGTGCAATCTTGTCTCTACCCTCTGTGCCAGAAAGCATCCTGGCACAACTCTGCCACCACCACAGAGAATTATTTTCTGCATCATTTGTGACATATTTGACTAAACATGATATGATTTTCGCCTTGTGTTTCCAACAAAACTTAGCAAACAGGGACTCCTGCCTGTCAGAAAATGTCTTATTCCTCCTTTCTTTTCTTCACTTTTAGCCTTTTGTTTTGGAATTGATGCAGAATAAATAGCTGCTTATTCTGCAGAGAGGGATTTAGAGCCCTGCTGGTGCCAGCCAGGCTTTTCCCCCATTTCTAGCAAGAGCAGTGAGTAACTCAGCAGCAGACCTGCTGCCCATGCTGAATTTCACCCCAAAAGCCTCTGGCTGAGGTTCAGGTTATTGCAGCTTCTCACAGCCTTCTGTAACTCATTTACTTAATGATCCTCTCCATACAAGTCTGTCTGTTATTAATGAGTCACTAAGTTTTCAACAATCCTGTGTTTGAGCTTTAAGGTTTAAGCCCATCACATGTGCATCCACTAATCTGCATTGCAATTAATTATGAATAAAAATTAGCTTTTCTTCTAAACAACATCAGAGCCTCCCAAGTGCCCTGTGATCAGCTCCAAGGTTCCATCCTGGTCTAAAAGGGCTCCGTGGCTGCAATGGTGGCAGCTGCCTTTGCTGTCTTCCCCAGGATTCTGCTAATTCCCCCTCTCAGGCATGCCTGCTCGTGGGGTTGGCAGGCCAGTGCTCCCCTGTGGCTCCTCTGCACAGTGTCCCACTGGTATTTCAGTCACACACCCTCCCCCCAGGCCTCTGCAATGTCAGCCAAATCACAATTGACTTCATGCATGAGAACTTCTCATTCCTCCTGCCTATTCCCTTGGTTTACAGCCTCAATGCAGAGACAGCTCTGACATATTTTGCTTATTCCCTCTCTAATTCTGCTTCTAAGTTTCCAAATCTCATCACAGCCACGTTTTCTTGGCTGTGCAGACTCAGAAATCCACATGCAGACACGGGGGAGATATTTCTTTTGGGCCACTCAAACCCTCTTCTTGCTTAGGGCTGCCTGGTGCAGGGGCTCTCCAGATGTCCCTAGCAAAGGACATGAGCTCATTCCCTGAAGGGATGTGATTGTGCCCCTGACAGAGCTCTGGCTGCTGCCCAAAGAGAGAAAAATGGAAAAGCAACTTAATGAAAAATCTTATTTCTGCTCTTGCTTGGTTCCAATGAAATATTTTCTTGAATTTGTTCCTGTTTTCAAAATCTGACACCTCTGTGCACCCTCCCTCATTTGTGCCACATTCTCTCCACCTGTGTGTTTATGGATTTCACTTTACCCGCTCTCATTTACTTCTTTAGGAAAAAACCCAACCCACCCCAAACCCATTTTTCTTATTCTGCCATTTTAGATCACCAGAATTAGTGCTTCTTTTTTTTGTTTCTCTGTTGTCACTTTTCCAAAGTTGAAGAAGTTTGGCCCTGTTCCAGCTAGAAAGGGAAAAGTCATAAGGCAGTCCCCACCCACTATCCTTCTGCTCCACTCCAGAGCAGGAACAACTAATGGGAAAGAGATGGGAGGAGAGGCAAGGGAAATAAAATAACACACCAAACTTCCTAACTTTTTATTTCAAAGAAATAGATATATTTTTGTAATTAAAAAAAAAAAAAAAAAAAGTCCAACCCAAAATCTAAGGAAAAGGGATTGCTTTATATCCACAGCATTTTTCCCCAAATGAGGCACTTCTGTCTTTCAGAGAGGAGCAGGATCCTCGCAGAGGTGCTTGAGTAGGGACACTCACAAAGTGCATTGCTATGGGCTGGAGGCTCAGCTTAGCACAGGGTGACACCTCCACAGGCCATCCCTGAGTCCTGAGAGCTGCCCAGCCCTGCTGAGCTGGACTCAACATCCTGAGAAAGAAGGGAGGGAGGGAAAAGAAATCAGTCCTGAGCCAGTTCCTGCCCCTGTGGCATGCAGGCCATGAATGGTCCTGGTGTCCCAGGGACAGGGACAGGGCTTGTGCACAGCAAGGCTGTGGATCTTCCCCAAAATCTGGATTTACCCATCTCACATACAGGAATTGGTGGTGCATTGGTAAAACTGCTGCCTTCTGGGTAGCTGATCCAACACCTCCTGCCCTCCTGCTAGCCTCTTCTATTTACTTTCCAGACTGAATTTCTCTAACTGCTGCTTCAGCCTTCAGATCTTGTTGCTCCTTTGTGAAACAGAGGCTGCTGAACTGTCAGGAGCATTTCTGGCTGAGGCTGGAGCATCCCTCAATCTTCTTTCCATCAAACTGAGCAGTTTGTATAATTCCATTCTTGTACCAAGCTTGCTTTCTGATACCTGGATAGTATGTATGGCTTTCCTTTCCTGAACTTTGGTGACCTTTTTAATTCTAGACACCCAAGTTGCCAATAACATCCGTAGTAATAATTTCAACAGTAATGTAAAGAATCAAGATGCTCCCTTGCTTTTGTTTGATATTCTCCTGTTATATATTCAAGGAAGATTTTGGATGCTTTCAGCATGCTGTTGAAATGAGAGCTCATGTGGAGTCAGTTACCTGAAATCATTCCTGAGCTGCCTTCTGTCACAGCTTTCCAAGCTCCATCCTGGAGATAAAGGCTGCAATCTTTGTTCCCAGTTGCCTCTGCTTGCATGCACCCATATTAAAATGCTTTTAGTTGGATTATGGCCATTTTACCAGGCAATTTAGAACTTATTAAAGCAGAAACATGGCCTGCTCATTATTAACATCCCTACCAGTCACTGCATCACCTGCAGACTTCACCATGGCAGCTTTTTTTGTGGTCAGGTTGACCACTGGATAAAAACATACACTTTGTTGTAACAAGAACAGATTCCCCCAAGAGACCTGGCTGAGGACACCTCCATCCTCTGAAGTGTCCCCAGCAGCCACCACATGGTGAGATCTCAGACGAGTTTTAGTCCACTTAGTTAGTTAGTGCTCTGATAGTTTTTTCTGTAGCATGGGTTTTTGCATACCAAATGCCATGTAGTAATAGGCAAAATGCTTTGAGGAATTCCAGTTTGCTATAATGGTATACTTGTCTTTATCAATCAGACCTATAAGGCTGTCTAAAAAAGACCCCACAAAAAGACATGAACCAACCAGTTCATGTGCAAGTCTCTGGGCTGTGCCTTTAAATTTTTCTAAACACTGGAACTACACTGACATTTCTCTAGTCTTTTGGAATTTGACCATTTTCTAAGATCTGTTAAGCTGCAGCATTGGCTTGAGCTGGTTCCTTCTAGACTCTTGAGCATCAGCTGTCTGGATGATCCGCAAATGCTGAATTCGAGGAGATCATGCCTCACATCCCCCATTGTTACAGATGGCAGGATTTATATTCCATCCACAGTATCATCTGGAGATGAATATATCCTCCTGCTTCATTCCAAATACAGAACAGAAATATCTACTAAACATTTCTGCCTTTCTGCACCAGCCACCATCTGGCACGAGCCGGGGAGCAGCAGCGCTCCGAGCCAAGCTCCAGCGGTCCCGCCAGGAGGCTCGTGCCACGAGCACACCCCGCAGTGCTGGGGGGCCCTGGGGCTCCCCACAGCCCCCTGTGGGCCAGGGCTCTGCATTCACCAGCCTGGCTCCCTGCTGACCCTTGCTGCTGGCAGAGGGCTGGGGCAGACCCCTGGCCCTCACCCTCTGCCTCAAGGCCAAGCTGGCAGTCTGGCTCCAGAGAAATTCCCCATCTGACCCTGGGCTGAAGAGGCCATTACCATGTAAATCACTGAGCCTGGAAGGCAGGGAATGTGGAGCAGCCTTGATGGAGAGGGATGAGATAAGAGGGGTTTTATTGAAATTCAGAAATGTTTTATTCTTTTCCCATCAGCCACTCAAACAGCAGCTGAAAGCCAAACTGGGGCTTGTATGAAACTTGTTAGAGGAAAACAAACATGCCAACAGTGCTTTGGATGTGTGTCTTGGAGTGGAAGTCACCTCTTGTGCCTCTCCAAGTCACCCCTCTCCTCTAGTTCCCATCTGGCCTGGAGTGGCATCCCCAAGCTGTCACACCAGCTAGGCTTGATGGTTTTGTGAGCTTTCCTGGCTGTCCCTGGTTCCTTCAGGCTGCAGCATCAAGGGTTTAGAGCAGGCAGTCCCTCAGCCCTGCAAACCACACATTCAGGGAGCACCAGAGTCCCGGGGCTGGTGTGAGTGAGATCGCAGGGAAAGGATTCCCAGTCTTTCCTTTGATTTTTTTTTTTCCTACATCAGTGTTCTTTATTTACTCCTTATTGCATATGGCAAAGCCAGGAGGAGAGAAGAAGAGAAAAAAGGCAGAAGTCTGAAGTCTGCAGGGGAGAAAAGAGAGGCGTTATTGTGAACGTGTGTTGTCCCTGGCTGGTGGCACAGCGATTCTGTGGGATGTGGGATTCCCTGCTCCAAGGGCTGCCTTGCTGCTATGTCACAGTCAGTGGGGGCTGCTGCAGGAAGGGCTGTGCTGGGGTTGGAGATGATTTCTGGCAGCAGTCACTGCACAGGGCAGGCTGGGCTGGCCTGGCTGTGTCCCCCAGCAGCAGCACGGACTCGGTTAATAATTAACCAGGTGCGGAGACAGGCGTCCGGTGTGTGATGGCACGGCAGACATCTGACACTGCTAATGGCCTCCTCACGCTGCCAGCTGATCCTGCTGCTGCTCCTCAAGGTCATGCCTGCGGTGCCACCCCCTCCCCTCTGAGTGCCAGAGCCCCTGCTGCCTGCATGCCTCCCTGTCCTGCTCCAGGCGCTGCCCAGGGTCACAGCTTCACCCCTGGGGTGCCTCTTGAGGGGCCCCTTTCTCTGCAGCCCCCACTGCCTGTCAAGCCCAAACCAAGCTGGGCCAAACCAGCCAACCTTACTGCTGGGGTTTCTGGCAAGGAGCCCATCCTACCTTTCATCCAAATTTGTTTTTCCAGCTGGGAGAAGCCCTCTGGCATGGGCCAGGGATCCCTGTGCCAGGGCCATGATGTGCTGCATCAGCACTGATGCACATGCTGGCTTTGCAGACCCACACCTGGGGAGGCAGTGTGTGGCTCCTTGAGTGCCCTCAGGCTGCCAGAACATGTTTGAGGCTGGTGTAACACGGGGCACAGCAGGTCATGGGGAGGCAGAAAACAGGCCCATGGGCAGGGAAAGCCTTTGGCCACAGCTCGAGCATCGCTGCAGACGCTGGGGCTGTGCTGGGCACACAGCCCTGTGCCCTGTGCCAGAGAGAAACACCTGCAGTGGTGTCAACACCAGCTCTGGCCTGACAAAAGGGACTGCTGGAGGCACCAACCTTCAGGGGGTCCCTCTGAAGAAACCACCCTACTGTGATAAGGCACCAAAGTCCCTGAAAAATGAAGGCAAAGGTTCAGGTAGGGGATTAGAAGGTGGGATTAAAGGCTCAGCAGCTCCTGAAGTGGATCTGAATCACACTCTAAAGCAGCCCACCGCAGCTCTGCAGTGAGGAATTGCTCCCTGTCTGGCTTAATTATATCTCACAGCAATTCTCTGCTTGCTGTCTGTGCTCACCTTTCCTAAGGGGTCACAGTGCACAGATGCCCTGTGCATCCCTGAAGGCAGCTTGGCCATCACCGTGTTTGAGGCTGACACACAGTGAGGGTGAGGAGGCCAGTGGCAGAGCTGCCACCAAAAAGATCACTTGGAAATGTGAAGAAATGCCTTTCATCCATCAAATTTCAGTCACCAGCAGACATTTAATTTTAAGCACCATTTGATTTTAAAGGACCAGAATCTGTGGTCAGCAGTGACTCCCACCTTTTCCAAAGGCAGACCTGAGAGCTGGTGGTGCCACTGGAGCACCCAGACTCCTCCAGCATCAGTGTTGGCAGCTGAAAAATTGATGCCTGATGTGGCCAGCAATGTTTGTCACTTATTTCTTTGACACCTTGGGAATGTTCCCAAATGCCAGTGGTGGGTGCTGTGGGGATGCCTCCCAGAGCCCCTAAACATTGGCAGTACAGCACAGGGGGGATTTTCAGTGTGCAGTGATGCTTCACAATCAGGAAAACTCTCACATTCCCAAAGACAAGTGGGGGGATGGAAGGGGCTCTGCCCAACAGCATCCACATCACATAGGTAGCCCTGGAAAAAAGGGCTGACCTGTAACTGGACATGTGGAAGAGTGTGGATGGGAAAGCAGCCAAATGGGGCTGGGTGAAGCCAGCAGGCACTGCCAGTGCTGTCACACAGAGAAAGGGCCAACACAGGGGAGGTGGGGACTGATCCCCTTCTGCCCCCACACCCATGAGTCTGCAGTTTAAATCTGTGTCATGAGAAAGTATTTCTTGATTTTAAAAATGCCAAGCCAACTAATTTGGGTGCTCTCCTGGTTTTGAGAGACATGGTGAATATTGAGGGCTTCCAGGCTACTGAATTTCTTCTCAACCACAGCTCACAGCTTGCCACCCCACCTGGATGGTGCTCAGTCCCTAACTGAGCCAGGGTAGCCAACAGCTGCACTGCTCATCCCATGGCTCTGCTGCACTAGCACCCCTTTTTGGAGTGGTTTCTGTTCTTTTTCCAGTATCCATCCATCCCTCTCCTTGTAGCTTTTGTGAGCATCTCTGGCCCTGCAGAGAGGAGCCCACAGGGACATCAGAGTCTCCTATCCAAAAGGCAATTGAAAGCCCTGCATTGTCTGAGAATGCTGGGATGATTTTTCCACTGTGTGCAGCATTTTGCTTCATCTGACTGTACTTCACCCCCTCCACTTTGAGTTTTGTGGCCAGGGTGGCCCCCAGGGACCAGGCTGGCTGGGGACAATGCAGGGGGGTCTGGGGACATCTGGGGGTGCTGGCTGTGGAGGGGATGCAGAGGCGAGTGGGATGGGCACTCTCCCGTGCAGGGTTGCCATATCAACAGGTTCTGGGGAGCCTCTCACTGCAGATGCAGCATTCTGGGATGCTGTGATGTGAGCTCGAGCAATCCTGGCTTCTGTGGCCCCGCATCCTTTCAATGCCCTCTCCTCTCTGCTTCCCAGGGGCTCCACCACATGTCCCCAGCTGCATTTTGCTTTTCCCAGTGCTGCACATTTGCAGCCTGCTGCCAGCATCCCTGCCTGCATCCATCCCTGCTGAGCAGCAGCCCCTGGTCATGATCACAAGGCATCAGCTTGAGCAGCTGCAGCTGATGCTGAGAGGGACAGGAGGGACACGGAGCCCACGGTCAGGTGAGAAAGGAAGCAGTGGGCACCACTGGCCCCTCCCAACCCTGCAGCATCCCCCAGGGTCATAGCAGGGCTGCCTTCCAGCCCACAGAATGCAGGAATGGAGCAAACAGCGGCTGCATTTATTAACTTCAGAGGGGGAAGGAGAGTTTTGCTGTCTGACATCAGTCAAAGCACCAGGCAGCAATGCTGAGTGTCCCGTACTGGGGTGCCCTGAAACACCCCAATCCTCTTCCAAGGCCTCTGTTTCCTCAGCATGGTTCTCCAGATGCCAAAATAGGTGAGAAATGCTGAAATCTGAAATCGGTGAGAATTGCTCTTTGACTGCTGGCAGAGATATTTCATCTGGCAAAACCGGTCTGAGCAGGAGGCTGAGGCTGCCAGAGCAGGGGGGACCACCAGCACCCTTCATCCTCCTGGAGGGATGGGGTGATGTGTGGGGTGGTCCAGGAAGCTCCCAGGGAGGCAGGGAAGGGTCAGGTGGAGGTGAAGGGGGCAAACAGGTGTGTGGGGTGAATGGAAACGGGGGGCTGCAGGACAGCAAGAGGTGGACGTGTCCCTGCAGATCCTGGGGCCCCCGCAGTTGATGCAGGAGGCAGAGCGGGAGGAATTTGCTCTGGAGGCATTTGCTACTTCAGATAGCTGGGATGCCGGAGCTGGGAGGGTGTTTACATTCCCTCCCTCCCCTCCCTTATCTGCACACAGGCTCTGCGGGGCCCCTTCCCTGCTGAGCAGGTTCTCCTGGCGGGGGAGGAGCGGGAGCTGGCGCCAGTGCTGACCCTGCACGGTTCTTGGCTGCCAGGGCTGCCTGCGGGGACGGGAGGGATGGGGCAGCCGTGTGCCAAAGCCCGATGAACTTCTGTCTGCATGGGGTGGGTGGGCTGGACACTCCCCAGAGCACAGCCCACCTCTCCCCCTGTGTGTGCACCCCCCAGGACACCTCATCTGGGGGTGTGTGTGACTCAGGCACCCATCGTGCTCTTGCTTGTGCAGCTTGGCTTTGCCTGTCAGAGTGTAATTCCCCCTTTTAGCACCCCTAGGTGTGTCCCCCTCACCTTTGTGCCCTGGGCAGACAGAGGCGTGTCCTGAGCCTGGGGGCTCCACTCTGGGTGCTGAGCCTCTCCCTGCTGGACACTGCCAGGGCAGAGGGTGATTCCAGGGACAAGACAGCACTGCTGGCAGCATGGCACTGCCAGCCTGGCTGCTCACTAAACTGGACCTCGACCATCTCCCCAGGAAATGAGAGTGTGTCCTGTCACAGCCCAGGAGCCGGGAGAAGCTGGATGCTCCTGCTGCTGCTGCCATGCCCAGGGCGTGCCCTGAGCCCCAGCAGGGCAGGGCAGGGCAGGGCAGGGCAGGGCAGGGCAGGGCAGGGCAGGCAGGGCAGTGAGTGCTGCAGCTCAGCCCAGAGCGCTGCCAGCACCTGCCTGCCCACAGCTCACACCCACCTGCAGCAGCCTCAGACCCTCCCAGAGCTCCCACACCGTGTCTCAAAGCGCTGCTCTTCCCCCCAGGCACCCCACAGACGTGTTAAGTGACACAGGGCCATGGCAGAGCCTGCAAGCCCCCGCAGCTGCCCTGTGCTGGGATGACAACTGCCCCTTTATTCCTTCTCTGTTTTCTCTCTCTTGGTGAGCCTTTGATCCATGGCAATACTTTGCCTCTCGCTCCACGACAACTTAATTTCTATAGTAACCTCCTGTGCTGGATCTTGTCAAAAGGCTGTTTGAAAATCTGAATAAACTGTCGAGTGGTTTTTCCTCTACTCACTCTTTACTGAAGTATTAGAAGAACTCTAATATAAGAAATGAGGCTGGATAGTCCTGGCTCAAGCCAAACACATTGCAATTATCCAGCCATTCAGGTTTTGATAATTGTCTCTCCCAATTTGCCAGACACACAGGATTTTCCCTTGCAATGCTCCCATGGCACCAGCAAGGCCATCCCTGCCATGGTGGTCCCAGGGAGAGCCTGGGGAAATGAGAGTCCCAACCCTGCCCCAGGCCAGTATGAGGGGGATTGCCACAAAACACTTCAGCTTGTTACAAAATTTTAATTAATCTATGAAAATTTCCTATCTGCAAATAATTCAGACCTTATGAAATTCCAATAAAACCATTTATCACAGCTGGCAATTTGATGCTGGCAGCGGAGCTCTTGGACGCTTGGGGAGTAATTGATAGCCTAATATAATTTTAAATTAGGGTTTGTGTTATTAATTTCAGCCTTCTGAAAACACCTCTTTGTTTGGGCTAAGCCCCACTTCTCCCGTGACACTGCAGGCAGCAGGCACACACTCAGGGCCCTGCTCCTGCCTGCTCCTGCCTGCTCCTGCCTGCTCCTGCTGCCTGCCTGCAATGGGGCCAGGGACCAGCAGCATCCCATGCAGGCAGTGACACCAGGAGCAGGGCTGGTGACACGGCTCTGAGTCCCTTGGGAGCAGGGGTGGCTCCCGAGGCAGGGGGGCTGGGGAGGAGCAGCAGAGCTGAGAGCAGCGTGTACCCACAGTGGGGGCTGAGCTCGACCCCAGCTCACCACTCCTGCAGTTAAACACTGGCATGGAGTAATTTACACTTACGCATCCATCACCTTTCAGGGACGTGGGATCCTTCTCCCCCTGCTGAGTAACATCCCTGCATGTTGCTAAACAGCTATTACACCCTGTTGCAAGGTGACTGAGTTTTGGAGGTGGGAGAAGGAAAATGATCCCTGTACTTACGTGGTCTCAATTCTGTAACACGCTCAAAAGCTTGAAAAAGATACTGAGTAATGAATATGTAATGTCAGCCGCAATGTGACAGTCTCACCATCCCTCAGCTTCCCGTAATCCCAGTGACAACGGGAGCAGCAAGGGACAGGACAGGGGCAGGGGCACGTCATGGGAGGCCTGTGGGCACCCCAGTGCTGCACTGCCTGTCCAGGACTTCCACCACAGAGCCCCAGGCTGGGAAGGGGTTATTGGTGACATGCCAGGGAACCTGGGAAGGGTTGGGCACAGCAGGGACAGCAAGACAAGGAGAGATGCAAGGCAAGAGCATTTGATGTGATTCATTAATTAATGGGCACACCGGGCCTTGAAAGTGCAAAGCATTAAAGACCTGCAAAGGATCTCATGTTTTAGATTATTTATCCATATTTTTCTCTCTTTTTCTAACTAGACACTGTGAGGAACAGCCTATGAGTGGCCGACTGGGAGCAGTGTGGCCATGCCTGAGGCTGGTGAGAGAGAAACTAAAGCAGGATGGGCTCCATCTGCTGCTGCCCAGCCCTGGGATTAGCACCAGGAGCTGGATCCATGGGGCAGGGGCCGCATGTGAGGCAGTGTCGGCAGCATTCCCCAGCCAGGAGTCACTGGGGGCCCTGTGGGGCTACTGCCACCAAAGGGCAGCTCTGGGGACCCTGGGGCATCATGATGGAGTCCCCATGAACAGCCCCTGTCCTCCCATCTCTGCCCCTGGGCATGGCAGAGTGCAGCTGCTTAACCCTTTCTCGGGGACCATCAGGACGCTGAGCCCGAGGCATAATTGAGCAGGGGAGCGATTATCACGTTAAAAGTCTGGACACAACCCCTTAACAAGATTTGCAATTTGTACCAGGCAGGCAGGCAGGCTGCAGCGTACTTTCCCTATTAGGGGCCACATGCTGTTGGCAATCACATTAGTGGGGCTGGGATTTAGCATCAGGAAGTCAAAGTGGTCCCTGCAGACCCCAGCCTATTGTCAAAGGAGCCGGGCAGCCAAGGGGCAGGGAGGGGCTGCTCATCCCTCAGCTCCCTGCTCACAGCTGGACCAAGCTCTGCTGGGGTCCTCCTTGCTCCTGCCAGCACTGGGAGCCACAGGGTCCTCCCACTTTGTGACCTGGTGGCTGATCCCCTTAGATGTCAGAACACAGACTGCTCCTCTCCCAGCTGTGCTGAAGCCCCAGCAGAGTCCCAGCCCTTGCAGCCACACTGCTCTCATTTACTGTTTTATTCTTCAGATCTATTGGTTAAACAGATTTTAACCCACACAGTCTGGAACTATTGATACCATGCCGTGCTAATTTGTTAGCTGGCTGTCAAGTAAATGAAGTGAAATGCCAAATATTAAATGAAATGTATTGTGTGAAACGGGCCAGTGCCGAGTTCCCCATTTCCCATGTGACATCCTGCTCCCATGCAGGGCTCAGGGGGATTTATTGGTCTCTTGGGCCTGGACTCTGTGCAGTGGGTGCTCTTGGGGTGTACATTGGCATGTGGGATACCTGCAGGGCTCCCCTGGCCCCATGGCTTTGGAGGGTGCAGGAGCTATGCTGATCTGCACAGCAGCTGGGATATGTGGCTGTCTACAGCCAGTCCTTGATGTCTCAGCCCTCTGCCCTCAGATTGCATTGCAATTGCATTGCATTGCTGCATCTCCATATCCATGGCACCCCTCAGCTCACTGGGCACCCTCTCTGCCCCTCAGTGTGTGCCCTGAGGGGTCCTGCCAGCCCCCAAGGGATGGTGGAGGATGCTCTGTGCTGGGCCAGCTGCATCAGTGCAGGGGGGCACCTGCTCCCTGAGTGCCAAGCCTGGCAGATTATTTATCTGGTGAGTTATGACTTTGTTTTCCCCTGTGTAAATATCTGGGAAGCACAGCTAATGTTCTGTGCACAGCTGAGGCACTTACAACCCCCAGCACAGCTCTGCACCCCTGGCCCCCTCATGGAGATCAGCCCAGCCATGTCCCTGCCCCGTGCAAAGGAAGAAATTCCCATTAAACCACCACAGTGAAACATGGCCAGCTCTGCCCACAGCCCTCAGTAGCCCCACTCCTGGTCCTTGGGACTGGATGTGCTCTTGGGGCAACCCCAAAAGGGCCAGTTATGCTGAGATTACCCTTCCAGCTGTACCCTGGGTGGTCTTTACAGCTGTTCCAGGGGCTGAAAATGTGCAGAGGTGCTTTTTCAGCTGTGCTTGGGGCACCTCTCCAGCTGTGCAGGGGTGGAGGGGTGCTCCAGCTGAGCTGGCTTTTCCAGCTGCTGCAAGGAGATTTCAAGCTGCCCTCAGAAATGCTGGGGAGCAGCCCCCAGCCCCTCCCACAGACCAGGTACAGCCCCAGGTCACTCTGCTGCAGACAGCAGGGGGCTGATGCTCCTGTCCCAAGGGCTGCTCGTTTCTCTAAGGGGGCAGGCAGGTGCCTGGGCCATGGAGCCTGGGCAGCAGCTGTGTCTCCCAGGTCCTGGCCCCTCGACAACAGGCAGCCCCTGAATCAGCTTCATTAAGAACCATTGATCTGTTTCCTGCTTAATATATTTTTCATTTCCAAATGTTTTTTTCCAGGCTCCACAGCATTTGCAGCTTGTACCAATTAAGGCAGCACAGAATGAGTGCTGCAGCCCATTAATTAAACTTACAGGGGGAGATTAAGTGCCCACTCCATTCTCCCTGGCAGGTCTCTCTGTGCAACAGGCGTGCTGGGGACGGGAGCAAGGCTGAGCACTCGTGTGCTGTCACCTTCCCTCTGTCCCTCCCTACCTGTCCTGTCCTGTTCCCAGCTGGCCATGGAGCCCCTGCCAGGCTCAGCTCCAGCCCGTGGCCTCTGGATGCTCACCCTGGGCACAGTGTGGGATGCAGAATGGCAGGAGCAGAGAGAGTGGGAGCTGCCAGGCCCCCATGGACCAGGGCTTAGAGCTGGCTCCTGCTGGCTCTGCTCAGAACAGGATGCTGTGCTCAGTGTCTGCCTGTCAGTGCCTTCATTTGGGAAAGGCTGCAGGGCACACGGGGCTGCTGCCTTGTCCTGTGCCTGCCAGGGACAGGAGCTCATGCTGGTGGCAGAGCTGTGGCACCCACTTTGCTGTCGTGATCCTGAGTGGCTCCTGCCCCCACTGCGGGGCAAGGGGACCTGGGCAAGGGGATCCCTGGCTTCCACACGCCTCACTGAGCCAGCTGTGGGCATAGCTCTGCCCCACGTTCCCAGAGAGGTCAGGGGCCAGCTGTGGGTTTGCTCAGGTGGGTCTCAGGTTCATGGCACCCTCCTTTGGCAGAAGGTGCCTGTGCTGTGCTGCTCCCCCCATGGAACACACTCGGGCCCCCCGAGCTGCAGGCAGCAGCAGCAGCAGCAGCAGCGCCAGCAGAGCGGAGCAGGAGCAGGAGCAGGAGCAGGAGCAGTGCCTGTGCTGTCACACACTGTTGCCATGGAAATGATCACACTGCCACGTGTGACATCCTCCCACCCAGGGCACCTGTGCAGCCCCTCTGGCATCACTTTGGTGCTGACAGTGCCAATGGGCAGGTGACACACAGCCCTGCAGCAGGGGGGAATGTGGCAAGGACCGCAGGTGCAGCAGGGCAGGTCTGTGGGTGCAGGTAGATCACCCCATCGCAGAGGGGAATTGTTGATGAGTCCTCCAGACAATTATCTAGACAAAAGAGGGGAAAATAGAGCCATGCCCAAAACCTGGAGCACAGCCCAAACCCCATGTTGGAGGCAGAGCCGCTTTCCCCTGGACAAAGATGGCGAAGAAAAAGGGATGGTACAAAAAGCAAAGAGCAAATTGAGAGATGCTGAATTCAGTGAAACAGTGGAGGGTTCATCTGGGGTCGTGTCAAAGAGCCAGGAGGGAACCCACTACACATCCCCCATCAGTTCTGTACAACAGACCCACTGCCTCTTCGGGCAGGAGCAGAGCCTGGCAGGCACAGACAGCTCCACCAACAGAGCACCATGGATTTCTCTTCAGCACTTCACTTATTGCCACATGACATTTTGATTAAAAACTTGTTTTATGAGGAATTAAGAGGACAGAGTAGATGGATTAAAAACCTGCCCATGGACAGATTCCCTACCTGGTCTTGTTAATGGGAAAACATCAGAGAAAGTCTATGCCAAGGAGAGGCCCTGGGGAATAAAACTATTTACTGTTTGCAGCAACAGGTAATGTGATATTGCAAAAACTTCCCTGGTGTGCTGAAGGTTTGAGAAATGATAGTGAGGAAGAAGATGGTTTGCTGCTGCATCACAGCCTGAGGTACCAGGAAAAGCACAGCAGACGTGTGATGTGCTTAGGTATATGTATAAGGAGAAATGGGGTGTCTTCCTTCCTGAAACACATTTCAACACAACTCTGTGGGCAGGGAACATTAACCACTGAGTTTTCTATTTGTTTAGGTTTTTTTGCCTTCCTGTGAGCAGTTGGTTCTGAGGAAAACCAGCTCCCATCCCTGCTTTGGGACACCCAGCCTGGCCATGGGCTCTCCACTCAGCTGACACCACTGTGAACACAGGGCAAGGGCAGGATGCACAGGCCTGCTGGGTTCTGGAGGGGCTGAGCAAACCTGCAGCAGGTGGTGGGCTTGGAGCAGGTGACAAGGAATAAACCCAGCCTTGCTGGGGGCTGACCCCACCTGCCCATGAGCTGCAGGGAACTGCATTGTGTGAAGGAGGGGGAGGGCAGGATGCTGCCAACTTGGGGCACGCACCAACTCTGTCCCAGCAGTGAGGCTGGAAATGCCACAGGAGGCTGGGGTGTGGTTGGGGTGTGCCAGGGCAGGACCAGCATCCCCTGCCTACACTGACACCAGCACAGCACAGTGGCACCCACAGCATCACTTGGTGCTTCCCTGCCTCATTGCTTTCCATTTAGCAGTTGCTAGAGAAACAAAAAGTTGCAGTTTGGGGAGCACCTGCATTGTAATTAGCAATTACCAGCAGTGCTGCTCCAGCCCAGCTGTTGCCTGCGAGGTCCCTGATGCCACTGGGGCTGCCCTGCTGGGTAGCTGGGGATGCCCTCAGCCTGCTTGCCCTGCCCTCCTCCCTGTGCCAGCAGGAGAGCAGAGGGTTTGGCACTGATGGTCCCCAGCCAGGGAGGAGCACCTGCTGAGCAGGGCTCTGTGCACATGCATGGGGGTTCCATTGTCCCAGCTGCAGCCCTGCAGGAGGAGAGCATCACTGTGGCATCTGCGGCCACAGCTGCCTTGGCGTGTGCTGCAGCAGCTCCCTCTGCCAGTACCTGCACTTGTCCCTGCTCCTCCACCTGATTAATTCCTCATGTGGCTCCATTAATGCTGCCGTGGTGCCCAGAGCAGGGAGATCTGCATATCCCCTCTGCCTGAGAAGAGCAGCTTGCCCAGGAGAGAGCCTGAGGGAGTGTCCCCAGGCACTGCAGTCACCTTCCCTGCACCCCTCCGGGGTGATGCCTGCCACCCCCATGCCAACCCTCTCCTGCAATTCCTGACCCTTGGCTCCAGCACCTGTGAGGTGGATGCAGAGGCCAAGGGCAGCTTCCCCCTGCAGATCTCTGCTCCTGGTTGCTTCCATCCCCTCCCCGGCTCACTGGGCCAGTGGTTCATTTTAACAAGGCTTTTAGGCTTAAGTGCTGCTTGACATGACTGGGAGAAATTGATATTTTGAGAATGAGCTTGTGAGGGGCCATGAATAATTCACGCTGGGGCGGTTCCATTCCCATAAACAGGCTGCTAAAAAAGCCAAACCCAGCTCTTAACAGGGAAACAAATTCCCATCCTCCAAAGCCCCAGACCCCAGCTCAGCCTCTGCTGGGTCTTTCATCTCCAGAAAGGGGTTCCTGCACGGCAGTGGCAGGGAGGGAAGCTGGCCCCTGTGCCCTTTCTGAGCATCCTGTGATGATACCTGCTCCTCACGCCAGGATGAGCAGCAGAGCCCTGGGGAGCCCTGCTGGAGTCACTGGTGGCAGTGGCAAGGAGGCCATGCGAGCTGGCAGCATGTCACCAGCCCCATGGGCCTGGTTTGACCCCTTTATTTCATTAGGTCCCTTGTTAAAGGGGCTTGTTGTGAGGCTGAGGGCAGTGAGCCCCACTGCAATGAGCACAAGTGGTGAAGCCTGAGCAGCCAGCCCCAGTGTGACCCCAAGATGGACAGTCCAGGACATGAGCTCAAGCCAGGCTGGAGAGACTGCCAAGGGAAGAAGAAAGGGAGGGAGGAATGGATGGATGGATGGATGGATGGATGGATGGATGGATGGATGGATGGATGGATGGATGGATGGATGGATGGATTCCATCAAGATTGCAGCAGTCAGGCATGGAGCCATTCCCAATTCTACATGCCTTTCCTTCAGGGTGTGCCCTCCCCATGCCAGCAAGGCTCTGGCATCCAGCTGCCAGGAACTTTGTCCTCTGCATCATGGCTGGGTGCAGCCCAGGAGCATCCCCCCCTGTCTCAGTGCTGCTGTAGGGGGGCTGGGACCCTCTTCCCCACCCAGAGGGGACAGGACAGGACCACTTGCTGCTCTCATTCTTTGCATGGGTCCATTGGGAAGTGCCTCCACGGTCCCTGTCCCAGCACAGAGCTGGTAGCCCTGGTGTGCCAGAGGCACTGCATGGTGACAGCAGTGTCTGTTTGCTGCCACTGAGGATCCCTCTCTCTCTGGCTGCTCATTACTGGACACCTTCCAAGTGACAGGGCTGGATGACACTAATCTGGCTGTTTTCACAGCATGAGCCCATGTGGCTGCCCCACAGTAGCTCCACCAGGGAGCTGGAGGCTGCCCAGGTTTTCACAGGGATCCTGGAGCAGCCTGGAAAGGGGGGATCCAGAGAGGTGAACATGGGACCAGAGCCAAGCTATCATGACAGTGACCAGGAGCACTGAGGGCTACGTGGAATGAGCCCAGGAAGAGTTTCCCCCCCACTTCAGACTGCAGGAAACATGGACACCATACAGCCCAGCTGTCCCCCATCCCTGGCCTACACATCAGCTGTACAGGATTCCTTGGCAGTGCTGCCACTCTCACAGATGCTGGTTCTGTCTCCTGTCCAGCTGAGACCCTCAGGAGCTTGGCAGGGACTCAGCCTCCTCAGGCTGGGGATGTGATGAGGGGATTGGAGAAAACCCGAACCCTCCAGCAATACCTCACACCCTGGGGACAAGGACCCCCGATGGCATGGGGACAAGGATCCCCAAAGCCACCGAGGGTCGGACTGGGAGTGTGGGGGGGTAACCCTGTCCTCTGGGAGCACAGGGGGTGGCACGGTGCCCTGTCCCCCGGGGTGACACGGTGTCCTGTCCCCCGGGAGCTCGGGGGAAGCTCCGCCGGCGCCGGGGCGCGGAGCCGGGCAGCGATTACAGCGAGGGAGAGCCCTGCAGCCCCGCGCTGCGAGGGGAGAATTAGCAGTAATAAGTCATGATCATCCCCTGATGACGAGCACTTAATGTGTGCCGGTTCTGCTATCAAAGTGCCTCTTAAACCCCAATCGCCCTGTCGATAGCGATGGCAGCGGCTGATGGATCCCCAGTCGCCCGGCCGCCCGGCCAGGTCGCTCCCGGCATGCCACAGGCAGGAGCATCGATTTCCCACAACTGCAAAGAGGCAAATATTTGAAAAGTGATAAATAAGGGGAGCTGCCGTCTCTGCTGCGCACGTCAGAGCCCGGGATTAAGGCAACGAGGTGAGACTGCCCAATTAAATCCCAATGAAATGGCCGCAAATTCAATTTTTCCCTTTGCCCATATCCATCCCAAGGGCCGATTGGGTGGGGGGGAGGGGTGGAGCGGGCTGATAACACGGAGTTCATCGATTGGCACTGCTGGGAAGAAATCTCTCCGAATTCAATTAGTTGGGGAAACACAAGGGGCATCACAGGGTGCAGGGCTGTGGCCGTGCCTTTGTTATACCCCAGGGAATAGAACACCAAGCGCCTGCTGCGAATCACTAGAGGATCACTGGGCACAGTGGTGGCAGCACCTGTGGGGTGGTTCACAACTGGTTTGAAACCCTTGAGGGTCACCCCAAGCCTGGCACCCCAGCAGCGTCTGCAGGACAGTGTGGCAGCAGCTGTGTGGGGGAATCAAACATCCTGCTCCCTCCTGGCGCTGGTGGCGACTGACAGGGAGCAGCTTGTGTGCAGTAAACTCTGCCCTGGGCAGTGCCTGGCCAGTGCTGACCTGCTGGCCCCGGTGGGGACAAGGCTGTGGGTGCTCAGCAAATCCCCAGTAGGATGGGGAGCTGGAATGCCAGGGCTGGGGGCTGCAGCTGATGCCCAGCCCCTTCTTCCAGAGCTCCGGTGCAGAGGGATGACCCTGCCGGGATGAACAGCCATTATGTCTCATCGCCTTGGAAACCAAGAGGCAGCTCTGAGGAGCCTCTCAATCTCCTCCTTCTCCTCTTTTTAGCTAAGCCCCATGGTAAGAGGCCAGAGGAATTTGGGGATGTGGGGCCGGGGACAAGCCCGGGCTGTGCTGCTGGGTGCAGGCATGGGGGCTGCCTGTGCCTGCCAGCCACTGGGCACCCTGCTACCTGCTGCCTTGCTCAGTTTCTCCTCCCCGTGTGTGAGGGGCCCTCGAGTAAGGCACATGATGCTCAAACTAGCCTGAGTAATGGGGGAGTCTCACTTCATCGCCACACTGGAGGCACAGGGGTGAAAATGTGTATTCTGACCAGTCCCTGCCACTGTGGAACAGAGACTTGTGGTGGTGGGTGAAGAAACGGCTCCCCAGCCTCAGAGCCATCAGCCTCGCTGGGCTGTGGAGATGGGCTCGCTGGGGCTGTGGGGAGCAGGGATGTCCCTGCAGCAATGGCAGTGTCCTTACAGCTGTATTCCTCTGCCACCTTCCCTGGGTGACAACCTGCACCGGTGGGGACAGGAGACCAAGGGCTGCAGTGGGGGCTGGAGTGACAGAATGAGAGCTATTGGGACAGAAGGTGTCCCCAGCCAGCACACCCCTCCTCTGTGGCGCAGCAAAGCCCCTGCCCGGAGCACGGCCGGTGGCCAGCAGCCTTCACCCGGGACGGGCGGGGCCGCTCCTGCTCCCGGCGCTGGGACAGGGATGGCAGGAGCGGGCTGGGAGGCGCTGGGGCAGATGTGGGCTGCTGTGCCTCGGGAAAGGCGCTTTTAGCAGCCGCAGGCTCGGCTGGGACCGGCTCCGAGCACGGCTGGGTCCGGCTCCGAGCTGGGTCCGGCTCGGGGCCGCCCCGCGCCGCCGGGACAGGCTGAGCGCTGGGGCGGGAGGCGAGGGCGCAGTGCCCGGCTCCGGGCTCTCCCTGCCCGGCTTCCCGGTGCTGTGGGGAGCAGGAGCACAGCCTGCTGGCTGCCGGCTGCACGGCCCGGCCCCGGCTGCTGCCCGCCTTCGGCGGAGCCAGACATACGCAGGGCATCCCTACAGTCCCAGACAGAACATCCCGCAGCCCCACGCAAGAAATGGACACAGCCCGCCTGCTGCAGCCCTGCCAGAGCACCTGTGATGTGCTGACTGCCCCCAGCCACGCCATGCCCAAAGCATCCCAGGACATGCCAAACCCCAACTAAATGGTGAGTGAAGGGCTGGAGAGGCCGGCTGGCTCAGAGGAGAGGATCCCCTTGTGGCAAGGGTGACAGTGGCTCCATCCTGAGATTGCAGCAGGACCAGAGGCACACAGCTGGGGCTCGCTAAAAGCAGTGGCACTGTGTGTGGGCATGGGGCTGACACCACCTCAGCTGGCAGGGAACAGTGTGAGGATACATATCTGCCTCCCACTGCCTTTTGCCTCCAGCCTTGTAGCACCACGCTGCCTGGTAGCCTCCCTCCTTCTCTGCCTTCTCCTCCCTGCAGTCCAGTGACTGTCATGTGAGTCTGAACAGGAGTGGAAGTGGGGGCACAGTGTTGTTGGGGACAGGCTTATCTGGCAGAGGGGTTAGGGGTCATGATCCAGTGAGGAGCCTCTCCTGGAGAACTGGGGGTGGGTAGAAGGAGCCCATGCAGGATCCATGACAGAGGCAGGTGGGGGCTGATGTATGTCCCTGCTGCCTGTGCCCTCACACAGACTTCTGCTGAGCCCACAGAACAGGTAGAGCCCCTCTAGCTGGGCTTCCCCCTCCTGCCTGAAACGTCCTGGAACGACTCTGCACCCCAAAGCTCCTGGGCCCTGGTCTGAGACTTGATATTCTGCCCACTCCCTTACACACATTGGCAATTAGGGCATAATTGTAATATTTGCATATTCATAACAGCTGAAATTAATCGCATTTGCATAATGGTAATGAAAGGGACTTCATTAATTACCACTTTTTTCTAGGGATTTTGCATGTAAGTGGATTCCATTAGGCAGGTTGAGCTGTGGTGGGTGCAACGGTGGGATGGGAGCCGAGTCACTGAACTAGGGATGGAGCTGTGAGGAACGATGGCATCACTGCCACCCTGTCTGCCCCAATTCACTGGGGCCCACTGCCGGGCTCAGCTGTGCTGTGGGGACTCGGGCAGTGACTTCCTACCTGTGCCCAAACCCGCTCACTTCCCCTTGTCCTGCTGACACCACACTTGCCTCAGGCACCCTGCTGCAAACGGGGGATTGGGGTGGGAGCAGGGATGGGCACCATGAGCCGTGGAGACACAGAATCTCTCCTGCGGGCACGGCAGGGATGACATCCTGCTCCATGTGCTCAGCTGGGGTGACTGCTGCCACCAGCCCCTGTGCTGGGGTCCCCTGTGTGTGGAGAGAGCTGGGGGCTCTCACAGTAGCCAAAACACCCCTCTCCTGCCCCAGAGCGATGCCCAGGGAGAGCTGGGCAGTGGGGCAGATGCCTTCCACTGCATCACCTGTCACTGCAGGGCCCTTCCCAAGGGATTCGCCAGCTTGGAGCCCCCAGCACAGCCCGGCCAGCACGGCTCCCTCCGGGCAGGGATGGAGGGTGGGCAGAGGAGCAGGGCTTTGCTGGCACAGCCACACCAGAGCCAGGCAGGACCGATAACCCCGCCCAGGGAGCTCTGGCCAGCGCACGCAGTGGCCCTGGGTGACTCAGGGTCCAGCCCGGAGGAGTGAACACCTTCCTCTGCCTCCCAGCCCACCGGCTGTGCGCGGTCAGTCCAGCCCGTGTGCGCTGGTGCCAACAGCAGCTGAAATAAGCAACACGCACCAGCTTTGGGGAAAATTACTCCGCCGTGGTGCTGGGAAGTGACAGGTCTCGGTCCGGCCCCGGCCATGCTCTCTGTGTGGACAGCCCTGCTCTGCCCCGAGGACGGTCCAGCCGCAGGGCACCTCCGCTCAGCTCCGCATGGGAAGAGGCTTTCCCGGGAGACGGAGCTCGTTGACTCCTTATTGATGACTCTTTCCCTCCTGCACGTCTGGGGAAGAGACCTGCTGAATAAATCAGTGCAAGAGACAGATTATGGCAGCTAAAGACTCCAAATGAGATGATAATTGCTGTAGTAATGACAACGAAGACCTGATGCTGCCGATAAGGAAACATCTCTTCTGCTCTTGCCTGGTGCCCGGGCAGGGGTTTGGCACAGGCGCACGGATGAGGCTTCCCCAGGGATGCCGGGGCCAGGCAGCGCTGCCCTCCCTGTGCCCAGGGCAGGGCTGGGTGCCCCCGGCGGGGCTCTCGGTGCTGGTCCCCGCAGCGGCGGGGATGGGGATGCTGTGGCCAGGAGAGCGGCCCGAGGTGGGCAGCCCTGGCGGGGCTGTTTGGTTCTCCCGCCGGCTGCGTGTCAGCTCTAATTAGGCAAACTTCTGTATTCATTGCGAGCCCAGCCAGCGGAGAATTCCACGATTGAATTTTAATGCCCTAAAAACACACTACAATCAGCCTGATTAATTAAGAGATGGTTTAACATGGTGACCGGGCTGCAGCGGGCTGTGCTGGGGAGGGGGGACGGGACTGGGTGTGCTGGGGCTGGCAGTGCTGGGGCTGGTCACTGAGCCCCGTGGGGCTGTGGGAGGGGTGACAGCCAGGGCTGGCTGTGCCCTGTATTGCATCCTGCACCTCCAGGCAGGGAAGGGCTGAACTCAGACCCCGGGCACCTGGTCAGCCTCGGCTCAGCCTCGGCACGCAGTGGGAGCATCCCCTTCCCTCCCTGGGCCCAGCTTTCCCCTATCAGGCTGGCCACTGGGGCCCTGCTGAGTGCCTGTTCTCTGTGTCCCCACTGTGTCCCCACTCTGGGCATAGGGACTGACACTGTGCCGTGCCACTGCCATGAGCTGGACACTCCTTGGGGGAACCCACTTACTTTTGTTTGTGAGTGAACAGTTGGCAAGCTGTCAGGCTCCTATTAATAACTAATAGATAATAACTAATACATACTATTAATAACTAATGATGAGCTGGGAGGTTCCGATTAATTTCTATCTACAGTGATTCCCTGCGGTGCCAGTGATGCTGGCTAATGGGCTGCCACTTCCCTCAAGGCAGCTCTGCCCTGCTCCCAAGCCACTGCTTGATGTCACCGTGCTGTGCTTAGCCCAACCCAGGCTGTGTCCCCACACATGTCATTGCTTGGGGTGGCCTCACCAGCCCACCTGGACCCTGTGGGGTGAAGCACCCTCAGGGGAGCCCTTTCCCTGCATCCCCCCCTGGGTGCTGGGTAGTGGGAGTGGTCCCTGCAGACCGTTTTTGTTGAATTCCACAGGGTGCTCCTGTTCAGGGAGACGGTGTGGCCAAAGCCCTTCCTCCTGCTGTGTAATGAATGGAAAAGGGAGGAATCCATAATCATGATGTAAAGGAGAGGGTGCAACAGCAGGACATCAATCAGAGGGAAAGTGATAAAGGGAGCCTCTTGACAGGAGGGGCCAGCAGTGGAGGAAGGGATGGAGGCAGCATCATGAGGCCAAAAGAAATTTTGGCACGACAATAAATCCTGGAGCGGCTGGAGCCGCTCGAGCACTAATGATGAGGCAAAAACACCAGCCACGTTTAACAAATATTTCTGCTCTGTATTTGGAGAGAAGCAGGACGACATGCTTGAATTGTACAAGAGTGATGAAACCATCTATTAATTACTGCTGGGAATGTTAAACAACATCTGCCAGCTCAGCGGGCCCAGGCACCGCCCGCCCTGGCCTCCTCCAAGAACTGGAGCAGAATTTGTCCTCCATATTAATTTCCTACCAAATCTTGGAATAGCAAGAAAATCCTGGCCAGTTGATGGAGAGCCCACCCATGCCGGGAGCTGCAAGGGATGCAGGGCTGCTCAGCCCTTAACTTCTCTCTGCTGGGATTTATATCATGTTTGCACCCAGATAAATCCTTCTCGATGAAAAATAGCTTGATGAAGTTGGCAAAGGTTGGGCTTTTGTTTCCCATAACTTGGTATATAGATTTTCTTATATCCATATGTTTTTGAAGGCTGCAAGTAAGTGAGGCCTGAGCTGGACAACATGCTCATTAAGGTATCCTGCAGGAATCTTTGTCACAGCTTTGGGAGGGACTTCCATCATTCCCTGAATCGCTGCCTGCAACCAGAAAAATGGAGGGGGCAGAAGGACAGAGGGGATAGGAGGACAGAGGAATGGAGGAGATGAGATATGGGGAGGGTGGAAGGATAGAGGGGAAGGAACAGAGGAGGAAGGAGAAATAGAAGAAGGCAAAGAGGAAGAAGAGGAGGAGGAGAAGGGGTCCAGGAGGAGAGAACCCTACAGGACCAGGGAAAGTCCCAGCTGTGGTACAGTACTGCTGCACCCTGTCATTAGCAGCAGAAGGTGGCATCTTCATTGTAGGAGGTGGAAACTGACTGAGCAGCAAAGGTGGCTGAAGGGCACAGCAGACTCTGATGGCAGAAAACAGGTGGCTCAGCAGCAGAAAGACACTAATTAACAAATTAACTCTGTACAGTATGCAATGACCAGGGTAAGCAGAGGAGGACTTGACAGAGTGACAATCCCACCAAGGAGTCCCCAACAGGCACCAGGGCTGCCACCTCCCTTCAGTGCCAGGTCCTTGAGTCAAACCACCACTGGTGCCCATGGCCATGGAAACAAGGAGGCCCAAGTAATTCAGGTGGGATTCTGCATAAGGAGGGGAGCTAGGGGGATACACATGCAGCCAGCCAGGTCACACCACTCAGCAAAGCCTGCCCCAGCACCGGGGAGATGGGAGGGACACCCCAGCAGGGCTGATGGGGCTGGGCACAGCCTCATGGGGATACACTGGTCTTGGGGACACAGGTGGGGAGGCAGGGCTGGGTGCTGATCCTGTGGAAAGGCTTTTCATGTCTTGGCCCCTTTGCATCCTGAGAGCGTAGGTTTAAGGAAGACCATCTTTGATGAAAAATCATGAGATTGAATACATGCAAAACTCCTGCAGCTGCCTCTGCAAGATGCTGGGTCACATGTGGATTATTTTTCCCAGCCATTTTCTACATAAAAAGGCTAGAATTTACTCACTATAAAAGTCAAAATCCAAACATGGCTGCAAAATATTGGAGTGCTTTAGAGGAAAGAAAAAAGCTTAGAGGCAAGAGATGCCTGGGATCCCACCCTGAGCTCTGGATTCCCTCGCACAGCCACAGGGTGCAGGGGGAATGGAACAGGTTTGGGGGTGCCCAGGAAGGACAGGGTAAGAAGTGTCAGTGGGATGGTGCCATCCAGCCACCCCAGCCCACAGCACCTCATCCCTCATGGCCCCCAGGGTGCCAGCTGAGCCACCTGGGAGCCTGGGACAAGCAGTTAAAATACAGAAATGTGAATTTAAATTAAAACATGTTTCATAAAGGAGAAAGATAAAACGTTCCCAGCAGCAAAGTGAGGTGAGAGATTTATGGGGTACTGGGAGGACTGGTGTCCCCACTTCAGCGGGCTCAGGGTGGGGGGCTGGCTTGGCTTCCACTGCTGGCACCAAAGGGCACCCCAAGGCACTGCCACGTCCCCATTCCAGCCATCACAGAGGCCAGAGCTGGGTCTGCGACGAAATGTCAGCTTGATAATAAAATGTGCAGCAGCTACGTTTTCTTCAGGCTAATAAAACTCCTGGGTAGCAGAAGAGATGCTTGGTACAGAGCTGCCCTCCCTCTCCAGCGCCCCCTCCTCATCCTCCTTGGGGATACAGGGCCCACCTGACCCCACACTCATTGTGCTGGCTCCTCACACAGAGGCTGCTGAGCACAGGCCCCAGCACCAGCGTGAGACACGGCTCCAGAGCTGCCTGTGCCACGGCAGGGAGTAAATCCTCTGCGTCCTGTCAAGGTAAAGTGACAAAACACTGGCCTGCAATGCAGGAACCGCAGTTATAACATGAGAAAATCAATGCAATATATTACCAGAGACATAAAGATGCTATTAATGCTTCAGCACAGAGCCCTCAGCCTTGCCTGCCGTGGCAGGGCAGGTTTACATGAGGGCTCTGTTCATTCCCATCCCATTGCCCAGGTCACCCACATGCTGGGGCTCCGTTCTGTGTTTATTCACTGACACCCCACCCAGTAAAGCTTTCCTGCTCCCACACATTGACTCCTGGGCTTTGACCCTGCCAAGGGCTTGGGCTCCAGCTGGAGATGCATGGATGCAGAAGGGCAATGCACAGCCTCAGTGAATGCCTTTCTGAGCTGCAAGGACCCAGTGAGGCTGCAGCCCCAGGCCAGGCAGGTGCCAGCTCTCCTTCTAGGGATTCCAATGACTGTCAGCTCTGCCATGCACCCACCTGCACCTCCTGGAAAAGACTGAAGAGGATGACAACCCTTGTGCACCACAGGGCGAGACCACAGGACCTGTACAAGGTGCAGCACTCTCCTGGCACAGCAGCTGCTGGCAGAGGGCAGTCTGTGTCCTGGGGACATGTGCTGGATAAGGAGGGGAGCTAGGGGGATACACATGCAGCCAGCCAGCTCACACCACTCAGCAAAGCCTGCCCCAGCACCGGGGAGATGGGAGGGACACCCCAGCAGGGCTGATGGGGCTGGGCACAGCCTCATGGGGATACACTGGTCTTGGGGACACAGGTGGGGAGGCAGGGCTGGGTGCTGATCCTGTGGAAAGGCTTTTCGTGTCTTGGCCCCTTTGCATCCCGAGGACACGGATGCCACTCCCGGCAATTGACAATTTGGATTATTACTGAGAAGTTAAGTCAAGCCTTTCCTAATTGATTAATCAATAGCTTTAATTGAGTTGAGACTCCATAGTGGGTAGCTTCACCACTGTTATCCCCTTGGCCGGCACTGTCCTGACCCCCCACCAAAAACCTGTTGCTGTGGCTGGCATCTGCCTAGGCTGGGCTCCCAAAACACAGTGAATTCCTCGGGCTTGCAGTTGCCTGGGGCTGCAGAGGGCATCTGCAGCAGCGACACCGGAGTCGGACCATGCAGGGCACCCCAGCACGGGGTAGGAGCCTACAGGAACAAGCTGAACACAGGGGGCTGCAAAATGTCCACGGCTCATGGTACCCTGTCATGGTTCTGTCAGCCAGAGCACAGTCCCCGGGCATGGGCAGGACAGGACCCGCACCCCGCCCGTGCAGCCTGGGGACACAGAGCTCGGGCAATGGGGACACAAGAGCTCGGGGAATGGGGACCGGGGGCGCGGGGCTGCCCGCGGGCACCGCCGGGGTCACATCTCGAGCCCGAGCCACTGCTCTGCAGAAGCGGAGATGAGCATTATATGGTAAAATATGCAGAGCATGAGACACAAGGAGAGAGCGTTTTTCGCATAATGAGAGGCTGTCAGAGACAAGCTCCCCAGGAAACCAATTAAGAGGGCTCTTTGCGTGTGTCAGGCCAACACCTGGCAAGACCCCATTTTGCAGAGCGGATCCAGCACGGGCCTGTCCCGCAGACCCTCCGGCGCTCCCCACGGCCGCGGGCACGGCGCGGAGCCCCCAGCGCCGCAGGCCGGCAGGGCCGAGCCCCGCACTGCCCCGCACTGTCCCGCGCTGCCCCAGGCCTGCCCCGCACTGCCCCCGCACTGCCCCAGCCCTGCCCCGCACTGCTTCAGCCCTGCCCCAGCCCTGCCCCGCACTGCCCCAGCCCTGCCCTGCATTGCCCCAGGCCTGCCCCACTGCCCCAGCCCTGCCCTGCCCCTGCACTAACCCCCTGCACTGCCCCCCTGCCCTGCACTAACCCCCGCGCTGCTCCCAGCCCTGCCCCGCACTGCCCCGCACTGCGCTTCCCAGCCCTGCCCCGCACTGCCCCAGCCCTGCCCCCCAGCCCTGCCCGCACTGCCCCAGCCCTGCCCCAGCCCTGCCCTGCCCCCCCTGCACTGCCCCAGCCCTGCCCCAGCCCTGCGCACTGCCCCAGCCCTGCCCCAGCTGCCCCCGCACTGCCCCAGCTCTGCCCCAGCACTGCCCCAGCCCTGCCCCTCTGCACTAACCCCCTGCACCGCCCTCAGCCCTGCCCCGCACTGTCCCCGCATCAACCCCCGCGCTGCTCCCAGCCCTGCCCCCGCACCGCCCCCAGCCCTGCTCCGCCCCAGGGCTCCGCGGGCGGGCCGGCGCTGCCCAGGCGGGACGCGGCGCTCGAGTGGCCGCGGCAGCACCGCCCCGGTCCGCCCCCGCCCCGCCCGCCCGCCCGCCATGGCGCTGCGCTTCTCCGCCAACCTCTCGTGGCTGTTCCCGAGCTCCCGGCGCTGCCGGCGCTGGAAGCGGCGGCGGCCGCCGGGTTCGGAGCGGTGGAGGCGGCTTGGCCGGCGGGCTGCCCGGCGCAGGAGCTGCGGGCCGCGGCGGAGCGGGCGCGGGTGCGGATCGCGCTCCTCAACACACCCCCGGTACGGCCGCGTCCCGCCGCTCCTCATGGACGTGGGGTAGCGGGGACCCTCCGCCGACCCTGCCGCTCTCTCCCAGGGGACACGGAGGCGGGCGAGCTGGGGCTGGCGGCCGTGCCCGGGCGGCAGGCAGCCTTCCGGCAGGGCCTGGAGGCGGCCGTGCGCTACGCCAGGGCTGTGGGCTGCCCCAGGTAGGTGCGAGGCGGGACCCCGCGGCTGCCGGGGGGATTCCTCTACTGCCCTCTGCTCCAGCCCTGCCCCGAGCTAAGCCTGTCCTTCGGAGCCTGCCCTTCGCCCTGCGGTGCCTCCCCGCCGCCGGGTCACGGAGCCTCTCCCGGGCAGCATCCCCGGCTGAGCGGCTCGGGACGGAGCCTGCTCGCGGCAGACCGCAGCGGCCTCAGCGTGCTCGCTGGGAACGGACCCAGGGCTGCCAGGCACGAGTCTGACCCTGCCCTTCGCAATAGAGGCTCTTGTTCCCACCTCCACACGAAGTCCCTAGGATAATTTCTTTCCCTTTTTCTTTCCCAACTGCACCACTTGTTTTAACCAGGACACCACAAGAGTTGCTTTATTGAGGCCACGCTGACTCCAGCACAGCAGAGACACCATGAAAGATGCAATTAGCCTGGCACAGCTCCCTTTAGAAAACCAACAGGCCCCTTTTATTCCACTATTCTTTCGTGTTGCAACTCAGTCCAAAGCCCTGTGGAGGGCATGAGCTAGGCAGGCCAGAGGCTGCCCAGCACCGTTTGCACACTAGTAGAGGCACATTGAAAAGGTTTTTGTTTCTACTGTTCACCTTTCCCCAACGGTGGCTGAAGATGGCCTGTCCCTTGAGCTCTTCACGGCAGGGCAGTCCAGCACAGGGCACTGTCCCTCCCTGCTCACAGCCAGCAAGCAGTGGCACCATGCATGGGGCAGGCCCCTGGCAGAAGCAGCACACCAGCTGCCCACCATGCTGGTTTGGGGCCCCCCAAGGAGCAAGAGCCCAAGAAAGCTCCAGCGCCAGGGTGAAAGAGGTGAAGGCAGTTAACAAAAGAGCGAAGAAGCAAGGTCTGTGATTTGTCAGGCTGAAAGGTTAGGAGGGTGCAGATCTGTGCCCTGGCTGGCTGCTGTTGTGCCTCCTGAAGGAGAGATGGCTCTTCTTATCCCTTCTGTGTCTGCTCCCCCAGCCTGGCTCCCTTTTCCATCAGCAGATGTATTAGATCAGGCCAGCTGCTTGCAGTTGGTGCCTGTGCTTATCTCTCTGTGCCTGTAGGATTCATGTGATGGCTGGGCGGGTTCCCCTGGGCACAGACCGGGCTGCAGTGGCAGGTGAGATGGAAACCACCTTCATTGAGAATCTCAGATACGCTGCTGACCTCCTGTCCCAGGTAAGTGGGGAATGGGTCCTGCTTTGTGTGTGCAGCTCTTAGGCTACCCAAGATGAGCCTGGCATGGGGAAGTTATGCTTCCTGCTGCAGAGATGACAAGATGCTCCACAGGGTGACATTACTGTGTTACAGGAAGACATGATTGGACTGTTGGAGCCTATTAACAACCGCATCACTGACCCTTGCTACTATCTGAACACCCCACACCAAGGTAAGCAGGCACCAAGAGTCTCCTTCAGAGGAGACTCCAAAGTCTGAAAGACTCCCTCAGCATCTCCCTCATCAGGAGGGAGATGAAGGGGGGTCCTGGGGCTTCTCTGCAAAGCTTCCATCCTGGGGGCAATGGTTTCTCATTTCTTGCCCCCTTAGCTGCTGCCATCCTGGAGAAAGTGGGACGGCCCAACCTGAAGCTGCAGCTGGTGAGTCAGCACTGAAGCTCTCCATGAAGGAAACTTGCACAGGTCCACAAAGGAGTTTTGGTGGCCATGGGCTTGTTATCCCCTCCTGAGACACTGGACAGGGACCATAGCATGGTTGTCCTTAACTGCTCACTGCTGCACCCTTCATTCTTCTCTCCTGCCCCCAGGACCTTTTCCACTGCCAGATCATGGATGGCAATTTGTCACGAAACCTGGAGACCTACTTCCCACTCATTGGTAACACCCTGTGCCCAGACCAACTGCACTGCAGCCACTGGGCAGGAGTGGCTTTGAGAGGGGGCCCTCCTACTCCAGGCTCTGCTGTAGCTGGGTGGGGGTGTGGGGCTGCTCTTGGGTCACCTTGTCTCAGGGCCAGAGAAGGCAGCAGGCAGGGCCGCCTTGGTCATGGCCTCTCCCTGTCCCTCCCTAGGTCATATCCAGATTGCGCAGGTACCAGGGCGGCACGAGCCCGATAGCCCTGGGGAGGTGAACTTCCCCTACATCTTTGAGCTCCTGGAGTCCCTTGGCTACACTGGCTACGTGGGGTGCGAGTATGCTCCGAAGGGTGAGTAGGCCTGCAGGTCTGAGCCCCACAGGCACCTCCAAGCACAGCAGCTGGCTGGGTACTGTGCCTTTGCACAGGACAGGTCCTGCGGGGCTCAGGTAGTGGGTGTCATCCCTACCTGGGGATGAGGGCTCTGCCCTGAACAGAAGCTGCTCCAGCTTCTCCAGCTGCAGCAGGAGACCTTGTCTGTGACTGCAGGAGACACTCTGGAAGGTCTGGGCTGGCTTCGATCCTACTGGGAAAGCCGAGGGCTGCAGCACGGTGGGACCTGCAAGGCAGCCAAGTAAAACTAGAAAACTATGAGAATAAAAGACAAAGCAATGGCTTAACAGGAGCATGTGAGTTCTCTAGGACTAAGGGATTGTGCTGAGTGGGATGATTTCCTAGAATGAAGTTAGGAGCATCTATGTAATTTCCCTTCCCCAGGCTCTACTGGGCCAGCTCAAGCTGTTAGACCCTCATCCACCTGCAGCATGTTCGATTTAGTGATGGCTCAGACACCACTGTAGGTGACTTCAGGTATACAGAAAACTTCCATTTCCAGGCTGCAGGGGTGTCCAGGGAGAGGTTTCCAGTTTCCCCAATAAGGGGAGCGTTCCAACTGGTGCCTGATGTTGTGGATAGAATACTCTGGACTTCCAGGTACTGAAGTTCTCAAGGCTGTTGGCAGTACCCAGCACTGACTCTGCAGCAGGGCTGCAAGTGACGCAAGCAGTCCCCTCCCAGGCTGTCTGATCCAAGGTAACAGGCTGGGAGCTGCCTGCACACGGATACTCAAGGCTGACTGTCCTGCTGCTGCTGCTCTGGGGCAAGAGTAAGATTCCAGAGCAAACTCAGCCAGCCTCAGTAGCCAGGGCTGCTCTGCATCCTCTACAGGCAGCCTTCCACAGCCTACAGTGACTGAGCAGGGATCTGGTTCAGTTTATTTCACAGACAGACCAATGGCTCAAATGTACACCTCCATAAAACCTTTCTGTGATCCAGTTCACCCTTCCTCTCCCATTCATGCTCTCCCAAGGAAAGCAAAAGGCCAGAACTAGTTGTCCTCACTGCCAGGCAGGCAGCCCTGCACTCAGGAGTCTTTCCTCCTAAAGCCAGAGCACTGTGCAGTGCTGCCCTGGGCAGAAGATGGTGCCGTGCATGCTCCTCAGTGCCTTCCCAGCAGGCAGAACTCACCTCTGGATGCCAAAGCCACGTCCCTGAGAGTTACTCTGCTTCAGCCAGGCTGCAGCAGCCAAGTTCCTGCCCTTGCTGTTTGGTTCAAAGCCATTCAGTATCAAACCCACTGAAAACAGCACACAAGGGCCATACCAGCCAGCCAGCAATGAGGTGCTGGTCCCCAGGCTCCTCAGGTCAGTAGCCTCGTGTGCCACTGGCAGTGCTGCCTGCAGTGCCCAGGCACAGCTCCCCCCAGAGACCTGTTCTTCCCCATGGTCACCAATGGCACAGCTGTGCAGAGGGTGCAATACGTGTTGCTCCAGGATGTGGGTGCCAGTGCTAGAGCAGGCCTGTCCACAGGTTGAAGCAGGCAGTGTTGATAACTGACTCCAGGTGATGGTATGTGGACACCAGCTGTGGCAGAGGACTCTCGCTGTTCTGGGGCTGCACTGGGAATGGCTCCCGGAAAACCACGGTGAGGCTCTGCCAAGAGGGAGGAGAGGGTCAGGAGACAGGATGCAGATAAGCACTGTGCAGTCCCTAGCCCAGGTCTGTAGACTTTTTTGGCAGCGTTAGGCAAATACTGGGAGAAGTCCCAAAATGCCAGTGGCACTAAGCTAGTGCCTCTTCCTGTGACAGAGCATGTTTGAGCCTCCTCCCAATTTTTCTGCTGGAAATTTTGAGCAAAGACTTGCCCACTCTGTCCCAGCTCTCATGCATCTGCAGTCATGCCAATCCTGGCAGAAACCACAAGAGAGGAGGGGATCCTACTGCCTCCACAGTAACAGGAGCTTCCAAGGAAATTAGAGGGAAATTTCTTCTTCTAAGGGGGAGAGTAGGAGTGCAACAAATGGGGAAGGGAGGGAGATTAAATGTAATAACTGCAATCCTAAAAATAAATGCTGCCAGCTCCACTAGTGACTAGTGACTGTACTGAAAAGGCAGGGCAAAGGCAGAGGGGAGTAGGGAGCAGGCAGAGGTTGCAGGAGCTGAAGCAGAACAAAAATGTGACTCTGCACTCAGATCAGCATCATGGAGGCAAGACACAGGGACAGGATGTTCCCCAGAGCTGAAATGCAGCACATCCAATAACCAGGATCCCTTACAAACTGGTAAAGCCGTAAGAAGAGCTGTGTAACTACACAACAGCAAATGTACTTTCACCAAATGTTTCACCATCATTTAAGAGGGGAAAGAAAGTGACTTGTGAGCCCAACTCCAGCAGCATGCAAGGCTTTGGAGCAGACTGCAGGAGACAGAATCATGAGGGAAGTGCAGCTCAGTGTTACCAAAGTGATGTGCTAATGCTAAAATTTACTTTGATAAGGTAATATTTCTAGACAAAAGAATCATGGTACATCTTATCTCGGATTCAGGAAGGATTTGATGTGGTGTCACATGGGAAATTTAGGTAAGCTGAAAAGATAGGAATTAACTCAAAAATTATAAGGTGAGAACATAGCAGTGCTGAAAGGGGAAATGGAGAGTGTTTACAGGTAGAGTTCCTTCAGGACAGGCTTTGGGACTCACAATGCCTAGTACTTTAACAAGTCTGGTACAAAGATGAGGAGTATGCTGATAAAATTTAAGGCACTAATACAAAAGAGGATTGGGATAATGAAAAAAACAACTCAAAAAAAACCCCTTAGAGAGTATTTAGAGGCTGCAAGAATTGGATGAATGCTAAACACAAAATACAATGTTATGAAAACAAAGGATTTCTGTTACAAAATGAGAGTCACTGGGAGAGGGGATGGATGGTCTGGGTTTATCATATCAATGACCACAAGGTGACACTATGACCATGAGGTGGCAGGAGGCACTGAGCAACCTTCCACTACACACTACCTCTTCTGTCTCCCCTACATGCTTTTCAGATGGAGTGTGATTTATTTTATACAGCATCAGTTACTCTGCAGTCTCTGCAGAAGCCTTATTGTGAACTGAAGCTTCTTGTAGATCCCCTGCTCTCACATGGAGCTGCAATCCCTGTGATCCATCCTGTACCCTGACTGAGAGCACAGCTGAAAGCAAAGTATTTTTGCCCTCAAGTTCAGTGAAGGCAAAGGCTCTTGCAGGTCTGCTGGGACCTGATAGTGCAAGTCTCCTTCCTTCATGCCTAGGTAGGAGCAGCCCACAGCACTGGTGACCCCTCCCAGCCAGACCCAATGTGATCTGATTTTGGACTGAATACAGAAGGACTCCTTAGCCTGGATAGAGAGAGAGCTGAGAAAATGATCCAAAAGCAATCCTGTGAAGGAAAAGAGGATCAAGTGCTCACTGTTTTCTAATACAAGAACAAAGGGGCATCACATGGAAAGAACAGTTAGAGCTTCAAAAATAATCCAAGGAAGTTCTTCACAAAGACTCCAACTGCCTCATGGAGCTGCAAGTCAGGGGAAATCATGGATGCCACAAATTAACCAAATGAAATAAAGCTATGGAGGGTATTAAATAAACTCAAAGGCCACTTCTAGCTAGGATGGGCCTAAGTTATGGATTTTCAGATGCTGGGACAGTATTTAGGAGAAGCATTACAAGCTTCTTGACTTGGTTGTGTTCTCATGCACACCTTCCCTTGGCTACTGTTGGACCAGACAGATTCCTGGTCTGAGCCAACATAGCTGTTGTTCTGTTCCCAAGAACTCACCGTTTTTCCTGAATGAGAATCAAGAAACACAAGAACAAAGCAATCTGTGAACTTCTGGTTGAGCACAACCTGTCAGGAGAGTCACAGAGCACGTTAGAAAGGAGCCAGTACAGAACCCAGGAAAGGGACACAGGGACAGAGGCTGCAGGTGGGCACTTACCAGGTACTGGGTGCCAGTCTCAGCATTGTGGAAGTGCCGACAGCTCTGGGGAAAGCGGCTCAACAGCACCTTGATGAGGCTCTGGTACCAGGAGACTGTCATGGTGAGGAAGCATTCCTAAAGGCATAGAAAAGGCCTCTAGCCATGGCACTACTGCAGCCTTCAGACCCCAAATCAGCTGCAACCCTCACAGCCCACTGAGGATGCTGACCAAGGGCTGTTCACTCTCTATAGACAGGTCCATGCAGTCTCCCCCTTCCTCTGCCAGCTAGGAGCTGTGTTCCTGCCTCTACCTTCCCACCAAGCTGGAAGAGATGTGCATTGCAGGTCCCTTCCCCTGGCACCCCACTCCATCCCCAGAGCAGAACAGCAGCTGCTGTGCACTGTGCCCCCTTCCCACTGCTCACCAGCTGGGGGTCGACATCTGCAATGGATTTCCCATGCACAGCATCGAGCAGCTCCTCCAGCTCCACCAGCGAGAGCTTGCCCAGCTTCAGCTTGTCAGAAGCCAGAGGCTCCAGAAGGAAGAGGCGCTTCCAGAGGTTGTCCCTGCGGCAGTGGCACTTGGCCAGCTGCACCATGCTGCTGAGCTGCTTCTGGGCTGAGGCCACCTCGGAGGCCAGCAAGGGGAAGAGCGGAGAGGTGTAGAAGAGCCCTGGTCCCAGCTTGACCTGCGTGCCCCCCGCGTAGAACTCGCTGCTGTCCTCCACATCCTGCCACAGCTCCCGCTCTGCCGACGGCTGCCGGCCCAGGCTGGGCTCTGGCTCCGCTGCCTCCCAGGCTGCCCGGCCCACCACAGGCTCCAGCACTTCCCGCTGCAGGCGCGGCAGCTTCTTGAAGCGTCGCATGTCGGCCGTGAGCCGCGGGAAGAGCTCCCGCTGGCTCGTCATGATGACATAGAAACGCAGCCTGGGAGCAAGGAGACACTTCTGACCTGGGGAAGGGCTGCTCCCCTCTCAGCTGCACTGCAAATGAATCACAGGCCCCTCTATCCCTGCCAGAAAGGGTGCTTCTCTGCCCAGGTTCTCACAGTGATCCTCCTCAGACACCAACAACTCTGCCTTGCTATTCCAGACAGAACCAGTCCCTCCCAGAGCCCTCCTCCCCAACCAGGAAGCTTTGCTGCCACTGGCCCCCAGTGCTCACCGGAGCATGCGTCTCTCTGCCTCACTCTGCTCCTCAAACGGTGCCGCGCTGTGACAAACCAGGAGGGACACATCGAAGTCATCATGATGACGCAGACCTTCAGAGTCCTTGTAGGAGCCCGAGCTGGGATAAAAAAGCACATCAGTATGAAGGAGCCTCACTTTGTTCTCCCAGGGCTCCTGATCACAGCATAACTGTTGGACACGGGCAATTCCACACAGCAGCACTCCTCAGAAGTGCCATGGGAAATGTCAAATGCACCTGCACACTTACACACCACCCCTGTTGGTCATCTCAGGACTGGCCAGAACTGTTGTCTGGCACTGTATAGAACAGCCAGCTTTGCTGGCACCTTGGGGCAGTGTCTGCAGCATCCAGCAGCTCCAGGAACTGGCAGCGCATGCACTCACCTGTTCCAAATAGAGACCAGTGCATACTCGTTCTGCTCTGTGCCCGGTGTTCCCTTCTTGCTGTCATTGCCTGTGGCTGGTCGGGCCATGCGCAGCGGTTTCATGTGGTAGGTGTTGGCGTGGTCAGCGATGTAGTTGTACAGCTGGTGTGCAGTGATCATGTTGGTGGGCAGGGCCAGCGTGCCTAGTGGAAAAATACACTGCTATCACAGGAGACACTCTGTGGCTCTTACCTAGGCAGAGCACTGTCCTGTCATCTACTCCAAGAGACAGAGCAACCAACCTGCCCCTTCCACAACAGAGCAGCAAGGACTTTCCCTGGAGCACAGCCCCTCCCATCAACCTGACCCTGTCATCTCCCTGAATACTTCAAAGTTCAGGTTTATTTGTAAAGGACTTTTGCCAAGTTATGTGCTGGTGATCAACCCCAGACTGATCATATATTGACCTACATACCTTGGAAAACGTGATTACGGCCAAATTTGGGGATGTCGGGGTGATGGGCAATGAAATCCTCCAGGAAGCTGGTGAGATGGTAGCCCTGGCGGAGAGTCATGTGGGAGCCCAGCAGGTACTGGTGGACTATGCGCAAGTGGAAGTCGTAGCTGAACGAGTGCACGTGCATGAGGTCCCGCACCTTGTCACACTCCTCCGTGAAGAGCATAGAGAGCTGTGGAGGGACAGGGAGTCAAGGCAGGAGCGTTACCAGGCACCTCACACCCTCCTGCAAAACCCTGTTTACAAGGCATGGCACAGCCAGTGCAGCTGCCCCAGCATCAGTGCAGGATGCAGCCTCACAACACTGCCCTGTGCATGTGCAAGCTTACCAGGAAAGACTCAGCAAATCTGCAGACAAGGTCCTGGAAGGCTCTAAGCTTAGGAGGAACACTCCTGGCATATCTAAGATGCAGCCTTGCTACAGAGTTCCCTTGGAAAGGACAGTATGGTCATGCATGCCTCCTGGCTCAGATAGCCTGGGGCTGGCCAGCCTCTACACAGACACCCAGTGGCCTTGGGAACAGGCAGGAGACACCCTGACCCTACAAATGAGAAGGGAGCAGGCAGCCTCAGAGTGTTGTAGAGCAAGGCACAGAGGTATAAAGGAACCTTTCTGGTGCAGAAAGTAATCTCCTCTAGCAAAGGGAAGGAATTATGTCCACAGATCCCTGTTCCCATTCCACTTCCTTCTTGTTCCAAGGGAAGCAGAGAGCCATGCACTGACTTTCCTTGGAGCAGGTATCTTTGCCAGAATTGCTCCTATTCCTCCCCAGTCTGCTCTGTCTTGCTCCCCAAGCTAGGAAAAGAGTCAAACTCTTACCAAACCTCCCACTCCCTTTTACTGCAATCCAGCTCTGCTCAAGCAGTGTCATGGAGGGCACGTGGCTGCAGAAGGCTCTCTGAGGCTCTGCTTTTCCATGAGGAGGGAGCAGAACTTCCAGAACTTGCTATGCCTGAGATGCCCACTAAGTTCCAGAGATCACTCCTCCCCACAAAGCATCCCCTGACCCTGAGGAGCACCAGCTGTGCCTGCAAAGCCATTACCTGAGAGTTCACAGACTGGCCCATGGGGATGCGTGAGCACTCCAGTGCGTACTGCTTCACACAGAAATAACAGCCCTGGAGGAGAGAGCATGTGAGCAGAGCAGAGCACAGCCTTGGGCCTCTCCTGGGAAGGAGCACAGCCCCCAGGCTTCACACTCGGGCTGGGGCCCAGACACTCGCACCCCACATTCTGTCTCACCTCCTGTCTGAACCAAGCCAGACCAGCCAACATGTGGCTGAACACAGAGCACCCCAGGTGGTGCTGAGCTCTTAATTATCCTTCCTCCAGGCAACTCTTACTGCTCTGAGCCCTGCAGAATCATCTCAGCTGATCCCAATGTTGCAGGACCATGGAAGAAGCAGGACAGGACAAATGTCTCTGCTGCACTCCTCATCACTCCCTTTGTCACCTCTGAAGACTGTCCCTGAAGATCCCCCAGAGATCATACTTTGTTTCTTGTTTCTTTCTTACCTGGAAGGCCAACTCCATGAGCACAATCCCACCTGGAAGAGCTCTCTGTAGATGGTAGGTGGCAACAGCAGGGCTTGTGCTCTGGGAAGAGAAGGATAAAGCTGAAGAGGCTCTCTGGCACACAAAGGTGTGAAGCTGCCACAAGGCTCTGTGGCCAAGGTAGAAATAGAGGGGCCTCATTAACTGAGCAACCTCACTGGAGAGAAGAGAGGAGATATGGCAGAGCTGACAGTGAAAAGAATACCTAACAAACCTAGTAAACAGCCTTTGAGAGAACACACCAGGCACACTGATCCCTTCACCTCCTGCTTGCTCAGGACAGGGTGTCTCTAGAGTGTGGGACACAGTGAGCCAAGGAACAATAGTGTCCATGGAACCTCACTCCCTGCTGTAGTGTCCTCAGACCATTATGCCTGCCTGATACAGCAGCTATCAGAGACATCCTGTAACTTGCTCAGCAGATTGCTCTCTTCTCATTTTATCTGCAAGGTGTTGTCTTACCCACAGTCCTGCACCAACATCAGCCAAAGGCAGGTGTCAATAAAGTGTTGGAAAAGGGTGAGTAAATGCTACGTGTTCCCATCATCCCTGGGTGATTCCACAAGCCATGGGTAGTTTCTACTTAAATAGAGACTCCAATGGATTCCTCTTCCAAGTACTTACTTATTTGGTCTTGTAAGCTCATGTTCACAAAACTCGTGTGTTCACAAAACCTGCTGCTCAAAGAAACACTCTCCTTAGTTTCAAAACTGGCTCCAAATATTTTCATTTAACGGTCTCTAGGTGTTGTATTGAATAAGACAGGAGAGGGTCAATCCCTTTCCAGGTTAGCTGCAATACTGTAGAGCTCTGACTTGTTCCTCCCTAGCTGCCACTTCTTTATACACGAGGAACCTCAGCCTGCTCTCACAGTAGAGCCATTCCAGGCTTATCTTCTCAACCTCTTTAACTTCTGCATTCATCTCACTCTAACTAAAGATCCTTCTGCCCTAGAGTAAGGGCATCTATGCCCTTAAGCATAGATGCTGAAGATTCTTGACAGGTAATCCTTCAGAATCTCAACCAAAAGCAGCTATCCTTGCCCTAGGTCATCCTGTCCCTCTTCTGAGCCCCTCCAAGTTGTTACCAGTCTATTGATATTTGCTGTGGTTCCACCCAATGCCAGGAAAGGGCTCCTGAGGACATGCAGGAGGGCAAAGAGATCTCATCACACCCAAACTCTTGAAGATGATACTCATATAGACAGGCTGGATTTGATGCTTTCTGGGCCCTCCCACATCCTTTCTGCCTGAAACAGTTTCAAAAGCCAACCAGAACTGGCCCACTCCACAGCCTGACTTCCATCCCTTGTTCCACCCTTGTAACGGAAATGCACTCACCTTTGGACTTCCCTCTGGTTTTGGCTTTGTGTAGGAAAAGGACCCTCTACCCTCCACTCCCATTGCCGCCAGAGCTCGGATCCGGCTTGTGCTACTGGAAATGAGAGCAGAGTCAGCAGGGAGCCAAGAGCTATTGTGTCAAAGCAGGGCACAGTCAGCATGTTGGCTCTTCTCCAACACCAGGGCTCCCAGGACGTCACTGACCTGCGAGTGGTGGGTGAGGGTGGCCGCACCTGGACCAGAATGAAGCCCATGCTCTGCAGGTACTGGATGTACTGCTGCAGGAAGGCATTGCACATCTCCTGCAGCCATGGCTCCTCCTTCCCCTTGCAGGGCAGTGCTTCTGCCGAGTCACAGCTGTGGCTGCGGTCCCTCCCCGAAGCTGTAGAATCATTGGAGCGATGGCGCTTCTGCAAGAGAAAGCAAGTTCCTAAGGAGAACTGCTGTGACTGGCCCCAGCAGAGGCCACCAGATGCCCTGGTTGAGCAAAAGGTAGATCTCTCCCTGCCAGAAAGCACTAACATCTGGTTGTCCAAGCACTGTCCTAGTGAATGTGCCAAAATGCAAGATCCAAGATCTACCCAGCCATCCAGCCATGCACTGACCTAACAGTGCTGCAATAACCTGCAGGGACCTGCTGCCTGTGACAGCATTCACATCTGCCTCCCCCAGAACAGCTTCCATAAAGTGTTAGTGGCTCACAACTCGTTCATGCAAAGCTCAGAGCTTCAGCTCCTATTGCTATGGTAAGAGTCCAATATCCTTATGAATCCTGCTGACTTCCCAGGATTTCCTAGCAGTTCAGTAGCATTGAAAAGGAATAGTGCTTCCTTCTAAACACTTTCAGTTCTCCTTTTGATGTCCTGAATACTCCTTTTCTTGGTGCTGAGAGAGACTAAAGTTTTTTTTTAATCTCTCTACTTTAAGCCTGAGGCTCTGTTACATGTTTTTATCTGGCTTTCTGCCTATCTGCTCCACCAACTGCAAGAAATGTCTCTTTACCTGGAACCTCTCCAGCTACTCTCTGACCTTCTCCAAGTCTCTGCAGTTCAGTGCCTTTGCCATGTTTGGTCTCGCACTTACTGGCCAGATGAAGACATACTCTAACCAGTGTCCGCTGTACCCAGCTGTTCACAAATTGAAGAAACCACTGAGATGTGTGCTCTGTACAGGCTCTGCAGTGAGTGTGCAATACAAGAGGGTTCCAATTTCCCTGCACATTGTGCTGTTCTACTGGGAACCAGGTCCCAGCTCCCACAAAAGCTCTCATTTCCCAGGCTACTCAGGTGCCTCTTGAGTTCCTTGCATTCTTTTCCTGTTCTGACCAATCTGAACAGCCCTCCAGCACTGCAAAGCCTGGGATCTCATACGTCCCAATAAAAGACCTGGAGATATAAAACCCAATACACCACCTTGAAACCCCTGCTGCAAGGCTTTTCAAATCCAATAACCAATTTCCATTTTGCTCTGTTCCAAAAACAAAGTGAAGTTTTCATTCTGTGATGATACTTTCCCTTTCACCTGTGAGTGTTCAATTTCTGTAGAAACCTCTGCTTAAAGACTTTGTCAAAATCCTTTTGACACTGTGATAAATTACACCAGCCTGTTCTTCCCTTCTGACACACACACAGACTGTGAACAGCCGGTGTGGGATCTGCACTGGTTAGTCTGTCAGGTTGCAACCTGCTCAGGATTCAGCTGTTTTGCTTTCAACTGTTTTGGGTATTTGGTCCAGGAAAGGACCAAACCAGGTCTGGCTGCTGAAGGCATAAGGCAAGTTTTACTTCCTTAAAAGATCAGTTAAGCACCAGGAAGTGCCCTTGATGGCTTCTCCAGACTCAGCCCTGAATTCCCTGGGTAGAAAAGGAAATTAATCTTCTCCAGGGACAGTGTGGCTGCAGGAGAAAAGCTTTGAGGACTCAGTCTCCATCTTACAGTGTTCAAATTCATCCTGTATTTTAGGAGTGAGGCCAGAGCAGCCCTGGTCTTGGAAAAAGACTGCTCATTTGTCCCTGTGCACAAAGCCTGACCCCACTGGTGATTGCTGACACTCACCTTCCCCTCCACCTTGCCCAGCTGGTCAGTCTGGATTTGCTGCCGGAAGGCCGGGTCAAAGAGCAAGGGGGTGGCACAGTAGTGAACCAGGCGTGAGGACTGCTTCAGAGTCTCCAGGTCTGCCAGCTGCACGACACGAGAGGAGCGTGGTTACAGCACACAGCCCCAGCGAGGCTGGGACCAAGCTGTCCACGACACTGCAGTGCTGCTCAAGTGGAGATAACTGGGGGAATCCCCTGCTTTACAGCCTTTCAAGTGCTGGGCAGTGAGGCCCCATGCCCAAGTGTGGTTCAGAGCCCTGCAACCCCAAAAGTTCAAGCAGAGACCACTGCTCCACTGCTAGCACTATCCCCACTATACACCCTGCTGGAGCTGCAGTGCTCCCCTTTGCTGGTGCTCCCAGTGTGCTGTAAGAAGGCCCAGCCCACCACCTGCCCAGGCTGCACTCACACTGATAGGCATGTTGGACTGAGCTGATCTCTGCTGCCAGGTGACAAAGAGGTTTTCAATCTTCATCTGTTTCTCCAGTTCTGAAGGAAAGACAGCAGTCACAAGAGTCACAAGAGTATCAAGAGTATCAAGCCCCAAGTATTGCTACTCTCCTTCACTCCCACCCTGCACAGGCGATAACCCATTCCCACAGAGAACTGTCCCTGACAAAACTCTTGTTCCGCTCTGATCTCCTTTTCCAGAAGTGAGACTAAGAGGCAGGCTCCCATGATATCAACTCCCTTGCTTTACCTTTCCTCTCCAAGCTCTTGATTTCCAGGAACTGGGCCCCATGCCGAGCCACAGGGTCGAAAGGTGCCAGGTCAGGCCCGTGGGGTATGCGCCGGATGGTGGTGACATCCCGCAGAGCTTCGTCAAAGGGCACCACGTCGGGGTGGAAGTGCAGGGACGGGAGGCTGCGGGCAGAGCCGCTCAGCCGGCCCTGCTCCTTGCTGGGTGGGGGACATGGGCTCCGGATCAGCGCATCCACCTCCAAAGTGGAGTTCAGGAAAGGATTTGGTTCCTAAGCAAACAGACACAGCCATGAAAGCCTCCTTACTGCCAGCCCTGGAGGAAGAACCCACAGAGTAAATCCAATTCTGGCCAACTGCTGAGATCCGTGTTAGCCTTTTCCACTACCAGTTCCAAGAAGAGCGTGCCATGGCTCTAATGTGAAGTGGGAAACCCATTCCTCAGCCTCCACCCTAAGTAATTCAGTCACCAACAAGTGCTGCCAGCAGTAGGACCCAGCTTCTCTTTCCACCTATGTCCAAGATCAGGGCAACAGTCTGGCTGGAAATGGTCAAGCTGGAGCATTGTGAATGCCCTGCCAATCAGCACACGAAAGGTGCTTGCAAGCTTCCTAAGACCCCCAGACTGCCAAGGTTCCTCCTGAAGAAGAAAGGACTGCCCTGCCTGGCGTGGTGCCCTACCTGCTTGCTGTCCTCATGCCATGGTGTGTCCATGAAGCAATGGTGGTGGAAGAGTCCCAGCTTTTGGCTAATCAGGCAGTGCACGATGTGGGACCGGGCATTCTGCCACTGCAGCAGGCGTGTCAGGGAGCAGTTCAAGTTGGCCCCCAGGTCTGGTGACCAGTTGTAAGTGTAGAGAGTCAGCTGGAGAGAGAGGAAGGGGAGGAAGATTTAAGGACATGCTCAGAGAGAGCCTGCATGGTGGCACAGGCTGCCCCAGGTATTCTGGTGGTACTTGCTGCAGCTGCAGACAGTTTCAGATGACATGGCTGGAACAGGGAGAATGGCAACAGCTCAATTACAGTCCCCTGTTAACAGCCACAGCCATTGCTACCTTTTTGTCAATGATCTCCATGAAGAGGAATCTTTGCCGGGGCACCAGGTCTCGACCAACAAGGCTGGGATCAGAGCCTCTCTCTGCTGAGCTGAATTCCATGGCCTCAAAGCGCTGCAGCCCTTTGTGAACTGGAAGAAGACACAGTTATGACCCTCAGTACTGGTTCATCCCACTTTTATGTCCCACCATGCCATTAAGGTGGTATGACAGGATTTTTGCCACAGAACTGCTCAGCTCATCTTGAAATATGCTGTTACAAGCACACTCAAGTGTAAGGCCTCAGAAGGAAAACCAGACAAGCCACTGCCCACCTCTGGGCACATGCAGTCTGTCCCAGTAAGGAGGGGAACCCTGTTCATTGATGTCCCCCCAAAAAGACCCCCAGCACAGTCCCAGGGACCATGGCCAGGCACTCACCCTGTTCTGTGCTGCAACGCCACTGCTGGAAGTTGCGCCCCAGCAGGATGAAGTGTCTGATGACTCCAGGACAAGGGTTGGCACTCTGACCAGACTTATAGGGCAGGAAGGCAGTGCCCCGATGGTAGCTGTGAAGAAAAGCCCCAGAGGTGGCTGCCAAGTAGGGATGTGGCAGGAGAAGTACAGCAGACCAACAGCTGCTGGTGCCAAACAGCCACCTGTGAATTGCATAACTTACCAGATCTGCTCAAACACTTTGACAGTGGTGTCACTTGCCAGGGCAGTGACCAGGTTCACCACTTCCACTAGGATGGAGGACAGGAGGAAACGAGAAACCATCTCCAAGGAGCACTGCTGCACCGATGGGCACCCTGCAGGGAATATGTGCTGTAGGACAAAGTGCCAAGCTGCCCCAGAGCCATATCCTGCCCACATGAGCAGTGGAGAGGGCCAAGGGCCTGAGGCAGGCAGAGCTGGAGAACAAGAATCTTACATGGACAAGAAGATGAAGCCTGAAATGAGCCCTGGTTTCAGGTTCTGGCCCAAAATGGGACCTAGACCAAACACCCTGTATGCTCTGAGCACAGCACTTTATTCCCCCACTTATTCCTTGTTCCCTGGCTTACTCCTCATCAAAGGAGAAGGAGGAGAGCTCTACCTTGCCAGCAGAAGTGTGAGAAGATCTACAAACACCAGTGAAAGGTAACCAGAAAGTAGCAACATGGCAGCCATACAACCCCAAATCTCTGCATATGAAGGGTGTTCCTCTGTCCCTCCCTCCCTGCAAGAGGGTCTCCCATACAACTTCACAGTCCCAGAGCATGCTGCAGAGGCTCAGATCATCCATCCCTGCTACATCTGAGAGCTAAAGCACTACCACAGCTGGGTGTTGGAGTCCAGGTCTCTGCAACGCAGCTGCAGGCAAGTTCAGCAAACCTTGGACTCAGAGCATGGCACACATAACCACAGGCCTTAGGTTTGTTCTGGTGCACAGGCACATGCCAGGCCTCCTGCCACAGCTTTCTAAAGCTGATGCTGGCCCTGAGACCAGTGTGACTCTGGCAAGGTTTGGGGAGACAGAGGGTGCATAACTAGGGCCAGCAAGGAATGAAGACAGATGGTGCCATAGGATGACTTGTCCTGAGAGACCTGGGTAGAAAGGCCCACTCCCAGTCTATCTGGAGGAGCTGGGACCTGAAACACATACCCAGCTGGTTCATGAATGCCATCCACTGCTGGCAGGTTTGATTGAAGAGTGGGTGCACAGTACCTACATCTCCTTCTTCCAACTGGCAGGCTCGGCGCCTGAGGAGAGGGAAGGGAAGCACAGGTTACACTAGATCAGTCATCTGTAGTGACAGTAGAAAAGTGCAACAGTCCCCTCACAGCTCCAGAGCAGAGCCCTGGGAGCCTCCTTTCTGAGTTGATACAATCCTTGAGGCTGGGTCACTCTTGGTCAGTAGCCATATGAGTGTCAGGTGTTGCACAGGGCCCCACAGTGCAGAGAAGGGATTGCTGGCAGGGAGAAACAGCTGTGCTTCCAGCAACACTCCAGGAATAAGGGCTAAGGCTTTGTGTGTGGAAAGCAGCTTTCCTAAACTGCCTGTGTATGAGAGAAACTACAAGGAAAAGGAATGTGGTCCAGAGGCCATCAGGATGCAGAGCAATAGATTGGGGAAACAACACCCTGGCTGTCCAGCCAGCAGGCTGTGCTTGCCTCTGTGCCTGCTCCAGTTCCGCTGCAGCTGTGGCCCGATCCTGGCTCAGGTGCTGCTTGACATTCTCTGTCTTGTGCCGCCGTCTCGTGCGAGCCTCTTCTGGCCTCTCCAGCACGATGTCATCAGTAGTCTTGGGGCTGCCCAGCTCTGAGGACTCTGCCTTGCTCTAGGGGAGAAAGGGGTAAGTTAATGCTGTGCATCTACACAGCCCAATGCCCTGATCTCAAAGTCCCTGCTGCAAGCCTGGCTTCCCACCCCCAGCCAGATCTCGTGGCCTGACGCACAATGAGGACCTTACAGACCCTGTTCCTGCAGCAACATTACCAGCATGTCCCAGAAGCTGCGGCGTCCCAGCTTGTTTGTGGGTGTCACTGGCTCTCCAGAGCTTGGTGAAGGTGCAGAGGTGAAGTGCAGAGGTGGAGGACAGCTCCTGCCAGGCCCCCCACTGGCCAGGGCCAGGCCCTTGGTCTCTGACATGGTCCTCCTTAGGCCTCCTGGGGAGACAAAGCTAATCAGACTCTGCAGAGCTTCCCCCTGCAAAACTGCTGGGTACCCCACTGTGTCTAGCCAGAGCCTGGCTGGAGAGAAGGGAAAGAACCATCAGTAACATCCAGCAAAGTGGATTCAGTCTCGGAGAACAGACAGACCCTTAGACATTGGTGTTGGAAGAAATCTTTATGATGCTTCTTCCCCAAGACACCACACCACACACATTGCAGAGGGAAGAGCAGCATCCTCCCTCCTTGCCCACTCAACCAGATTCCCACCAGCACAGCCAAGCTCCTGCAGGCCAGGCAGGAGGAACAAAGCTGAGTGGAGGCTCAAGGTGGCCATCCTGGGCAGGCTCTCACCTGCAGAGCTCAGGTCCTCCAGGTCTGCAGCGCTCAGGGGGCAGGCGGCCTCCACGCACAGCGGGGCTGGCAGCACAAGGAACTCCATGATGGCGTCGCAGAGCGCGTGACGCAGGGCCCCGCGCAGCTTCTCCGACAGCTGCAGCAGGCTGATGTTGCCCTTCTCCCAGATATCCAGGCGCACCAGCACACAAGGCTCTGTGGGGAAAGGGTAGTTCTGCATGGCTCTTCAACCCCGCCTTCACCAGCCCTCCGAGGCGCCCCAAGGGACATGGAGGCTGCAGGCAATTGGCAGCTGCTGGCCAGCTCCCCACCTGAAGGCAGGGGGTCAGCCCCTGGCTGGTGCCTGCTGACGGCTGTGAGGCTCTCAAAGTCGCTGTCCTGCAGCAGCCCCGGGACAGGTGAGGGGGAAGGCAGCTTCAGAGGGTCAGGCCTCTCCCCGTGGGGCAGCAAGGTGGGGCTGCCGTGCTCATCCACGAATGTCAGGGCAATGCAAGCGATTCCTGTGGGGCAGAATCCGAGACAGCCTCCATCAGCACAGCACCAAGCACACCCCCACAGTGCCTGCCTACACCTTGCCACCCCACAGCTGGGACCAGCATGTCACTGCTTGAGTTGCACAGTGTCACACAGCAGGCAGGGCCCACAGGGAGGAGGCAGCCAGGGGAGGAGAGGCTAGCTGGGCCTGTGGGAAGCCAGGGTAAGAAGCATGGGGTTTGGCACAGGGTGTCCTCATCTTTCCAAGAATCTCTCTCCTGTAGAGTCACAGCAGATTTCACCTGGCCCTGCAGCAGCTTCCTGGGTTGACCAGCGCCACATGCAAGAGGAAAGTATCTCCATTTACACCAGGAGAGCCTTTATGCAGATTGATCCAAGATGGGGCTCACCATTCCTGTCCTCTTAAGGGACAGAGTACAGGGCCCAGATACCCTTCAGCAGCCCCCTCCAGGCTGTGAAGGATGTAGAGTCCCTGCAGATGTGACACCCTGCTGCAGATTACACTCACAGCCCCCTCCTCACAGCACACCTGAACAAGATTAGGGGCCTTCCCCATGCACTCCAGCCAGGCGGGACTGGGCACAAGGCAGGCTCACACCCAGGACTAGTCTGGAGTCATTGCAGGGAAAAATTCAGACCCTGCCTGTTGGCTCTCTATACTGAGCCCAACACACACACAGCAGGACAGCTCAGAGCTGCAGAGCAGTTGTGTGGTTCCTGCCTCACAGCCCACGTGCTGTGAGCCCTGGGCCACACAGGAGAAGCCCTGCTATGGACCAGAGCAGAAACAAGAGCTGGCTCCCCAGGGCCCAGCTCAATGGCCAGAGCACCAGGGAAGCATCTGCAAGGTCCAAACCTCACATTGTAATCCTACATGTTCCCACCCCCTTTGAAAGCTCCCTGACTAAGCCAGCACACAGGTAGCTGGATGGCAAAGCTGCCCTAACACGGCCCAAAGGTGATGTGCCCAGACACAAATAACCTCAGCCCTACAACACTGCTGAGCCCATACTCTCCTCCATTCTAGCAAGGATGGCAGTGAGACCAGACCCCACTGCCACAGAGAAAGCAGTGCCCCTGACCAGATCCCCAGCTCTGCTCTGAGGACAGGCACCCTCTCTGTGTGGAGACAAGCCCAGCCCAAGCAGGCTGTGCCCAGTCTGATCAGCAGCAACACAAGCACCCAGCCTCCATCATTCCTTGTGAAGCATAAGCTCTGCAGCAACCTTTCCTCCAAGGCATAGCCAACACAAGGGAGAGTGCACTGGGAGGGAGAGAGATGCTCCCAAAGGAGAGAGGTAGGCATTCAAAACAGAGGACAGCTCATGTGCACCCACACTGAAGAAACTACACCTGTGAGCAACCCTCACAGAGCCTCTTGCTGCAGCACTGCAGTTCTCCAGGACATAAGTGTCAATACAGAGGTATCAGGAGCAGGAAATCTGCTGCATATGACAGTGAATATGAGCTCTGCCAACCAGACTTTCTTTCCTTAAACAGTAAAAGGCACAAACTCCTCAACAGTCTGGCCTGGCAGTCAGCCCCAGACCCACCAAAATGGCTGAATGGTCATGTGGTAATTATAGACCATTCCCCTTTTCTTCTCCTGGATAAATTCCCACACAGCCCCTTCAGCCTCTAGTACATTTCCCTATCACATCCATTCCTGTAGCTCTGCTTTGCTTCAGTCTGTCTGAGCTGAGGAGATGAACAACCGACCACAATTCAAGCAGGCCAGGTCAGCAGCCTGCCCCTGCCCAATGAGTAGAAAGGCTCCATCTCACAGGGATTCCAGGAGCATGGAGAAGCTGAAATCGAACCACTAAATCACAGGTTAAAAAAAAACAAAACAAACCAGCTAAGAAACTCAAAATCTGAGTTCTGGAGCTATAGAATGAGGTAAATCAGCAAGAGCTCTCAAGGGTCTCACTGCCTGGTGCACTGGAGATGGCATGCTAAAGAACTGTTATCTCCCATCTGTGGGAGGCTCTGAGCCCCCTCTGACCCAGGCTCACCGAAATACAAAGCACACATCTAATGGTGCCTGGCCACTGCAGCCCTTTGCTAAGCAAGGGAACACCCCACACCACGACACAGCCACTGGGAGAGAGTGATGATGCTACACCCTGGAGCATCAATGACATTTGAAACATCAGGACTCCCATCTTCCTCAGGGAAGAGATGCCTGTTTGGATCTGTGGGAAAAAAAGATGCAGGATTTTGAAGTTCACCCCTTGCAAGCTAACAGGGCAGCACATGGACCCTCAGCAGCTGGGAAATCACTGAGCTGCCACCTCAGGGCAACAGGTTGTGTTTGCTCATTTATCCAGCCAGCAAGAAACAGGGCTCAGCTAAATGGACACACACACACACACAGAGGATTCAGAGCTGAAGCCACAACACAAGGAAAACAAGAACAGCTGGGACCAGAGAGCTGCATGGCAAAAGGAGATGGAATAACACTTGGAGCCACGGGTGCTACCTTGGAAGTGAGAGAGTGGAAAGAGGTGCTGCACAAGGTCCGACATGGTACCTACACAACAGAAGAACATTCAAACAGTGCACGAGGGGCACAGGACACACAATGGCCAGGTGACAGCCCACACGGCCTGGACAAAACATGACATGACAACCTGCTGCAGGGTGGGCCCTCTCCAATTCCTTCTCCAGCAGTCTAGAGAAAAAAGCAAGGACATTGCCCACACAGCCCATGCTCAGTTACACACAGCCAGATTTCCCTCTGCAGCAAGGTTTCTTCCTCAACTGCTCCCACCTCCAGCCCCAGGAGCCTCTGTGCCCCACAATTGTTGTGTCTAGAGCTGCATCCTGCAGCAATGGTCAAGCTTAGCAAGCTGCTGTGTGGGAGGCCTTAGTTTGCTCTGCCACACACAGAGAGGTGTGCAGTCCCTCAGGCACACAACTTCTCGACCTTCCAGCCACAGATGAACACATGCCCACAGGACTGGCCCTCCTCAATCACTCACAGCTCTCCAGCATGGGAAACACCTCCCCAACACACAGCCATACCCTGTTTCAGAAGAATTGAGCACAATACCTTTTCCGCCAGTGCCTTGGCCACCTGGCTTGTTGTACAAATAGAGATCTTGGTCAGGGATGCTCCCATTGTGGTTGAAGTAGTGCTAAGGAGAACAAGGAAGAATACTGACAAAGATTAGAGAACTTGCCTTAACTGGAAAGAGGCTTGTATATGCACAGAGCTCATCCCCAAACCTGTAGAATCAAATCCAGACCTATTCAAAACACTTGCCAACACAGCCTTCACCACTGCTGGGGTGAAGGAATCCCTAACAGCTCATACAGAATTATGTGGCACGACATATCCAGCCTCATCCTCTGTCTTTACTATGGCCATGCTAAGGTGTGGGTAGCTGCTCCCAAATTTTTATTAGTCCTGACGTTTCAGTCCTTAGATCTGAGGGAGCCATGCAAGAAGCCAAGTTCAGCTTTGGAAGGGAGTCTTCTCCCATGCCCCTGGGAGATGACTGTGAGCATGAGCTTTGTGGCTGCTGCTTTTTGCACAGCGACTGCCTGTCACGAAAGCATGGCCCGTCCGGGCTAATCAGGTTGTGCTCAGCCCTGTAAAACTACCCCAGGAATCAGTGTCAGCTTCTCCCTAACCCTCCATGGCAGAGCTGGCAACATGGTGTCTGAGCTGCCCCAACAAATGCCCCCAGCAGCAGCCAGAAGCTGGGCAGACTGCTGTCCCAAGCGCAGCCCTCCTCACCTTGAAGTGGTGCTCCACGTTGCTGTCGGTGTACTTGGGGGTGTGCAGGAAGATGAGCAGGTTCTGCCGCAGGTAATAGGCCACGGCGTGCAGCCAGGGCAGGGCTGAGGGCGGCAGGGAGAAGTGCAGGACCTCTGTGGGCGGCGTCCCGGGGGGCTGGATAAACTGCACACAGGAGGCTTTACAACCCAGCTGGGACTAGCAGGCTGCCCTGGGGCTCTAACACTGATAAAATGATGCTAGCTGGCTCTGCAAAGGGAAGTGTGGTGGGCAGAACCCTAGACAGTGCCCTGAGACAGATCATAGAATATCCTGAATTAGATGGGACTCACAAAAATCATCAAAGTCCAAATCCTGACCCTGCCCAGGACAGCCCCAAGGTGTGGGCAGACACTCATTCCAAAGTGTGGGAAGAAGGGCACAGGGAAGTCCTGCCATGCTGCAAACCCAGCAGAGGGAAAACCTCCTAGCTACCCCGGCACCCACACAGTATATACCTCGGTGAATGCTAGCCTGACCAAGCACTGGAGCAGGGAAGAGGGTGTACCAAACTGCCCTGGCCTTCCTTGGGGCAGGAGTGGCTGAGACAAGTCAAAACATAGGAAAGTAGTCTGGGATGAAGAGAGCAGATTAGCCAGTGAGGTACCTCCACATCTGCTGGGGTCAGCTTGCAGTTCCGCACCAGCATGACAGTGATGATGTCCAGCGTGGCCTCATCCAGGCGTCTGCGCAGCACTTTCACCAGCTCATCTGTGATCTCGGGCCCTGACAAGTGAGCACAGGTAAAAGCAGCTTTCTCACCCCATCCAGGAAGAACAACTACAGCCACTTCTTCCTCCCTGCTCAGGATGTACCATCCTCACACTTCCCACAGGGAACATGACTTTCCCCACCATCCATTTCTTCAGACATATTTTTCTGTGGGTTTATGATCACAAAAGACTGCTGGTGCAGTAGGCAGATAAATGCACTCCTGCACAGGGTCTAGAGGAGGTTTCACTGTGGGCAGTGGATCCTTTCCTTGCATTTTCACCCAGACAGAACAGAGAGCAACTCTGGGCTAAGGAAGAGCGATTTGCTCAGAAAGGAGATTCCTCTCTCTTCAAGCAAAGAGGGCAGAGAGCAGAGCTTTACTCCCTTGTTTACATCAGCACAGTTCTGCTGCCAGGTGCTATAACACATACCTGCTGGGGCAACACCATGGACCATCAGCTGGATGTGTCTGTCTATCTGTCCCACAGGGCGGGCAGAGTCCACACTACGGCATGAGGCAGTGTCCAGAGAGGAACGAGAACCCTGCAGAAACAAAAACAGTCATGTGGAAGTAGTTTTGTATGAATTCTAGATCCATCATTGTTCCAGGGTGTCAGCAGGATCAGGCAGATGCCACTCACTGCTGGCCCACTCCACACATCTACAGGGTAAGTTTTACCCCACATAAAATCCAGGTTGCTGGAGCTACTGCGCTGCCTCCACTCCTGTGACCATGAGCACCCATGGCCACTCAGAGAGAGCAGCAGACTCACCATTAGATCCTCAGTGTAAATGGGCTCCTGGCTGCGTGTCAGTGCCAGTGAGCGAGATGATGCACTAAGGCTGCTCTCTGCTTCCCACACCTTCCCACTGTGGGTGGTTTCAGTCAGCCTGAATACAAGAGAGAGACATGTCAGCCTCCATTCCCAAGGATGACAGCATCGTACATCTACAGAAGATGCACATCTTCCTTGCTCTCCCCTGTGTACTTTGTGGGAACTAGATCTTAGAATATGGAGTTTGTGGAAAAACTGCTCCCTGGCTCCCTCAAAAAAGCCATAATTTTTCCTCCCATGTAAAGGCTTGGCACAGGGAGAGCAGGATGGCCCTGATTTGATGTGACTGACTCATCAGAAATCAGGTATTTGCTGCTTGGGTCACAACACAGTCCCTGAGGCTTTCTGTCCCAAGGAGCTCTGTCTGGTGTAACACATAGAGCAAGGCCAACAGGCCAACAAGTCATGCTGGCTTCTTACCGGAGGTAGAAAACAGATTTAGTGGCACGTTCCTGGTAGACAAACATATTCTTCCTGTTCACCACAGAGAAGGCGTTGAGCACCGAGCGAAGTGCCTGGATAGCTGTGGGCAATGTGGGACATCAGCTATCCCACATACCCTTCCCTGGAGTGCCAATCCAGCCAGCAGCTGGACTCCTGACACGCCAAACGGGAGGGCACTGGGCTGTACGCACCTCGTGAGACCCCCATGTTGGGGCCCATCTTGAGGCGTGAATGCACGTGGATGAGCGTGCTCCACACCACCCCACAAGCAAAGTGCCCTGGCATGAACTGCATGGTGGCAGCCAGGTAGTCCCGGGGCTGGTAGCTCTCCTCTACAGAGTAATCTGTAAAGAACGCAGGACATAGCTGGGGCCACAGCATGGAACTTAACATCTTCTTAGGCATCTGTGTAACACTGCAGCTGAGGCATGGCCAAGGGAATATCCATACCATCCGTGGGCATCACACGCTGCCTGTATGACGTATAGGGTGTTTCACTCTTCCAGATGTCCTCCTCACTTTCTGCCACCAGTAATGAGTTGCATATGTGGCTGTCATGCAGGTCCTGCAGCAGCAAGCGCTGCAAAGGATGAGGAAAGATTGGTTCTGCTGCTTGCACAGCCATGGAAGACAGCAAGAAGTGTTTAGGATTAGACTGAGTCCCTTTTCCTATGACGCCCCAAGATGAGACTCTATCAGCTGAACTGGCTCCCCAGGCCCTCCTCTGAGTTGAGCCCAAACTAGACAACCTCCAGAGGTCCCTTCTCATCTAAGCCATCTAATCACAGGCAGCTGTTAGTGCCCTCTTAAGATTTATTACCTGATTGACAACCCTGCAGATTTCACTGATCTTCTTCACCACCACCTGGTTGAGACTCTGGCACTCCCCTGGCTGCTCCTCTTCTGTCTCTGCTGATGCTGCCTTCTCCACACTCAGGCTGCTTTATGAAGAAACAGAGGATGGGGTGAGCAGGGCACCTGGACAGTGCCCGTCACTGGGTGCTGGGAGCAGGAACACAGTGGGAAAGGATGGCAGTTTTCCTCTTATAGAGCATCAATCTAATCCTGTAACTTCCCACCCACACTGAGCAGGAAGGAGATCCTGTCCAGAGATGAATGAGTGGCAATAAGGTCACAGTGCAGAGAGGCAGTGGTCAGACAGGAGACCCTCCTTACCGTGTGTGGTAATAGACCTCCACTCGGTCCTGATGGATTTTTATGATGAGCCAGAAATCCGGCATAAGGGGACACCTGGGCTCCTGGTCACTCATTAACGCCTCCTCATACTCCGAGTCACTGCTTCCCCCATCATAACCTGCAATGTATCCTCACTTCAGCCCTAGGCCTGGCAAAGCACCTCCTCCCTGGGCAGGGCAGGGCAGGGCAGGGCAGCCACACCCTGCGCTCAAGGCTCACCCCAGCCCAGGCACATAGACCCCTCAGTGTGTCACTATCAGTGCCACCACACACCCTCATCCCCCTGCCCTGGCAGACTCACCCAAATGGTCAGAGTCCATGCTGCCCTGGCTCGACACAAGGCTCTGCACGCGGCTGGGACGCTGCCTGCTGGAGCCTGCAAAGAGGAGAAGGGTTTGACCATGAAAGTGCTTGCTAAGCCCCACCTCATGCCCCATTCCCTGGAGAAACATCATGCCATAGGACAATCGGGCTGTTCTGGCCACGGGGCTCCCACAGCCATTACTGAAGTCACCAGCAACTGCATGTCATTAGGGATATCAGTGCAGCAGCACAGCCTAGTATCTTGGGTACTGTCAAGCACTGAATAGACAGCACCCTGGCAAGGAAGAGACCAAAGTCCTGGGTACCAATGTGGGTATTTAGGGACAGGAACAGCAGTAGCAGTTATATTATATATATCACAGCCAGAACTGGGCTCTTCCCTTAAAAGTTTCTGATGCTGAGGCACATCCTGCCCACAGTGCAGTTCCTACCTTCTCTGCCCTGTGTTACAGACTCAGACAGGCTTGCTGCAGATGGCGTCACCAATGGCGATTTCTCACTGTTTCCCTTTTCAGAGGATGATGATGGCAATGACTGTACAGTTGTCTCTGGAACTGCCTCTTCCATGGAGTCCTGGCCTGGTGTTCTGCTTTGATCAAGTCTCAGCATATCTCCTGGAGCCTGTATAAAGCCAAGGTCAGAAAAACGACCAGAAAAACAGGCACTGAAAAAAAAATCCCATCATCCTTCTACATTCTGTTACCAGGGTTCCACACATTCTCACCAACAGATTGCTCAGTGCTTCTCACCTCATTCTGTGCGTGGCTGCCTCCACCTGCAGGGTTTCCTGTGTCTGGCACAATTCGTGTCTCATTCTCTGGCCACTCCCAGAGACCCCGGCCTTCTTCTGGGAGGACACAGTTTGTGTGGTGTAAGAGCTCAGAGCCTTCTGCCTCTGTTTCACTGCTCCCCTCCTGGCCTGCCTGGCCCAGGCTTGTCCTGGTGCCCCCTCCAGCTGGCTGCTGCAAGCAGGGTGTCCCTGAAGGGTCTGGAGCAGCTCTCCTGGAATGCAGCCGGCTAATGGAGATGTAGTGGTAGTCATTGCCTTCTGCATTCAGCATGTAGCCTGGCAGAGTCATTCTTCTGAACTCCTGCAACACAGAGAAGAATAAGCATCCTGCCAGCAAAGCATGATGCTGCCTCAGGGACTTCTCTTTACCTCCTTGAACTTCTCCAGAGAGTGCTCAGGCCCAAAGACAAACTGGAGCAGCACCACCTCGCTGTGGCAGCTGGGCCGGCCCTTGGAGTTATAGATATGGGTGGCCACCCTGTGCAGGATGGAGGTGCTGATGACCTGTGAGTGACGCAGTGCTGACACAATCTCATCGTCCAGGAGCCAGCGAATCTGAGCACAGCAAGGACACACAACAACATCCAGGTCACCTGTGTTTGCAAGCCTGCCCCAATTCTCACCCAATCCCCAAAAGGATGAAGGCAGCCTCTCACAACCCACATTTCTCATCTCCTGAATGTACCTAAGGAAAGGCCTTTAGAAGACAGTTCTGCCTGGCCCACCCCAATTACAGCAAGAATTTTCTCAGGGTAACCCGACACTTTTGGGAACCACAAGGCTAACAGCCTATGTGACACCAGTAAAGCCTAGCAGCCAGTTCAGCAGACAGGCTGCAGCTTGGAGCAGGCTAGGAAGTGTGGAACAGCAGTTGTGTGCTCCAGTTGGAAGCATAGAGGCAAATCTGGCTTACCTCATTCATAGTGGCTTCAATAGCCTGCCTGTGCACTCCAGGGAGGTTGGAAAGGGCAGGGTGCCTAGGAGAGAGCAGACAAAGAATCAACCAGCCCTTCTCATTCATGCAGCTACCACAGTGCAGCTCCCAGGCAGTAAAAGGAATGGGTGAGGGGCCTGCTACACCTGAGGGCCATACCTCTCATCTCCGGTGGACGGGAGCCGCTCCAGGTTGTGCATGATATCCTCATCCGAGCGGAAAGAGGACGGCTGCCCTGGGGAGCGCGTGAAGGACACGCTGCTCTCCGAGGTGCATCTGTCACAGGAGAGAGAGCAGCCTGAGCGTTGGAGCCAGGGAAGACAAACAGACCCAGAGAGCAGAAGAGGGATCTCTATAGAAGGTGAGCCTATCTAGGAAATATTTTAGTTTTCCTAAGGTTATGACAAGCTCTGTGAGAAGAAGAATTGTAAGTCTCAGTACATGGCAATGAGCCAAGAATGACTGTCTGGCTAGGGCAGGCAGAGGGTGGGTAACTGGGCCTCTTTCCACCTACCTATTGTGGAGGATGTCTGTGTTCACAACTTCTATCTCCAGGGGCAGTGTCAACACAAAGATGTCCAGGGTCACACAGAGGTCCCCCAAGTCGATGGTGTTCAAGCCTTGGCAGCTTTCCAGGCAGCCCAGAACTTCCCCTGAGGAGAGATCACAAACCAAGGGACTCAAGCAACAAACATCTCCACTTTCACACATACTCAGCCTGGTGGCAAGTACAGTGACTGCAAGAGGTGGCTGTCACACACACCTGGCTCAAGAAGGCCACCATCATCTTCCATGATCCTTTCAACCTTCCATGACCAATCCCACAGCAAGTGGGAGACCTGGCGGAAAAGCCCTTATCTGATGATGGCAAACCCTGGGGATTTACAGGGAAGGCTGGTCTAGGGAGACTGCTGTTTAAAACACAGCATGTTTGCTCCAGGAGCTGTTCACCCAGCAGGAACCTGACAGAAGCCCTACTGCCATTTAACCTCCCAGCAAGAATTGTTCTTACCTAGACAAGTTGGCAGGGACTGCACAGGCATGGAGCTGTGCTGGCTACGCAGCTTCACAGAGCAGGTCAGGTGCACAAACAGAGGGGGCATCTCCTGCTCCAGGAACTCCTGCTCATTGAGAGAGTCCCCTCCCAGCACACTGAAGGAGTCATCATCCTGGTTCACTGTGTTGGAGTCTGAGAGGGAATCTGAGTCTGGGAACTCATGCTCCAGCTTCTCACGGTACTCCACCTCCAGCTCTGGGTCACTCTCTGTGGCAATGCAGCATCCAGACACAGTCCCTGTGGATATAGGTTCCCTGTCAGCAAACCAGGTCCACGTCTCCAGAGACCTGACCAGACACACCTAGCTCCGAAAGGCATCACCACAGGGACAGACATTTTCTTTTCCAAGACAGAGCAAGCAAATGTTACCTTCTTCAGCTGCCATTTCTGCCTCTGATCCCTCCATGTCCTCACTGCCTTTCCTGTCTGCCTGATCCCGAGATGCCTCTTCCTGAGATGGAGAGAGAAAGGGCACATACTAGAACCAGGCAATACACCAGGCTGTTGATGGGAACTCCAGGGACTAAGGCTACCCATGGGTCTGCCAGCCCCAAATTCAGATTTGACACCAAGAAAAGCTACTCCACAAGGACCAGGTGCCTGTCAGGACAGCCCCATGCCTACCTCTTTCTTGGCTGATGGTGGGCAGTAGAAGAAATAGTGAGGATTTGATGGCACTGGCTTGAAATGTAAACTTCCAATTTCCAGGAATTTTTCCTAAAAGAGAAATCCCAAGTATGAAGCAGATGTCCTACTCTCCACTCCTCTATTGAAGCTAGGTCAAGCTTGTACATTCCTCACCTGGATAATTTTATGCAAGTCTGGGTGTGCCTGGCAGGGCTGTCCAATTTCCAGCAATGAGAGGGGAAATTCTGAACAGCAGCTGGTGCCCACACTGCTCTTTGGCTCCTCTGTGGGGCTGGCAATGTTATGGGAGTCCTGCTCGCTGTAGTCTTCCATTTCAGCACTGGCAGGATTGTGGACAGGTTGAACAGGCAGATTAAGAAACAAGACAAGTTTTATGTGTTATCCATCTTGCCAGTATCCCACCTCCCAGCTGCCCAACCCTCATCTGTGTCAACACAATCTGAACAGCCACAACTGCACAGCCCAGCAGCCACCCATGTGCCCAGGTAAGGGCTCATGCTGTCTGAAGCCAGACCAGAGGTAGTTTAACCACACTGATCACATTGCCATGTCTGTACACCACACTACACACCCTGCCTGGGAAACAGAGACATAGACTACAGGGACAGGCCTGCAGCAACCTGAACTACCAGCAGCCAGTTCAGGGCACCTCACAGCAAGTACCACCATGCCAGCACCCCAGTGTCTCGGCAGCAAAGCTCAGGCCCACGCTGACTCAGTAGCTCCATGACAGAATTACTTCCTAAAACTCAGGAAAAGCAATTTGGGGAGTGGGATGTTAACTGGTCAAAGCACTCCCCTGGTACTCAAGATTAGTTATACAGGTGGCAGATCTGGGTGCAATGTATCATAAGCTATACATTCTTCAGTAGAAGTTTATGCAACTTGCATTCAGATGTGTGATTCATAACATCCTATAAACAAAAAAAATGCTGCCGCAGTTTTCCTTGGGGAAAGTACCACTTGAAGTCACCTGACTTTTTAAACACTCAGGTTCTTCAAAATCAGTCTCACCTCAATGATTAATAGTATAAGATAACATAGATTCCCAACAAATGCTAGTGAAGTCACATAAAGGAAGTGTGCAGAGGACCTAAGTGTTGCTTTGACAGATACTAAGGCATAGCACTTCTTTCCCCCTTATGTTTTCAGAGGAGATACAAACCTCATAAATACCCTAAGGAATAGGACAGAAGTTTAGCATATTTCAATTCTGCTTTGGTGTTTCTCTTGTGCATTTTTTCCAGAGTTTTAATTTTAAAAAAGTGACACTTTATTCATTAGAAAAGGATAACAAAGCTATCATTTACACCACAGTCAACAGCAAGCTCAAATGAGTCAAGCAGCAGGAGATGCACAATTTCTCCAGGAACTTGCAGACAAACTGCCCTCCAGCTCAGGCCAGATGGGACAGTAACGAGCCAAGACTACAAGAGAAAGGAAGGATGGACATCACCAGAGACTGCAAAAAACAGAGGGTCCTGGTGAACACCATACCAGGTGGGTATCTCACTGTTAAGTATCTGCTCTTCTATGTGGCTGTTAGACTCTAGCCTACAGCATTCCTTCTAGCAGGCACTAAAAGACACTTGAACAAAGATTTGTCCTGGCACAATGCTAAGAACAGAAGCAAGACTGAGGTGGGTCCTTACCTTGACTCAGAGACCAAGACACCTCGTTCCCTAGAGCTCTGCTCCTCTTCCTGCTCTATGCTGCCCACTTGGAAGCTGGCTGTCTTGGAGTGTGTGTGGAAATGTTGATGGCTCTCTCGGAACGAGCGGACGTGGCTGCACACTGTCAGCAGGAAGTTGGTGATATCAATCTCTTGGAGCAGCTCCTCACAGTAGTCCATGGCAGTAAGCAGGTCCTGGGAGCTGATGCTGTGTGACTGCTGAAGGCTCTTGAACAGCCCTAGAGATAAACACAGTGCTTGAGCATCCCATGGCATCCCAAGGATGTGAGGCTGTGGGAGTCAGGCAGTGGCTGCATATGGGTCTTCACCAAGTCCCAGCACAGAGCTGGAGTGAGTGCTGGTGCTGGAAATAGGAGAAAGCCAGGGCATCTAATGCTGCATGTAACCCTGGGCTTGGATGACACCAGAGTGCCCATGGCATCTGTCACCCTGAAGGTGAGAGGAAGACATCAAAGAAGGGATGCTCTGTCACAGCACTCCACAGGTTTGGGAACAGCCTCTGCAAGGCCCATAGGGAATGCACAGAGGCATCTTTAAATCCCTCCTGGTGGTACATCAACCCCATAGCTCCTCCCTTTGCTTGGAGTAAGATCACAAGAAAAATGAGACATTGTTTTCTTAGAAGATCATCTAGGGTCCAACCCCAACCACAGGTCCCATTGTGCTGCTGCTCACCTTTCACATAGCACTGGTGGGAGTGCTCCTGCAGCAGTGTGCAGTAAGTCACCAGCTCCTTATGCTTGTGGTCTAGCCAAGCAGCAGTTGGAGGACGTTCCAGAGACTGGGACCTGGAAAAGAGGAAGCACAGCCTTTAGTACCAAAGAAGCACATTTTAGACTGTAGATGGCTAAAGCAGAGCCTAGGGCATGCACAGGCAGTGGCTGCTATAAGGCAGGGAGGCCAAGCCAAGCCAAGAAGACAGGGCTAGAGCCAGCCTCTTGTCAAGGAAACTCCTCTGATTTTGTCTGGGTACCAGGTATGGCTGGTGTTACCTGAAGAAGATGTCCCGAGGAGGACGGTGTGCCCGAGGGCTGACCAGCTGCTCTCGGAGCAGCTCCAGGGAGCAGCTGTAGATGTAAATGGGGCAGCGAAAGCGGCGGCACTCGCCCAGCTCAGACTGCGAGTTCTGGCGACAGAAGGAGATGTGCACATCTCTCCGGGAGGGGCCACTCTGCTCCCCAGGGTCCTGGCTCGCTTCTGAAAGTCAAACAATTCTAAGACAAAGGCCTCTGATGGTTCCTTGTTCTTGGTCTGAGATATCACAGCTCTCACAGAAGCATCACAGTTAGATACTGGTTTTGGTTTTTCAAGCTTCTCACCACTCATCCTCACCCAGCACCTAACCAATCAGCCCAATGCTTTGGCCACTTCGATCCCCTTTACAGCCATGACTGCTCATCACCACCACCACCACCTCCTGCAGCTGCACAACCCTTCATCCTCACTGCAAGCATGGCTGATCTGCCCTAGGGGCTGTGCAATCAAATCCCATATACCTCAAAACTGTGCCTTTCTCCCTAAGACAATGTGCTGCTGACAGTGCCAGTCTGGATCATGAACCAAGAGTCCACTGACTTTCCAGTGCAGCCCACTACTGTCATTCCTAATAGCTTCTATCTACCTGCAACCTCCTTGCCCACAAGGAACCAACCTTGGGCCAGGGGCACCGAACTCACATTACTTTCCTTCATGCCCCCATGAACATCATTGTGCCTCTTATGCTGACTCTGCTGATTGCCAGGCAGGACCTGCCAGGCTGCAGCAGCCTGTTATTCCTCCTGCTTTAATCTGCTCAACAGTAAGCTCAAGAATAGCAAGAATACCAATACTTTAACAAGGTGCTGTTGGTACCGTGGGCTGGTGTTATACTGAGAGTTGGTAGTGGCACTGCAGCATCCCCCTCTTCAGCCCTGACTTGCTCTGCACAGACAGGTCCCACGGTATCTTCTCCAGATCGACTCTCATCTTTTGGAGATTTGTCCAACCCACAAGCCATCAGCTTCTGTACATCTGGAGGAGAAGAAAATAAAATTATCCTTTGCCCAGTGATAACAGCTTAACCTCTTAATCTACATTCCTAAGACAGCAGATTTCTTGCTACCTCTTAGTGTGTAGAAGCAGCTTCACCTGAACCTAGCAGCCTTCATCAGCAGCTCAGTAGAAGCCAGACCAGTGCCAATGCCCAGAAGCAGGGACTCTCCCAGACCATCCCACTAGCAATCACCTTAATCCGTTCATTAACAACCCAACTGGGAAACCAGTCCAAATGGCTGCAGCTAGCAAACAACTCAACACCACATCCTCCACCTGAAAACCCTATGTGAGCAGCACCACATCCTGAGAGAAGAGCAAGACATTCAACACTTGGCACTAATCTATTCCTGGCCACGTGGTGCAAAAAGACTGTGCATGAACTCTGCTATTCAATTTTCTCTCCACCCTACAAGAGCTGACTCCGGCTTTTTTGTCTCCCTGAGAAGGTGCATAGGACTGCTGCCTTCTCTTGCTCCCCACACCAGACCCCCTCACCTGAGAAGGTGGCTGGCAGGAAGGTCAGGAACACGTGCTGTGGGTTGACAAGCTTGGCATAACATCGCCACTGAGGGGGAAAGGGCCCCATCGTGTCACTCAGTGTCACATCATCCTCAGGCAGCTCTGTGTTGCCAAGGCTCTGATGGAAGAGCAGAAGTTGGATAAACTCATGGCATATGTCACCTTGAAACAGGTAGCAAGTTCTTCCAGGCCTGGTGGTTGGCACAGTGCTGAAATCACCCTGATCACCTCTGTACATTCTCAGAGCAGCCTGGCTCTAGAAGTCACCATTCTGGGAGCAGCCTGGCTCCAGAAAGTACAGCACAACAGTCAGGAGGTGCTTAGCCAGCTGTGCTGGGGCCAATTCTGACCTCTAGGCAGTGACTGCTCATGATTCCAGAGCAATCTGCAGCACAGAGTCAGTGCTGCTGTAACAGGTTTGGCCCATAGTGAATGCAACTATCCACACATCTTCTAGATTCCTGCTTGACCTCAGTCACAGGATACAGCCTAAACTGATGCCAAAGGTGGGGAAGAACAGCTGTCTTTCAATATTTCTCAGCCCTTTTAACTCTCCTGCTCTTTAACAGCTGCTGCCTTGGTTTCTGAAGGGACTCAGGAGAAGGACAGCAGCACAGCAGTACCTGCAGAGTACTTGTGGAGCCAGTCATATCCCTGGTGCCATTACTGCCAACAAGATGATAGGATGCAGAAGCATCCTGCTGCTCCAGGGTCCCAGAAGCTTTTTGGGTTTCTTCTGAAATGGAGCACAGAGAAACCAATCTGAAAAACCCCAGCTGAGGATGAGACTTGAAAGCAAGGCTCCTGAAAAACCTCACTGCCTCTGGTGTCACTACTGCCACACTCCTGGTGCTTACCTCTGATCACAGGGAGTGTGAAGGGGGGTTGATGGCCATCACGATCCCGCTGCAGAACCTGCTCCATGAAAGCCACATGATCAGCATCAGCCATGGGGATCTCCCTGTCACTGAGGTCATGCTGAAGGCAGCCATGGAAGAGGTTTAGTAGCATTTCATTGGGCACAAACGAAGAGTCCTTGGTCACCTCCTCATTCTCTGTTTCAAAATAGAACCATGGCAGCTTCAGAGACAGCATCTCCATAGCCACTACCTGCTCACGACCCCAGGAGACAGCCCTTTGCAAAGTAACACTTCCACATAGCCAGCAATTTCCCCAGCACCTCTGCAAGACTGACTTGGAGATTGTTGAAGAGGCCCTGGAGTTTCGGCATCTTTAGTTACCCTGCACTGACCCACCCTGCTACTCTAACTGTTGTGGAGATGCTGGGGGTACACACAAGAAACCACCACCACAAAGCTACTATTTAGGTTTAACAATTTTGAAAGCAGCTCTTACAAATTATCATCTCAGGAAAGGAAGCAATATAGCTGCACAGCCCTGGCACTGCAGAGCTGGGAAGAACAGCACCAAGCTACTAAAAGAGGCATGGCAGTGCTCACATGCTGCTGCCCAGAGAGACAAGCATGTGGAACAGGATGTCCATGGCCATGGGGGGAGGATGAGGGGAGGCAGGTGGTGAAGAGGCACCTACCTTTTGTCAGCATGAGAAAGAACATTTCAACCTGCTGGCACCTGGGCAAGAGCTTCATGAGGTTGAACTGGAATGGGATCTCATGCACTCGAAAACCAGGCCCCATGTCTGGATCTGCAACAGAGATGAATAAGGACCACCAGAAAACAAGAATTCCACAAACTTCTCTGGGAACTGTGACTTGAAACCAAGAACAGAGGAGCTCTTCCTTAATATCCTTTAAAACTTCTATAAAACCACTTGCTCAGGCACAACAAGCCTGGAAGAGGCTCACCACTGAAGAGATGAGCTCATCTTCCACCTGCTCCTGAAGTCAGCTCCTCTCACACAATTACAGAATGGCTGATGTTGGAAAGGTCATCTGGACTAACCCTTCCACCCAAGCAAGGCCACCTTGTCACCTCTCCAGCCTAGGCAGAAAGCCTCAATGCTTCTTTGGCCTTCCCAGGATGAAGCCGTTTCTCTGCCAACTTAGCGTAAGTGCAACAAAGTGAACCCACAGCCATCAAAGACTACAAAGTTGTCAAAATACTTGTTCTGCCTTCTATGGGTCCTGAGACATTCAAGACCTAGCCTCTTCTTTGCTCCATCAAGCTTGCTAGGACACAGATGGTGGACTCACCTTCAGCAGCTTTGGTGTCTGAAGGTGGGCAGACCCACTCCTTGTTCTGGCACAACTGGCTGATGTACTCGAAGGTCAGCATGGTGGCAATGCACGCAAGGTCCCGGGGGTAAAGCTGCAGAAAGCAGTTAAGGCTCAGTTTATGTAGCAGAATTATTACCACAAATGCAGGAGAAAAGAGTCTAAAAGGAAGGAGAGGGAACACTTATAATCCTGTTCCCAGAGTTGCCCTATTCTCACTCATTGCTCCCTCCTTCTCCACCAGCCCTTTAGCCTGTTTTCACCGTGCTCAGGAGGAATGCTGGTAGTACTACTTGCACTCCCTGCTCTGGTCCAGCTTGCTCCCCTCCAATGGAATGACTCTTCACAAAATAATTTGTATTTGTATCCCAAAGCAGCATTGTATCCACTGCACTGCAATCAGGAAGTCTTTTATGGCCAATGGCCAGTTCCTCTTTTAGAAATCTGTGACTAGCATTCCCATCTCTCTGGCCCTCAGTACTTACCTGTAATTTTGTGATGCACTTACACTGAACCCTTCTCCCTCCACAGAAGAGCCCATGTCCCTCCCCTTTCAGGGACTCACCGCTTTAGGTATTTTCTGGTAGGGTAATCCATGCAGATGCTTCCAGTTCTCAGCAGTACTGTGGACATGGCCACTCTGTGGCTCTACCCAGCACTCTGTGACTAGATTCAGTTCTGTGTCCACTTCAATGGCCTCTACCTCTGTATCATTGTCATCATCTGTGGAAAAGCTGTAGGGAAGTCAAAAGGAAAGTCCTGTGAGGTGGCAGAGAGCCAGCAGCCCACTGCAGCTCCTCTCAGAGCTGTGAGAGCAGCCACAGGAGCCCAGGATTGGCAGGTGAAGCTCCAGTGACCTGGTGATCAATCCTTAACAATTGGTTATCTGTACTAGATGGTGGAGGTCTCCTTCCTTTCCACACTGACTGCAAAAGGCAAGTCTGGAGCCATGACTCCACTGCCAAACCCCCCTGGGAGCAGAACAGCAGACTCACCTGTCCTTGGTGGAGGTAGAGTGGGGCGGGAAGAGGATGTATTGGACGACACAGGTGTGCTTCTCCCTGCCACTGCTGGTCTCACTTGAGCCATCAATCTGGAGGAGAGACACTGCATGAGCCCTACATAGTTCCCCCTTACACAGCACAGTCCCATCACCCAGCTCCACCAGCAGTGATGGAAAGAGAAAGCCTGTCCCAACCCCAAGAACTCCTCCAGCAGAGCACACCCCTACCACAAAGAAGCTCTCTAACTGCAAATGAAGGCACAAAAATGCTCAACCCACAAGTTGCTTTACCTGTATATATACCTATATATACACCCTACACCTGTCAAGGGTGTGTTCTAGAAGCAGGGGATAAATCCTATCATAGGAAGGTGAATCCACCCCAGAACCAGTAATGAGGGAGTGTGTCCACAAGAGGACAGCACCCAGGCTCACCTGAATGGGCAGCTCCAGCACCATGTTGATAATCCCATCCCCGCTGGATGCAAAGTGGAAACCCTCTGACAGACGAACCCTTGCAACAGAGAGGAAGTCAGACCTGCAGGACTTCTCCACCCATACTGTAAGCTTTAAATGCAAGAGTGACTGTACCCTTCACCCCAAAACACTGTCCTTCTCAAAACAGGGAGCTGCACATAGAGAATGGGGAGATATGACACTGCCAGAACAGCCTGTGTGAAGAACAGCACACTCCAGGCACAGTAACACCTCTTGCCCTTTTGCATGTTTTTCAGAACATTTTCTCTCACTTTTCTCAACTACAGCTGCAGAACTGGGTAAAGCACTGACCCAAGTGGTTCTAGAAGCTGTGTACAGGACCAAAACCCTCTGCACAGCAGCTTTAATTGTTACCTATAATAAGGCCTCATATACATAATAAGAAAGGTCAACCTTGCTTTCCCCTGTATCCCGAGGACTAGCTTGGAGAGAGGACCCCTGCCAGGTGGGCAACTTACTCTGTGAGTGTGGAAAGGAGCTGGGCCACAGCAGTGATGGGCACAGCCGGTGCCAGCCCTGACTGGACACTCCAGATCCAGCGCTGGTGATAGAAGTAGCGGGACAGAGAAGCCAGGGTGGAGGAGGCAGTGCGACTGGCCACCATGGTGAGGGGACCAGACACGGGGGGATGCTCCAGGTTGAGAATGAAAGGGGCTCGATAGTCAGAAGGCAGCTTCTCATACCTAGGAGAGGGCAGAAGTGTGGCATGCTGATGTGGAAAAAAATGCTTTTTTATTTTCTGTTTAGGGTCAGAGCTGTCTGGATTTACAACCCATTTGCTGGGCCCAGGACCGAGTCCTCCAGCAGCAGAACGTGGCTGGCTCACCACAGTATCCTGCTCAGACACCAGTAACTAAATTTACTTCTACACTGTATTTCATTGGGAGTGACCAATGTGCCTGTCCACCAAAAATCTCTGCTGCAACTCACAGCCATGCAAACCAAACCCATCCCAACAAGCACCAGTTTCATTCACAGCACTCTCACCCTACAACTGACAGCACCATTCACAGACCCTCCTCTTCCCCACTTTGCAGGGCAAGGGGGCTGTGCTGACAGCTGGTCCTCCATCCCTACCTGATAAGCAGCTTCTCCAAGGGTTTGTGCAGCACAACAAGGCAGGGTCTGTCTGAGAGGGCCGACTGGGCCCCAGGCACAGGTGGGGATTTGGAAGGAGAACTACTGCCCAACATTTTCCTCTTTGCTTTTGGAGTTGCCTCCTTGCTCTGGACCCTGTGGGGAAAGCGCAGCTGCAAGATTCGGTCCCGTAACTCTTCCACTATCTGTCATGGCAAAAGCAAAAGGTAAACATGACCAACTTTGTCTGGAGACATAAACTACTCCAAATAAATGTCTAGAACAAAAGATTGACCAAAAGGAACAGAACACTCCTTGAATACACAGAAGAGCAGGAGTTAAAGGCCATTTTACTTCTGAGGCACTAGCAAGACCAAGATCAAGATGACATAAGGCTCTTTGCTCCCTATTTTAAGTATTTTTAAAAGCAAAAGGAAAGTTAAAAAACCCCAAAGACTATTTCAAGGCTGAGGAAGTCGCCTTCCAAAACTCAGATTAAAAACAAATTAATTGCATGCCAGCTCCTCCACAGAAACAGTCCGAGCACCCACCCTCATTCTTCCCTCCTCCTGCTCTCCTCAACAGCCCACAGTAAATGTAAACTACTCCCTATCAGCTGTAGGAACAATCTGGCTCTGTCTTATGTATTCCCCCACTATCACGTTCATTTGTAAATCTCTATGGTAAAAGGTTTCAGGAGCTTGGGTTAATTTTTAGGTTAATTTTTTCCAAGACAGTTTCACAATGAATTCCTGATTACTCTTTTTAGCTTTTAGTAGCTCTGAATATAGTTCTACCCACGCCAGCATCTGATTCCCACAATAGCCCAGTGTTTTCTTTGAAATTTCTATGGTTAGGTTTCTTTTCATGATCTTTGTTAAACCTTTTTCAATTTTTATTACCATTGTAGGCAAACAGAAGAACAGCAGCTCTCCATCTTCCTCAACACTAATTATTTCAGTAACTTTTCCCATCATTACTATGCCTTTTACAAGGAAAGGAATGTCCCCAAATCCAAATGTTAAACAAGAGCTTTTTCCTGCACTGTGCTGCCACTTGGGTCCCCTTCATGGCTTCATATTGGTATCACAGAATCACTAATGGTGTTTAAACTCCCAAATCCCACTGTTTTGCAGTTATCCATGCTGGCCTCCAGCCACCACCGTGCTGCTCAGGTGTCACTAAAGCACAGAGGTTGAAATAGCTTTGGGCCACCTGCACATTTCCTCAGCTCAGCACGTGTTACCTTCCTGCAAATGAGTTCCCTAACCTTTGACTAGAAAAAAGACTGGGAAAATCACAAACAGCCTCTGCTGTGATGAAACAGAGCACTTTTTCAATCTCCTTGCTTTGCTCCCCAAGGCAGTTTCTGTTTTATGATACCCCATTTCTCCAGTTCTACAGTTGTGCCCTATACAAAATCTCACCAAAAAGCTTTCTGAAAGTCAACTGTATTTCAGCATGGGAAATTTGAGCTGCTCAGCACAAAACCCCCTTTCCTTTAAACAAAGCAGGCTAAGTTCTACTGCCATTCTCCACACTGAGTAGTTAATCAGCTCTATGGCAGACAAAAAAAAAAAAAAAAAGTATTGTGGATGATACAATTTATGACCTACATACAGTTCCTGCTGCAATGATCTGGAGATTGCCCACAGCTGCAGGGTATGGTGCCTGTCTCACCCTTCTTCATGAAAGATATTAATTTGCACCTACCAGAGGAACTCCTTCAAAAAAACCTGTCACTTGGCATTACCAAACCCACATGTTGAGCCAGCAACCAGTGCCCAAGTCCTGGATCCCCTAAAGTCATGAAAGGGCAGATCTGCCAGACTGCCAGAACATTTAGTATTATCTGGGTTCATTATCACAGAAAGAGATGGTCCTTCCCATGTTTGTTAGCTTCTCCTCAGACTAGTCGCTCACACTTAAGCTAAGCTAAGCAAACCAAAGATTACTTTCACGAAGATAAAAGATCTAGGTTTAATGATAAACCTGTTGTTTATATTAAAAAGTTCACACAGTTTAATAGCAGGGCATCTTCCTCATGCTTTACCTAGGAGCACTTAGACTTGTCTCAGCCATTATAACTGGAGAATCAGTCCACACAGTAACTCCACCTTCTTCATTTGATTAGGGCAGCTCATTTCTTTTGATACAAAAAGGTTATTAAAAGTCTACCTGACAGACTTTTATCCTGAAAATATTTCCTAGGTACTAATTTTTTTTTCTCTTCCCATATTGCTTATGTGGGGCATTGTTTGCATTTTAACTATTAACTTCCTCCCTGCCCAATAGATTCAATATACATGTAGTGGAAGAGATAGCCCAGGGAACATGTAGTACATCTATCACAGAGGCCTTTAAAGATGAGTCAGACAAGCATCTGCTGTTCTTTACAGATGGTATTGATTGTGCTTTGGTCAGAAGGATAGACTAGATAGCCTTTGAGCCTTTTCAAGCTTCACAATTGAATTAAGCAGTGGGAAAAACACTCATGTGACCAACTATTCTATTCTACTGATCTTGGAGTCTTTGGGTTTAGATCTTTCATAAACTTAACAAAGGAAGTTCGTCCCAAAGGACCCTTTCTGTTACAAACCCATCTAAGCCTTAACATAGTAGTTATTTATAGTAACTACCATGGTAGCTGCCCACAGTGGTGCCTGTGATCTATCCACCATTTCTACATTCAGAACTTCTTGCTCTGCTCCTACCCTACAAAGCAGCCAGCCAGCTCTCACCTTGTTCCTGGCCTGTGCAGGTGTGCCAATGGGGAACCCCAGCCGGAGAACCATGCAGGGAGCTTTGGAGATGATTCGTACCACATAGAATGAGGAAGGGGTAACATCCTCAGACCTATGGAGGAGGGATTAGGACAAGGCTGAAATGGCATGGATCTTGCTGCTCTGACACACCAGAGCAAGCAGAGGTTCTGCTCCACAGAGCCCAACAGCCTACACAATTTCACATAAACACATACCAGTTCTAGCATGCAGAGACCCCCCTCTCCCTCCAGGCTGGAACACAATGGAACAGTTCAGAAACTGCAGGATTTCATATGCCCTTGTCTAGCTCTCATCCTCTCCTGTAAACATCTGCTTCAGGCCCGCAGCCACATACTGGTCTAACCAGATCCTTGGGCTGGCCACACGCCCAATTCCCCACACAGTGAGTGCTTCAGAGCCACTCACCCGTGGATCAGCTTGACGTAGGAGTAGCCCTCCACCAGCACGAAGCTGCTCCAGTCCCGCAGCAGGGAGGTGAGCGCCGAGTGGGAGATGCGGCACTGGATGGTGCTGTAGCGACCATTGTTGCCTGGCGTGTGCAGGTGCTTGGGCACAGGCCTGCAGGGTGGGACAGAAAGTCATTTCACAGCTGCACTTTCTCTTCTTCCCCAAAACCCACAGAGACTTTCTACATCCATCCTACTCTGACTGGTCTATCAGCCTTTTTTCCTCCACAGCAGCCAACAAACAAGCACCTGCCCTAATCAAGCTCTGGGGAGAGCCACACTCCTGTGTGCACTGGAAGTTCCACACTGCAGAGAGCACATCCCTTGTATCCTATCTCCCTCCATGCAATATGTAATGTAATATAACTGTTATTCACATTACTCTGCAACTAGGACCAGCCTCAGGAAATCAATGCTTTTGGGAAAGAGGTTTTCCAGCAGCAAACAAAAACATGTGGGTTATCTCCCAAAAGAATGGTCCTACTGCCCCTGCAATCAGGAAATCAGAACTCAAGAGGGACTTGAGAAACAATTTATCCTCCCAATCAAAGATGACTTCCCAATCTACTGTCCCTCTCAGATAAATAAATCTTCAGCATCCATCAGGCCCCACTAGTGAAACCCTTCCCTTGGCCATAGGCACCTGCAGAGGAGCTGCAAGTCCTCAGCTGGGCTGGGCTGGACACCCTGCTTTCCCAGGCTGGCCCCCAGTGTGCACAAGAGCTCAGCCCTGCCCATTACATACGTGTCATGCTCCAGAAGGACGACTATACGATGCATGTGCAGCCACCTCTGCCAGAAGTTGGCATCCATGGAAAGGATAGGCTTCCAGTAGGAGGCAAACTGGGAATGGCTTGAGTCGGACCCACTGTGCTGCAGAGATAATACCTGAGAAAATGACAGAACAATATTTAGCATGAAAATTCTCCACCCAGAGAGTGCAATAATTTCTCTAGCAGCTGAGCTGTTGTAGGCCACATCCCTGGCTTTGGGTAATTTCCTCTGAAGAGAGTGTGTTCACATTGAAACAGGCAGTACAGCATAAGCAAAAATAAATTAAGCTCCTGAAATGTCAAGTTAATTAGGAATTTAACTACTTAGCATCAAGTAAATCAACCATGAAAAAGATGGCATATGTAATGGTGTGCCTTCTGATTGAGAGGGGGATATATGGCTTGTGTCAGCAAAGTAATTAAACACTGAGATTACTCATCTGAAAGTGCTCAGCCAAACAGGGTGCCAGAATGGGTGGCATTGGGCAACTCTAATAGGTTTGTATGGTGACATTGATTCCACCAACTATAGCAACTCTGCTGACATAGAAATACAGTGGTGGTTAACCATAAGATGGGATGTTCCAGATACACTGTGGGATATATAGCTCTACACAGGGCAAATGTACTAGGCAAACCTAAAGAAGAGCTTAAACAATAAAGTAAAAGGGATATTTCCCTAGCTTTAAGATCAGCTAGTTCTCCTCCATCTATGCCAAGGACATTGGCAGCAGGGAGCAGATAATATGCTGGCTCTTCTGCTTAGTGAATTTCAATGAGTTTGAATTTTGCAGTGGAAACTATTAGCTCATATTTTGCTTAGCTTCTGCTGTGCAGATGACAAGTATCTCTCTTGCACCTTCCACATGAGTGCTCAGAGCAATGAGCCCACAAAACAACTATTCAGTACATTGTGTATCTTCACCTGACAGCACTGAGCTACATCTCCAGGGCACTCGTTGCACTGCCAGCAGCAACTTCATGCCTATGGAGTATCCACAGAGAAAGCACAGCAAAAGCAAGTATGTCAGCCTTCCCATCAGTCTCACACATCACAGCACTACAGGAGAAGATTTCACAGCACACTTAGGGCAGCACACTTGCTGTTGGGCTTAGAGGTGTAGCTGCAACATTTAAGACATAGGGTGATGTCCCAGAGGGGCAAATGTATGTCATGGTATGTTCACTGCACCACACCTGAACTCTCTGACTGAGCAGGATAAGATGAAGACAAGATGAGCAAGAGATGAAGCCTGAGTACAAAACTAGGAAGGAGAGACAACTGTCCCATGTTAAACAGACAGAGGGAACATACCGGAGTGGTGGAGCCTGGGGGGATGTAGAAGAGGGGCACCCCGTTCTTGGTGCTCTCAGGAATGGTAAAGTGTTCTGGGACTGTGTCAAAAGACTGCAGATGTACCAACATCTGATCTGTTTGGTTGATGCTGGAAAAGAAGAGGCAGTTAGCCACAGAAGCCCAAGCTCTCCTCCTTACTGCCCCCCTTGTGATTGCACACACTGCACTCTCTGTGTCCTGGGAGCCCATCTACACAACAGAGCTTTATGAGGAATGCTGAGATTCCACGTCCAAGTGCAAAGCGTGTGTTAAAGAGGCTCCAGTGTAGAAGCCTCATACATAGAGGATAATCAGAGTTGGAAATGAAGTGCTAGAAGAGGAATCTGCCAAATAGCTGGGAGTAACAATCACCCTGGCCAGGAAACAGCTGTGACCCACAAGCACTTCAGCCCCAGAGACACATGTGATGTGTTTGCTGGTCCCAGTGTGACCATGTAGCACAGCTGCACAAGTGTGCTATAAGAACACACGACCTCCATGGGATGGCAGTCAGAGGTAAGGTTTGCATCCCAGGATCTGGATTCACGAGCAGCAATACCATCACCCTTAAGCATTCTGACAAACTAGATCACAGACCAATTTAAGTCTTTTCCTTGGCTAGACAGCAAGCCTGTTATCAGTCATGCCCCTCCTCAGAGCACATTCCTTTTGAGGCCTGGGCTGGGATGGCCACCTGCAAAACCCTCATCCTAGCATGCCAAGGAAGGAATTACTTGGTGACACTGGGAACTGCTGGGCATGGTCCAGCTCACCTCTGCAGGGTGTTCCAGAAGCGCCGGATGACGGTGGTGCGGTACAGACTGGTGATAGGCTTCCTCATGGTGCAGCTGATGTCATGCAGGATGTCATAGCTTCCCTCCATCGTCACTTCCACCCAAGTGCTGCGTTTTGATGGGTCCAGGGGCCAGGGTGTCACAGCTAAGTACTCTATCCTCATGTTATGCTTCCAAAGCAGCACTAGTTTCACCTCCAGCTGAGACCCACCTGCATGGGAGCAGAAGAGCAAGTTCAGGTTCAGGTTCAAGTTTAGCTTTATCTCTGACCAGGGATTCAGGAGTACCATGAGACTGTGTGATTGCTGAGGGGAACAAAGTAATAATCTAACAACTGTTTGCTTTAGTGGAAGGAAGTCTCTCTCCTCTCCAACTGAGGGAAGCTTTGCTTGCACTGAAGCACCTGGTGAAGAGTTCTCAGTTCTTTAAGTGTACATGTACTAGCTACACTAGAGAAGGCAACTGAAACTCAGAGGAGAAGCTGACATTTGCAATGGGCTCTCTTCTTCACAGCCTCATCTCTGTTTCCAAGAAAACTGTTGTTTTGCACAGATGAGCAGGGCCATTCAACTATAAAGTTTTGTCATCCACACTGCAGAGTTAATCCATCCCATCACAGAAACACAGGCATCTGATGGACACAGATCATAAACAACCTGGAAAATGAGGCCTAATTCTTGAGTTTATCTCTGTTCATCCTGTACAGACTGTATTTCATGCAATCTAGAACTTCAATCTTCAAAGCTTCTCACCATGTTTACCTTCTCTTCACAAAATAAAAGATGTTAATAATGAATATTCACCTATTCTTCAAGCTGTAAATTTTTTTCCTTTAAGTGAGCCTGTCCAATAAGATTAACAGAAACATCTGACAACAAGCCTTGCTGAGCCAAAAGAGCAGAGAACTGTCCCATTCCTGCTGACTGTGCATGTGTATTTGTACTGAAACATCCCAGGGAAACACATGGCCATGCTGCGATTTCAACTGCTCGATCATCTATTCTGTGTCCAGCCTGCTCTACAGTTTGCCAGACCTGCAGGGTTTGTGTGATAAGTGATTGGATGTGCTGGAAACCTTCTGAACAGATCATCAGCCTGGATGCCCTGTTTCCTGCAGAGCTGCATTTGCTGCTGTCATAGGCACATCATGCCATCCCCTTCACAGGCTGATTGAGCTCCACTTTAAAGCCATCCTTTTGCTCTCATGGTCCTTGCTGGGAAACTCCCTCAAAGTACTCTTCTTCCATCAATGTTTAAAAGAAACTTTCCAGAGTACATGCCAAATTCATACTTGGTTGTTCTTTTGATTAGATTATTTTTATTCTGAGAAACTTCATTTCCATAACATTGACAAGGAGTGTGCAGCACTAAGAAATCCTCACTCAGTTGCAGCTGTTACTGTGACAGAACACTCATTCCCCTTAACATACCCAGACCTTCCTGCACCTTAAGAATTCACCTTTCTTGAACAAAGGTGATCAAAAGTGTATACTGTATTTTATCTGTACTTAATCTGGGGGATTAGTAGGATTTTATTTAAGGTCACTAATATTTTCTACAATAGATGGTTTGTGTTACTATAAATGCACTTGCCAGGACTGCACCCTCTGTTGTTTCCTATGAAGATTGTCATGTTTATCAGAGAGGCTAAACAATAATTTATAGATTCATCTCTTTTTATTTCATACTGTCACCTCATTCTTATTGTTTTAGGGCTCATTCAGGGCTTTCTGCCCAATATTTTGGTTCCCATAATAAAGCCTTTCTACTTCATCAACAGCAAACATGATAAGTAAATTCCTACATTTTTGCTCAGATCATAAATGAAAATATTTCCAACTTCCACCTCTGTTTCCATTAGTCATCCTGGCTTTACTCCTATGATCCCACACAAGCAAAACTAAAAACACAGGCAAAATATTTACTTAGCTTGAAGTTACACCTAGATGAATCTTTAGCCTTTTTTTTTTTTTTTTGCAAAGCAATCTTTCCTGAGTTAATAGCTAATAAATTCTTTTCTACTTAGATGTCCTTCACAAAGTCCAGCTCTGTTTTGTTCAGAAAGCTTGCTTTGTCTTCCTGATTCCTGTTACTAGAGAATAGCCATTCTCACTGCTCAGCTACTGCCCAACCAGTTTTGGTGCTGAACTGATTCACAGAGGCAGATTATGTTTTGAAAACAGTCCTCCAGGCTGCCCTGAACACAAAATGGTCAGTGAGAATTTTTTTTTTTCCTTACAGAGGGCAATCCCTTGACAATGTCCTAGAAAGTAAAAGAACTGGGCTCTATTACACACCATGACCCTGTAGCTTCTTTCCCTTCCATACCTTCCAATCCTTTCCCCTTCACATGCACTTCTGCATTCCTAACTAACCAAGTTGCCTCCTAAATACCTAAATATTTAAAAATCAAACAGTGAGGGTAACCAGAGCACTTATAAATATCACAAACAACCTCTCCAGGCAACTCTGAGCACAAAGCTAGCTTTTTATTCCATTCTGTCTTTGGTAAAGTCCACAACTGCACTTTTTTCCTCTTGCTTCACAGCCAGCTGCCTCCTTAACAGCCTTTAATTGGCAAGTTTTAGCAATCCAGGTTAATTAACTGTTCTTTGTTATACACTTCTCTGTAGAATGGCTCAGAGAACCCTGATTAGCCAAACATGCTTTCCCTTAGCAAAGGCTCTACTGAATGCCTAAATGACTTGAATAATTTCTCAACTCTACTTTAACCTCTTAGTTCAGCAAATTTTTCAGCAACTCCCCAGAGCATTTAGCCTTTCCCAAGTATTAAGTAACATTATCTGCTACTAGTCTGAAGGCTGCACAGAAATACACTCTATGTTTTTGATACCTTTGACATTTCATTTTTAAATTACTTCTTAAAAAATACACAGGAAGTATTTCTGGCTCAAGGAGCCTCTGAGCAGCAAAGAGCTAGAGAGGGCTCAAAGGAAGAAAAAAGGAAAGGAGAATTGAGATTTTCATCATGTGTGTTTATCCTGCTCCTACTCCTCCCTGTGCACCTGCTCAGTTATTCACCACAGAAGGTCTCTCTGACCCAGCAGCTGCTCTTCTGCTCTTGCAAAAATGGGAGACCAATCCATTTAGCATTCCAAGGAGTAAAATGCAGGGAGCATGGCACCATGTGGTGATATTTCTAATACATTCCTCCAGAGTGCAGGAATTCACTCCTTTGTAAAAAGGAGCACCTTTATACAAAAAGATACAACGTGAACTTGTCTGATTGCTTTTTGAATGATTCATACCTGGAGAATGCTCTTCCAGCATTTCTATATAAGACTACACAGTCACCAAGAACACTTCAGCATTGATGCCAGGTTAAAGAGAAAGGCTTTTTATCCAGCACTGTTCAAGCTGTAAGTGAACTTGTGCACAGAAGAATAAAAGACACTGAGGGTGGACAGGAATGGACTTGTCACACTTTGACAGACATTCCTAGACAAGGAGAGTGAAATGGATCTAATCTGCCTGGATTTAAGGAAGTAATCTCATGCATCACCTACATTAGTGAAAACAATCTGCAGAGATTACTAGAACAGCTGTCTCACCAGGAAAACTTAGCAGATACTTTTAATAAAAAATTCCTGAAAAAAGAAGTTAGGGAGATTCATGTAAGACCAACTTAAGGAATTATCCTGCCTAATATGATTGTTAGCATCTTCCCTCCAAAAAAGGTGATTTAGATCCATTCAGTTTGTAAGAGGTATCAAGGCAAATGAATTGCAATTGCCAGGCATCACAGAGGAACAGGTGGTTTATCTTAAGATAAACTTAAGAGTACTATCATGTGAAGGACAGCACATTTGGGGACTACTAAACAAACAAAACCCAATAAAACACTCCCAAGGACTCATCAGCTGAAAGAAATGGTGTGTGAAAGACTCAGGGATTTCTGCAATAGAATCATGGAGAAAGTTCACATGATTCCCAGTCTATCAGATTTGGTATTTTACCCCAGAAGTAGGGAAATACTAACACTGCTGAACAAGGCACTGAGAAAACCAACTTACAACACTCTTATCAACTGTTTTGAGAAATATGAGCTCACACTGAAAAGAAAACAACTTCAGGGAAAAAAAAAATGAAGAGTGATTAACCTGAATAGACAAATCAGAAAGCCTCCCCTTACAAAAGAAAGGTGAAATATTGGCTTGCTTAATATTAACCTGCCAAAAGGTAGGTTACAAGGAGAAAGATGATGCTAAATATGCCTGTGCAAGTCAGAGAAGGAGGATAAACTTAATTAAAGATAATAGTCACACAGGTCTAATTTGGTCTCAAGGAGTTTAGAAAGAAAGCTAGAGAAAGAGCAATGAAGCTCTGGGACAGTTTTCCAACCAAAAATGTTTTTTAGGCAGACCACAGTAAATTCAGAGAAAATATCACATGACAAGTTTGGAATGGTTTTGGAGTTAGAGCACAGACTTTGATTGTCAGATATAAAACACATTCTAGTGTACTAATAAGCTTGCATTTGGATTTTTTCATCTCCCCTTCAGTTAAACTACTACCACTAGTCACAGTGGAAATTTAGGTAGGATTTACTGGCACTCCTAAGGATAATCAAAGCCCTCAAGGTCCCTAGCCAGCAGCTAGTTCTCACACTCCAGATGGCATATCTAGTGAGTCAGGTAAGAGAACAGGATCCCTGGAAGGTTTTATGGTCTTCTCGAATTTATTATTGTCCTGACTAACTGTGATCTAACATTTTCACCCAACAATAGCCTTGTTTCGCCCAATTTCTTCCTTTGGAAGACTGTAGTTTGGAGGCATGAAACTCTGCAAACCCCAGTTCTCTACGACTGTGGGAATCATTTGCAAGATACAGAGCATCACTGGCTGTCCCTCCCCAGGCACAACCACAGAGGGTGAGCCCAACAAGTGCATAACTGCAGAACACTGGACAGCCCTACATCAGGCAATTATTCATGAAAACAGAGTTTGGGGAAAATGCCTCCTTCCTGCACAATACCACCATCTGTGCTTTTCTCTAAGCAGCTGAGAACAGTCCCAGCTGAGCCTCCAGCCCTGAGGGCAGCAGTCACCTTTTGTGATGTTGACCTCGCGGATGCTGTAGCCCTCGCGCAGCCGGACGGACACAATGCTCACGAGGTCAGCGTGCACCTCCTTCTCCGTGTGCTTCTTCCTCCGCATCGCCAGCGCAGGGTTGCTGCTTGCAGACACCAGGTGCTCGTTGAACAGCCTGTGCTGGGACACTGCAAATGGCAGAGATGTGTTTGTGAGGGAGCAGCTCCCCTGAGCCCCATCCTGTAGCAACAGGCCTCCCTGAGAGCTTCCTAAAAGCTGCCAGGAACACTTGCTCGCCTGAGGAACAGTACATTCTTGAGGCACCACTTACACCCACTCCTGATTCTGCAATACAGCAAACAGGTTCATTAGTGTGGCCAAGAGGCCTGGGAAAGGGACAGGGTGGCGTGTCAGGCAATGCTTCCTCTCGGGCTGCTTTTGTGAAAAGGCACGCATTGGAATTCCACATTCAGCCTAGACAGGCAAAAACCACACATCAGTTCCAACAGTCATACAGCAAGCTTTGGGGCTTTACCAATTTCCCTGAAAAACTCTGAGTTCCCAGGTGCTTTTTAAAAGGTATCAGGATGTGGAGCTTAAACCATCAACAGCTGATCTTTTAAGATTCAACATTTCCAAGTCCCAAGGCAGCTCTCTTCAAACTTGCCAGTTTATGTGGCTTCTGCTGCCAAGTAACAGGATAAGCAGATGGCACCAGCATATCACTGGGAGATGAAAGGGTGTTTCCATCTCTGGTAACTAAACTAATCTCTCCTGGCACACACTCAGTCACTAACAGTCACAAAGTAAGAACAATCAGGAGAGGCATTTGGGACAGTTCTCAGGGGTCCAGTTGTTCAACCCGAACTGCCATCTGCAAGCCCTGTTAGGACAAGCTCTCCAGAACACCCCCACTTGCAAGTTAGCCAGTGTGCATGGAAGGATGGGCAAGAGCTTCTGACCCCCTCCAAGGCGCATTACAGTGGGCCTAACTGCAGATTGCTGAGCCAAGCGAATGGTGGAAAATGAGACATTTGTTTTCCCTGGTCCACCCAATTCCTGAAACCAGTAGGGGACTCACAGGTGAGGCTGTGTGACCGATTGTGCCCACAGCCTACAGAAGGCATGACAAGGGAGACTACCAGCATAACCAAGGCTGGGGAGTCATCCCAAAGAGAGGTGCTCTAGGACATCCATTCTACTGGAACTAGAACATGCACATTCCTCACCACAGTAATATTCTGGATTCAGGGACTCTCCAGTACGCAGAAAGGAGTACAGCAGAAATGCCTTGTGATACACATTCAGATCCAGGCTCAGGGGATCCAGCTCAGGGCACGTGGAGAGGTAAGCACCAAAAGTGGCCATGGCAATGAATTTCATCAGCTCCACATTGGGAACATGGCCAAAGCTGCAGTCATAGGAGTAGACACCGCCCACCTATGGGATGGATAAAGGAGACACCTGAGAGAGAACAGCAGTGCTGACAAAAAAGCAGATGGCTGGTCAAGGACTCAAACAGGCAGAGAAGGCCTCACTTCTCTGGAGGTGAGTGCCACCACCACCAATCCACCTGCCTCCCTCTGGTACCCACCCTGCCAGGTAGCAGCAGGCTTACCTGCACAAAGGAGCAGGCCACAGTGCCACTGCGCAGCTGGTTGAGTAAAGTCTCGCACACGGCCACATCGGGGACACTGGTCACACCATCCGTAATTATTATAATACCTGTAAACAAGGCAGCATCTTAGTGCATCTTCCATCTCAAACAGCTATCACTCTCCCAGTAAATCCACCAGACAAAGTCAAGGCAGGGCAAAAACAGAAGGAAAGTCCTGAGCTGGTTTAGAGCTTCCAAAGCGTTATGGAGCAGGCAAACATCCTGATTAGGTACAGCACAGCACGGACAAAGGGCACAGCTCTTCACCTCAGGCTGCCCTGAGCAATAGTCACAGCTGTCTGTGACACAGCTGCCTCACAGTTCCCAACACTGACACGCAGCACTTGGCACTGTGTAGTCCTCCGCATTCCCACCACCACAACTTGCCCCCAGAATGCAGAGCAGATGCCTCTGTTAAAATTTCATCCCTAACATAAAGGTCCATGCACACACCAGCCCTTATAAAATTAACCTCGGCCTATGGCAGGAGGAATACAACCCTGTGCAAACAACCAGGCAAACCTTAACCCCGAGGACGCAGCCAACCTGCGCTGGAGTTGGAGGGCAGCAGCTGCAGGGCCAGGATCCCTTGCCGGACCATGCTGACCAGGCCAACGTCAGCAGTGACCACAGACACACTGGGCTTCCTCCCAGATGTCTCCTGCACATCACCAGGGCTCTCTTGGCTCAAGGGGGATAAATCCACCTGGAAAAATTTAAAAAACCCCACAAGGTCAGCTCAACTCTAGTTCTTGCTCTTCCAAACACCTTCAGTCTGGTGGTCCCACGGTACTCTGGAGCATCACAGCAGACTCCATTTGTAGCTTTAACTTCCATGTACTCTTAAAATCCTGGTCACTTGGGTCCCTTAGAACAGGTGGGCAAGGCTGTTGAAGGTGGAGGGACAGCATGCTCAGAGCTTTATATTAAGCTGATTTCTCATAGAAGGGGAGATACGAGACACTCTGGGGTCACTAAAACTCCTCTGTGGAGCAAAGCAGTTCCCAGTTAAAGAGATGGTGAGTATCTCCTTCTTCCCCTATCATTTAGTAGAAGCTGCACCTATTCAGCATCTATTTAATTGACTATATTCAGCCCAGAAACACTGGAGAGGCAGAGGCAGCTATGTCTCACTTGTGAAACTCTGCAGCAGAGGGGTCAAGGAGCCTCCTAAAGATAAAGTCTAGTGCCTATGCATTTAACTCAAATGGCCCTCATTATAGAGTGTTGATATAAACAAATGCAAGTAGGCATCTTCTATGAAAAATATCCCCTAGGCAAAGCCTGAAATTTGTATAATTACACGAGCGAGAAACCTATTGTATTCACAGTCTCTTAATCCCCACAAGGCTCCAACAGTTCAACCCTGTAATAAAATATTGCTTCGTTTTTACTGCTAATGCAGAGAATGGCTGAGACCCACCCCCCCCCACAAAGCTACAGATGGTTGGAGCTGGGAAAACAAAACTAGAACTAACTAAACTTTTGCTGTGCACAAATGGGAGCAGTCTGTGCCTAGGAGCAAAAGATACTGACTGTCCATCACTTTAATTTGCCAGATGCCTTAAATTCAGACACTTGTTAACAATGATACAGCTAGTGCAACTTCAAAAGTGAAAAAAGTTTCAGTCCCAGTCCTTCCCCTGGGGCCTCCCACCTCCACCCCACAGCCTGTGGCAGGACTCACCAGTCCCTCTGGCCTGCAAGAGCGTCTCTCTCCTCCATTTGCATGGAAGAAGTTACAGGGTAGTTTACCATGAGAGAAATACTGCATCAAGCAGGAATGCATACAAAGCACTGCAAAAACACCATCTGACTCACCAGCTGAGGTATTTACTTCTGGCAATCTACTTTCTGTTTCAGGACTGGCAGTTTTAGCATTGAAACACACAAACTTCAGCTAGAGGATGAGATTCCAAGCGCTCCAGATATGCAATTGCAATACATCACCAGTAGCCTCTCAGTCATCTGACTTTGGGATGTTTTTTCCTTTTTGCCCAAACTCTAATAACGAATGCTAACTATGGACTAAATAACCTCAGCCAGACCAGCAATGACTTTGACTGCAAGAAGATGAAAAGCAGCATGGCCAGCAAATTAAGGGAGATGATCTTTAAACGTCCTTTCCAAACCAGACCATACTAGGACGATTCTATCATTAATTTGCTGATACATGTATCCACGGCTACTAAGCAGCATCTGTCACAGATTTCAAGGAGTACTTGAAAAAACTGGCTGTTTATTCAGCTTCATTGCCAGTTCTCATGGTAACAAGGAAGTATTTTCATTCAAGAAATGTAACAAGGGCTAAGGCCATATTCACAGCTATTTATAGATTAATTATATGGACATAATCACCTCTCTCACCATCTTCTTTGGAGAGAAAGCACATCCTACCATTTCTCCAATGATATAGAGCCAGGCCATCTTACTGCACATTAGCTTTGGGGAAGGTAACCATCCTCACCAGTACTTCTAAACACTGAATGGTTCTGCATCCTCACTGTTCCTGTCTCATTACTGGATCCCACAACATTATCTCACCAACTCCTCAGCTGTTCCTCCTGCAGACCTATGCTGCTTTTCCTCTTGCCACCCCACCTCAGAGCGCACATCTTCAGGAAGCCAAGAGACCCCAGCCACCTCTGCCCTCCTTACCTGTGGTTTGGGCTCATACTGCTGCTGAAGCATCTCTGCCACTTTGTTTTCAAAGGCACAGAGCTGTGTGTAAACTTGGTGCAGAAAGGCCTCACGCTTCGTCTCATCCAGCTGACAACCCTGGAATAGTACCTGGCCCAAGGACACACATGTCAGCCATCAAGTTAAGATTGTATGGCACCAGCCCCCAAGATGGTGCACAGGAACACAGTTCTGTGAAGGTCAAACATGTCCCTGACAAAGCACAAGTACAGCACAGGCCACTTCTCCCTATTCCTGCTCAAAAGCAACTGCCTGTGAGCAGTGGTACTTCATGGCATCTGCTGTGCATCCCACAGCAGATCCTTCAGTGACACTTTGAGAAATCTCCTTCCTGGGCAAGAAACTTCTACTTCATTTCTCCAGGATAAGCAGTTACTAGGAGAAAGTGATGTGGGATCATTGTTAGAAAGCATTAACTGTAGTCTGGTGCTTCTAAGGAAGGCCTGTTTGGTCTAATCTACCTTACCTATAGACTGATCAAATTATCATCCAAGGGGAACAACAAATTAAAATAAAGAAAAGAAACAATTAGAGTGGACATTATAAAAGAGGCTGAGTGATGTGACAGAGTAAGCCTGCCACCACAGAAACACCCTGGGGTGACAGGCATGACACCTGTGTTTACAGATGTCACTCTGGTACAGGCAATCCCTGTCTACAACCAGAGGCAAAGAAGATACAACACACACACAAAGACCTCAGCAGACTGGTGGGGTGCTGCATGTTTTCCATATTCCCTCAGCCTCATATAAGCAAGACCTCATAGTGACACAGAAGAAATAAGTTATTACTACAGAGTCTTTCCTGGATGAGTGATACACACATATGACTTTTCCTCCATAAAAGAAACACAATTATCCAGTTGTACCCAGAGATCACAGTTCATGGTCTCACATACAATGTGGGAATTTAGAGAGGTCCAAAGAAGAACAATGTAGCAGCTTCAGTGTGCTCAATATAGTGTAAATAGGGGAGATACTGAGGTACAGCATGATGGTCTGCAGGATTGCTGGACAAAATGACACATAAAACATAATGGCAAATGGAGAAATCCCTGCTACACTTACTCCTCCAGCACCTCAGAACAGACCAGCTTGCTGGCCACACTCCTCAGGTACAACACAAACCTTGGCAGAAAGCTTAAACAGAGAGGGAACAAGCACAGACTAACAGGCTCCTCCTGTTACCATGCACTTTCCCTGGTATTAGCAAAGGGATGAAATACACCACTATAAACACATAAGTTATGTGAAAATACTGTAAGGTGGAACAGATCAAGGATGAGCTTCAAAAACAACACTGGGCCCATAAACCAGACTCAAATTTACTAAACAGACTGCCGTGACACAAGTAAATTCTTACTGATAAATCTCAATACTGAGGCTGGCTGCTCCCTCCAGCAAGAAGCATATTTAGACCAGTGCAAAAAGAACCAGGTTTGCAGGAAGAGGCAATTATCTTTGAATTAACCACTGCTACAGAGTCAGAACAAGCAGACAAGTTTTTGCTCATACTAGCTCTTCTTGAATGCTTCCAGCTAATTAAAACAGGCAAAAAGAATTAATCAACAGAAATTAAAAACAAAACCAACCCCAAACAACAAGCAAGAACAACAACAAGCACACATTCAACATGAGGCAAATATTCCCTGTGGCCCAATTCTAAGATTCTGCCTGAGGGCAGCATTCTCCAGAGAACCTCTGCTTCCTGCCCAGGAAGGAGAAGTTGCTCACACACACTTCTGCATCATGCCAGGCCACGTGTTTTAGTGAGACAAGCCTGCAGCATCACAGATAGCAGAGCCCAGGTGCCACCTGCCCCCTTTTCCTTGCACTCACAGGACTCCTGCACAGCACAGTGAGCTGCTCACACCATGCCAAGGGAGAGCCTGAACTTTACCTGGTGGGACTGCAGGCCAATGATGGAGGAATACACCTGGACGGTGACAAAGATTTCTGGCTGGTAGATAATGTCTGAACCAGGGATACGAAAGGGTCTTAACAATCCCACCAAGCATCGGGAAAGGGCATGAAACACTTCATCAAAAATTATCTCCCCCGTTGAGTCATCCTATAGAAACAGAGAAAGGGAGCAGCTTTTTCATCTCCTAGGACCTTCAATTTCATTGTTGGTTATCCCACTGCACAGAGCCAACATCCAGAAGCAAACATCCTACTGCAATGGCAGCTGGTTTAAAATGACAACTCCTGTAAACAGAAGTCACACATCAAGCATCCAATGGAGAAACGGGATTTGCCATTAAGTTCCCAGCTAGTAGCACAGCACAGCTCCCTCCCGGGAAAAACAAGAACTTTTTGCAAAAGCTCAGACTGACACTGAGAGCAATAAACCTCTTCTCAGCAAACAGAAACGTGTTTCTGTTTTTAATGCAGAACCGCAGAGACAGGCAGTTTCTGCTCTTACCACAATCCCCGTGGAAGGGCTCAGATCAAGCTCAATGACAAATCGGTACTGCCGGGCCAGGAAGGTGACCCGTGTAGAGGGGACGAGGAGGTAGGGCCTGGGCTGGACCGGCTCGTCTGGCTGCCACCCATTAGGCAGGATGCTGAGAACATCAAGCTCATTTTCTGACTTTACCTGCCCGAACAAGCAAACGGTACATGAGAAAACATCGAGCCACACCAAAGCAAGGATCAAAGAAAGGAATGGGGCTCAGTGCTCTGCAGGGTGCAGGTGCTGCCGAGCGGTGCAGCACCAGCCGCGGTGACACCACCAGCCCTGAGCACCGACTCACCAGCTCGGGCTCGGGCACGGCCCGGATGACCTGGTGCAGGCGGCTGAGGACCCAGGCGAGCCGCACGTTGCGGGAGATGCGATAGTCCTTCTTCATGAGCAGGAACACGTGCCCTGCCTCCTCCACCTGCGGCGGGAGCACAGCGGCCCAGGTCATCCCCGGAGCAGCCCCGGGCAGCGCCCGCGCCGCCGCTCACCCCGGGCTGCTCCGCAATGCCGGCACAATGCCACTGCTCCCCACGGCGGCCCCGTTCCCTGCGCCCACCTCTCTCCCCGGCCCGGCCCCGCTCCCCCGGCCCGCTCCCACCTCCCTGTCGGGCCGCTCGGCCGCCGCCATGTCCGCGCAGCCCCGCCCCGGAAGTGCCGCTCTCCCGGGACAACGGGCGGGGCGGGGCCGCCATCCGCCATCGCCGCCGCCATCGCCGCCATGCAGGTGAGGGCTGGGGGAGTGGGGCCGGGCGGCTCTGCGGGGCCCAGCGCGTCAGCGAGCATCACCTTGTTGAGGGGCACGGAGCACAGCGATGCTCTGCTGTACAGCAGCCCCTTGCTGAGGGGCACGGAGCACAGCGATGCTCTGCTGTACAGCAGCCCCTTGCTGAGGGGTACGGTGCACAGCGATGCTCTGCTGTACAGCAGCCCCTTGCTGAGGGGTACGGTGCACAGCGATGCTCTGCTGTACAGCAGCCCCTTGCTGAGGGGTACTGTGCAAAGCGATGCTCTGCTGTACAGCAGCCCCTTGCTGAGGGGCACGGAGCACAGCGATGCTCTGCTGTACAGCAGCCCCTTGCTGAGGGGTACGGTGCACAGCGATGCTCTGCTGTACAGCAGCCCCTTGCTGCTGCTGCACGGCTGTGGGGTGTGTGTGTGTGGCTGAGAGCCCCGGTCCCGCTTGAATGAAATGTCGTTAATGGGACAAGAACCAAATTACTTTATTAAGTGCTGTGAGTTTGTAGCATCCGTGGTGTCCAAAGAAAGGACCATTAATGACATCTGTAAAGATCCAGCTCCTTTGGTTTGTTAGAAAGCGCAGCCGGTTGGCCTCATATAGATCTCCTAGTTGTCCTGCTGGAAAAGAAAGTGAAAATGGATTGTCCTGCTATGCCTCATTTATAGGGTTTGTTACATTGTCTCTCCTTGTTTCAGCCGCTTACTCATACCAGTCTTTGCTGTTACTGGGTTGTTTGGTGGTTTTTTTGTTGTTGTTGTTTGTGGGTTTTTTTGAAACTACAGATATTCTTCATCATCCTTGTTGCCTTTATTAACACATATTCCTACTCTATCCCTTTTCAGTTGGGGGGACAAGAGTGACACGTAATATTCAAGATGCAAAGGAGACATGCAGTATGTGGTGACATAATGATGCTTCGTATCTGTTGCTTTCCTAATTTATTTCCTTGACTGCTTTTCCAGCATTGGGCAGATGTTTTCACGGGTTATCCTCAGATAATCCTGAAATCTTGTTGTTGAGTCACAACGTTATCAGTTCAGACACTGTCATTGTGTACAGAAAGTCACGGGGGTCTTTTCCTCATTTGTTTTGCCAGTCAGGATTTTTTTTCCCCCCTTTGTTTCACAGCCTGCATTTACCTACTCTGAATTTCTCCTTTACCTCTCAGCTGCTCTGTATTAGGAGGTCCTTCAGAACCCTTACCACAAGCCCTATCTTTACTACCTTGAGCCAATTTAACATTGCTAACAAACTCCTCAGAGTGTCCTCTTGGAGAGGCACAGCATTCCTTGGAATCACTGGTCAGTCTTATTGTATGCTTATTGCACTGCTTGCATCTTCTTCCAGCTCCTGATGGCTTTGGGAAGAGCCATGGGCAGGAGGGTTGGAATGCACTGCTGTCGTGAGAGTGCTCCTTGTGCAATGGGGTTTCATTCATTCTCTTGAGGGCTTCTTGGATAAGCGCAGGCAGGGGGCCAGGGGAATTGCCCTGGGTGCATCTTCCTGGCACTTCTGCAGTAAAACATTGGCTAACAGCCCAGCTTGTAACACAGGCAGTAGTTAACCTCCTTGCACAAACAGTGCACACAAACTGTTGCAGGCACATTTCTTAATTGGACAGGAACTGACTAGTCCCGTCACAAGATGAAGGAAAGTGCTTTTATCTCTAGGTGTCACAGCCAGCAGCAATCTGTTCCATAAATCCACTCCATGCACTGGGGATCAAATTTTAATAAGGTTGACTCAGCTGTTTATTCTAAGGTGGTTAAATTGAAACGAAGTCCCATCAGTGATTACCGACTTGTCAGAGTACAAATAAAATAAAATAATGTTGTGTTCTCATGAACATGGAAGGTGCCTGATAATCTCACCATGAAGCTTACACTGGGCCGGTGTATTTGAACAGAGCAACAACAAACCCAATAGCAGGCATGCCAACAGCATGAGTCACTCTATCTGCTTTCCCAATCGGTATTCCCTTTCTATTATTTGATTGCTTTGTCCCACCCTCCTCATGGATTATTATTGTACAGTTCTCAACTTAAGCAGTTCCTTAGGGCTGGGACTTTAATTACATTTTGCGCAATACTGTAGCATGAGTAAGTTAGAGTAGATAAGAGTTTAGAAGGTTTTTGCAAGAGTCAAGGACATGCCTTGATGTCTTTGGCAACACATCCCTAGTCCTGACACTTAGTCTGTCACCATCCTCCCTCACCCGGAAGGGGATGTCAGTGGGGAAGATTTCTTAAACGATGTAATCCCAGCAAAAGGCAGGAGGTGAGGTGTGTGTGTGGGTAGGGCACCAGTCTGTGTCAGGGCAGGGCCTCCTGCAGCCCGTGGGGCACAAGGCCAGAAGGAGCTGCCAGTTCCCTTGGCAGCCGGAAGTGTCACATGGGCAGAAATAAAGTAAAGAATGAGGTGAAGGGCACCTGGAGTCTTTAGTCCTCAATCCTGGTACTCATTTTGCAAAGACTGTTTTGGATGAAGACATCACAGCACCCACAGCTGCAGTCAGAAAAGGCTGAGAGAATGCTAATCTTCTTTCATCTGGATTAGTTTAAGTGGCTTACAAAGGTGATATGAGCTAACTTTGGTGACTTTGCCTGATGTGGTAAAAGGCAGAGGTAAGTAATGTCTTCGCTACACTCATCTAGATCTTTAACAGGCCAGCTGGCCAAGCATTTGTCTCAGGCACAAGTCTCTTGCCTAAGTAGTCTGACCCAAGGGAAAGGGGTCAGTGTGAAATAAAAGGATTTTTATCTCCAGTGCTTCTGCTTCCTCTGAAAAGGAGGCTGTTTGTAGGACAGATTGGATCATGGATACATGGATTCACAAATTTTGTCTTCCTGCCTTGTCTGTCTTGCCTTTTTTAGAGAGAGGAGAAACAGCTGGAGCTGACCCTGGAGGCACTCATCAGTCAGGTGGCCGACCTGAAGAACTCCTTGGTCAGTTTTATCTACAAGCTGGAGAATGAATATGACCGACTCACATGGTAAGGTGCCTCACTGTTGATCACTACCAGAACTCTTCAGACTTGGCTCAAAGGATTAATTAAAAAACATTAGCTTCTTTTCAATAGGTTTAAATTTCTTTTTACATTTGTGCTGGAGGAACCACTACATATCTTCCATGAGAAAACCAGTTGAAATCCATTGGCTTCATGCTGTAGAGTAATAACAGTCATGCTAACACCTTTTAATCCAGACATTTTATGGGAACTAGACTTGCATCTGCAGTGAGTAGAAGTTCTCAGATGAAAGATCTTAGAGACCTACATACACTGTAAAATGAAGAATAGTTCTTTCTGCACTTCTTGACCTTTTCTGGCTTTTTATGGCTCTGATATAAACTGAGCTTTTGTGTTTTGCTGGTTCTGCTTTACCACAAAGTTTGAGAGCCTTGCAAGATGGCATTCTCTTCCTGGAGAAAATGGAGCATAAAGATGTTATAGCTGCAGCTTGATAAACTCGATGGTATCTTAGTGTCTGCCACTGCAGCAAAGCTTCACAGACAAGTTAACATTTGTAGTTAATGTTGCAGAAGGCAGGAGAGCTGATGAATCCCACACAGAGACCAAGCTGAAGGGGACCTCCTTAAAAAGATTATCAGTTATTTAGCTTCATTGTTTCTTAGTCTGGATAACCAAGCTATTAATATTTTCTCTCCTGGCTGTACTGCTTTGGGATGAAATTTTTTCTTAGACCTTGCTCCAGAGTTTCACTGGGAGAGGTAGTAACAAGGAAAGAAGTGCTTCTGTGTGTGTTACTGAAATCCCAAACAATTGCCATTTTAAGTGGTACTGCTTGTAATGTCCCTGAGATATTTGCTGCATTTAAGCCATTTCCAGTAAGGACTGGGGTTTGTCCACACCTGCATATTCAACCCCTAGGTTTTACTGCTTACTGTCTGGAGTAGGCTGATTTCAAGACTGGTGGTGTTGTTTCCTCACTTGTCAGTTGAGTGAAGAAGAGAGAAAACCTCTCTGTGGCATCCCCTTTTCATGTTCTATCTTCTTTATTTGCTTTTCCAGGCCTTCAGTTCTGGACAGCTTTGCATTGCTCTCGGGGCAGCTGAACACATTGAATAAAGTGCTAAAGCATGAGAAGACCCCGCTACTGCGAAACCAGGTGATCATCCCCCTAGTGCTGTCTCCAGACCGCGATGAGGAGATCATGGTAAGACATGTCCCTTGAGTGCCTGAGTATATTGAGCTGGGCATTCCTCAGTTCTGGATGTAGGGGAAGAAAGGGCAACGAGTACTTCTGTCTGAGAGTTGCTTTGCTGTGGGGTTTTCACCTACAAACATTTGCACTGGATACACTTGACAGAAGGTGTTCTGTTAATAAATATGTTCCTGTTACTAAACAAGCACAGTGCAAATTCTGGACAAGTTGTTGAAACTTCCTAATGCTCCTCAAATCAAGATTTCCCCTGTAGCCTTGTTCAGCACCATGGCTTGTGCCCTGGTCTGGAGGAAGAGGCTCTGAGGGAGGCTTGTGCCACTGTTGCAGCGGCAGACAGAGGGGCGCGTGCCGGTATTCAGCCATGAGGTGGTGCCTGACCATCTTCGAACTAAACCTGACCCTGAGGTGGAGGAGCAGGAGAAGCAGCTGATCACAGATGCTGCTCGAATTAGCCCTGATGCAGCACAGGTAGGTGCCTCTTATCTGCCTCTTATCCCTAGGCACAAGATGCTCTTTAACTGCTTATTCCACCCCTCCATTTGACAGTTTTCTTTTTCTTCTGTGTCCTTTCCTGTCTGAGATTTTTCCAGCTGACCCTAGCTGAGGTGAGGTTTCCTCCACACTTTCACAAGGATATCCAGCTCTCTGGCTGTTCGTGAGAGGTGCCATCCAACCAGTCAGAGGCAAAGGCTATCCCATCCCCACAGTCCCTCCTGTATGCATTGGGACTGGACACCCTAGGCTCAGTACCAAAACACTTAAATTTGGTTACATAGATCCTGGGAAGGGAAAGCTTGTTCATTTATTTTGCTGATTTGTACTGAATTGTAAGTACCCTGGCAGTTTCTGATGGTTTTCATTTGGCAGAAACAGATCCAAAGTCTGAACAAAATGTGCTCAAATTTGCTGGAGAAAATCAGTAAGGAGGAGCGTGAATCTGAAAGTGGAGGTATGTCACTGGGGTGGAAGTGGGGTACAGGGTTCAAGCAGCAGACTTGAGAGAGTACAGCCAAATAGGAATATTGGAGAGCCTGAAGTATGGGAAACACAGTTGAGCAGCATAAATGAAAACATTCCAGAAGATGGAAGGTTGGCTGTCCTGGAGCCCCCTAGTTTGAGAAGGGAGCCTGTGGGTGCAATGTGTCTTCTTGTGTGACCTGTGCATGGTGGGAAGGTCACTCCAACCCTTTGACATATCCCCCTTTGAGGAGATGATAAGTGTCTGCCAAGAAAACTTCCCAATCAACTTTTAATTAATGAAAAAAGCTGTGAAAATGCAGCAGCAGTGAATGAGAAACCCTTTAGCTATGTTCTGAAGGAGTCTACATGTTGGCAGGCTCGTGTGTGATCCTGTCTAGATTATGGGTGCTTCAGGCTCATGGCCAATCTTTTCTGGTTGTGATGTTCACTATTCATGGGAGTGCCACACACTACTCATAAAGGCAGTGGCATTGTTTTTCTGTCATCTTTGACACAGGACCTGAGCACAGGTTCTGTCTAGTATCTGGGATTAACAGTGTAACTGGGCACATGTGTGGTAAAAAAACTTGCAGACACCATGTTGCTTAATGAGCCTCCAAAAGAGGGTATTGCTATTGGTTGTCTAAATCACAGTGCTTGTTACCTGCCATAGGATTCAGCATGCAATAGCCTTTAGTGGGAGCTTCTTATGGGCATGGAGGAATTAGCTCATTCTGTCCTCCTTCCATGAGCAGATCATGCCCTGCTCTCAGTGAAAAAGCTCTTGGATCACCAGTGTCCATTGATTTTGCAGCTTCTTTGACCTTGCTGAGCCTCTTGTCGGACAGCCTGTAAGAAACTCCTCTCTATTGCATGCACTAAAGTAGCTGAAGAGTCAATTCAGGACCAGCTGTGCTACTTTTTAGACCTGATTGCCAAGTCTAAAAATAACTTCCAAAATAACTACTTCTCTTTCAGGTTTACGACAGAACAAGCAGACCTTCAACCCTGCAGACACCAATGCACTGGTAGCAGCTGTGGCCTTTGGGAAAGGGCTGTCAAACCGGAGACCCCCAGGCTCTGGGGCATCTGTCCAGTCAGGTCAGCCAGGAGCTGGTGCCATCATTGCAGGTGCTTCAGGCATGCAGCAGGTTCCAATGACAGGTGCACCAGCTCAGCAGCAGCCAATGCTGGCAGGAGTGCAAATGGCACCGGCAGGACAGCCAGGTAAAGTTCCATATCTGAGATCAGTTGAAATCCAGAGACCAGGAAAGACAAATGCAGATGTAGAGATTCTTCCCCAGTCACCTTTTAGATGTAACTAAGTATGAGGTTCCTTTCTGGCCTTAATAACAGGAGTCAGGTTATAATAGAGGAGTAATACCTGTTTAAAATTGGCTCAGAGGGTGAGGTGGATCCCAGCCAACCAGTTTCAGCTTCTTAACTCCCACTGTGATACTATTTTAATAATAGACTTAGTGAACATAGGAGTCAATATGGAGGGAGATCACAGTGTAGTTTTCAGGGATCTGTACTGGGGGTTTTCCCATGAAATTTAAGTTGTGGGTAGGTAATAAAGTGGAAAAGTTTGATGATAATGAGTTATTTAAGGTAAAGGGGAAAAAAAAAGCTTTCTGTAAAAAGTTAGAAGGATTTCCTATACAAAACGACTTTGCTTAACAGCAGTAGATGACATTTGCATTGAATATAAAGTATAGTATAGGCATAGAAAGTATATGAAGTAAAGTATAATGTAGGCATAGAAATTTGACTGAACACATCCAGCACCTGAACTCTAACCTAGTTACTTGTATTTGGTAAATACATCTATGATAGAAGAGTTCTGTAAAGACAATAATTGAGTGTTCAGTTGGGGCAGAAATGCAAACCAAATGCTAGGAATTTCTAGAAAAGGAACAGAGAAAGAGAGAGTATCTTTAGGCCATTCTATAAATACATTGGGCACCCACACCTGCAATATTATGGGCGGTTCTGATATCTTCTCTGCTAGTGGGCATAGCTTCAGGCTAGGGAGAAGAAACTGGAAGCCTATAAAATCCCAAATTATATACAATAGACAAATGAGGAATGATTGTTCATTGTCTCCCATGATACAGAACGGTTGGTGAAAGTGCACCAATCAAAATGTGGGCTTGTAGATTTGGAACAAAATAGAGATAGTTTTCTGAATACTAAATAATTATGCTGTAGAGCACATTGCCTAGTGTCTGATAGGCAGATAATGTTTATATGAGATGGAAAAATAAGTAAGTACATAGACTTCTGGATGAAAAATCAGTCGACATCTAATCATGAGGATACCAACTCTGATTCCATGACCCTGAGCCACAGTATATTAGAAGTAGAATAGGTATTCTGCAGGGATATCACTGCAGGCTTGCCCTGTTCTGGTATTCCTCCTTCAAAATCCACAGCTGTCAAGAATGGGTTTGGCCTGGGGGACCTGCAGGCTAACCCTGTACTGTCAGAATGTTTATGTTAATTGCAATTTAGGATATCCGATATCCTAATTGGTGTTTTCTTGCCTGTATATAATGACTGTTGTTCAGATATGTACTTGAGCAACAGTATTGATCCTAAGGTAAATATGTATTTATGTAAGAGTTAGAAAGTAATTTCCAGTGTAATTTGGTAACAAAGACGACCTCCTGTGATTCCTGGCTGAATACTCAGAGACACTGTATCCAGGGTGAGGAAACAGTCACTTCTGCAGGCCAAGCAGAGTGCTCTGGTAAGGAGAGCGTTTGTCCAGCCTGTGTGGTGGGGAAAATACCTCTTAATAAGAGCGGCTACAGTGGGTTTTGGCTAAGGTCCGTCTCACTATTCTGCTTTTGATAGTGTCCATAGCTGGGGCTGAAAAAATGCAAGAACAAAGTATATCTTGACCACAGTTGTTTTTTTAGGGATTTTAAGCCAGAGTTTGGTTTGATACCACTGGATACAGTAGCCATTAATTTCTGCAGTTCATGTTTGAATTACAGTTTTGACTTCTACAAAACTTATGGCAGTATGTCCCACCACTTTATCACATTCTGCTTAGAATCTTTTCTATGTTTAAATATTTTGCTTGATAATTTTATTGCATTTTTCTTTTTTACGTGTTGTGAGAATTGGTGAATAATCATTCCTCAGTTACCTTCTCCATAGTTTTCATGTTCTGGAAATCTGTCATTTCTCCTTCCTCTGTCTATTTTTAGATGTTTTTCCCTTAGCTAAGGCCTATTCTCTTTAATATGATTTTGTGTTTTGAAAATAATAACTTGCACCATCCTTTTCACTCTTACATGCACTTTTTTCTGGTTGTTCTCAAGACTGGGAACACCACAACCACTCACAGTGTCTCAGATGGGGGTGAACCATACAGTTCCATTCACTGTGCTTTTGGAGTGATATTTAACAGTATTTGTCTCCTGATTGTTAGTGATATCTGTCAGTTACCTGTCCGTTCATTGCTGGCAATGACTCACTATGGATATGGTTGAGAAAGTTTAATAATCTTTATTGGTTTAGGCTTTTGCTTATAAAATCTTTTCTTGTCCTGCTGCACTATAATTTTAACTTTCAAAAGTTATCCTTTTTTTTCCTGTTTCAGTCTGAAGACACTGAGTGTTTTTTTAATATCCCTCTCTGCTGCTCTTTAATCACTGTTTATTTTTCAGAACATCTTAGTTTTGTCTAGCACTCTACACTTACTGTAAGCTGCTAGTAAGATGTCTTTGAACACACTCCCATGTGAGATTGGTATCAGCAGAGAGTAATAATGCCCAAGAGGTGGATGTGGTTACAAGAAATTAAGAAATCTGAGACAGGCTTAGTAATTTAAATATACACCCTGGCTATAAATAATGCTACAAGGAAGGGATGCAGACTCTGTGAAATGGAAGTGGACACAGTCTGGGTTCTTCTGTGCTGCTGCCAGCAACTTCTATGAGACTGACACTCCTATAGGAGCCTTCTGACAAAGAGAAAGGCTTGCTGAGGTTGAAAAAAGAATAGAATTGAAGGGGATAGCAGGGGACACAGGAATTGTCAAGGAGATTTGTCAGCAGAGAAAGATGTCAATCTGTGGAAGAGATTGATCGTGTAGGTCAGAAGCTGGAAGGTGCTGTAGCAAATGAGCCTGGAGTGGAACTGGAAAAACCCAGACAGGGTTGTTGTGAGTCTTACATGCTCCTGAGCAAATGTCCACTCATATTGCTGATTTTGCACTGCTTTTTATTTTTTCTGTCTCCAGGAAAAATGCCGAGTGGCATAAAAACAAATATAAAATCTGCCTCAATGCATCCATATCAGAGATGAGCTGAGATGAGCCAGACCTGGGGAACAGCAGCATTTGTACTGCTGCAGGCACTCCACCTGGATTCCTTCTAGGACTTCGACATCCCTTCACATATCCACACACCATATCCAGGAAGACAGGGTTTATAAGGCTCTTTTCTGGATTTTATTTAGTGCTGGGTGGCTTGTGTGGAACTGGCTGCTGCTGCTGGCCCCATCTCCTGGACACAAGTACTTCTTGTGTACTACTACAGCCAGAGCAGAGGACTTTGCTTCTAGTATTGATGCCATCTTCTCCAGGCCTGCCTGGAGGATAACTACCCTTTGCTGATACAGAACCTGGAGAGCTGCACAGGGCTCCTCGTTTGTGCTTTTTGACTTGGTATGTTATTTCTTTACTCCATCTTGTGTAATAAAGACCTTGTTATGCTCACTGTGAGACACTGGTGTCCATCTCTCGGGTCACAAGGACTCTTATTTGGTAAGGCTACAGAGCAGCTCCAACCTAAACCACACTGAAGATGTTGGAGGCCAAGTGCTGGAGCTGTGGGTTTATGTGTAAAGGGGTGTAGTACAGTGAGTCAGCAGGGTACAAACATAAGCAGCAAACATCTTGTGCATTAAAAACCAATTATGGCCATACCCCAGAAAGCAAAATACTGGGAAGGCCTATTTCAAGGCCCCTAGCAAGAAGGCAGCACTTGAGAAACAGAAGCACAGAGCTTTTGTATTTTGATGCTGCTGGATCCCAGCTGGATCTGATTTCACTTCCATGCTTCTCTGCTTCTGTTTTCTGTAAAGTTTCTTAGCTGCTTCAGGATTAATTTAATTTATCACTTCAGAAAGGTATTTCAATGTGCCCAGGGCTGTGACACCTGTGGGTAGGCCAGGTTGTGGAGTCTGGCCCATTTCTCTTAGGAACTGGGCACTGTGAAGCCGCCCCTGTTCCACTTTCTGCCCTTGAGCTGTAACATATAATCTGCCTAATGAGAGATTCCTGTGAGACAAAAGGGTGGGAGCACATGCCTATGGAGCTGTCAGTACATACAGCACTATCCTAAAGGACAAATGTCCTGCCTCTGGTTCCCCTTGCATGGACTTCCTTTTGACTTGTGTTGAAAGCCAGCAGTGTTTTACTCAATAGCATCTGTCAGCAATCTTCGGGTGAGGAAATCTCCACTCAGCAGATACAGCCTGCAGCTGCTCCTGCACTGCTTGCCTCTGAGCTAACCAGATCCAGCTTATTTGTGGAGGCTGTGAGCTGTTCTCCCAAAAAAAAATCCAAAAAACATCCACAAAGCTGTGACTAGGGCTGTTATTGACCCATTTTGACATTTGCTGGCCCTTGCAAAGCACTGAGCTGGGAAGTAGAAAGTTGAGCTGGAAGCACAAACAGCTTATAGCAAAGCTGCTCCACTACAACTGAGTCCAGTGACGTGTCTGCAGTGGCACCATCCCAGCCAGACTGGTGCAATTGCTTTTTGCTCCTAATGAATGCAGAGGTCCTTGCTCTCTGGGATGTCACTGACTGCAGCAGGGAACTGGTGTGAAGGCAGTGGAGGCATGCTCCTGGTTCCAGTGTGAGTGGTTTGTGCAAAAACAAGCCAGAGAGTTAGAGCCTTCAGGATTATCCCTGTGGTGCACTGAGAACCACGGGAATGGCTGTTCCCTGCTCTGTCTGACGTGCTTGCTTTGGTTGGAAAGGAAGGCAGAATACTGTATGTGTCACATCCTTGGCACTCATCATTCATGGAGCCTCAGCTCTCAGATGCTGCTTCACTGCGTCCCCCCAGCCTGGCTTCCTTATAAAGCTAAAATGCCTCAGTGCCGGAGCTCAGGGCTGCAGTGATTCGGGCAGCCTGGGACACGGGCGGGGCATGGCTGCCTGCTACCCACGCTAACCTGAGTGAAACGCCTCCCAAAAACGCCTCCAGTGGGGCAGGCCAGACCTTTCACACACTTGGACTGGAAGAAGGGAAACACAGGCTGGGTTTTTTTCCGTAGATTATTTAGCAGGGTGGCTGGCCAGGCTCGCCAGCGTAACTTCCTGCATGACACAGGCTGCCGCGAATTAGTTCTTGTGTAAATTAGAGCACCGTTGTTAGGAAAACAGTTGATTTTAAACTGATGTGTCCCTGCTACAGTGGCTGGTGGGCTGTTCTAGAAACTATTTTCCCTTGTTGCACCTTAGATTGGAGCTGCATTTCTTTAATTCTCTTCAAGTCAGTGGATCTTAGGAAGGAACTGAGCCTCTGAGTTGTTATTACCAAAGGAGTCAGATATTATGATCAAGCTTTCCTGATCCTTTTTTATGACAAACTGAACTGATGAAAGTTCCTTTTGCTTTAAGGCATATTTTCCATTTCTTGACTCACATCCAAATCTCCTTATGCATCTGTGTCCTTTGGGACACCGGACCAGGACACACTATTCTAATTGTGGGAATGGGAATTTCAGATGTAGAGCGACTTTAACCTCTTATCCAGTTGCTACCAGTGCTCGAATGTTTAAACAGGGAGTGGGAACAAGCCTTTTACCCAAAAAGTCACTGTGGAATTCATGGTCCACTGCTTGCCACTGTGGTCTGCAAGTCCAAGAGGGATTCACTGTTCCTGGGGCACTGTGTCAGAATAAAAGTACTTTGCCCTGCTGGGTCTGGGCAAAGGCTCAGGCTGTGTCCTGCTATGGAAGGGGCCAAGTAGGTGATTGAGAAGCACACTTCCTGTGAGCATAGGATGTGCTGCCATTCTGAGCCCTTGTGGTTTTTTCCCTGCCTTATCCAATCCCTTTTGAACTCATCTCTTCCAAGTAGGATAATTTTGGCTGGGAGGAGGCACAGCCCTGGCATGGCAGGTGATGCTGGGCTGTCTGGGCTCCAGTTCAGGTGCAAGAGAGTGATGGAGAAGGGCACTGGTTTGTTCTGGCCCCCCACATCTCCCCTCAGTACCTGCCAGGCTCTGGTGCAGACAATGGGATCTTTCATCACATGGCCCCACTGCCCAAGAGATGCCAAGGGCTCCCAGGACAGCAGGCTGTACCATCATTACTTTGTTTTTTTCCAGGTAACCAGCTTTACACTATTTAGCACTATTTATTTATGCTGCAAATACATTCTCAGTACCAGCTCCACAGGGAGCAGCTCCTCTCCTGCCTTGCACTTGGCCAGGCTGCCCATGAGCTTGTTCCTTGATCGCACACGCTGCTGTACCAGCTCTCTGATACATAAAAACATATAGTGCCAAAAAATTTATCATGGTAATCTGACAGACTTATTGTCTGTAATCCTTGTTGATTGGTATTTATATTTCACTGCTTTAAGTCTTTATCAATATGATCACATATTTTTTGGTCATTATTTTGCAAGTGATATCTGTCGAATAGACACACCTGTTTACAAGGCCATCCTGTTTACTTTTTTAATATGTTGGCATAACATCGACTTGATTGTTCCCTGGAGCTTCTCCAGGTTTCCTTGTGTTACTGGATCTCAGCATTAATAGTTTGGATTTTTAAAAATGGTTATTTTTTTAGATGCGGGATACCCAGACTGTTCAGTTTTCAACATTTACCTTATGCAACTGTGGTTTAACATCCTCCTGAGTTACTGTTAGAGTGGAAAGCGTTTCACCCTCGTGACAGGAATGCTTCATCTGGCTTCCTCCCAAATGCAGGAGAGAGATATTTATTGCCTTTCCTTCCTGCCCAGCTACCCACAGACCCACTGTTCCCAGTCTGTATCGCACATTCAGCCTTGCTGGGTCGTGCCCACAGCCTGTTCTCTGCTGCCCTGGGCCACATCATCTCTGGAAGCCACGAAGCTCAGAGTGGTGCCACCACTTCTCTGCTTCTCTCTGCATCCAGGGATCAGCATGACAAACACCTGCTGCTTGTTTGTTCTCTTGTCCCATCCCCAATCAGCTATGTGCACACAGATGTCTGCTTTTGTTTAAACAAGAAAAACATAACACTTTTGTTTGTTTTTTTAACCTACAGGTCTTTAAGTGGGTGTCATGAAGCCTTTATAGTGGAAGTGAAGTACATGAGATGTGAGGGAAGAAGTGGCTGAAAAGATAGGGGACAGAAGAGTGAGGGGAACCTCTTCAGTTCTCCACACTGCACACCACAGGTAAGGCAGGGTTTTGGGGTGGACTGTGGGGTTGGTTTCCATCATCCTTCAACGTATAGGATCTTTCTGCCAGACACATCTGGGACCAAAGGAGAAGTCTTGTGGTGGTTGGGTTGAGAAAGCCAGAGCATTTTTTTAATGCTAAGAAGCAAGATAATGGGGTGAGTGCTGCTGAAGAGTGTTCAGCCAAGTTTTTAATCTGCATCGTTTCCAAAGCAGTTTCACCAGCAGCTCACAGAGGAGAGACAAACACATGGAGACAGCAGCAAAAGGTGCATCTTAACTGACCTCTGAAAAGCTCAGAGAAGTCAAAGGCACAAAGGATAAGTGGTCAAGTGGTGGAAACAACTCCCCAGTCTGGGTCTGTGCTTTTCCCGAGGCTCCCTGCATGAGCTTGGTGGCCCCAGGAAAGGCAGAGTCTGTCTCTGTGACAGCTGGTGCCTACAAATGAATACACAGGTGGTTTCAAAAAATCCTATGGATCTCCTTCCACCCAAGTGCAATAAATCTTCAACTATCTTAGACATAAAATGTTACCACTTTGTACCTCACAGAGATGCTGTGGTGGTAAAAGCTTATGCTCAAGAAATTGGATGTTTGGATGTATTTGTAATACATGCCATAAAAATCGTTCAAGCTAATGTGATTGCACAGTTTATTTATTGTCTCTATGATACTACAGCTGTCTGGCTGGATCCAGGAACACTGCCTTGGTGGAAACCTGCACTTAGAAATTAATGAAAACCTTCTGCAATTTCCTTAGGGGTAACTCTGTACATGAGAGCAATGCAAAGTATGCTGTCTGGCTCCTCTGAAGGGGAAGACTTTGTCCTTTTTATTTTTTCTTGTGTGTGTTTTTTAAAGAAAGCAAATTACTGCATGTATACTTCTGACTGAGATGCATGTTTTCCAAAGTCAGAGGTCCAAGACCTGTAGCTCCTGCAACAGCTATCTTATCACTGCTGCTCAGATTCTGTCACTGATTTACCTGCTTGTTGCAAGGCTTCTCTCTTTGCTGCCATCATGTCCAAGCAGTTTCTTTACTGAAATAGCAGTGGGTACTATGTCCTGCCTAGTGTGTCAGCTCCTTTCCTCTGAGTAAAGACTGTGCCCCAGGGTACTTTTGCATTAAGTTTTTTATTTGCTGGCCATACACTGGGGTAAAGGCCATGCTTTGGGGCATTGCTGTCTATGGGCATTATTTCAAACCTGCAACATTTCCCAGGATGTTCCTCTTTTGAACACAGACCTCTCCCCTCTATACCTAGGTGGCTTTGGTGGGACATGTCTGTTTTCCACTGCCATGTGCCACTCTGGGGCTCTGCCCACCTTAACATGCAGCACAGAGGTGTGCTGCTCCCATGGGAATTTTGCTTTGAAACATGCAGTGGTTGTTTATGTGGAGTTTATTTTTGGTACTGATGCAGTACTGAAGCCGGGGTCCTGCTGTGTGATATGAGAGAGATGGCTCTTGTCTCCTGCTCTGCTGCAGCTTCAAAGCACTGCCCTAAGAGCTCATGGCAGTAGCTAGGAACGGTTTGCATCCCCCTGAGAACCATCTTCTGCATAAGTAGGGCTGTGGAACCAATTTTGGCTGTCTTGTTTCTGTGTATTTAGGCTCTCATGGGCATCACAGCAGTAGAAACAGTGCCAATCATCATCATCATTGTCGTCGTCATCATGGCACAGCCTGTTTTACTCCAGTCAGCAAAAAAATGCATCAGGTCATGACTTGATTGAACATGGGACTGTACGGGAGCTCCCACGTGTGCAGAGTGCAGGCTGGGCAGGGAGCTGGGCAGAGCTGGATGAGGGCAGGGAGCTGGGCAGAGCTGGGATGAGGGCAGGAGGAGCTGGGCAGAGCTGGGATGAGGGCAGGAGGAGCTGGGCAGAGCTGGGATGGGGGCAGGAGGAGCTGGGCAGAGCTGGGATGAGGGCAGGAGGAGCTGGGCAGAGCTGGGATGAGGGCAGGAGGAGCTGGGCAGAGCTGGGACTGCGGAAGCCCCCCTGCAGGCGCTGAGGAAGTAATGATTCACTGAACGCTTTTGTGGGTGCATCCACCATTGCTTTTAAATGTTGGCATTTACTCACACAGGGAATAAAACCAATAGGAAATTACAGAAGTGTTCCAACCCACATTTTGAGCATGTAGCTCCCTCTCCCTTTGCCTCTTTGTGCCCTGTGCTTTCTAGTGTGTCTTGCTGGAGCTCAGGTGCAAGATGCTTGTCCCCTCACATACATTCAGGGAGGCCATCAACAACACTTTTTGGAGAGGTAAGAATATACCTGTCACTGGGAGAAACAGTGCAGCCCCTCACTGGATGCTGCCCCACTGCTGCTCTCCCCTTCCCCTGAGCCCCTTGGACCTGCCAGGCAGGTGCAGAAGGCCATGGCAGGCCTGCCACAAGCTTTCTTATCCCTCAATTTAATTTTTCTCCCTACTCCCCGTGGGTCTCCGGGCATGTGCTTGTGCTGCTGACTGTGCCAGTGGACAACCTCAGAAGCAGAGAAGATGCCAGGCAGGCCAGGGAGGACAGTATCCTCTGCTAGCCTGCAGCCCAGACAGGCTGGCAAAGCCCAGCCCTGGCTGGAGCTAAACATGGCCTCATTTCATCGCAAAACAATTCCTCTTTGTGCAGGCTGTTCTCCCAGAACAATCCTCTGCTCTGACAATATCCTTTCTATGGCTTAGTCCCTGTGGAGTGGCCAGCAGCGTGCTCAGCCTGATGCCTAGCAGCTCACACCCCACTGCTCTGTGGCCAAGGTGCAGCACCTGGACTCCTGCCCTGGGCAGCCTCTGTTGGGGACTGTGGCCACTTCAGGTCAAGGCAAAGTCTTCTCTGGAATGTCCCAAGCACAGCCTGGAGCACTTTGGAGGTTTTTTTTTCTATCTTTGCTCACTCCATGGAGCTGCGTGGCACCACTGTTCCACAAGTTAGGAGGATAGCCCTGGTACATGGTTGTGGAGCATGACATATGGGTGTCAAGTCACTAAATCTGACTGTAATCCCAACTGCCTGAGTGAAGAAGTCACCCAGCATTGCCAAGTTGCTCCTAGCAGTCCAGGACAGATTGCCAGAGATGATCAACTCCTGTGGGCTTTACACCACAGAGGCAAAATGAAATGACTTCGTATGGAAAGGGGACTCTGGGGATGAACAGGACTATGACTTTCTCATCGCCTGCATTTTCTCTCTTCAGGAGCACATGGCCATGAGACAGCCTTGAAAGGTCCCTGAGAAGGGGCAGTTTTCAAGTCCCTACAAGAGACAGAGCTCCCAGAGCTTCTGTGGTCTTCTGCCAAGGTGTGCTGCATGTGGCCAGTCACCAATACTTGTACGGTACCAAGGACTCCTGTTGAGCTGCATGTGCTGAAACCTTCAGACCTCCTTTCCAGCCTCCTGCCAGCCCATGCTGGGCCTTGAGGTGGTCCTGCCATGTCTGCTGCCATGCAGAGTCATCGAAGAATGGGCTTCTCTAGGCTTTCAGTATCCTCAGACACCTCGCTGTGGCTATGGGTCTGCTTCTTGCCCTCCCCCCACCCCATGATTTGATGGATTTGAAACAAGCTCCATTATTCCGTAAGACTCTCCTGTAGGGCACAGGAACAAAGAAGGATGCTTTAACAGGTCCAGAGTGGGCTGAGACTTCTGGCACGTCTGTGGAGGGTGTCCTGTATTGCTGGGTTGATGTTGCCAGCCTATGGAGGTGTGTGTCAGGGCTCATGCTGGACAGGCTGCTACGCAGCTGACAAAGAATGCTTGTCCCAGCAGGAAACAACAGTCATGTGTGCTGCCCACCCCGGCTGGTAGGCAAAGTCCAGCAATTAAACACACTGGGGTGAAAGTCTGCCTTGAAAGCTGCAGTGCACCACCACCACAGTGCCTGCAGGTTTGCGGGTGATGCTTCCACCGCCCCTTCCATCTCACGGAATGCCTTTTCGTAGGTGATGCTTCAGTGTGAAACTAGTGTCATGTTACAACAGGGCTGTCAGCGGGGTCGTTTCATGCCTGTTGGCTACAGAAATGTTGTGGGTTGTTTAGTGGTCCCTTGAGGGGCTTACAGGAACCTCTGATTGCAGGAATGAAAGCATTTCTTTTGGCTTAAGGGGAGAGGGCAATAGTGAAGTGATAATTGGCCTTTACTGCCTCTACCACTTAATCAGCACAAATAACATACAAAATTTTGCACAGGGTGAGTCACTTAATCTTGATATCAGTCGTGGAAGGAGGCAACACATCAGCCTGAACATGCCCAGGCATGGCCTTCCTGCCCATCTCCATTTATTGAAATTGCAGAGTGACATGATGGCATTTAATGGTGCCTAGTAGTATCATCTCTTGCCATGAAAACCTTTTCTGATTCTCTCAGTATAGACAGAGGTGTTGTAGGAGCATTTCTTGGATGTTTTGTGATTGTAAGCATCATCTATTTACATTTTTTTCCCCCATGGAGCCCACAGAGAAAGTGTGAAGCAGTAATTTGTGGTTGATAGTGCTTTAGAGTCCAACCTCAGGGAAAGGGAGAAGGGTAAAACAACATTAGAAAGGCAATTTACATTCAGTGTTTTTATCTGGTCACATGCAAAATCTTTGGTTTTTCAGGATTCAATAGAAAAGGATGGGAGGATTTGTAAATTATCTTCTCACTCCCCAAGTGTAATAGGATGTGTAAATTTACTAACTATGTGTGTCAAATACACATTGAACACATACTGAAAAATTACAGGGTCAATTGTTCATGTGTTTAATTTCACTGGATTCCTTTGAAGTTTTTGTTTTATTTTAGATTTTTCAAGTTGAATAATGTTATTTTTTTTGCCAAATAAAACTCTCACTGTTCAATTGATCAATTTATTTTTAAAAATGAATTCATAGTTATAAATACATTGAATAAGAAAAAATAAATTTACTACATAAACCAGGCATGATCAAAAAGATATTTTAGTTTCCCAGAAAACTAGGATTTTTAGAATTTCTAAATTCTCAGAAAACTGAGAAACTTGACACCTGAAGAGGCTGAAACCTCCCTTTTCCCCACACAGCTGCATGGTGAGCCTAAGCCAGTCTTCAAGACTGGCACCAGAAGAGGTGCAACACTGTACCAGCATCTCTCATTACATGCAGAAAAAATTATCATCACAAATCCCTGAGGTCATAACCTCTCAATGAACTTCATTCCTTTTCCATTGCTTGGTTCTTACAGACCTTCCCATCTGATAGTCTGGTAATTGTGTGCACTGAGAATGGCTTCAGCACTTGTGCCTTCAGCAAGCTACACTGGCCCACGCCTGCTCTTTGCACCAGGGCAGAGCCATGAGGGGAAAGAGAGATGCATTTGGCTCTGCAAGGAGCAAGGAGAAAACAGAAAACAAGGGCTGGTGGAGGGAACAGTGCAAAGGAAAAATGCAGAGGCTCCCACTCACTTCCATCTGATTGGATCCTCATGCTAAGAAGGACCCTCACTAAAGTTAAAATGGTGTGTTGTTCTCCAGCATAAGAAACAGAGGAAGGACATTTAGCTTTTCCAAACTGGAGCCTGGTGCAGCCCAGGCTGTTTCGTGAATTGCAGGTGAAGAGTTAATGACTTGTAGGGCTTTGCCAGCTGCAGGAGTGGCTAGTGCAGGCAGGAGTCCCTCGTGCAGGCATGTGACAGGATCATCTCTGGTCTGGTGGTCCTGACTGTAGTCAGGGTGATATGCTTGGCTGGCTGTGAACAGCTTCTCTCTCCCAAATTTCAGGTCAGATGGGCAGAATTCAAGATGGAAGCAGAAGATTATAGATCTCTAAAAGATTCCATCCCAAGACACTTTGGGAAGATCAGGCTGTACACAACAGGTCACATCACTTGTCTCCCCCACCTCCCTTATTTTTGAGGATTTTATTTGCTACATGTTCTTGTGCTACCCTGCATCCAAAGAGGCTGGAAGGCAGAAACCCAGATCCATTGCACGTAGCAAATTAGTCAAGTCCTTGCTGGAGGCCTGTCTCCAAGGCTTGGGCAGGGACCCTGCATCACCCCTTTGGACACAGCACCAAATTCATGTCCCTGCAGCCAGGGTGCTTCTGCCAAGGAGGGTCCTTACCCCAGCTGGAGCTCCTGCCCAGGCTGCTGCAGCACTGTGAATGTTGTGGGAAGGGTAAGCACCAAGGAACCCAGATAATCACTGAGCATGAGAAGAAAACAAAGACCAACATGCAGACAAAGGGAACCCATCAAAGCTAGTGAATGTGAAAAGAAGAACAAACTGATGGAGGGGAAATAAAATTGTAACATCTGTTTGATGTGTTGGAGAATTAAAGAGAGAAGCCGTGGAAAGGAAAAACAAATGAGCAAATACCACACAGAAATAATGGTGGAGGTGGCAGACACAACAGGGAAATAGAGTCCAGGACCAAGAGAGGAGAAATAAATTGCCTTCAGAGCAGAAGAAAAGAGACTGACCTGGAAATTAATTCCAATAGCAGGAAGAGGCTGGGCTGTGCAATTTGGGGCTCATTGTTAGCTCCTGACAAGCCTGCCAGCAAGGGTGGATCCAGAGGAGAGAAGGAATGCTTGGAGAAAGCTATGAGATGCAGGATACTAGGTGGAAAAGAATTCAGTACTAGGGAGTGTGAAGGAATCCTCTGATCTCTAATTTAATGACAAACTACGTAGCAAGGTTTCCACTGAATTGGAGCACAAATCAAATAAAAATAGAGAAATGTTGCAAAATAAAAGGACAGAATCAAAAAAAGTGAAGAGTAACAAACAAGGCTCATGCCTATACTTAACAAAGGAGAAAAAGTGATCCAGACTGCTTGGGCTCTGCCAGTTTGGGGTTAACAGTATCCAGTTAAAGAGTAACACAGCACACAGGCAGGAAATGGAGGATAGAATACAGTTTATTATGTCGATTAACTTGATAGTTAAAGAAATCCTTTCTATGAAGCTATAGGCCCTGCGTGGACTCCAGGGAAGCAGCTCTGAACCTTGGGACCAATTAGCAGCTCTGGTAGATGTTGGGGCAGAGACAAACAGGAATTCCACGTGCAAAGGAGTGGTTAAGGTCAAAATGAAAGCGAAGACTGAGGAAAGGGAGCATATCAGGACACACAGGTTATTACTGAGGTATTTTGTGGATATTTTTATAAATTAATTTCCTTAAGGACTGGCACAAATATTAGGTGCAATTTGATGAAATCAGAATGTTGTAGTGCGTTAACAATGTAGAAGAAAGTAAAAGAATGCTATACGACTAAAAAAGGGCAAGAAAGTCACCAGAAGACACTGACCTACCTGCCTCTGCAAATACAGCCCTGCCTGTATCCAGATGGGGAATTCTCACTAGGTGAGCACAAGTCTGCAGCTGCTCCTGGTCACCCATCTTCAGAAAAGGAAATGTGAACAGCAGTACAGCAAAAAGAGCTACCATGGCATTAGGTGCAGGGACAGGCAGACTAGTAAGAAAATGCTGGAAAAACTTGTTTAGTCCTCCCTGTAATGGCTGAGAGGGAGATGATTGCAGTCTCCAAATACACTGTAGCATGAACAGGACGTGGGTGAGATAAATTACAACATTGGCACAGGAACAAATATTTATTAACCAGCTGTGCATCAAATTAAGCTGGAAATTAGAAGATGATTCCTAACAATTAGAATAGTGAGTTCTGAAAATGCCTTCAGACCAGATGAACACGAGTCAAGTCTCGGCCACTTTTTAGGATGCACGCTGGCATGGCTGTGAAGGCCCGCAGGATGGAAATACTCTGGAAACTGCACGCGGTCAGAGTCGGCGTCTCTGGGTTCTGTCCAGTGTCTCCGAAAGTTCCCGGTGCTTGTTGCGGTGTCACGAGGAGGAAAAAAAAGCCATGAGCTGCTGGTTTATGGACCTGTATGGGTCTCCCTCCTGCCGTCACCACCACTCTCGAGCCAGCCCTCCCCACCGCACGCTGCCCCTGGCCCAAGCCGCATCCTTTCCCAGCCATTTTCCCCTTCAGCGCTCAGCCCCGCAGGCAGAGCCCGCCCGGCTCCCGCCGCAGCCCCGGCCCCTCACGCCCCGCCGCGGGGGGCGTGGCCACGGAACGGGCGGGACGCGGCGGACGCGCCGATTGGCCCCGGCTCCCCTGGAGGCGGAGCTCTGCGCTTTCTGCCAATCGGCAGCGGCGAAGGGGCGGGGCTTCCCGCTTTAATGGCTGGGGCGGCCGTGGCGGCGGTAGAGTGGGGTGCGGCTGGCGGTGAGTGCGGGTGGCCGCGGGGTGGAGGGCGGGGGGTCTGGGCCCGTTCTTTTCTGGCAGGGGTGGGCTGGGGATGTCTAGTCTGTTCCAGGGGCTCTTGGGGGTGTTTGCGAGTGGGGAGTTTGGGTGGAGGTGTCCGAGGTTAGCGGTGGGTCGAGGCTGGTTGTTGGGGTGTGCTGAGGGGGCTTCGGAAGGTGGTTGCAGAGCAGGAGAGTGCTGGGGCGGCCTTAGCAGGGTTCAGCTGCTTTGGGGAAGTTAAGCTTTGCAGCCAAGAATGCTAGGTCCTGCTCCGGGGAAGCCATGTGCTGGCTTGGCACCTGTTAACCTAGCCTGTCGGAGGCGGCTCGTGTATGTATGTCTATGTTCCCGTCACCTGGGATGCTCATGGCCATGGGAGGAGGTGTGTGGTGTCTCCTCAGCACAGGGATGGAGGGGCGCGTCGGGAGAGACGGTGGCCTGATGGGTGGGATGAGTGTTGTGATACTGTGACGTGCCCTTGGCGGGTGATCACGCTGGGTGCGGCTGTAGAGACTGTCACCCCCCCCGGAAAGGGGGGTGCCGCAGTACCGTGTGGTAAGTCCATAGGTGTGTAAAGCTGCCTGTGTCAGACGGAGGGACACAAGTGGAGTCCGAGTTGAGTTGTTGAAATGTTGTTTTGCTGCTTTTTTTTTTGTTGTGGGTTTTTTTTGGGTTTTTTTTTTTTTTTTTTTTTGTTTTTTTTTTTTCCTCAGAAGCAGCGGGGTCCTGGCTGTGTGAAGAGCTGTTCTGCTCCTTGGCTCACAGCCTGGTGCCCCTGCCCCAGCGCACCCATGGTGCCAGGGAAGGGTGCAATTCCCTTCCCGCAGCCGGCTGCTCTCCTTTGGGGCAGAGCCGTTCCCTCTGTGCGAGGATGGGATGCACTCCCGGCCGGCTTGGGGGAAGGACTGTCCCTCCGTGGCACAAGCACCGGCCTTCCCCCCCCGCAGGTCTCTGCCAGAGGCCGCGCTGGGTCCCGGCCGTGACGGGGCTGCCTCCCCATTACTGGCCGGTGGCCCGAGCCCAGGGTACGCCCGCTTCCCGGCTCAGGGACTGGTGGCTGCACAGTCTCAGGAAAGAGATCGGCATCGCCTTGTTTCCCTTTTGACGGGACTGTCCCAGCTCCACAGGCAGCGGAGTAGCCCTGCGGGCTCGCTGGAAGGTGGCCGAACCCCCATACATCGTGGCGGCGGCGCGGGGCCTCTCTGGGCCCGCCGCGCAGGCCCCGCTGGGCCGCGGCCCCGCTTCCGGGCCCGTCCGCGCCACACCCGGGCCGGGAACCGCCCGGGCGGGGGGGACTCGGCTCTCCCTCCGGCGGCAGCGAGGCCGGGGCCTTTGCCAGAGGGACTCGCGGGGGTGGCAGCAGGGCTGAGCGGGGCGCTGCCCGGCTCCTGCCCTGGGCACCGGGCTGAGAGCTGCAGGTACGCAGAGCTGCCGAGGGCTGTGGTCTCCTGCGGCTTCTCTGCAGCGGGGTGCGAGCAGCCCCCGGCGGCTGGGGAGCTTTCTTTTAACCAGCTCTCGGCATCAATGTAACCATTCAGATGGCTCTTCCCTCCTCCTCCGGGCAGGGTGGCAGTACCAGGCCTCCCCCGCTGCTGCGACACAATGTCAGCTTTGAGTGCCGGCTCGTGTAGGTGCTTGGCCTCCCGCTGGCCCTCGCTCTGGAACGCGGTGGCAGGAGGAGGAGGTCACTGTCACCCCCCTGGTGGCATTGCCTGGCCTCGGGATCACCTGGCACTGGTATGGTCGTGAACAGGGGTCTGTGCTTCCTGGGCTACTGCAGGCTCGATAACCACCAGCAGTACAGAGCTTGGTCTGTAGATCTCTCTAGGTGGGCCACTTACTCTGTTGTAACGAGGGGGAAACTGGGAAAGCTACTTATTTTTTACGTTGTAACAGACTAAATGAGGCAGTATACATAGACATTGCAACAAGAGGCGAAGCTTTGGGGATGGCTGTCTATGCCTCAGTGCCTGGCCTGCTGACTGCAGAGGGTCTGTCAGGTGCCTTCCCTGTGACTGATCATACTGGTTCTGAAGACCTAAAGGTAGGGAGGGAGAAGTGGGGTGAATATCCTTCCTGTGCTCAGTGGGCAGCATGGGATAACACTGGGTGCTTTACCTGCTAGTGCATTTCCTCAGAGCATCTCTTCCCCTCTTGAAGGCCAGGATTGCCTGTGCAGCGGTGCATCAGTCTTGCTGTGCTGTCCCAAACTGGCCACCTTCTCTTCTATCAGAATGCAGTCAGGGCAGATTCCTAGCTGGATGTAGCTGACCTTCCCACCAGACCTGCTGGGCAGCTTCTTGAGGACAGTTTAGAGTCAAACAGCTGGCTGAGCCCTTGGGGCTTGGCTGAGACTGCTGTGCCGTATCTCTTTCCTAGGAAGCCCCTCTAGCTTGTGGGTGTGAGCTGCTGCTAACAGCCTGTTCCTATGAGAAACAGCAAGATGCCAGCTGTTGCAGCATCTACTTGCTGCATCTTGCTGCGGGGATTAAGCTCTGCCACCCACACAGCCTGGGCCTCTGCGGTCCTGCCTTATGTTGTATTATTTTTGTATCCTGAAAGTCCATGGTGGGGGGCGGATTATGTGGTCTTTCGGGGAAGAAATGTCATATGAGAGAAAGTACTGTTAAAACTGAGACTTGGGAGTAAAAGCTCATTCTGACCTGGAGGTGTCTCATACCATGTGTTAGAGATAAAAAATAAGGGAGCTTATTGAAGTTGCATTGCGTCCCCTCTCTGTCCTGGTGGAGAAAAGCTTTACATCCTGAGGAACCTCTGAAGCTGGTGTCAGAAGCAGGTGCTTGACTGGGCCCTGTCCTTGAATATTACAGGTGAATGCATTCTCCTTTTCTGCTGGGGATTATGGCACAGTGAACACTCAGCCTGAGATGCTTACAAGGAACACTGGGAGTGATGCCTGTGATGGCCCAAGAGATGCTCCGTGTTACTGTGCTTTTGTATTGGAGTTCTGGTAGTGTGTGCCTTACTGCTGTCAGATGATGGGAGCACTTGGGCTGGAAAGTCTGGTTCTTGCCAGTCAAACAGGTGAGGCAGCTTGGGCTCTTATAGGGAGGAGACAGTCCCCAGGAGCCAGGACTCTCCCCTTCAGGAGTTGTGGGGCTGCTATTGCTAAGAGAACAAGTTACAGCTGCCACAGCCTATTCCCTACCATCAGCCTGTTATCTGCATTCTGAGCCTTTAGTGGCTTGAGGATGGAGGAGGTAGTAACTGGGTCTGATGTTTCTAGATTTCCCTTAGTGTGTCATAGGGTTGATTCTCCATTCTAGGATGGATTGGGGTGGTCCACCATCACTGGCAGCAAGTTCTCTAGCTTTCTTGCAAGGAATGCTCTTTGCCTGTGGATCAGATCAGCTAGCTTGCTCTGATAATTTGATTTACTCCATACACACACAGATTTTATAACTCCTGCTGCTTCTACTTAACCTTAAGAGGCTTCTCCTGTCTGTACAGCAGTAGAAGCAAGTGTGCTGACTTTGAGTGGTCAATCTACGCCTGTGTTGAGATAACCAGGCTTCATACTTCACTTTCTTTGTGCTTGGAAGGTTGTGGATCTGCTTGAACACAGAAACCATAAAGCTTCAGGCTTGTTGGGTTCTAGGTGCATATATGGTGCTACAGGAGTATGACATCTGCATACTGTCAGAACATCCTGCTCTCTTGTTAGGGTATTGTGTGACTGCACTGCTTTCTTGGTGTAGAGGGTACAGGACTCAAAGCTGCTGTCATGATAAGTTCCAGGCAGTGCCCCCTTCTCTTATTGAGAGGTTGCTCTGGGTTCATACCTGGGCTTCTTGAATAGTCCAAATAAAGCTGTCAGAGGAAATTTGAGTTTTTCCTTTCTGCATCTTGCTTTGTAGATTTTAATTTCCATCTTGTCTTGATGTGCCTGTCTAATTAATACACAGGCCTGAATTGGACAGAGCACACTAATCATTACTGTGTCATGATTACAGCCAGGGCTGTGAGAACCGAGGTGAAGCCTTGTATTGAGGTATTTGCATGGTGATTAAAACCAGAGATGAATGCTGTGGTACAGCCTGTCCTGCCTCCAGATAGGGGTACTCTGTTTATTTGCTAGGTGGCTTTAGAAGGCTTGACCTGATTTTGGATGCAGATGTTAGAAGTTGGTCTTGCTCAATGTAGCCCTGCCTGTCACCTGCCTAGTTCTGTCCTTCCTGAGTGTGCTCTGTGCATTCTGGGGGGCTGCTGAGTGCCTTCACTTCAAAGAGGGAGCTCAGCTGTCTCTGCCTTCCCCCTTCACCTGGTGCTGTATGAGGGAGTAGCATACATCAATATGGTTAGCTCAGAAAGGAAACACCTTATTTTCCACTTTTGTTTATATCTCACATTGTTTCTTTTCTTCCTTCACTTCTTTATTCCTTTGTTCCTTGCTATGTCAGATTTTCTGCCTAATGTTGTCTTTTCTGTTTTTTCTCTGACTGCTCTCATCTCTACTGATATCAGTTCTCTGAATATGCAGCCACTAGCTTTGAATGTGATAAGGAGTAAACCTACTCTTAACAACTTGAGGAGGTGCTGCCCCTGAAAAAAAGTAGCTGTGCATATTAAACCTCTTACTGCAAGGTATACTCTTGCAGGACCTTGAAATCTGATTATCTGCCTTGATTTTTGTACAAGGTTACCAGTATCCTATTGCAATGGGTGTCTTCCTTTCCCTGAAAGCTTGTGAAGTGCCACACTGACTGTCAGTCAGAGCTTTCCTGCTAATCTGGAAGTCTTCTCTTGCTTTCCCTGCTGCCAGTGAGCATGGGAAGTGGAGAGCTTAATCTGTTTGTAGGACGATGTCCAAAGGCCTCAGGGTTTTACAGCCACTTCGTGAGAGAGTTGTAGGGTATTAACACATGCTTGGTGAAGATGAGGAAACTTTTCAACTTCAGGCAGGACACTTCCTGCCACTTGGATCCAGTGTGCCAGGAGTAGCAGCCAGCCAGCCTGAGTCCTGCACTGGTTGCAATGGCAGCTCTTGCAGGAGCTGTTATATATCATGACTGAGAGTTTGCATCCCTCATGTGAACACACACCTCCTGTACTGACTTCAGAATATGCTGGTGTAGAACATATGGTACCAGGTGTTGGCCATGTCCTTTGACACTCAGCATAAAGTAGGTGAGCCAGAGGAGTGACTGATGGATAGGATTCAAATAGGAAAGCTTACCTGGTGGTGCTAGCATAAAGTTTCCTTGCAGTTTTTTGCAGCTCTGTTGTGGATTGAGTCTCTGTGGATCAGAGTTTGCCCTGAATTCTCAGGGCTGCCAGGCTAGCAGTACTGCTCTGCCCTAATCTGTTGGTATGGCTTTCCACACTTAAAACATAGATGCTCTGGCAGTCCTGCCAGACTTGTCTTCTGTGGCTGGTGAGCTGGTGACAGGCATGTTTTTAGACTGATTTCTTTTGAGAAAAAACTTGAGAAATGACTCTTTAGAAGCATGTGGAAAATGCTATCTTGAGTTTTCAGTGAATGGCCGAAATTATTAGCAGGAATGCAAGTGGATTTGAATACAGACAGATCTGTTGAGTGGCCTCTGCTGCATGTGTTTGAACTGGTGTTAGGAGATGCTGTGTGAAATAAGTGAGTACTGCCTGGTTATAAGCCCCTATCCCTTTCACTAGGCACAGAGCGGCAGACACTGGAGATCCAAATTCAGTTTTCTGTGCTTCACTGTACACTTTAGTCTTAGAGTGATCCCACTACAGAGTTGATAAAAAACAGGGGTTTGCAGCTTAAGGCTGGCTGGGCTCCTTCTCCCTCTTGTCTTGCTCTGACTGCCTTGCTGCCTGTGTGTTGTTTGGGGCAGATAAAGTTTCAGGTTCCTCATCTTGCTGGATTCAAGATGTGCATAAGCTCAGGAAAGCTTCTGGAGCTGTGTCTGTCAGATCTTGGTGGTGATGTTTTGTAGTGTTACCTTGTGTGTGCAGTACACACCCATATCTGTGCCTGGCCTGAGCCTGGCTTGATCAGTTCCACTCTTCTGCAGGGAAATAGTCCATGGGCATATGGGGCTGTGTGCAGGCCTTGCTGGACCCCCACAGTGACTTTCTGGAGCTCCAGGCAACTGGGCAGGTGCTATGGTGGGGAGCTGGGGGAGGAAGATGCCTCTTCCTGAGAGGTGGTGGAGCTCAAAGCTGCATCAGGCAGCAAGCTTTGATGCCAGCTTGTTGGTCAAGGATGTGAGTTAGTTTCACATCTGGCCAACTGATTATCTCCTGACCTCTGAGGGTTGCTACTCCCTGGGAACTCCACAGAGACCAGGCCTGCTTTAGCCAGTTCAACAAGGGCCCTGTGCCAGCTCTCCCTGGGGTGCCAGCTCTGTGACCACTACCAGATGGTTTTGGTTCTGCCTTTAATTAAACTAGTGGGGAGATGAGGGTGTTTGCTTTTGCACTTATTACAGGACTGATTTCTGACCTGAATACTGAGGAGTAGGAGTGTTCAATGTCTGGGGCAGAGTCTGTCGCTTGCAGATAGTTGTTGTGTGGGGAGATGTGTGCTCTGCAAGGCTGTTAACAAAGCTACCTAGTTGAGCTCTGGTCTCTGTCAGTGTCATACTTCTGACAGTGCTGTGGTCTGACTGGGACTGGTCACTGGTTGTTGCTGAAGTTGCACTAATTAGCTGTATAGCTTGCTGGAAATATGCAGTGTACACATTGCTTGGTGTAAGCAAGTATTTAATCCTTGATGTTGTTTACTGGAGCAGATTGTGGCCTGATACTCTAGTTTGCAAATAGTGGGAACTTTTTCTCTGACATGGGGAAGTGACTCCCTGTTGCTGAGAGAGAGATGTGTTGCAATGTTTCTCTGTATCATCCAGGGTGTGTTTGGGCCCCTAGGGTTCCTGCTCATTTGGGATGCTTGGACCTATTTGCTTGGTTTCTCTTCAGGTGTTCATGGCTCAGCTTTGGGTTCCTCATCTCCTCCCAACTCCCTGCCTGAGAAGCTCAGGCTTTAAGAGGAGTTGGGGAAAGCAAGTGTCCTCCATGTGCAGAGAGGATGGATCCAACCACTGAGCTGTGAACACCTGCAGTGTGTGGTGTAGCGTGGAGTGCAGTAAGAGCAGGTGCTTGTCTGGATGGTGAACCCCTCTTAAAGTGCAGAGGAGTGTTGTGCACAGAGGAGAGTTTAGGCTCCTGGACAGTTGGTGCTCAGTGCTGGAAAACCCCTGTCTGCAGCAGAAAGGCTGGCACAGAGCAGTCATGGTTTAGGCAGGCCAGCGCACTTCACATCCCCCTGCCTAGTGAAGGTAACTCTTGGGCCTGTCCTGCAACTCCCTCTTTGCTGCTCAACTGTCAACACCCCAAGGCCAGTGGCTGCCTCTTGAGGGACAGGGGAAGGCAAGGCAGACCTGCATCTGCTTACTGAGCAAGGCATACTTTAGCTTCTTTGATGCAGGATGATGTAGCATGCCATACATATTTATATATCCTGCTGACCTGTCTTGCAAAGACCTGAAGACCTCAGGGGTTTCCCTGGAGATGTGGTTGCTCTGTTAGTTTAATTTGGCAGGATGTTGTTCTGCCTAGAGAAACTGAGGAAAACTTTCAGGCCCTTTCCATAAGGGCCTGTAGCATAATTCTACTGTTTCTGTCCTGGCATAAGTCTTGGTGTTTGCCCAGAACCTGTGTTCAGGACAAGTCCAATGCCTCCCAACTTCCTGTGGTGTGTGTGGCTGTAGGAGTGTTGGATGTATTTCAGAAAACAACAATAAGAGACTTGTTACTCTTCATGCTGGTGGGGACTTCTCTGCTAGTCCTGATTTGAAGTGGGCTTCTCCCACCACTTGTTTGGTACTGCCATAGTTGTCATGGACCCTGAATTGTTTTGAGTTGAGCTCCTAGTTGGCCAGTGGTACTGCAGGCTTTGGTCCAGGATCAGTGAAGTGATCCATAGTGCCTGAGCTGAAGTGTTCTGCTGCAGTGTGAGATGTAGCTTTGAGCTCAAAGACAGCTGACACTCTCCTCATCCTAGCCTGCCCAAAATAGGCAAGTACTCGGCAGGATTTTTGTCTCTGCCCTGGACCTGTAGTAAGGCTGACTCATTCACCTTGATAAGATAAACACAGACCTTGAATAGTCAGGTGCCTCTGCTGGGAGCTGACTCTTGAGGGCTCCTCAATCTAGCAAATAAAGGTGTAGCTGGATGTAGTGGTTGAAAGCTGAAACTAGACAGACAAGTTTGGCGTTTGCTCTTAGCCATTAAAGCAACATAAAGCTCAGTAGCTTTCCAGACTTGCACTTACTGTATTTCCCACAGCTGAGTCTTGAGTGTCTCTTAAGGATGCAATAGTTCCTGCTACACTTTTAGCTGTCCTTTGCTGCATGTGGAGAGTGGATTATCTTGGCAGTGCCCAGAACCTTAAATATTACTGGCATCACAGTGATACTACAAGTGAGTATTACTTGCTATTAAATCCTTTGGAACCTTTGGTTTGGAGGGTGAACATGTATTTTGCTGCTGAGGTGCTCCTGATGTGTGGGGGGATTAGTCCTAAGTTGGATTTTTCCCTATTGATCCATCTGCCTCCAAGGTGGCACAAGGAACCACCTCCTGTGCTTTCTGAAACACAGCAAAACTCCTTGGGCTCTGTCCTTGGGCTGCATGGCTGTGCAGGCTGCTCTGGAGCCTTGCTTTTGGTGGAATGAGTCTTTTGTAGGATTGAGGTGAAGGAGGAGACCTCTTCCTGCCTGCTGCCCTTGCAGAAAGGTTAGGTGGCACTCCCCAGTCTGGAGGAATGCAGAGGGTATGACTGGGCAGGCATGGAGCCAGCTCTGCTGCTGCACCAAACTGATTTGCAGGGAATGGTGAGGCAGAATGGTGTGTGCCAGGCTCCCCTGAAGATTACTGCTGGGAAAGCCTGCCATGGAGGCGCCTGGTAGCTCTGCACAGGGAGTGTCTGCTGCCATCCTGCCTACAGCAACGATGACATTAAGTTCTTCCTCTTGCTGTGAAGAGGAAGGAGCAGTGCTGGTGTTAGCTGGTGATGGCTTGAGGTGGCATGGCTGCTGAGTACTCAGGGACCTTACTGGGAGGAAGAGTACTCTGGCTTCAGCCTCCTGCTGGTCTGGAGAAGGCCATGTGCTTCCTGCTGGTGGCAGCGATATACCTCCTGGGAAGACTGGGCTGGGGACCCATTTCCCCAGGCATGTGTGGGCAGTGACTCCTGTGCCCTGTCTTGGAAGGAAGGGGTAGGAGGAGTGTCTAGTAGCAGCTGTGGGGAATGCCTCCCTCAAAGGTAGATGAGTCAGGTGAGGCTGGGCCTATGCTCTGCTTCCCTCCCTGCTGCTCTGGTATCCTATGGGCTGAGGAGAGGTTGGGGAGCACAGGGGGCTGGGTGAGGGTGTTTCAAACTTGCCTGCAGCTGTAAGAGCTGAGGTCCTTCCTGCTTTTCTGGAGAGTGTCTGCCCAGATCACTTTCTGGTGTGTGTTCACACTGAGGCTGAGCAAGTGTGGGGAGTGCCAGTCCTTCTCCCTTACCTGCAGCCTTACATCATACGATTTTCTCTTCTCCTGAAGGAGAGTGGAAATGCCATTGCCAAGCAGGATGGACCTGGCCTCTGAGGTACTAGGCTATGTGGTAGTAGTTTCTTGTCTTGAGGGTTTTGTGCAAGGATGTGAAACCAGGAACTTCCACACCAGAAACTGATGTTTGTTTCTGAACATATGGATTTCCTTCCTTATGTAATGGGCCTGCCAATGATGATGTGCTGCTTCTGTGGTGGGAATCAGTTGGCAGGAGCCCAAAGCTGATCATAAAGGCGCTGCACTGTGGAGAGTGCTGGCCAGCCCTGCATCTCTGCACCTGGGTCAGACAGAGCTGTGTGCTGAGTAGCTGTGGCTGCCAATGCTGGTGGCAATGTCCTGGTGCTTGTGGATGGTAATACTTCAGCTTGTGCAGCGGGAGCAAGATTAAGGAGCTGGAGATAGAGTGCTGAGGTTGGAAGCTTTCCTAGCTGGCTTGAAATGTTGGGTTCTTTTCTTAGAAGGACTGCTGGCATTGGATGATGGGGTTCCCAGCAGAGCTGGTGAAACAGGGCTAGGCTCTGTAAGAAGCTGAAAAGTAGATGCTGGTGTGTGATCAGCTGAAAGCAACACTGGCCAGATACATGACGGTTTGTCTGAAATTGGACTTGGAGTTTGCTGATCTGTAGGGCTATGCTCTGTAGGCTGCCCTCCTGAGAAAAGAGGTGCTTGATCTTTCCTGCCTTTTTCCACAGGGATACTGCCATCACCATGGAGGGGATTGTGACTATGTATCAGGACTTCATGAAGAAAGCAGGTGAGTGTTTGGCTCTGCCCAGCTATCAGGCAGGTTGCACTCCAGGCTTTACTTCCAGAGGCATTGGAGGGTGGTCTGTCATCCCTGAAGCATCACTGGGTCTAATTGCATCCTGTCTTTGCCCTTACACAGATTCCACTCTGGAGTTTTGGTGCTGCCTGTTACGAGGCTGTCTTGCATCAGTACCTGTGCAAATCGTTTTGGGCACTTGTGCTCTCCTGGGCAGATCTCCAGGCTGACCTGCAGCATGGCTTCAGGCTATACTGTGCTGAGTCTGGCTGACTTCACCAGCCTCTGCTCCCAGACTGCTTCCCTACTTGCACTTGTGTCCTAGAACAGGATTGTGTGCCCTTGCCTCCACTGTGGCAACAGCACTGCTGGCAGCAGGCTGGGGTGAGGATGCTAACTGCTCTGCACTGTGCCTCTTTCTGCAGACCCCCGCATCGCTGATTATCCACTGATGCAGTCCCCATTCCTTGTGATGGGCATCCTTTTGGGATATGTCTACTTTGTCCTATCCTTGGGTCCCCGGCTAATGGCCAACAGGAAGCCTTTAAACCTGAAGAAGTTCATGGTGCTATACAACTTCTTTCTCGTGGGACTCTCCCTTTACATAGTCTATGAGGTGAGTCGTTGGTAGCTTGGTTGGGGATGTGTAAAGCAGAGTGTACAGGCTGTGTGGGTGATGGGGAGCCCTTTTTCTGGCTGTTCCCTGCCCTTCTGTGCAGAGCTTGACGTTCAGTGGGCAATGTGTTAGACCTCACCCTGACGATGCTCTTGTTGCAGTTCCTGATGGCAGGGTGGCTTACTGGGTACACCTGGCGATGTGACCCTGTGGACTTCTCACAGGACCCCAAGGCCCTCAGGGTGAGTTCTCATCCCTCTCCTGATAAGTGGGGATGGTCTTTAGAGCGTCTGTTTGACAGCAGGGTTACAACTCCTGCCTTTTCTGAAGCAGAGAATGTACAGTCTCTGGGCCTTGGTTTTAAGCCAGAGTAACTGTATGAAGCCCTTCAGTCACTGGGCTTGTTCAGGCTGAGGTGGGTCTCTAATGCTAACCTGTTCTGTTACAGATGGTCAGTGTTGCTTGGCTCTTTGTTTTCTCCAAATTCATTGAACTGACAGACACGGTGAGTTACTGAGAAGGCCTTGTCACTACTTGCTGGGCAGGGAATTGAGGCCCAGTGTATTTGGGGTAGGTGCTTTTGCTACTGCTCTGGAAGCTGTGGGGTGACCTAAAGGGTGATAACAATGACTGTGGAGGGAGGCATCACTGAGACCAGATGCTGAATTAGTGGCCCAGCCTGTTCTAGCTGCTCCCAGGGCTGCAGGTCCTTGATGCTGTTGGGCTTTCATTGCAGGTGATCTTTGTCCTGCGGAAGAAGAATGAACAGGTCACATTCCTGCACCTTTTCCACCACTCTGTTCTGCCATGGAGCTGGTGGTGGGGAGCAAAGTTTGGTCCAGGTAAGATGGCAACTGTCTGGGTGCATGGATTGAGTAGGGTTACCCCAGCATGCTGAGAAAGGGTCTTGGCCCTCCTGTGCTCTTAGCAGCTCTGTGTAGTGTGATTGCTGTGGAGTATTGACTTACACTAAAAACACTATCTTAACAGGGGGAATGGGCTCATTCCATGCCATGATCAATTCCATGGTGCATGTTGTCATGTATTTCTACTATGGGCTCTCAGCAGCAGGACCTGCCTTTCAGAAGTACCTGTGGTGGAAGAAGCACATCACAGCCATCCAGCTGGTAAGTCTGTGTGAGCAGAGCATGTGCCTGATGCGAAGGGCAGGTCAGCTCTTGTACCTTTTGAAAGGTGCAGTAGTTGTCTCCTCTGTAGCATATTGTGCTGAGTTTTTAGCAGCTCTGCCCCACTGTGGGCCTCTGATAGCCCTATCAGCCTGGTTTGGGGTGTGTTTGCTGTTCAGCTACTGGGCTGCAGCCATGTTGGGAGGGTGAGAGGCATATGCCGCTCTAAGACTTGTGCCTGCCTCTTCCAGCTGCTGACTGCTTTACCATAAGGACCTCTGGGAAAGGAGTCTAGGTGTTGCCTTTAAAAACAAGGTCTCTAGTGCGTTCCCTGACCCTGCTCCCATGAATAACTTGTTCTTACTCTACCTTGCTCCCAGGCACAGTTTGTGATTGTCTCCGTCCACATCTCCCAGTATTACTTCATGCCCAACTGCCAATACCAGTTCCCCATCTTCATTCACCTTATCTGGATTTACGGGACCATCTTCTTCATCCTCTTCTCCAACTTTTGGTACCAGTCCTACACCAAGGGCAAACGGTTGCCCAGGGTGGCTCAACAAGCAGCCCAGCACAACGGTAGCAGCATCCATGAAAATGGCACTGTCACCAATGGCAAGGTCAAAGCCAACTAGAGGGTAAAGTGCTCCCAGAGCCAATGAGAGCCCCGGGGCAGAGGCAGCTGGGACCTGTCCCTCTGCTCCTGGGTGCCACTAGCCAAGTCAAGTGCCTACAGACTGTTGTACCCCTGTGCCCAGTCCTGCTGTCCCCTGTCTGCATGCTCAGCCCCTCTGCTCTGAGCAGCCATGGGCCACTTCTACTCCTGGGAGGGCTTGTGCTGTTTCTCAGTGTTGCTGAGCAGAGAGGCAGCTGCCTGCATCACAGCTCTGGGGCTGCAGTCCCATTCCAGTGTTTCCAAAGGAACTTTCCCCAAGTGCCTACATCTGGCTCTTCTGCCCAGGGGCCATTTCCTTCTGAGTAGGACCAAAAGAAGAGACTGCTTCCTGTCCTGGTGCCCTCTCCTCTTCCCTGTCTCACAAGAGCTTGTGTGGATGAGCAGATTTGTCCCTGGCTGCTTGTTACTGCCAGCTCATGTGTGAGTGCTCCTGCTCTACGATGCCTTGTGCCACTTTGTTCCATGCCACAGTGCTGCATGTCCCTTCTGGTCCCTGTGTGCCCAGCTTGGGAGTCCTGCCCTGGCATATCTGTGCCCAGGTATCTGTGGAGAACATAGGGGCAGTACTTATGGGACTTAAGGGCCCAGGCCTGTCCAGTACGGTACACATGCCCTGTGCCTAATACACAGCGGGGCTGTGAAAGCCTGAAGGCTTCCCCCACATGGTAAGCCCAGGCTGCCTTGCTGTTCTTGTGCCTGGGCTGGGTGCTCTGTGTGTGCTTAAGCCACACTTACCTGATCCTCTTTGGCAGCTGGTGGCTTGATCCAGAGTGGGGGAGGCAAAGCTCAGCCTAGTCTTGGACCACTTCTATTCCTGTAAATTCAAGACTTGAGCAATAAGTGCCCCTAAAATCAGCTCCTGGGCTCTCCTGTTCGGGACCAGTCCTGCTCTGGCCTAGCCTGAGCACAGTGGAGGACGGTTTTGGCGTGCTCGGCTGTGGTGCAAGAATGAGCACCTGTTGCCTCTGTGGATCTGACTGGGCCTGTGTGAAGATGTGCTCTGCCCTTCAGCAGGGCAGTGCAGCAGCTCTCCTGGTCTGGTGCCTGTCACCTGCTCTTGCTGTAACTGAAACATGCTGATGGCCTCAAGGACGAGGTGAAGGAGCCAGGCCCTGTCAGATTGGGCTGCTCTTCTATTACAAATAAACCAACAGAAGGAGAAATGGCTCTGTCCTCTTGTTTTCTTGGCTCAATGTAAGTGGAAGCTGTTCCAGGTGCTTGATTCTGCCCAGGGTGGTTGGAGGCAGGGCTGGGAGAACAGCTGGTGTAGCAGGTTTGTGCTGGGGGAAGAGGGTGATAGTTGTGTGCTGATAAAGCAGATGGCAGATTGTTTCCAAATGTTTTGGTACAGCAGTGCTCAGGGCTGGATGTGTGTCAAGGCTTCTGTTGTGAAAGCGACTCCACCCTGTCAAAAAATGGCTGGGGTGGAGTGTGGGTGTGGGCTGGGCCCTGGGCCACCTTGCCCAGGAAGAGCTGCTGCTTTTCAGAAATCATGGGGATTTAAGGTATGGCAAAGCAGGGAGTAGAGACTTTGGAAACTTGAGTGCTTGGGAAAGAGCAGTTTGTTGCTTACTGCTTCTGCTGAAGGAAAAACTGCCATCTGTGAATGCCCCTGCAGCATGGATCTGTGCAGAATGTAGCTTAGCTTGGTTAGAGGAAGGTTGATGTTGTTGCTGCCTTGCTTTTGCTGCAGAAGTGTATCTTTGCCTGGCTGGGCTCTGCTATGTTTCCAACAGTCTCATTCTGGTGTCCCTTCAGTGCTGTTGAGGTGGAGGGCTGCTTTACCCATCACCCCATGACTAGAGCTCTCTTGAGCAGAGGCCAGCCTGGGTGCTGACTCAAGCCTGGGAAGAAGAGTGGGGAGCCAGCTGGGCAGCTTGTGGCTAGGAGGAATGTGTTAGAGCAGCTGAGTTTCACTATAGGCTTGGTTGTGGGGTGGCAGGGCTTTGGTAGATGTCCAGCCAAAGCCCTGGAGCAGAGCTTCATGTGAGAGCTCTGCTGATATGACTGGGGCTGCTGTATACCTCAGGGCCATGCTCTGAAATGTAGGAAAGCATCTTCAAGTGACCTGAACTGCTGTGACTCATTTGCCTAAACTGCAAAAGGGCATCACCCTTTTCTACAGCCCTCAATGACCTTGTATGCAAGAAGTCAGGAAGTGGGATCTGGTTGCTGCACTGTGCCATGTTCTTCCAGTTGTTGATGCTTCTCTGGCAGTAAAGACTTACATGAGAATAGGTTCTTGTCCATGCTGAAGTGGTGTGTAATGTTATTTCAGTGCTCAGAAGTCACCCCTTCAGGAGCTGTAGGTAATGGTCCAGCTGATAGGGACCTTTTCCTGTCAAGCCTCCTTCCCCTCTCCAGCTGGTTCTTGGTAAAGACAAGACTCTCTTTGCTTTTGCCCAAAATAGTAACAATGCTTTAAACTACTTTTGCTTGGTATTTTAGAATGGGCTGTTCCCTGCATGTGCTCTACTCTCCCTTCCTCCAATTGTTCTTGTTAGCTGTGCTCTTCTATGGGCTGGCCATGGCACTTGGAAATTAATACGCTGTCATGCTGTGAACTGAATTCACACCTTATAGGGCTGTGTTTACTGGGCCTGCTGGATCAGTGCCCACTTCCTTCCTCTGCTCCTCCTCACTCCAGGACTGTAAGGGACCAGCATGGAGCCAAAGACCCTGCAAATATCATTACCCTGTAGTAATGCCCAGAGGACTTTCAAGGGCTGTGTAATGCACAGCGTCTGTGGGTGGGGTATGTGCTAAGGAGAAAGAGCCTGTCAGAGAAAGCTGTGTTGCTCTTACATGGGAGTGAAAAAATTATAACAGCTTTCAGGCATATAAAGCCTGCCTTCCAGGTCAGGGACTAGGGGAGGCCTTATGCCTGCTTCCCCATTAGAGGCAACTGTGGCCCTAGGATTTGTGTCTGAAGAGGGAGAGCTCCTTCCTGGACCCCCTGTGATCTTTCCCAAGTGGCCAAATGCAGATGTATCAGCAGCACTGCTGGGAAGTTCCTGGACTCAGCTGCTGTATTTTGAGACTGTACTCCCCATATCAGCTGTGTGCTTGAAAGGGGGGGGGGGGGGTGGGGGTGCTCTGGTGGGTGTGATTACACTAGCCTTGGCAGAGGACAAATTGGAACCTTAGAATGTTCCAGCTACCGTAAAGCTCAGGAGACAGAGCTGGTGCTAGGTACAGTGTGGTACTGTGCTGAGGGGAAGGTGAAAACAGTTAATAATCTACCCTCAGCTTATCGTTGTGAGCTGGTGGGAGGCATAGGCTTGGTGGAGCTGCTTTATACAGGCCAAGGTGCTTATCAGCTGTGCAGGGTCCCCAGTAGCCCCTGGCAATGCTGGTGCAGCTGAAGGACAGGCTTGGTGGGTGTGGTGCAGCCCCACAACCTCAGACACTCTGGCTCCACAATGCAGAGCAGCATGGCTGAGCTGGCTGTTGGTCAGGTAAGGGCTCAAATATGTTTTCTGCAACTTGCTCCAGCACAATTCAACCTGGGAAAAAGGCATTGTTTCAAGTGCAGGGCAGTCAAGCTCTAACAAATCTCAGCTGAGCCCTGGTGTCTTCTCCCCTGCATGAAACCTCAGCAAGGCACCAGGGCTTCCTGTCAGCAGGAGGGGAAGACAGATGAGTTACTGGAAGAATAAGTGACTGAAGGCTGAGCACAGGGCTGGTGGTGCTTTGCATGGCTCTTACATGACATCCAAGCTGGCTGGGGGAGTGTAAACCTTTTGTTTTGCATCAGGCGGGTGCTTACAGCTCTTGCTGTATCTTCCCCCTCTTTTTTTTTTTCCCCCCCAATAGCAATTCAGTCTGCAACAGTAGCTATTCTACTCCAGCACCGTAAGCAGGCAGTGATGGCTGAGGGCTGCCTGCAGAGCCACAGTAAGGTACTTCGGGTTGTGAGACAGGACACAACAGAAACTGAGGCCACAGGTATGCTGTGCTTTCAGTTGAGCCTGTGGTGGAGCTGCTATGTCTGTAGTCAGCATCTAGATGGGTAAGGTGACATATTGATTGTAGCTGGAACAGAAACAGCCATTGCACTTGCACAGCATCAGGGTGCCTGTAAACTGGCCCTAAAGAACCAAGGATCCACCCCTTGCCCAAATCCCCAGCCTCAGAGAGAAAAACTTGGGTCTGGGAGCCATAGCTTTTTCTTCCATTGGACTTCACTAAGAAAAAGTCAAGTTAAGCAGTTTATTAACATTTAAAATACTGTACAGTGTGTAAACCAAATATCCCCCTCCCCACAACAACCCAGTGCTCTCAGCGGATACTCTGGTGAATAATACTGCTTTTGGCACTGTTTGCCTTCTCTTTCTCCTTCTTCTTTATGGGGTCCATCTCAAAACAGCGCCAGAGCCGCAGTGTTTCATCAGCAGCTGCTGAGGCCACCGTTGTACCATCAGGGCTCATGGTCAGGTTCAAGATTCTGGCAGTATGACCTGAGGAGGAGGAATGTGCAGTCAGGGCTGAGCTGATCAACACATGCCCATTTATTTCTGAGCCCTGCCAGCTTGCATAGCTGTCCCCCCACTGGCTGAGGCAGCATGATTTCAGACCCCAAGCATACACTTGGAGCAATGGCATTTCTTCCACAGCCCATGCACATGCCATACTCCTAGCAGCCTGCCCCTGGATCTCATCCTGTATCATTGATGCTGTGGACTCAAACCAAGGGGTGCAGCTGCCTTTAACCTCTAACAGCTCCTCCTTGCCCAGGCCGTCTACCTACCTTGCAGCTCTGCAACCTTTGTCATTGTTGGATACTTCCATATAACCAGCTGATTCTGTGCAAAGCCATGGCCTGAAATGAACTCCTTGTAGTTTGTTGACCACAGGATAGAACAGACCTGAGAAGAGGCAGTAACACAGATAAGAGAAGCTGCTCGTGCTGATGCTCACATCTCCCAGAGGTGTGCACAGTTCCCTCCTTTCTCATGCCTCTAGGCCTGAGGAGCCAGCAGCTCTGTGTAGGTGTGCTGCCAGAAGGTGTTTGGCTCCAAGCTGATGTTCGTGTCTCACCTGGGAATGGGCATCAACACTACTGAGGCAAGTGCCAGAACACACGTTCCAGATGCGGATATGTCTGTCACTAGTGCCACCTCCAGTGGCTAGAACGTTCATCTGCCATGGGCACCATGCCACAGCCTGAGAGAGAAGAGTTCATTTTAAGACATGCAAGAGGCAACCTGCACCCAAGTCAGTACTGCATGTCTGCCTTGCAAACAGGTATCTGCCTGTGGCAGCCCTGTGCTCACCTTGACAGCACCCTGGTGCTGAGTGAAGGTCTGTACAGGAGCATAGTCACCACCGCCACCTTGGGTGCATGGCCAGACGTTCACCAGATTGTCATTGCCACCGCTGGCCAGGTAGCGGCCATCTAGAGACCATTTGAGTCCACACACCTCCTGTGTGTGGCCAGCAAGGGTGGCCACATGATGCTCAGCCACTCGGACATCATGGTGATGGATGTGGCCAGTTCGTGCCCCACTGAAGAGAGAAAAGAAGGCTTGCAGGGTGAGGCTGACACATTTTCACCCAAATCCATTTTTGTTGTTGTAAGACTGCTGTACCAGCCACTAGATTTCAACCAGTGTAACCAGCAACACTGGTCTGTTGGTGTGAGTGAAACACCCACACAAGCGCTTTACAATTTCAGCACAAAATGCAACACAGAAGAGAGGCCTTCTCCTCATAGTCCCAACAGATAAAGCTGAGTAAGAATCACAAGCCAGGACAGAAACTTCTCTGGGCCATTCCCAACCCACACCAGGCATAGATTAGATTGAGGGATAGGAATTTGCAACAACTGGACACTGCCCTTGACCCACTCTACTTTACCTGGAGAGGATGTAGCTATTCCAGCTGAGGGTTCCCACACGGGCACAATGGCTGGTCATGTTTCGGAGACGTTTCTGCTGCTGAATGTCCCATAGCTAGAGAGGCAAAGCAAAAAGTTCTCCAGAGGAAACACAGTCCTGTTGCTATGCCTGTGAACCTCACTGCACAGGCTCTGGCATTCAGCCTTCTCAGTAAGGGAACAGAGAAAATGTGTATCTCATGACTATTGCACAGAAGGTAACACCACTTAGCAGAAAATCCCCAAACCAAACCCAACCTAGCACTCTGCACTTGGCTGGGGCAGTTCCACCCCACGCAAGTCAGGTGCATGGCATCCTTCCTCTGCCAGCCAGGTTTTTGTCCCCAGGCACCAAAGTTCTGTCAATCCCTAGAAAACACCTCTAATTTTACTCCTGCATTCACCTGGACCTCAGCACTACTTGTGCCAACAGCAAGGTAGTTTCCTTCTTTAATCCATGACACGGAGGAAATGTAAACATCTGGATGCTCCATCTGCAGCAGCTGGATAATCTCCCCAGAAGCATGATTCCACAGATAAACAGAGTTGTCCAGAGCCACTGCCAGGTAATTCTGGGAGCTCCAGTCTATGAGATTCAGATCTACAATTTGAAAGAGCAATGCAGGTCACACACCATGCTTACCTAGAGAGCCCTGCCCTTCACCCATGCTGATGCAGCAAGCGTGGGTGCACATGTGCACGCACACACGTACAAATAAGGGGCAGCCTTGTGGGTGTCACTATGCCCAGCTGGTAGGGTCAGGTACCCTGCTCTAAGTCATCTACACAGTGCCCAAGACCACTGTTCCTGTAAGGCTACACAGGGACACTTCAGAAGTGATCTGTGCTTGCCTGGGTGCATAACAATACAAACAGCCCAGTTACACTGTCCCAGGAACAGCACTCCAGTGCAGAACACTCTGGCTGCCCAGCACTCAACCACACAGCCTACTTACAGTAGTCGTTGCGGATCTCTGGTGCATCCAGGATCCGGTCTGGCATTGAGGGAATGTATCTGCTATTCTTCCTGCTAGATCCAGGCGTCATTTTCTGACTGTAGAGCACTTTCAGGTTGTTCTGATAGCCTGTGTGCAGAGGAACAGGTTTGTTAACCTGAGTTTGTTTCCTCCCAGTTGAGTGCTGCTCATCCCACTAGGAATCCCTTGGAGTGAAAATAAAGTCCTAAGAGATACACTTATCACAAGAGTGCAGTATACTAACAACACTGGCAGTATGAATTGCTAAACCAGGGTGAGCTACAACTTCTTCATTCATGGAAACAAATTTAACAAACACTTGGATTTTTGTATTCCATTATCTTTAGTGACAGTTAAGCTAGAAAGTGCACAGCAGAGTTTCATGTTCTTACAGACCTCATGAAGCAACCTGCAGTACAGGGGAGCAACCGGCAGTCATTGAACCTTTCCTAAATAAATTCACTGTAACTGTTATGCCCTCCCTCAACCTCAGGAACCCAAAGAGAGAAGACTGGTGTAGTTCTCAGAAACCAGTTGATTTCTCTTGAGACAACACACAGAGCCTCTGTGTCACTGTTCCCCTGACCAGAACTCCCCTGCTGATTCAGTTCACACAGACCCTGTATCATACCTTCTGGAGCATTCTGTGGTTTTCCACTGAGGCGGAGGATCTTTGCCTCTTCTACATCAAAACCATTCAGATTCACTGCCCAGGCTTTCTGTTGCTCCTACAGAAACACATCACTCTCAGTGCAAGGCATTTGAAACAACTTCCACACTGCAGTTAAAGCAGACACCTAAGCCCCCTTCTCTTAGAATGAGGAGGTGTTCAACTGTGCTGCAAGGGTCAGCCACAGACAAGCAGGTCAAGGCAGTTTTTCATAAGATTTTCACACATTGTCCTGCTCACATTTTCATACAATGGCAAATTCAGTGTCATTGCCAGTGGGAAAAGCCACAGCCACAAGTGACCAAATGCTTCATAAACAGATTTCAGAACACAGTGTAAAACATTCCAGAAGTGTTCCCTGTGTAGGCATTGTCCTAGAATAGCTACCACCAGCAGTTTCACATTGCATAGGCTCACAGCTTTGTGGTTTTGTTGCCTGCTGTATTTTAAAGCCTCATTAGTCAAAAGCTAAATTTTGCTACCAGAAGCAGCATGGGCTAGAGTGCATGGCCGTCTCTACAGCTTCAATCTTATCCTAGGCTCCTGAAGCCCAGAGTTGCAAGAAGCGAATCCCGTGTGTCCACTTGACAGACCCTATAGTTTACTTCTCTGTAAAGGGGCAGGAAGGATTAGGTGTTTAGTAGAGGTTGGTGAAGTGATTGTAACTTAGCAACATGCTTACTTTCTTGGTAGGGGATTCCTCAGCAGGGTCATTCTCTTTGGTTAGGAGGAAATTTGCCATCTCCATCTGCATAGTGCTGCGGTTGGGAATGTAGCGATCCCCCCCAGCCTTTGTGGGGGAGCTTTGAATTTTGGATCCAGATTTACCTGCGTTCGCATATGAAAATATTGTCTTACAGGTATTTAACAGTCTGTATTAGAGCTTTCAGGAGAGCAGACCCGCAAACCCAGCACTCTTCCACATCACACCCACCAGGCAAGTTCTAGACAAGCAGGATTCCGAGATCTCATGCCACCCAGTCCCAACTATTTTATATTTTCCCCCCTGCCACCAAGGTCCGGTTAGGGACTGTCAGGAGACAAGTCCTTAGGTCTCGTGCAATAATCCCAGTGTCCACAGATGAGGGGAGGATACAAAAACACTGTTACGGGATGTGAGGTGTCAGCTGACAGTCCCGCCCACGCTTGTCCCAACATGCAGCTGTGCCAGCAAGGCTCAGCTGGGGGATCAGCAGTTCACCAGCTCCAGTGCTCAGAGCTCTGCCCCTCATGCTGGGAAGGAGGTGGGCAATTGCCAGGAGCACAGCCCACCTCCTCCTGCCTGCCCAGCAAGCCGATGGGGCAGCGAGGCAGGGAGGCCAGAGCCTCATGGCTACAGACAAGCAGCCTGAGCTACGCTTGCACTCAACCTCAGCCGCTGGTGGCCGGCGCTCACCGGGTGTCTTGGACGGCGTCTTGCTGGAGCTGTAGGAGCGATTAGCTGGCTTCATGGGTGACACGCCGACCGGGCTGGGCCCGGGGCCACTCTCCTTGGCCTTGCGCTGCCATCGCGCAGGCGGCGCGTTCGGGATCGGCGTGTCCAGCTTCAACAGCCCGTGCAGGTCCGCCTCGAACAGGAACTGCGCCATGGTCCTGCGGGCGGCCGCCGTCAGCCGTGCCCACCGGGCGGGCCGCAGCCTGCTCCGACAGGCCCCGCCGGCCTCCCCACCACCGGCCCTTCCAAACCCTCCGGCCGTTCCTCGGGGTCCTCCCCACCACCGGACACCCCCCGCTCTCCCAACCGCTCCTCGGGGCACGGTCCATCTGCCGAAACGCCCTCACTCTGCTCATCGGGAGTCCTTTCTATCAGCCGACACCCCTTCCAGCCGCTCTTCGGGGCTCCGTCCGCTAAGCGACATTCTCCCTTCCCTTCGTCCGCTTCACCACAGCCTCCCCGCTCTTGACTGCGCCTCAAAGCTGCCTCCCCGAACCACCCCGGCCCCGTGGCTCTCTCACCTCCGCCGCGCCGCCGCCGCTCGCCCGCCCCGCCTGCGCCGCAGCATTTTAAACGGCGCGCGGACGGGGCCCCGGTTGGCCGCTTCAAACCCAACGGTCGCGCGCTGCCAGGCGACGGCCGCGCACCGCGACGCGATTGGCTGAGCCGCGGGGCGGGGCGGGGCGCTCCCCGCGTGCAGCTAGGGGGCGGGACCGGGGGCGGTGAGTTCCTGATGGGGCGGGGCTATTCGGGCCGGGGGCGGAGCGATCTGGGGCGGGGCGAGCAGAGGCGGGTCCGGGGCGGCGAAGGAGGGCCCAGGCGGGTGCTTGAGTGGGGATGCGAGTTTATGGCAGGGCGGGGGCGGTCGTGGTTCCCCGCGGCTCCCAGCTGCTCATGAGCAGGTAGGACTGGTTGGCGATGTCGGTGCTGGACAGGCGGCCCCCAGCGTGCTCCGGCGGCGGGCCCGCCTCTCGCCGTGGGCCGGGCAGCACCTCCAGCAGGCAGGGCAGGACGGCCTCCTCCGGCGGCTGCTTGTCGAAGGCGCTGGCCTGGGGGACACGGGGTGGAGGCGGTGGGGGCCGCCCTTGGAGCTGCTCCCGGGGGGAGCTGAGCCGCCCTGCCCCAGCCGCTCACCTGGCCGTGCTTGCCGCTCTCCTGGAGGAAGTTGCCCAGAGCACGGTGCAGGTCAGGAACAGGCGGCCAGAGTTTCTGCTTCACGTTGCTGAGTACGGGGGAAGGGGCATCGAAGGTACCCTCAGCCTTGGGGGGTGATACCCCGTGCAAGGCTTGGTGCTGGACCCCCCAACCTGCCCCGGCACAGCCCTTTACCTGTAGAGGGAGGGGAAGGTGCACCGCAGCCCCAGGAGCACTGCTGAGAAGAGCAGCGGCACCACCGTAACACTGGGGATGAGCCAGCCTGCATCGGAGGAGGAACGCTGGAACTGTAGCCCTTATCAGACCCACCACCTCTGAACCCTTCGCAGCTCTGTCACCCTCTGTCCGCTGCTCCCACCCCATTTCCAGCACTCTCCGTCTCCTGCGGTCAGCCGTGCAGCTCCTCTGGCCGCAACATCCAGCCCTGCCCTGTCCCTTACCCACATCAGCCACGGCATCAACCACCACAGGCTTGGACCAGGCGCTCCAGCTGCCCTGGTACCGCGGCCCGCTGGGCTGGGCCCGCACCTGGGCGTGGTAGCGGGTGCCTGGCCGCAGGTCCAGGACTTCTTTCCTGGCTGCTCGTGGAACCTGCAGGACCTGCGGGGCAGAGTCGCGCTGGAGGCATGGCTGCTGTGGGGTGGCCAAGGCACCAAGGGGCGAATCCCGGTTTGCCTGACCTTGTGCCTGCCGTGTTAGCAGCGGAGGTGGGCAGGTCCGCTCAGGGTGTCCTGCCCAGGCCTTACCTTCCAGTCATGGCTGTTCTCCATGGCATAGCGGACCTGGTAGTGCAGCTGCTCTGCCAGCAGCTCCAGGGGCGGCAGCCACTGCAGGCTCAGCCGGCCCTGCGACACTGTCGCCTGCACAAGCTGCGGGGCATCTGTGAGCACTGTTGGTGTTAGGGACAGGCATGTGTTGCTCTTGTGAAACAGGACATGGGGCACTGTGTCCCCTGTGAGCAAGGCCGGGGCTGTAGTGGCACTGGGACTCACCAGCCTGGTGCAGCCAAAAGGGCTCCTTGAAGTAGCTGAGTGTGGGCAGCTTGTGGGTTCGGGTGACATTCACCAGGACAGAGATCGCACTGCCAGCCTGGGGCTGGAAGGTGCAGGCATGGGTGCCCTGTGCCCCCCTGCTCACCTCCTTGCACTGTTGCCACGCATTTTCCCTGTGGGAGGAGTGGGGAGCCAGTCAGTCCCACCAAAACATACCCACCGCCAGCATTCCTCCTGCACTTGCCCAGGAAAGCTACTGCCGCTTGTAGTTGGAGGTGCAATGTGGCCAGGAGGTGTGAGATTGGTGGTGGTAGGGCAGGACAGAGCAGGGCATGGGCAAGGGCCCAGTGTGGGATCTGGGGACACAGCAGGACCAGTGGTCCCTGGGATGTGCCTGTCTGAGCGCCATATGCCTGGCATGGCCCTTACCTTGTGCCAGCCCCGCTCGGAGGTGGCCGGTAGAAGAGCTGGTGGGAGCTGTGGGGCTCTGCAGGGTCCCAGCTCCACTCGCAGCGCACGTGCCGCAGGTCAGGGGTACTGCAGCACAGCCCGATGTCTCCTGGGCAGGCGAGAACCAGGGCAGGGAGGGAGCTGCTTCCCCTTGGCCCCCCAAAACTTGGGTGCTGCAGCTCGCCTACAACAGGACCCCCACCCCCTGCAGCCCCAGGCCTGGATGCCTCCCTGCTGCTCCTGCCAGCAGCCCTGCAGAGTGGATGGCTGCTCACCGGAGGAGTGGGGTGTCTCTGCAGCCACTGCCTGTGACCAGGGCCCCCAGACGCCGTCCATGGAGGTACCGTCGGGCTTGCTGCGCACCTGGATGTGGTACCTCACCCCTGGCTGCAGGTCCCGGAGCACCACCCAGGTGTTGGCCTGGACCAGCCTCTGTAGGAGAGGGGCCAAGCTGACGAGCAACTGCAGGCCCCAAAGCCCCTTGCTCATCCCTGAGCCCTCTATGTACCTGCCCCAGTGCTGGGGAGGGTGTCCTGGCTCTAGGTGTGTGGGTGCTGGCAGTTGACTGGATGGAGGGGTTCCCAGGGTGCTGCCCACTGGGATTCAATGTGGTGCTGCAGGGCATCCCTGGGGAGCTGGCAGGGCAGCACTGCACCTCGTAGAGGAAGAAGTTCAGGAAGTCAGTGAGAGGTGGCTGCCACGATATGCAGAGCTGCCCAGCAGCCCCAGCCCAGCGGGCCGTGATGTTCGCTGGGGGAGCAATGAGACCTGCAAGGAACATGCCAGGGTGTTTGCCCTCCTGCAGCAGCCCTGGCCTGAGCAATGCCTGCTCCTGCTGGGGGACACATGGAAGTCGCCCCAAGGCTGCCTCTGTGCCCAGCAGGCTCAGGGTGTTGCCAGACCCCGTGGTGGGCAGAAGGTCAGGGGGCCCAGATCTGGGGACTGTCCTGTTGTCACAGGGTATTGCCCAGTCAGAGGGACTCACCCACTGCATCCACACTGAGCTCCCTCCAATACTTTGTCTGGTTTGTGGTGGCATCCAGGACGCGGACGTGGAGCTGGGTGAAGAGCCGCACATCCTGGCTGGGGAAGACGCAGACATGTCGCTTCCCGCCAGCACCATGGTGCCACGTGGAGACCGTGCACACTCTGGGCACATCTCTGAGGAATGGAGAGCAGGGTCTTGCAGCACCTCACACCTGCCTCAGGCCAAGCTTGAGGAGAGGGAATGTGGGACACAGCACCGAGACTTCAGTGTCACCAGCTCCTTTCCTGTGCCACTATCCACTGCAGGGCACCCTCCCCACGGGACTGAGGGACAGCCAAGGCCCCAGCCCTGCTGTAGGGTGTGCAGTGGCTGCTGTGTAGCTTCTGTGGGCTCTCCATCTCTCCTTGTAGCTTGGAGCCCTTGGCATGGCCCAGATTGCTGTGACACCCTGACCCTGCTGCTCTCTGTGCAGCAAGGAGGAGGCTGGGCTGTGTCCCCACCATCTCCTACCTGCTGTACCAGTAGTAGAAGTGGCACATCCCAGTTGTTGTCTCCTCCTCATCCCAGAAGCAAGTGAGGTCCTCGAAGGAGCGGGAGAAACAGAGGATGTCCTCGGTCACGCCTGCTAGCAGTGCAGCGTCTGGGAGGAGTGTGGGCATGAAGGAGCCCCTGGGCACAAACCTGTCCCCATCTCACCTGTTTCCACCTGCCCCATGCCTGCTGGCATGCAGAGCAGCCTGAGCATGGCTGTAGCACCGGCGCCCTCCACCAGCTTGGCACACTGGGGAGGGACACGGCACCCATACTGGCTGCTGGCTTGCACCGGAGTCCTGGCTGGTGCAGGGCTCCCCCGAGCCCCACCACGCCCCCCTCCTCAGTACACGAGGTCCTTGAGGACAAACAAACATCCCGAAATAGCCCTGCGGTCAGGGGGAGCTCAGGGCCCAGCGATCAGGGGGAAGCACCCCTGCCCTGCTCATGCCGGAAGGTGCGCGGAAGTGAGATAAGGAGGAGCAGCACCCCAGGGAAAGGGAAAGGGCCTGGGGGCTGTGTGGGGGCATCTGAGCAGGGGGAGATGCCCAAACCCCTGCCCAGGGACTGCCCTGGGTGCATGTCTGTCCCCCTCAGTAAGCTGTGCTCCCTGTTGTTGTGTGGACAAACAGGAGCATCACACTCTGCAGGATCTCCATCCTCTGCTGACAGGGATGTCTGCCCCTGTTGTCGTGGAAGAGGGGACAGCCCCAAGATGCAGATGTGTGATGCACAAGGGTGGTCTTGCTGCCCCCAGCACTGCTTCAGCAGTGCATTCTCCTTCACTCCCTCTGCCCTAGGACCTGCTCCAGCCCTCTTCCTCCTCCTCTTCCTACTGACATTTGCTGCCTTCCCCAGGGGCTGCCCCCAGCTTTGGGACCCCACGCTGTCAATGTTTGCTGCATTTGCAGAGTGTTTCCATTCTTTGCTACACACCCCCTGTACTGCCAAATGAGCCCACCCTGGGCAAAGAATAAGTCACAGTTCCCAAATGTTCTCACCACCTTCTTGGTGTCCTTCTGCTCACTCCGTCCCTTCTCTTGGCCTGACCCCTCCCAGCCCTGTTCCTCATTTCCTAGTCCTGTGTTGCCTTCTTCCCCGTGCCTATTGGCCCATCTCTGCCACAGCCCTCCCCACCTGTTCTTCTCTTTTGCTCCCCGTTACCCCACCCCAGGCCTCATGCTGGCTCCATGACCTCACCCAGCTCCAAGCACCAGGAGATGAAGTGGCCAGATCCCAGCACTCGGTGGCACAGGGACCCATGGCATCAGTGGGAGGCCACCCTGGTCCTGTGGGCTATCAGAGCATCTTTGCTGAGCACAGCCCAATTCTTAGGAAGGGCAGCTGCCCAGCTCTGCAGCCCACACCAGCCATGCTTGGGTAGTGCTGCCAAGCCAGTGGAGGGCTCAAGGCATGATGATTTTGCAGAGGCTGTGGGCAGAGAGGATGAGTCCAACCCTGACCCTCGTCCCACTGCTCCTATGGGGGTGACTCAAAATGTGCTCCCGAGTCTGTCCTGGCCAGAGACCTGGGGTGGGGCTGGAGAGACAAGCAGGAGATCAACAGGGTTTTATTCAGTTAATGCTTTTTATGGTGTTACAGAAAGTTCTAAAGGGGCTAAAGGGGTGCTGAAAGAATGCATGGAGAAGCCTGAAATGAAGCAAAGTTGGGGAGTGACTCTGGCAGGTGCAGTGAGCCAGACTGGGGCCAGCTATCAGCTAAGATGAGGATGTCCAGCAGGACAGTAAGATCATGGCAAGGCTGGTGCAGGAGCACTGGGGTTAGCCTGGAAGTGCCACTGCATTGCCCGTGGTGCAAAGCTAGCCCATCAGATGTTGATTCTTGCTCAAACCCTCATCCTGTCATAACTCTCAGAACTTCTGATGAATGAGGAGCCCCTCTGCTACCTGAGCAGGACTGGGAGCACCAGGCTGCCATCCTCAGGGGCAACTCATGGGGAGCCAAGCTCTGCTTGCAGAGAGCATGGATGTTCCTTTACTCCAAGCATCTCAGGGAGTCCCACAGGTGAGAAGGGCACTCCATTGCTCTCCCTGAACACCCCCTGCACACCCTTCTGGAATGCCCCCTTCCCAATCCTGTAGATTTTGGCTGCTGTGGGGTGCTCACTGCCCACACCTGGCATTCTAGCTCCTCTCTGGTCCATCCTTTGGGGGAGAAAATAGCCCCAAGAACCTACCTTGGGACGTCACTGGCTCAGGGGCTGACGGTGGGCTGCGGAGGCAGAGCAGGATGGCAGGGAGCAGCGAGAGTTGCCAGCCCTGGCACAGGCAGGCTGCCATCCTGCAACCTGTGTGCCAGAGCCACACGTGCTGCACTCGCCCTTCCCAGTGTCCTGGGAGCTGCTGCGGCTCCTCCAGGCGATACCTTTATCTGGGAAGTGGTGGCTGTGCAGCTCAGGAAGCCTGACGGGGGCTCCCCCTGCCCCATCACCAGCACTTCCCTGTGCCTGAAACCACAATGCCACAGCCCCTCTGCCGCCGGCCGCAGTGCCAAGAGAGACTGCTCCTATCAGATAGGCGGCATGTCCTGCCCTTGTGGCTACTGGCATGCTGGGAGGATAGGAAGAAAAACAACCCTCGAGAAACTAGGGAGGCCCCTGTGTGGGGCAGGGCAGGCTGTTGGGCTGCTGCCACACAGGAGCACGGGATATGGCACAGCTGATCTGCCTCCATCGTGTCCTGTGCAGGTGTGCTCTGCCAGGGGCACCGTCCCCGTGGCTGTGCTGGGAGCAGAGCTGCAGGCACAGGGGACAGAACCCACACAGGTGCTGGTGGTGCAGGAAAAGGCCCACCACAGTGAGGTCCCACAGTCATGCTTAACCTCATGCCTGTCCACTGTTTCTGGTGGCTGGAGGATCTCCCACCCTGCCAGGGCACAGCACTGTTGCACAGCCTGGGGGCACCAGGGCACAAGGAGCCACTTGCACATGTGTCCCCTGTGCACCAAGGCCAGGTTTGCTTCTTCAAGCCCAACAGCTGAGGACAGCACCAGAAGTACTGAGGGGAGAAGGATCAGCCAGCTCCAACTTGCTGCAGACAAATATTGTCAAAAAAAGCAGAAAGACCTAGATGTGAGCAGGACTGGTGACGCTGCCAAAGACACTGTTCCCAGTTGGGAGCAGAGGGGGTGCAGAGGCAGTGGCACATGTTGGTGTCACAAAAAGTGGCACTGTTTGTGAGGGCCAGTCCCCATCACTGATTCACTGGGGACCTCAGGGATAGGGCAGAGAGGCTGCTCACTAACAGCTGCAGTTGCACCAAAGAGCACTGGAGACCAGAATGGAAAATCAGAATGGTATTGACAGGGTTCAGAGACCTTCTGGGGATAAAAGACTCTTGCCCAGGACAATGCAAATGCCCCTGTCTCCAGCAGGGATACCAGGATCTACAGGAGCCACTCTTGTTTCTCATGGGACTGCAGAAGACAGATGGACAGAGAGCTGGATGGCATGTCCTGGGCTGAGCAAGCTGAAGCCAGCAGAGATGGAGGCCAACCACTCTCAGGGTAACAAACAGCAGCAGTGAAGGTGAGGGACAAAAGCCTGGGACAGGAGCTCCTCCAGGAGGGTCAGTGCAGAGCCCAGGCAACCCTTGAGGGATGTGAGGATCACCCTGGCAGTACACATTCGAGCAGGCTGGTCAAACACAGCCAGCACTTTGCCAGATGGGTGAAATTACCTGATGGCTTGGCACAGTGTTGGGAGGTGCCAGCTGGCCAGGGTGGGAAGGGTGTGGAGTTGCACAGCTCCACAGGACCCAGCTGGAGGAGCAGGGCCATCCCTTTAAAAAGCAACCAGCTGAGGGGAAGCTGCAGGAACAATTTTCAAGCATGCAAGAGGCAGCTGTGCATAGGAAGGACATAGTCTGTTTTCCATATCCCTTTGGGGACATGACCAAGACTTGAATTGTGTGTGTGAAAATATCCCAGTTGGATCCTAAGAAAACCCATTTCCATGGCATGATGAGACCCGAGACCTGTCTGGGAATGTGGGGACATTCCTGGGGATTATCAGAAGACCCCAATGGGAACAGGATTCTGAGGAGTGCCCACCACAGCAGAAGATCACTGGGGCTCCATATCTTGTTCCCTACTGCTGTCAGTAGAGCAGAGCTGGGTCCCCACCAACACTCCTCTGGACCCGGCTGTTGCATGAACTTTATTGTCCATAAGGCAGAGCTGACACCTTTGAAGGGCCACTGCAGAGCTGGAGGCTGTGCACAGCCAACACTGTCCCTTTGCACCTGCCGGGGTGGCCCCATCCCATGCCAGCAGCACTGCTCACAATCCCTGGCACCCCTTCAGGCCCAGAGCACGCTGAGAGCTGCAGGGCGGGCAGCTGCTGTGTTGCTGCTTCCTCCTCTCACCCCAAAGTTTGAGCATTCGTGTCCGTGGGCTTAGGCAGTGTGCTGGCTCCTGAGGGAGGCCCCCTCCCTGCTCTGCTGCCAGCACCCTGCTGCTGCATGTCCTTGGGGGCCATCCCAGCGTGTCCCCAGCAGTGTGGGGCTGTTAGTGGCTGGTGCCATGTCAGGGAGGGATGGCACAGTCCTGCTGCAGGAAAGGCACTCTTGGGAAGGGTCACTGCCATTTGGCTGGAGCAAGACAAGCAGCCCCTTGTCCCCACAGCACTGTTCCAGCAGGCTGGGGCCAGCGCTGCCCCTCTGAGCAGCCTCACGCCTCCTCAGCAGTGGCATCGATCCCCGCGTAGGTGAAGTTCTCGAACAGAGCCATGTTCACGTAGGCCTGTAGGGGAACCCCAGTTAGGAGCCAGTTGTGAGCACGTCCTCATCCACCTCCCAGCTCCACTAGCATGCTCGCAGGCACTGTGCCCTGTTGTCTCTCCGCGCCCAAAAAGCGATGGTGGGGTTAACCCTCACACGTGATTCTGTTGCTGGCTGTCCGGTCCTTGGGCCCAAGGGATGCTCCAGCCTGTGGAAAAGCTGCCCCGTGGGCATCCCTCCCACTGAGCCGCTACCACTCACCTTCCTGGCCTCCAGCATGCGGATGAGCTGCATGGAGATCTGCGCGAAGGGAGGGCGCTCGTAGGGGCGGTCGCGCCAGCACTGCCGCATCAGCTCGTACCTGGGGGCGGAGAGTCGTGGGCGGCTCAGTGCACACGGTGGGAGAGGGGGCAGAAAAGCGCTTTGTGGGAGATGGGGGAAGCAGGCGGGAAACTAAAGCCCAGGAAAGCTGTTTGGGTGTGGGACCCCTCAGCCACAATGCAGAGGCAACCAGGCAGAAGCTGCTGAACCCTGGTGCGAGCCCTGTAGGACACTGGGGTTACGTGGGTGCCACCATCAGCCGAGAATCTGACCACTTACACCTCATCGTCGCAGTTGCGCGGCTTCTCCATGCGGTATCCTTGGGGAAGCTTCTCATAGAGCTCGGCACACGTCATTCCGCAGTACGGTGTCCCCCCTACAGCCAGAGACACGCAGGGGCTGAGGAGGTGACAGTCCCTAGGGTGGTCCCCCCGGGGCTCCAGGATAACCAGACCTATGGGGACCTGAGTAAAGGCAGGGGACAGAGAAGAGCCTTACCCAAGCTGACAATCTCCCAGAGCAGGACACCGAATGACCACCTGAAAGGGGAGGAGCCGAGGCTGTGACAGAGTGCCCAGCTGTGCGCCGCTGATGGGCACAGGGCAAAGCCCAGGGTGGAACAGACAGCCAGGTCTTGGGCTGAGCCAGCAGCTCCTCCAGCCCTTGCAGCACCCAGAGCAATAGCCTTGGCCTCTGACTGTGCCAGAGAGGGGTGGAGGCAGCCATGCCCCAGCCTGGTGCCTCCACCTGCAGCACTTACACATCGCTCTTGGTGGTGTACACGCTGTAGTTGAGGGACTCGATGGCCATCCAGCGAACTGGCAAACGGCCCTGGGGAAGGAGAGAGCCATCATCAGGGTTGGGGGGGTGCCCTCTGGGTGGAAGACAGCTGTGATCCAGCCAGTCCTGCCATGGTGGATTGGTTGCACTGATGGTGGGCATCCTGCCCAGCACAATGGAGACATCTCCACCACCATGGAGATGTTTCACTCCTGGCTCACCATTGTCTTCTTCACATAGACCTCCTCCCCTCTGGAGAGACCAAAGTCAGCAATTTTGGAGGCCAGGTTTTCTCCCACCAGAATGTTTCTTGCTGCCAGGTCCCTGTGAATGAACTGAAAGGGAAGAGCAGTTAGTAGGAGCTACACGCTCCCTCCTGCCGGCCCCAGGGACCTCATGCCTCCATGGAGAACCCCCAGGCCTCAGGGAAAGGGTGATCTGAGGGGATGTACCTGCTTCTCACTCAGGTATTGCATCCCCTTGGCCACGTCTGAAGCAAACTGGAGGAGCTGCTGGGATGTGAGGGTGGAGGCAGTGCCGTGCTCCTTGGCAAAGGCTGGGTCTGTCTCCAAGACTCGGCTTTTGCGGAGGAAGTCGAGGAGGTTTCCATATGGAGCATACTCAATGGCGATGTACAGGTAGCCTGGGGGACAGGAGGAGGCTGGGTTACTGGGGGTCTCCCCAGCAAAAAGGAACAGACAGCTGAGCAGAGGTTGTAGGGCCAGGGTAGAATGGGACAGCCCTCACCCTTGTTCTCACAGGCCCCCAGCAAGTTGATGATGTTGGGGTGATGGCCCAGTTTGCACAGCACCTCCAGCTCCCCGGCAAAGTCCCGATGGTCATTCTCTGAAGCAAACTCTGGAAGCAAAGAAGGGATTGACACCTCAGGCCTACAACATGGCCTTTCCTGTGCTTCTCTGCAAATCACTTCTGATGCTCCCCAGCACAAGCATGGTTCAGGACACGGCTTCAGCACTTAGCCCACCCTGCCTACCTCCCTCAGCACTCACCTTTCAGCATCTTGATGGCTGCATTCATTTTCAGGCCGTCCTTTTTGATCATGGCCCTGATTACCTGCCCAAAGTTGCCCTCCCCAATCATGTCCTCAAACTTGATGTCTTCCCACTCCAGGATGGGGTAGCTGAGGGGCTCAGGCTGCGGCTTGGGCCGGCGTGTCAGGGTCAGGGTTCCCGAGTTGAACTGCAGGATGGTCTCTTCCCCCTGGCAGATGGAAGTGGGTGAGGTTAGAGGCACCAGGCACCTCTCTGCCCATGTGGCAGTCCCAGCAGGACAGGAGTCATGGGCAAGGGTGGGCTCCGCACCCTCTCCGTGTGGAAGTGAGATCTGGCTGCATCCGGACTGGAGGCTATGGAACGTGACCTGGATCGGGCTGGGACGTGGGGAGCAGGGGACACGGTCCTGGTGGGGCAGATGGCACTCACCGAGCCAGACTGGTACGTAAATGTGCGGCGCCGGTGGAAAAAATTCTTCTTGATGAGGAAAAGTGCCAGAAGAGCAAAGAGGATGGTGAAGCAAGTGACGGACACAGAGCCAACAATGGCCAAGAGCAGCTGCTGGTCTGTTCCTGCCTGCTCAGTGCTCTGGCTGCCCAGGCTGGGCGGCACGCTCAGCACTCCTGCCAAAAGGAGGGACGGAGGGTTGTGGTCCATGGTCGAGCCCTGCCTGGCCTGCACAAGTGGCCAACCACCATGACAGCAGCCCTGTCCCAGCACCCAGGCCCCCAATGAAGATACCATAGCCACATCTTGAGCTCCTAGTGCCACAGTGGCAGAGAGGGAAAAGTGTCACAGCCCAGTTCCCAACACTGAACCGCTGGTTTCTGGATCTCCAACCAGCTTTGGGTCAAGCCATGATCTCCTCCCATGATCTCTGCTCCTTTAGCCCCTTGATTCACATCCCCCTCTGCCCAAGACAGACCCATTCTGTAGGTGCCATGCTGTTATCATGCCACCCCTGCCCCTGTAGGACTAGGAGGAACAGGTTTTCTTAAGACACCAAGAGTTTTGGTCTTGGGCTGCTGCTTCAGAGCCACACTCAGAGGTTACCACAAGCACCCCAATCATTCTTTGCTGATCCAGAATCTGAGCCCAAGCTGCAGCAGAGCTGTGAGCCCCCTGCCTGCTGGGACACCCCTCTCACCGTCCCCAAGGGTCTTGGCTTTCACGGGCTGGCTCCATTCCCCTGGAACATGGGAGTTGGCACGGACACGAAACTGGTAGCTGGTGCTGGCGTTGAGGCCCCCAACGATCTTGGTGGTCTCGGCGCCGCTGTCGGTGTCAATCCACTGGGGTTCACTGGTGCCCCCCACCTGCTGCAGCTCCACGATGTACTTGGTGATGCCCCCGTTGGGGTACTCAGGCACCTGCCAGGAGAGCCTGACGGCGGTGTCTGACACGGGCTCTGCTGAGAGCAACTGTGGGGAGGAGGGCCCTGGGACCAAGAGAGGAGAGTGTCAGTTCCAGAACCAGGCTCCTTGTGCTTCCCGGCTCACTGCTGCTGTTAACATTGGACCCTGTGGATGGAAATGGCAACCAGAGCCAGGTGAACTTTGAGGGACCTTCAGGGACCCGTGGCCCCTGTTTGGAGGAGGTGGAGGTGCTCTCCATATACCACAGTGAAGCAGGACTATGCTTCCAAATGTTCCAGCCACAAAGACCATCTGAGATCTAGATGCCTGTATATTGACTAGTTCTTGTGACATTTTATTTCTTCAGGTCTCCCTCATATACTGTGCTCCCACCACCGCCTCTGAGCCCTCTCCTGCCTGCCCACATCCCTAATCCCAAATTCCCAAATCACACAAAGCTCTCACAAGAGAGCAGAGTAAACCTCTCATCTCTCATGCCTGATGCCTACCAGTCCTCTCAATGTGTACCATACGATGCCAAGCCTCCCCAAAGGCCTTGTGCATGCCTTTCTACTTGGTTACCACAAAGCTTGGTCAGGATGGTGCTCCATCTCCCCATGGTCTTCCACCTACTTCACAGGCTGCATGTGTGTGCGCCCACAGGTGGGACTGCAGGGCTTCCTGGGCCCTAGTGACCACCCAGCAAAATTACCTTGCAGCAGGGTTAAAGCAAACCAAAGAGAAATATTTCTCTTGTGCAGAGTATAATTATATCAAGAAACTTGTTGCTACAGGGTATTGTAAAAGCTGCAAATATAGAGAGGCCCATTAGGGTTTGGGCAAGGGTGCAGAGAACAGATCTGTTTATGAGCATCACTCATGATGGCCTGAATGTCATGTTCAGCTTAGGATGTTTCTCAGCTCCTTGGTGCTGGCGGCTGCAGGGTCTAGTGAGAAAAGGAGGGCCCATTTTCCCCAAACAGCTGTTCATGTCCTATCAGAGATGGGATAAGGAGCAGCCAGACCTGGGGATGGTTGCTGTTACAATTATAACTGATTTATCATTGTAATTCCCTGTCACAGTTCCCCGCATTCTGCTGGACCCACCTTTGCTGTTGATCATGACCTTATAGGGGTCAGAGGGCGGCCCCAGGCTGGTGCAGTGGTACACCAGCACCTCCAGCCTGTACTCCTTGTTAAACTCCAAGTCCCCGATGCGGGCAGAGAGCACAGAGATGGACGTGATGTTTTTCTCAGAGATCAACTGCCTTGCAGAGTCAAAGAGGTGGACAATGAACCCATGTGCTGGCTCATGGTTGTTTGGCAACTTCCAATTTACATGAAGCATGTTTTTCTCTTCTATGGACCAGCCTTCGATAACAGGCTTGACCGTGGGCTCTGCAAACAAAAAGGCAGCAAAACCTCACAGCTGTGAGGCTTCACAGGTTCTGTGCTGTGCAGGGTCAGGGTCAGGGTCAGGGAGATGGAGGCTCACCAAGGCAGTCGGTCACCATGATGGCTTCAGGACCTTTGCTGCCCTCCCCACCAGCCCCTGGCCGGCTCAGCTGCACCTTGACAATGTAGGCAGTCACTGGCCGGAGGTTCATGAGTGTGATGTTCTCGCTATTGTCCACTGTTGGCCAAGAGGACATGTCAAAACCATGCCCATCATCCACAGTCTGCCATCCTCTTCAGCATCACCATGAGGGGCCTGCTATGGAGACATCTTCCCACTCCAGATCTCACCCTCCCACACAGGTTCTGTGTCCCCCAGCCCTGCAGACGCATACCCACAATGGATGACCATGCTGAATTGTCATCCTTGGGCTTGTAGAAGAGCTTGATGGAGGTGATGGGTCCGTCACCAGAGAAGTTGTCCACAGGTGACACCACGAGCTGGCGACTCTGCTTGGCCAACAGCCGGGGGGCACTCAAGGGCACTGGTGGCACTTGGGGGGAAGAAGGGAATGCAGGGAATAACACTGGTGGGACTGGGAGCCACAAGGAGCAGAGCATGCCACCCCTTGGCTCCTTTCAGCTTTGTCAGCAAAGTCTTTTATAATCACCCAAACCTGTCTGCTGGCACTGCAGCCCACGATGGGAGGCACCCAGTCTGGCACAGGGGTGGTATTCCCACACCATGCTGGCAGCCTCCCCCAGCAACCCTGGCTCATGCCACTACCCTTTCCTCACCTCGGATATTGACCTTGACTTTCCGGCTGTCCTGGCCCCCGGTGGTGGAGACCCGGCACTCCCAGAGCCCCGTGTCTGCCTTGGTCAGGTGCCGCACCTCAAACTCGCAGGTGATCTGCTTCGGCTCGATGATGGTTTTGATGACCTGTGGCACAGAGGGTGCTGTCAGCCCCTCCACTCAGTCCCATCAGTCTGACGCTGCCCAGAAGCCCCAGGTACTCTTGAGGGAGCTGTCAACATGGAGATGGTGGTGGGGCAAGGGCATGGGGCAGTACCTTGAGCACAGTGCCGTCAGCCTTGCGCAGCTCCACGCTGTCCCTGGTGGGCAGTGGGTTGCCAATGGCCACACAGCTGATGATGGGCTCTGAGCCCAGGTTGAACTCCAGCTCTGAAGCCAATTGGATGATCTGGGGGAACCGGTCTGGTACACAGAAATCAACATTAGAGCTGGCCCTGCTCCCCCCCAGGCACAAGAAAGCCTGGCACCTTTTCTTGGACCCAGATATGGCCAGACTGTGGTGCCAAGGGATGGTTTGGTCCAGCCCTGATCCAAAGTCCACACGCTGGGCTCAGCAACCCTCTCAGCACAGATAATGCTGGGATGCCAGACCAGATGTTGCTCTTGCAATTTCCTGGTTTCCACAGACTTGGAGGCTATTTCTGCAGGCAAGGGGTCCTGCTGAACTAACCAGCAAGACCAATAGCCAATGGCCCTCCCAGTCACTGGTGAGGAAGGAGCCAGCACCCACTTGAGGGTAGGGGATGGAAACCCACCACTGTGCCAATCTCACCTGACTTCTCACAGTGCTGCCCATGCCAGCCTGCGGGGCAGACACAGCCACTGAAGCGGTTACAGCTGCCTCCATTTTGGCAGGTGCACTCCAGGGCACAGTCAGGGCCGTAGAATCCTGAGGGACAGGCTGTGGGAAGAGGAGAGCTCACTGGCCATGGCACAGGACCACAGGAACAGCAAACAGCTGATGCAGGCAGCAGTACTGCTCAGCCTATGCTGACCCTCAGATGTGAAGAGGTTTGCAGAGGTGCTGCTGGAGAGCAGCCAGGCCCTGGAGGAAGCCCAGGGTGGGTGGGAGAGCTGATGGACACTCATGTCCCCGTACCTTGGTCGCAGCGGGAGCCACTCCAGCCTGAGGCGCAGGAGCAGCCGTAGGGGTCGAGCAGGCAGAAGCTCAGCCCCCGGCAGCCCTGGGCTCTCTGGCATGTCTCCTGGCAGTTGCGGCCAAACTGGCCTTCCTGGCAGGCTGGAAAAAGAAGCATGGTCTGCCCTTACCCACCATTCATCCATGCTCTTAGAGCCTGAGCATGGCACAGAACTGGCTCGGGTGCCCCAAGCCCTGTATCACCATCTCAGGGAGACATAAGACCTATGTGGGTGGTCCAGTCCTGGCCCAGAAACAGAGGGGCACTGAGAGTAGGGAGGGACTGGGGATGAACACAGCATTTCCAGACACAGTGCTCAGGTCTAGGGGTGTAAGAGAGCCCCCACAGATTCCCTGGGCACAGCACCCAGTGCTGGGCAGCTGGAACCCACCTCTCTCACAGCGGGTGCCCATGAACCCTGGAGGGCAGATGCATTCACCAACGTGGTCATGGCAGATGCCACCGTTCAGACAGTCAGGACAGTCCTTCTCACAGGATGGTCCCCATTTCTTTGCAGGGCAGGCTACAGAGAGAGCAGAGGGGGCCAGAGTGTTACCTGCCGCAGGGCAGGATATGGCTGTCCCCATCGCCCAGGCAGCCAGGGCAGCTCACCTCTCACAATGAGGCGGTAGAAGGCACTCCACAGAGGGCTGTCCCCCATGAATGTGGCACTGTAGACACCATTTTCATTGACACTGACACTGGGGAGAGTCAGGACAACGTGGTCATCCTGCACCTCACCCCTGTCTGTGGTCTGGTAGTAGGTGCCTGCAAGGGGACAGAGGGTTATCTGTGATCTCCTGTGCTCCCTGGGCCAGCGCCAGGCACCGGCTGGGAACAGCTCCAGCCCTGTGCCTGCTTCTGGAACTACTTGCCATTTCTTTTCCACATAACATCTGTCTCCTTCCTCTTGAGGATCCTGGCAGAGAAGGTGGCCGCCTCGGCAACATTCACGGACTGTGTGGCCTTCACAGGGAAGAGGTGGGCTGCAGAGGAGGAGGAGGCACAGGTTGCACAGTAGTCACCTAAGGGCACTCGCACCCGAGGGCAATGCTGACACCTTCAGATCAGCCACACCAAGACACACTCTGGCACAGGCCCCACCCACCACGTTTCTGCTGGAATGTCATGACATATCTCCCTGTCTGCTCCATGTTGGACCCAGGACTCCCCAAGCCTTTGCAGGGACAGGGCTCCCTTCCTGGCCCTTTCAGGCAGACACCAAGGAATGGGATTTGGCACCCTGCCCTTTGACTAGCCCACCATCTGCACAGCATGCTGGTGGCAGCAGTCTGGGCAGATGACATCTGGAAGAAGTGTGCATGGTGCACCCTGCCTGCTGGTGAGGTGTGGAGTGCTGCTGACAGGGAAAGCAGGGCAGGTGAGGGGAATTAAGGGTGCAGGAGGCTGCACTCCAGCCCCTAGGACCAGCATGGTCACAGCTGTTTTCCTGATTCCCCAGGTGCTGGGACTTGCAGCAGCAATGAGCTCCCAGAGTGTTAATGTGAGTCAGCCAGACCCCAGCCTGAGCACAAACAGGGCTATAAATACCTTAAGGCCTGGGAAACCAAGCCCTGGGTGTGCCAGGACAGACACAAAGGAGGACACAGGCGGCTGCTGGCTTTTGGAGCCTGGCAGTTCTCCAGCTCGCACACACTAAAAGGAGCCACGCCAGGTTGGAGCTAAAACACATCCAGCCCTGTGTCCTGCCCCTCTGAGGCCAAGGACCAGGAGGAAGCAGCAGACGCCCAGGGAAGGGCACCGCAGGTCACACTTGGCAGTAATTTCCCAGAATCGCCTCCCCACCTATCCCTCTACTTGGGATCTTTCTTCCATGGACTTTGAAGCCCGTAGTGGTGGGCTCACAGATATGGCCCTCACTCTGTTTTACTCCATCTCACTCCCTGGTACAAAAGGCAACAATTCTCTGCAGACCCCCAAACACAGAGCTTTGCATTTGCACACACCGATTTGCCTATCACCCCAACACTGCAGCCCTCCCAGACTGCATCTCTCCCCTATCTCTCTGTCACTCCATAGTGCATTCACCATCTCCCCAGGCAGCTTGGGGACAGCAGCCAGCATGGCTGCCTGTTCAGCTCTTTGCACCCATAGCTGGTGACACAGGTCCATGTAAAGACCTTGTGCCATGCCAGTGGGAACTCCCTCGTGTGATGAGGACTGCTCCTATTCCTACTCTCCCTTCTTTTAGTCAGCTATTCACCCATGCAAAGATCTCTCTTGCCACCCCCTGGGTGCAAAGTTTCTCTTAAAGAACCTTTGAAAGAGAGTTTTCCCCAGGAATCTGAGCAGACAGTATCAATTTGGTCTTCCACAGCATCCTCACTTCTGCCGCCCCAGAGACCTTACCACTGCAAACTCAGCTGCCTCTTTCTTAGGGGCCACAAAACCACATAATCTGCTCTTTATTACAGTTTCTGCTAATTTGCAGAACTTTAGTTTTCAGACCTGTAATTCCCTGCCCAGATGTTTTAGGAAGGTCTGCTTTCCCAAGGGCAACAACACAGCCTTGCTCACTGCACTCAACCTAGTGATGTTGTGCTGCTCATTTATCGTGTCTGCTATTTATCACCTGTCTCCTGCTATCAACACTGGCATTTTAGACAGATCCCCCAGCAAATTTTCCCAATTTTTTGTTGTGCACACAGATACAAAAAATTTTAAAATGTTGGTTTCCTTAGTTGTTTTTCTGGGTGTCTTTCTGCTCTGGATAACGTAAAAGAGTTTATTGAAAGATTTAAACACTTCTGAAATTGCTTCTCAGTACCTCTTTGGTTTGCTTTATTTTGTTTTTTTAGCAATGCTTCCAAAATTTACCAAACTTCCTAAGTTCTTCTCTATGCATGACCTTTAGGGAGCTGCCAGCTTTCCTCTAAGAGCATTCCTCACCCACTGTTTTATCGCCCTGGCCTGCTTTGTTGTGCTCTCAGGCTAAACAGGAGAGATGACACACACCAAGCCCCTTCAGTGGGTTCTGTATCCAGCCTTCCTGCAAATGTGTACATTTTTTGTTAAATTCCTTTTGTTAAATTTGTTAATTCCTTTAGTTTTTTAACTTCTCCTCTAGACAGAGCAATAGCAGCTTTTTTGGAACTTGTGAAAGAGAAACCTTTTGGCACTTGTAACTGCCACAGGGGCTTGAACTCAGGCACTGACCAGCTCCTCCAAAGCACTATTTTGGCCTGGCTAAGTGGACCCAGGAATGCGGGCTGACTGAAAGCACCCCACTATAGGAAACACTGTCCCAAGGATGGAGCCCCAGAGCCATCACCTCCATCCATGATTTATAAACAAGGACATCTGGAGGTGCAGAAATCTCTCTCTGCTCCTCATGCCTCACTGCTGCTTGTGCCTCTCACACTGTCTCCATTCGCCTCTGCTCTTCTCCTCAGTGCTGCCCACCTTGCTCAGACCATCCAGCTCTGTTTCCAATAGGACCACTGCCATTTTACAGCTTGAGCCTCTTTACAAGGACAAAAGCTGTGCCCTGCTCCCTGGGGGATGCTTGGGCCCCACCAGCAGCCTCTGTGCCCCATCTTGGAGACACTCGATCTCCTTGCTGAAGCTGTTCTTAACACAGGCAGGGAAACTTGTATCCTCTCCTCTTATTCTCAGCAAAAGGTCAACTGTTTTAGCTAGACTTCCTAAAAAAGAGCTAGAAAGCATCCTGAGGCAAACATCACAGAAAATTTCAGTCCTAGTAGTTTTGCGAAGTTTCAAGCACAGGGAGGGGAAGTCTGAGGGGCAGTGTGGGACAGTGTTGCCCCAGGTGGAATCACTGCTGCTGGTCAGCCCAGGGAGGCCCTTTCAATTCTTATGGCCCAAAATAGGAGTGGGAGATGAGCCCAGCACTGCTCTTGCCTACAGTGCAGTCTGGCAGTGCCTCTCAGCAAGCCCCACTGCTGGAGCAGCGACAGGCTGCCCTGGGATGATGTTTGTAGAGCACCTGGGGAGGTTGCCAAAGATCTGCCCCAGCACTACCTCCTCCCCTTGAGCCTGTGGTGGGGGCTTGGGCTGGCACAGCTCCCAAGGGCTGTCCCTGCTCTGGTTAATGATTTCCAGACCCCACAACATCCTCCAAGGGCATTCAACTTCCTCCTGGACCTTGCCCTTCTCCCAAGCACCATTACAAATTTAGATGGCTCTTCCATAGAGCTCGGCCATGGTCCTCCAGCAGAGCATCCCTTCCATTTCCCTTCCATCTCCACCTCACCAGTGCTGGACCCCAAACCTAGCTTATGGGTCACCACTGTCCCTCCACACCCTGGCTGGTGCTGGGATTGTGAAGCACAGGGCAGGCAGGTCCCCTGTGCACCTGACTGGCAGGCAGGGGCCTCCTGCTGCCCCCAAAAGCCACTCACCATTGTGGCTGTTGTGCACATAGACCACCTGGGCCTGCTCGGTCGGGGTGCGCCCCAGGCAGTAGAGGATCCCCACCAGGTCGGCCTTGGAGAAGCCCCTGGCCTGGACTTGGTTGCTGCGGTTGCGGTAGTTCTGGAAGACCATTTTGGGGTGCGTCATCACGATCTTGTTGTCCCGCTCGATCTGCAGGGAGCTCACATCGCGCTCCCCCACGACACAGGAGAGGAAGAAGTCAGAGTGGGACAGGCTCTGCACGTTGGCGATCAGGGTGATGTCCAGGATGGCCCCTGGGTTGAGGGAGCACAAGGGCGTGTCACAGCTGGGCACGAGCATGGCCACACCAGCCCTGCCTCAGGACAGATCCTGTCACCCAGATATCTCCCCCTTTTCAGGACACTTTTGCCACCCCCAACCGAAGGCACAGCTGGGGCAAAGTAAGGTGCATTACAGACACGTTGGGATTACACAGTGTGCATTTCTGCTCTCCTTTTGGAGACCCCAGCTGGATCAGCTCCCCTGCATGAGCAAGCACACATCAGAACAGGGGTCTTGGGATGCCTCTCCTCCCACATCAGAGAGAGGGAGGCAGGGGCCTCTAAGAGCTCCAAATGGCTGATCACAAAGGGATATTTCCTCCCTCCCAACCCTGCTCCGATGGCGCCACTGAGCTTCCACAGCTGCCTCATCCCACCAAGCTACCCTGAGGCAAGGGCTGCTCACTTGGGGCAGGTGAAAAGGGGCAATTTACCTGCCAGATGTGGGAAGAGAAGTAGAAGATAAACGTGGAGTCCCATATCCTTGGAGCTTGTTCCAAATCTGGCAGAGGTCAGAAAATCCCCAGCATTTCCGGGCTATGGGGGACAGAGCTGGAGGCTGTGGCTGCCTAGGAGCTCCACGTGAGCGGCAGCTCAGGACAGCTGCTCCCTGCCCGTGTCCCCCATCTCTTCTCCATGCTGTTGCTTGACTTCCAGGGCAGCTGGGACCACCTCCTGTGGTGCATAGCCTGGGTACGGACTGAGAGATTCCCCTGTTTCTGCTGGCTCAGTGGCCAGCCAGCTGCTCAGAATCAGAGTGTGCTGGCCAAGAGTCTGCTGGGCTCCCCTGCCTGGTGGCAGCTCTTCCAGGGAAAGGCACCCCCCCCCTCCAAGGCTAGAGCTGCGCGCTCAGGGCTCCCTGAGCCACGCTGAGCCCCTAGCCCGGGCAGGAGGCGTCCTGACCCTGCTTTTCGTCCAAGGTTCAGAGTGCCTCAAGCCCCAGTCCGCCCGGACGGCGGCATCCCCATCCCCTCGGTGCAGCCCCGTGGCTGATGGCTGTGGGAAGGGCTCTCTGGAGCAGGGAAAGGAAAGGGGCCAAGGGGCCGTGGCTGGCGGCGGCGGCGGAGCCAAATCCTGTTTCCCATGCGGCGTTTCCTGCTCTCCACCCATTGTTTGGAGACAGCCCTGACTCCAGGAGCTGTCGGGAGCAGCCCTGCACAGGCTGTCCCCTGGGGAGCGGCGTGCGGCGAGGCTGAGGCCGCGCACACCTCGGGACACTGCGGGCCTGCCGCCGCCACGAGCCGGGGTGCGAGGCAAGGCCCACCGGGCTTTGGGGCATGGCCCACCCAGACTTTGGGACATGGCCCACCCAGGCTTTGGGGCATGCCCCATCTGGGCTCTGGGGCATGGCCCACCCGGGATTTGGGGCATGGCCCACCTGGGCTTCGGGCTGTGCCCGGCCCTGACTCATCCTGCAGTGTGGAGACACTGCTCTGGTTGAAAGGGGCTGAGTGGGAGTGCAGGCAGGGTGCCAACAAGCTCCCAGCTCACAAAGGAAGGTGGCCACTGCCAGGAGAGAAAACCCTCTGTGATGTAGTAAACATGTCTGGGGGGATGTGGAAGCAGGAAAAAGCTCCTGGCTTTCCCTGAGCACTTTCCCATGCACGGTGCTGGCATGGGCAAAGTATGGCATGGCCTTGCTACAACCCAGCCACCAGTGGGCTCCAGGCTCTTTGCCTGGCAAACAAAAAGTGTTCCCCAGGAAATCACCATAAGCTTCACGCACCAAACTTCACACTGCTTCACAAATCTAACTGTTCCCATGTGAAAGCCAGGGCTGCCAGGGAGTGAGTCTCATGTTTTGATGTGTCCTGAGCCCATGCTGCATCCGGCCAAAAATCTAAAGCACACATGGAGAGGAAAGGGAAATCCATTCATCGCTTCCGACTATTTACAGAGTGCTCTGGGGCCGTGCGATGCCCATGGCATGCAGAGGGAGGGATGGCAGTGAGCAGGGGCACCCACAGTGCAGCTGCCTGGCCACCCTGGCAGGAGGGGTGGAGAGCATCTGAAAAAGGTGGTACAGCTGCCCTCATTTGCCTGGAAAATGAAGCTGGCTGTAGAGGCCAGTCAGACTCTGTGTGCTTACATGTGCAACTCATTCTGTGCTTCCCTGGCAGCTGTGGGGGGCTGCATCACACAGAGCCTGAGTTACAGTGCACTCTGTGAAATGTCCTCCTCCAGGAGGATCCATTTGAGGATGGGATTATTTACACAGAATTTTTGTGGAATGGGAGCCATATGGGGTCATCCTCTGCACCAGGCCATACCCAGGAGATCTCAGGGATCCATTGAGGAATCTGACCCAATGTGATTTGTCCGCTTGTGTTTTTTTCTTGGAGCACCTGGATAAGAGCTGTGCTGTCTGTGCAGATTCCTTCAGCTGGAGGTAGGGTAGGAAAACTTCCTGGGGAGTTTTGTGGAGATGCCCAGTCAGGACCTTACAGCTCCAGTTTATCTGTCTCCAGAGAAAGCACCAGAGAGATAGGCACAGCTAACTACAGCCAAAGGACCTCTCCACACTTGCTCTCCTGCAACATGGAAAGCTCCAGTTGCCCAATCCACAGGACACTACAAGCACCTGAATGTCTGCTGATTTCATGGACCTCAGCTTTTTTGCTGAATCACAACAGACTAAAAAAACCAAAAAAACAAAACAAAACAAAACAAAAAAAAACAAAAACCAAAACAAAGACTGACAAAAATACTACTTTTTGTTATCATTTGCACGTTCTAATGCACAGCACCACATTCCAGGAACCATAATGCACAGATACATTTCCTGATAGGAAATGCAATCGCCCTGCAGATCCACCAGTGGACAGGGCTGCCTCAGCAACATTTTCTAGCCCTGCTTCTCTGCATGCTTGTTTTGTTTTACCTGCTCAGTGGGTTCTGGAGAGACCCTACAGAGCTGGGCTAAGGACTGCTCCCACCAGGCATAGAAACATCCTGGAAGCAGGGTAGTTGAGCATTCCCAGCCCACCTGGGCAGCTGGGAAGCAGAAGCTGCCTGCTGCATTGTTATCCAGCACATGCCCATAGGATGAAGGACAGGCTGCTGGGAAGCCCCTTCCCTGAGGAAAGGGTGGGACATGGGCTGTGGAGGAGCCCTTTGGCAGCTGGGGGAAGAGGGGCCGTCCTGTCCACATTGCAGACAGCTCCAAAGTGCTCTTGCTGGCAATCAGCTTCCTGTTGTTTGAGCAGGCATGGGACCAGGGAATGGGGAGCAGGGAAGAGCGCTTGGAGCTCCCTCTTGCTGCAGAGGCAAGGCCGGGAGCAGGTGCAGCCAGCACTTTCCCTGCCTGGCCTGTGGCTCTGCCAGCCTTGCCCACTCACCCACCCCATCACCTGTAAGCACAGGAGCAGGTCTCATGTGCCAGCAAACACCAATGAGATGCTGCTTTGACATGATTTCTCAGACTTTCAGTGACCCCACGGCAGGACTGGCAGGGAGAACTACTGTTATGCGGCAGGTCTGACACTTAATGGAGGTGCTGAAGGTGGTGGGGCTCTCCCATCCTCTGGGACACTCACGGACAGGTGCTGCTCACTGAGCTGCTGCTGCTGGGCCCAGAGAGCTGCCAGTTTGCTGCGTGCTTTAAACACCTTTCTGCTGGAATCCCACTTTTTACCTTCTTGTAGGACACTTTCCTGCTGCCTCAGCCCCAGCTTCCCCGGCCAGGGCTGGCTGTGTGCCCCTATCCCAGGTGCGTGGACCAACACCTGTGCCAGGCTCAGGCTGCTCTCCTCCAGCGCGGTGTCTCAGGGCAGATGGCACAGAGGTGCGCCCTCCTCCCTCTGGCCAGCCCCTCCCCGTGTCCTGCTGCCCCTCGGGCAGCCCCACGGCACCCACAGCACAGCAGGCACTCCCGGGCAGCGATCACGGGCGGCCACACGGGTGGGAGGTGATGGGGCGCGGCTGTTAATGTGTAACTGGCCCCGCCACCTTTCACCAGCCCGGGAGGAGCGGGGCCGGGCGGGAGCCAGGCCGGGACCCGGGCGCTGCTGGCTGCGGCACCGGCTGTGGGGACTCGGTGGCGGCCTGAGCCGTGCGGCCGCGGCCACACCTCGCCCGGCACGGCCGGCTCTGCCGGTTCCCAGCTTTCCCCGAGACTTGTTTTTCTGGCCGGAAGTTTCCTGGAGCCAAATGGCTCCTACCTGCCTGCTCTGCTGGGTCTGCAGCCTGCTCTGCGTCTGGTCGGTGGTGATGGGACACCGCTGCAGCCTTGACCACCAGGTAGGGGGGCCATGAGGGCTGAGGCGTGGGCAGGGCTGGGGTGGGCAGGGCCCCTGCTCCCGGTCCTGCCAGCACAGCTGGGGTGCCCAGGGCAGCAGGGCCTGCAGGCAGCCCCTGCTCTGCATTGCTCAAGAGAAGATGAGCAATGAAACCCCATGGGAGTTAATTGGGAGATGTGCTGTGCTAGTGGCCGCCAGCCACAGGGGTGGTTTGCCCATGCCCAAAGCCTGGCTGTTCTGCTCCCAGCCTTGGGCTGAACATGTCATGTTGTCCAGCTGTTCACCAGAGCACAGCCTGGCAAAGCATTGTCTAATCCATTTCTGACTGTGAGGGTCTCTTGGCTGCAGGTGTAACACAGCTGCTGATAAGGGGTGTGCATGGCAGGCAGCCATGAGACACATCCCTGAGGAGATCCCAACCCCTTACTCCCTTCCCCTGTGCATTGTGATGCAGTGACTGGAGCCAGGGTGGTGGCAAGCATGAGGCCAGGATCCCTGAACACCTGGCAAAGAGCAGGAAACACAACTAACCCACTGGGACAAGCACTGCAGCCAGCAGCTTGGCTGATCAGGCAGCAGTTGAGAGAATGAAGGAAAGTGGCTGTCATGGGCCACTGACCTTTCCACTCAGCTCTAAGTTATTCCACCCAAAGGTTTGCACTGTTTTCCAAAGCCTCCCTGAGCCCAGCTGTGTTTGAGCTGAAAACAGGACCTGTGTGGCCCAATTATAACCCAGTCCTCAGCACCCCAGGTTTTTAAGGGCCTATCTGTTTCTCTACCAAGTAGGAGCAGCAGGGCCTGATAGGAGATTTAGGTGGACAGGAGGATGAAAGCAGAGGTGAAAGAAATGGAAAGCCCAGACACAGAAACCCAGGACTATGGACCACAGCAAACTTAAAGCACAGCATCTCTGCTTGTAAGGTCTAGACACAGCACTTAGCAGGAGCTTGTGTCTGCCCAACCAAACTTAAATTGCTGACCTGCTCTCTGGTAGCTTCAGTTTGGACATTTGACCCCTCCCATTAAAGTGCAGCCCATATACAGGACTGCTCCCCAAAACTACCTGAGTTGAGGCACTCTGTTTACTGGTAAAAAAAAAAAAAAAAAAAAATCCATCCATGTGGGTTTACTGATCCTTCCATCCTGTTCTGCTGATCTTTTGGGACAGTGAATGGTCCTTGGTCTGTTTTGCTTCCTGATACTGACATGGCCAGCCTGCAGTAAGCCACAGCTACTCACCATGTATCCTCAGGAATGTGGCATAGATTGGTGCATTGGTGCACTGTCCTGCACAGCCCCAGGGAGCTGCTCCTGGCACAGGTGGCTGGTATAGGAGCCTATAGCTCTGCAGCCTGGCCAGCTTCCTGCCTGCCCTTGCAACAGGCAAGGTTTGCCTGCTTCCCTGATCCAGCTGGGAGGATGCCCCAGTGTCACACAAGAGCTCCCCGGGGGCTGGAGGTGGGGATCCAGGGGCGGAAAAGGAAGGCCCTCTGCTAGCTGCCCCTGCTCTCAGTTCTGGGCTGTCCTGCTCATCTTTCTCCATTTATCCAGGCCCACTCCAATCTGGCAGCTCATGTGTTTTTCAAAGGTGTGTGTGTTTTTGCTTTTTAAAACTCTGCAAGGGTGATTAAGACATTTCAACCCTTGGGGAGTCTCTCTCATGACTCCCCATCATGGATAGCCTGTATCAGACAGTAGCTCTTTTCCCAGGGATGGGCCAACTGCAGTGGGAAGAGCCTTCAGCATGCTCCAAGTTCCCTTCCAAGAAACATCACCAGTTTGGACCTCTCCTTCAACTCCTTGGTCGTGCCCCATCACAGGACTCTCTTGAAGCATTTCCCTTCCCTGCACTCTCTCAACCTCTCCAGCAATGCCAAGCTCACACTGAGCCCAGCAATCTTCTCCAACCTCGGGGCGCTGCATCTGCTGGACCTGAGCAGCTGTGGCATCACCTACATCCACATGGACACTTTCAACGGCCTGGGAAACTTGCACACACTGCTCCTAAGAAACAACAGCTTGCAAGAGCTTGATGTCCCTTTCCTTTTGCCACTGAAGGCTCTTTTCCACCTGGACCTGCGGCACAACGCTCTGGTCTCTGTGGACACTTGGAGCCTGCAGCTGATGGAGTCAGTCCCGTGGGTCCGTCTGGAGGGGAACCCCTGGGTGTGCGACTGCAGTGCGCACCCTCTGCAGCAGTGGCTGCAGCGCAGGCGAGGTGAGCGGAGGGGATGGATGCCAGGGGATGTGTCGGGCAGGCGGGACCCCGAGTGCTGGAGTCTTGCTTGATCCATTTGCCCTGACCCCTGGGCAAGGTCTGAGATGGCTCTCTGTCCTACCCTGTTGAGGGACAGCCAACCAAAAGGTGATGTGTCTGTTCCTTGCTTGCAGTTACGCAGGATACCAAGGATTTCTAAGAATGTCAGCAGGATAATTTGGCCACTCTTCTGGGAAATGGGTTGCATGTACACTTGGGCCTCTAAATCCTTCTTTATGTGTTTTTGTGGAGTGACCACATTTTCATTATTGAGGGCTTGGCAGCTCCCGCTCTGGAGCCAGGTCAAGCTCCAGCCATCTGAGCTCAGCTCCAAGTAAGAGCAGTGGGGTATCTGTGGGTATCCATGAATTTGTCTGTATCCAATTTAAAGGAGCTGCTAATCAGAGTGACACATAGTTCCTTCATCAGGGGATTTTCCCTTTGGTTGTTCCCTACGATGGGGTCAGTGAGTTTATAAGGCAGAGCCAGGAGCATCTTGCAACGCATCCCATCAACCCAGGAGCAAGTGGGAATCGTCTTCTCTAAACTGGAGAGGGGATGGGCACAGAACCCCATCCCACCTTAGCCCATTTGTCTCCCAGCTGTGCAGGTGACCTGCGTGTGGCCTCCGGGGCTGAGGGGCCAGGAGATTGCAGCTCTGGATTCTCAGGACCTGGGCTGCCAGATTAAGCAGCGGTTTGCTCGTGAGCTCAACACAACACAGCAGATCACAGTGATTGAGAACAACAGTAAGTTGTGCAGTTTCAGGGGTGTCTATAAGGTCTAGCATTTCCTGTCCTCTATCACACTGGTTGGGGCTGCAGGTGGAGACCCCCTGCTCTGTGCCACAGTCCCAGAGGCTCAGGCTGCTGGGCTATGCTGGTGCAGTGGTTTGATGGGAGAGTGGCCAACACCTGGAGGTGTTTGCTTGCTTTGTGACAGGAAAGCTAACAGGTGCCATGAAGCCACCTGTTTGACTCATAGTCTGATGGGCAGCAGTACCAGCCAGCTGTCAGGCAGTTCTGTCCCCAGTGCTCACACCCCCTTGGTAGCTGGGCCTTGGTGAAGAGCATCTGTATTGCTCCTAGTGAAAGTGATCTAGTGCTGGCTTTACACTGCAGGCAGACACAGGGCTGGAGAATGGGGGCACTGGGTTTGCCACAGGCTGACCATGTGCCTTTCCTGTGTCACAGCCACTGCACTTCCTGCTGGGAAGGGAGGAAGGAGCTGGCCATACCTGGTGGGATTCATAGTGACAGCAATTGGCATCTCCATCCTGATTGCACTGGCTGCCAAGTGCAAGCTTGCCCACAAGAACTTCGCCAGCTACCGCCACCGGCCGCTGCCTGAAATCAGCTCCATCGGAGGCAGCCCCATGGAGGATACCAGCAGCTGGGACAGGGGCTCCATACCTGATGCTGCTGACCTGCAAGCTGAGGATGATGATGGCTTCATCGAGGACAACTACATCCAGCCCAGTGAGCAGCTGCCAAGTAAAGAGGAGCAGGAGTTGCATCGCTCTGTCTGAGCTTACAGGTTACAACTCAGCCACCACTGCTGTGGCCTCTTGCTGTCTCCCTAGCTCCACCCATTTCCCACCTGCCCTTGGCTTTGGGCCATACGTGTTTGGAGCAGGAGGAAAGGAGCAGAGAGGAGGGAGACAGGGATGGGCTAGGAATGGCGATGGAGGCTGAAGGTAGCTGATCCCAGTCTCCCAGCATGACACCAGTAGGCTGCATTGTCACAGGGACACCAAAACAGCTGCTTCTTTCCCAGCCTTACCTGGATGCTGAGGATGAAGGAGGTGGTGCCTATTGTGCCCAGGAAGTGTGCAGTGGGAAGAAGAGCCTGACCTGGTGTTGCCACAGGGTCTTGGCCACTGGCCCCACTGCCCCGTGGTGCCAGACCAGCTCTGCTCTGTCCCTCAATGCATTGTCACTCTGAGGTGTGATTAAACCATGATTTAGCCCTGCCTCTGCCTGCACTGGTTTGTTGGGACTCTCCCAGTGTAATGAGAGACCCCCAGCCCCGCAGCTGGGGTGCAGCTTTTTTTGCATGTGCTTTCAAGGACATAAATACATTCCTCTAACTGTGGCAGTGAGAGACCACATCTGTGGCACAATGAGTGCTCTTGTCCAAACAAATATTTCACCTCCTGTGGTGCAGGCAGCCCTGGTGCATCATCACAGGGTTTCTGTGCATGTCTCTCCTGCCACGGCCCTTCTTTCTTTTCTCTCTTTCCTCTCCAGAAGGATAAGCTAAAAGACACTTCTTCCCTGTCAGCTCTGCAGAGCTGAGCAAATTCATCAGTGCTGCCAGTTGCAGTGCGAGGAACGTGTGCTGGGGCGAGATGACCCTCTCCCCCAGCACCCATTACATAGTTCCACGTGTCTCTGTAACTGTGGAATTGTATGAATGTGATAATTTTTACATTCCTGTCATCTTTGTGGTACGATGAACAGCACATGAGACACAGGTAACTGCAAGTTATTTCTGCTGGAGTCACTTTTGCCTTCATGGGTTACGCTGGAGTTAAAAGCAGGGAGCAGCTGTGGCATTCACCTTTGGTAAGTGATTCATGAGGCTGGTACCAACTGGTTGGGAAGATTTCCCAGGGCACAGCCCAGTCATTACCATCCCTGATAGCTCAGGAGTCTCTTTGTCATGCTCCAGAGCATAAGGTATCGACACAGGACAGCATTTTTCAAAGCTCTGCCACACAGCTAATTCCCCCACTTCCTTCCAATCTCCATTTCACTGCTAACTGCATTTCTATTTCTCTCCTCATTAAAACATTTAGAATGTATAAAAAACATAAATAATACACCTCAAAGAATGTCAGCCAAAGGGGACAAATGGGTCAGGCACTGGATGGGGCATACAGGCCAGAGAGCAAATATGCTGCTTGAAGCCATGAGCAGGAGGAAAACCTGCTGGCTTCTTTCAGTGGTCAGCCTGCTTTTGCTCTTACATGCCACATTTCTAAAGTGAGCTTTATTTTTTCAGTTACTGTCTCATCGTTTGCCTTCTGGGATCATCAGCTACCCATGAAAATACACTATATACTGTAATTTTTGGAAATTTCTAATATCTGTTGGGTAAGAGATTTAAATCTGAGGGCTGGGAAAAAGCATTTCAGTTATCTTTTGGAGGTTTTTTTTTTTTTGGCTTTTCATCATGCTTTTCAATCACATGAATTCATGCTAGATGCAGTCTTTTCTTTTTAGTCTCAGTGATGTCTTAAAAGAAGTTAAAAATACAAGTGCCCAGGCTTATTTGTCCAGGATCTCACTCACCAGTCCTTCAACACTTAGTGGTTGGATGGCTTGTCTACTTTGACCCTGCTGATAAACCTATTTATTTTTTATCCAAGCAGACATGGCAGATTTTCTTGTGTTTTTGCATATGTGTGTTTGCATTTTTCTGCCCCCTCCCTCAGGCAGCTGCAGTGCAAGTGGGCAGGAACCTGACAACTCATGTTTGGGGGGAAATACATCTGGCATGCAGAGCTGGGAATACAAGGGGTCAGAGCATGAAAAGGAGGATCCTTCTCCAGGGGTCCACCCAGGAAGCTGCTGTGGGGCCTGGCTGAGGCTGGCGGGGAGCAGGAGCAGGTATGCAGGCAGACTGGTTCCAGGCTCGTGTCAGGCAGCAGCTGCTGCCTCGAGGCTCAGCCCTGCCACAGGGTGAAACAGCTTCTCTGTAAACAAACTAGCCAGCATTGATATATTCAGGAGGCTTTGTGTGCTCCATGTGAGCATCTTTCAGGGGCATGGCCAGGTCTCAGGTTCACAGAGCAGTGGTAAGGGGATCTGGATATGTCTGAGTTCTTAAGCAGAGAGATTAATACACATCTGGAGGGGGGGATTGTGTATCAGGAAAGAAGTACATGCATTTTTGGGGCTGTGGTGGCATTGCCACACTAGCTGGTGGTCCAAAACCACAGCCACATGAAGGACCCTGGGCTGTTGTGATTACTGCCCTGGGCTGAGGCCAGCCCTTAAAAGCCCTTACACCTCCTGCTGTGCAGAGAAACTTGCATTCAAGCATCAGCCTTCAACACAATCAACTTCTCTAACACTTTATTATGTATTTATCCACATACAACACAGGAACCAAGAAACAAACCAGCACCTGTGCTGCAGGGCAGAGTCAGTGATTGGGCAGCACAGGCTGTCCCTCTGGGCAGCTGGACACCCAACCACCATCTTTAGGCACAGCCTGTTCTCAGCATTATGTCCTTGCTGTCATGGCCCACAGTCAATCACCCTTTCCTGGCAGAATTCACAGGCACTTGGGGCACATTTTGAAGGGGCTGTGGAGGGGACAGGATTCACTTGGACATGCAGGCAGCATGGAGCTGCGAGCTGGGCAGAGTCATGCCTCTTCACAAAATGCCCAGATGTGCAAACCAGCTTGTGTGCAGGCAGCTGTGGCCTGTCAGCACGTGTGGGCTGGTGGAGCTGGCAGTCGCTGCTGGACCACTGGTGCTGGCAGAGGGGGTGCAGCCTGGCACATGCACTGGCACAGATGTGCAGAGCAGCAGCAATGGTGATGGTGCAAAACCATTCAGCTCTGGCCTGTCCCCTCCTGTGTAGGCACAGGGGTCCCTGGTGGACCTGGGGCCAAACAGCCCAGAGGGGAAGAACAACTCAGCTTTGAAGAGATTTAGCACAGCCTCACCACCATCTTCTGAGCTCTTGGGCAGATTAAGGGAGGAGATGCAGAGAGAAGAGGAAACAGCAGTTTAATAAATCTACAGATGATATGAAAGTGGCAGAGGAAAATGTAGACATAACAGAGATATAGAGAGAAAAGCCCAAACGATGTACACTGGGAAAAAGAATCCAAGGCTTCAGGCAAAGGAAAGTCAGGAGGAGCAGGGCAAGAGTAGGTGAATACAGAAGTGGTCTCATGAGATCTCACTGCATTGGGGATGGTTGGTCTGGAGCTGTGAAGGGGCGAAGCCCTCACCGACCAGCTGACTCTGACACTGTGTCCAGGTGTAACATGGACAGTGATTTGTGCCATTACCAACAGCATCAGCTACCATTGTCTTCCACATGAGTTTGCTACCAGGCACCAAAATCAATAGCTCAGTCTTGTTCCATTGCGGAGGAAACTTGGCAAATAATGAGCAAAACCAACAGCTGGGGCAGAGCAACTCAGGTGAAGGCAAGATGGGGACAAGAAGATGAAGAATCAGAGAACAGTCTGAGCTGGAAGGGGCCCAGAAGGATCATTGAGCGCTTAAGGGAATGACCCACATGGGATTCAAACCTGTGACCGTGGTGTTATTAGTTCAATGCTCTGACCAACTGGCTAAGAGGAAGAGAATGTCATGCAGGAGGTGGGGATCTAGGTCTGTGGAAAGGGCAGTGAAAGGGTTAGTGGGTCTATGAGGGAAATGAGGATTTTGACATGTAAATTAGACTTAAGTCACAGGAGAAGTTCCTGGGATGAATTGTTAGTCTGTCTCTGTGAGAGACACCTTGGTAATAAGACACCTTGTAGAGACAGATAAAACACCAAAAAAAGTTCCAGTTAAGGCCCAAGTGACAGTAGAATAACTTTTCTGCCCTGCAGTACCTGCAGCACTTGGGAAACAGTAACAGCATGGAAACAAGGAGAGACTGGGATGAGCTGCAGGGCTCCTGGCAGCAGAGGTGCCTCTGTCTGGAAAACTCCTGTGGGAGGGCACAGCACTCTCCCCTCACACAACTTTTGCAGAGGGCAACCCCAGACCCAGGATTTGGACATCTCATCACCATCTCCCAGCAACTGCACCTTGCTGTTTGTGGATCATGTAGCTGGAGCACCCTGGCATGAGAACAGAGCTCCAGCACTCAGTCCAGCACACATAACCCATCAGGGCTTTGACACCAACACCCCTTGATCAGCCCTTTGATAAACCACAGGTGATGGTGAGCTGCAGAAATGTAACAATGGAACAGATCCTGGCATTGCAAACAGCATTTCATGTGAGCTTCATGTGAGGCTGTGCTGTGGCTCTGGCACACAAATCCCACACTCACTCCCACAGACACCAGTGATTTCTTGGGAGCAGCTCCTGCAGCCATACCTCCCACCAGGCTCCCTCCTGCCTGCTGACATGCAAAGCATCTCCTGCCATTCACCAGCTGCTAGAGGCTCTACTTCACTCAGGAGCTGGAGGCTCTGCACAGAGCACAGGTTGGTTTTATACCACCCAGAATGACAGCCTCTCCTGCCAGGAGAGCACAGTTCCAGGATCTGCAGGAACCAAGCAAGTACTGGGGTCCCCAGGGGTACAGGACAGGCTCACCTTCACTCTGTAACATGGGTCACAGCCAGGCAGGCAGCAGCTGCCACAGGAGGTTTTGTGGAGATAAAATGCCAGCCAGGTCAGAGCCTGTCCAGGCACCCCGAGTCTGTGCTGTGCCACCAGCCTGGGGCAAAGCCAATGACAGTCATCTCCAACAGAAACAAGGCACACTGGAGCTCTCCTTCCTTGGGGAAAGCCATTGCTGACAGGTTGTATCCTCTAAGGCTCACGCAGAGGTGTCCTGGGTCAGATCAGGTTGGCCATGCTGGATGTGGGAGGAAGCCGCCTGTTCCCAGCGAGGCGGCCGGAGATGGTGAAGATGCGGATCTCGCCAGTCTCCAGGCTCCGAGGAGCTGCCCGGCGGCAGGAGGTGCACAGCAGGTATAGCAGCAGGCAGAGGAGGATGGCACTGCCAGCAGTCAGGAGGATGACCCCGCTGGTGAACATGCTGGCCAGCGGCCGCGCAGGGCTGAGCTGCATGGTGGTGGTGGAGAGGATGGTGAGCACCACCCCGCACACCAGCAGCACCAGGGCGCTCAGCAGCAGCACCAGGCAGTCCGAGAAACCTCCGCTCTTCAGGAGCTCGATCTGATCCCGGCTGCGGATGCAATTCATGTCCTGGATTGCAGAGCTCAGCAGCTGCTTCAGCAGCACGAGCAGGGCCAGGAGGCAGAGTGTGGTGCCCACAGCGAGCCGCCACTCTCCAGACCGGCTGCTAGTGCTGTACAGCAGGATGATGCCCCCAATCCCGCAAGCCAGGATCAGCACCACGGCCATCCCATAGCACAGGATGGACTTTTTGGGGTCCTGGAACCACCAGAGCTCCACATGCTCTTCCAAGATATTCCTCTGGATGTGGTCCGCATCCGCAGGGGTGCGGGGGCTGCTCAGCTCTGCCAGCTCTGGCATGGTGGGCAGCTGAGTGAGGAGGGCACACAGCTGGCACAGATGAATTTGCACCCTTACAGCAAATGGAGGGTCAATGCAGCAGCAGTGAAGGCAGCTGCATTTCTCCAGCAGTGATGTCTTGTTGTCATTCTTTGGATCCTGATGGAATTTCCTTTTGCAGTGGTGCCATCTGGAGAGCTATGGTCCATGTGCTAGGGTTGACCCCACCACCGAGGCAGGGCTCTGAAACATGATGGAGCGTTCCCAGAGCAGCACCATAGGGGGACAGCCAGGGCTGTCTCCTTCCTGTTTTGTGTCTTTCATCTGCAAAATTCAAGAAGAGAAGATATCATTAAACAGAGACCCTGCTCGCCCATAGCAAATAATCCTGTGCTGAACCCTGGGCCTGGGTTGGTCCAGGCTGGCCTGCAGACCTTACTGTGCTTCCCTCACAGAAGCCCTGTGTGCTGGAAAACAGATCAGCCGCATGTCTTCCCGGGAGACCTCCATGTGCTGTGAGGGAACCTTGGCGTGTGCCCTGCTCAGAGGCTGCTGGCACATTGCTGCCCAAAGGACTCTGCCTGCAGCTGGAGCTGGCAGCAGGGCAGGGACGGAGCAGAGGCAGGTCCCTCCTGGGATAAAGCCCCATTCACAGCTCTGGCTTCACATGCTCCCTCATCAGCATCAGCCTCTTGTCACCAACTGGCTCTGCTGCCCAGAAAGGGAGGTGGGGGTCAGGACTAGTGTTTAACCCTTCCACTCCAGTGGCTGTAAGAGTGAGAACTGCCACAGCTGCATGTTCTCAGCCCTGTCCCCATCCCTTCACTGCCAGCAATTTCCCTTCAGAGGTTCCCTACAGAAATATGATAGTTACATCTCCAATGATCTTAGCATTTTGCTGGAAAGAGCCCTTAGCTGTGGCCTGGCACCCTGAGATTTTGCAGTCCTTGCTGCTGGTCTGTGAATCACTTTGCCACTGGAGGGGAGCAGAGGAAGGGCAGTACTGGCTCTGAGGTGCTGTGCTTAGCTGGGCTCCCCTGAGCACAGCACCTTGTCTCAGCCCACCACGCATGGTTCCCAGGCTTATGTCCCCGCTATCCTGGCCCTCCTCAATACTTCTTTGGGTACAGCTTTAGACCAAGAGTGTAAACCACTTGCATTTCTCTAACATAATGTTCCTCCCTGGGATGTGAGTGCTCCAGTTGGTCCCACAGCACCACAGGGACCCTCTAGAACAGCTAGTACCCCAAACCATGGAGAAATGCTGGAGAGGACAGCGCAGGAGCATGTCAGAAGTGGCTAAGCCTGGGAGACACGGTGCAAACCCTGGAGACCCAAGAACAGCCTCCCTGGTCACCTCCTAGACAGGATAATGCACCCTTGACCACCACAGACACACACACATGAACTGCTCTGAGTCCTACAGGAGCCCGTGGCAGCAACAGGAGCTGACTCAGGTCCCTTGTGTCAGAGCTGTGTCACTTCCCCTGGGTGGGGGGACAGCCACTCTGCCAGCTAGAAATGGCTCTCAGGAGCCCATCAGCCCATGTCAAACACTCTCTGTTTGTACCCTGCTCTGCCCAGCGCTGGGGCTCAGGGCTCACTGCACACAGGCAGGGACAATTTATGACCTCCACACATGGCAGCTCTGCACACACCAGGAATCTTTCCTCCTGTTGCCCTCCCTGTCTCTGTTCTCCACAGACTGCATCCCCTCATGGCAAGGCCTTTGCTGCCAGCAGACCACTCAAACCCCCTCCATCGGGGCCCAGCCAACACGGGCGGGGGGACAGGGAGCACAATTGTGTGGGGAGTGCTGGAACCAGACACCGCCTGACAGTGTCAGGCCAAGCTCCTCCTGAGTCACTCCCCGGCTGTGATGGAGCATGAGGTCACTTTGGACGTGGCTCAGGGCCTGCTGCCAGCAGCAGCCCGTGCCTGTGAGCAGGAAGTGTGTGAGCACGGCAGATTGCAGGCCCGGCAGCCATCGGCCCTGGGAGGCAGTGGCCCTGGGAGCCCACACAGCTGCTCTGGGAGCCAGCAGCCCTGGGAGCCAGCTGCTCTGGGAGCCCACAGGGCTGCTTGGCATAGAGGGGCCCAGGGGAGACCTGCAGCTCCTGGCTGCAGTCACAACAACCAGAAAACATTGGTTAGAGAGAGAAAAGAGCTGTGCTTGAGTGTGTTGGTTTGTGCCTGCTGGGATGCACTTGGATTTTGCATGAGACAGCAGATACCTTGTGCTGATGTGTCCAGGACTCAAGTCCCCAGGAAGGTGAGGATGTCATGGGGCACTGTTAAAGTAGAGAGATGCAAGGAGACATTGAGTCTGGAGTTGCTTCTTCAGCCTATGCAAAACAGCTTGGTGCTAAACATTGCTCCCTCCTGCTTTTTCTTCTCCAAGCACAGAGGTGCCTTATCTTCTCCTTACCAGTGAATGGGTGAGCCTAGTAGATAGCAAGTTTGTAGATTAGATTGAGATTTTGGACTAAGAGAGCATAAAGCTTGGAGAAGTACAAAGTCTGTGTCCTTCTGCTGCTTGACCCAAGTTACGTGAGTCAAACAGTAAACAAAAATACCACAACAGCAACGACAATGAGGGGAAAACGTGATCAAAAATCAAGGTACAGAACTGTATTCTCACGTTACTTTTTAAAATTTAACCATTTAAGTTTTTTATTTGCTCAGAAGAAGGACAAGGGAGCAAAATAAAACCATAGGAGCATCTGGCCGAGGAACAAAATTAGGTATCACCTCTACAAGCATGTATTTCCCAGTGTTATATTAACCTCTATTAAACAAATGATTTGGAGAGTTTCCCAGTGCCACTTTAACCCCTATTTAACAAATTATTTGGAAAGGTAAAGGCTTCCACTGGCTTCATGTTTCCTTATGTCTGTTTGAAAATGTTCTGGGAATATAATCTTTTGCTCTAAAACCATCCACACTTGTTTCTCTAGACCATGAGGGTTTGTGCTGCTAATAACAGTATTTTTATTCCTAGAATCACAGAATAATTAAGGTGGGATGGGACCTTGTGAAGTCACCTGCTTAAAGCAGGGTTCACCTAACGTCAGACTGAGCAAGTCAGGGCCCCATTCATTTAGGTGCCAAGGATGGAGAATCTATAGCCCCTCAGGGATCATTCCAGAGTTAAATCACCCTCACCATTAGAACATTCCTCCTTAAATCTCACTATAGGTTCTCATTCCTCAGGCTGGGTGCATTGCCTCCCACCCTCTTCAGAAAACTCTCATTAAATGTTTAACCAAAGGAGCCCTATCCTGCTTGAATAGGGGATGGACCTAGATCTCACAGCAACTTTGCTGATCTGCTTTCTTGGCATTGTGCAGCACATCACTGCCCAGACAAGACAGAGAGAAAGGAAGGAAATATAGATGCCTGTTCTGCCATGAGGGAAGACAGCCATCCAAAACTGTTGCCCCTTATTTTGGTGTTCTTTGGGCTACTGGGTCTTGCTGGTCTGGGACAGACCATGACAAGCCAGTTGGCCTATCCAGGTTGGTGTATTTGGTAGTGTGGATCACAGGTCATTAAACTCTATGTTTAGTCACTATTGAAGCCAGCACCTTCTGTACTCCCATCTCTGAATGCAAGAAAAAAAAGGAGGAGAGGAGCAGCCCAGCCACAAAATGTACACAAATGTAAGTCCAAAGAGCACATTTCAGGAAAAAAGTGACATGCTGTCCTTCCCCAATGCTGGCTGGCAGCTGTGGAAGAAGAACAGGAAAGAACTGGGAATGCAGGAAAACAAAAATATTCATGTTTTTCCTTTTTCATTGTGTTGGTTGTTTTTTTCATTCCCTACCCTGACAACATTTAACTGGAAATTGAAGGTCATCATCAATGTGCTCCTGGCCACTCCTGGCTGCAGGTGTGGGAGATGCACACTGGCTGAATGCCTCGGAACGATACATGCATATACTGGCTGTGAGAAGGGAAGCTTAGTTTAAAATTTACTTACAAACTTTTTGTGCCTGACAGACTGATATCTGACCATGGACTGATATACAGGCCGTGGACTGTATATTAATTAACACTTCCATTTCAGAGCCACATACAATTCAGGTCTTGAAATATTCCTCACTTCCCTCCTCTCTTGAACCCAGGGTACCCCTTGAAAAAATGCTTACCCACAGGGTTCAGGAGGGGAAGTCTGGGGATGAGACAGGCTTCTGCAGTACTTCCTTGTACTTCCAGCCTTGGAAGGGTTTTATGCAGCTTTTATGTGGACTTCATGAGCATCATGGGGACTGGGAGAGTCCAACAAGATTTGCTATAAAATAACAATATGTAAAATGATTTACATGGGCAGTGTGGATCAGAGCCAACAGAGCTTCACAATCCCAAACAAATCCAAGCCATCTCAGCCCTCTGCTTTCCCAGTCCACCACAACTTATTTGCTTCTTCGCCTGGTCTGTCTGTAGCCTGTTTGAGATGGTCTTGCTCCCACTCTGTGTCTCACAGAGATCTTTAGTCGAGAATAGGCATAAACATTTCCCCATAATTTCATGAATTTTTTTCAATTTCCAATGCTTTAGGAAGCATTTCTTTACCAAGAGAGTCAGACCTGAATTGTTGTATGTGCCTTCCAACTGAAACAGTACATTCTATTCTGTCTATTGTATTCTAGTTTGTCTATTCTAGCCTGTTGTATTGTCTATTCTATTGTATTTCAATAGAAAAGGACCTAAAATGATCATCTAGTCCAACTGCCTGACCAATTCAGGGCTGACTAAATTCAAGCATGTTTTTTAGGGTGTTGCCCAGAAGCCTCTTCAATACTGACAGGCTTGAGGTATCAACTAATTCTCTAGGAAGTGTGTTCCAGTGTTTGACCATCTTTTCAGCAAAGAAATGCTTTCTAAACATATTTGATTCTGTTCTGACTCCCCATAGCCTCAAAGAGAATGAAGCTCACGTATCTTGTTTTAGGACTGAATTACTGCCAATGCACAAAGCAGAAGCTCTGAGTGTCATGGTGCTCAAGACCTTGTCTGTGCACCTGGGAGTATATGGGAAGGTTCCCTCTCTGAGAACTCAGGACTAGGGATAGAGTAACCTCCAAGGAATTGGAGTAATAGGGCTTTTATGTAGCATCTATCTATCTGTCCCAAAATTCTAGCAACAGATCCACACTCATTTGCCCGCTACACCAACCACAAATTGCCAGTGTTCCCCCTTTCCTGGGCTGCTCAAAATCCATACAAACCTGTTCAGTTTGAACTGCACCACTGGGGAGAGCCCCCCTCTCTCCCCTGACAGATTGGACAATGCTTTCCCAGAAGTGAGCATCTGTCCTACCAGTGCTCCTGCCATGAGACTCCATTTGTGAAGCCCCAGGGAAGCCCTGGGTGATGGTGGACTGTCCCTTCCTTTCCCCAAGCCTAGGGGCTCTGGGCTTAAGGATTGTGAAGGGCTTGTTGCAACAGGGTCAGTGCACAGCTGCCTTTTACACAGATCTAGGCTGTTTTGGCATTCTCCAATGTAAAATGTCACGTTCCCCTTCCTCTCTGTATGTTCAACAGGCATCCATTATCCTGACCCCGCAGAGCCTGACCTGGTGCACCTCTGCCAAGGGTGGCCTGGGATTCACAACAAACTCCCGAGCCTTACATGCTGAGGGAAACAATGGCACAAGGAAAAAATGAATTGGAGGCAAGAAGCAGGGTCTCTTAAGACATAAGTCTGAAGCAGCCTCAAGCCTGCCAGCAGCTACTGTTGAAGCTCCTTCCTGCACAGCTCCTAGCGAGGAAGGGATCACTTACCTGCGGCAGACGCTGCCCACACGCAACAACACAGCACACTTCCCTGCTCCAGGCTGGCAGCAGTGGTTTTTCCTGGTTTTCCTTCCACTGGATCCAGCTAACCAGGGAGCCCACGGGGAAAATCTCTTCGCTTCCTCCTGCAAGTGCCTGCCAAGAGCCAGGTGAGACTCTCCTGTGCGGCGGCACGGCGAGGTCCGGCTGCAGCCCTCACCTCCTGCCCGGGCAGGTGCATTCCCCAGCTGGGTGGCGTCTGAGCAAACCTGCTGCTGCTCTTGGAGACGCTCCAGAGCCGCGCCGGTGTGCAGGTGCTACCCCTCCCTCCCTCCTCGGGCAGGATCTGGCCTCTGGCCACACACCGATCCTGGAAGGTGGCTCATTTCCTCCCAGATGGAGGTGAAGGGGTGCCAGAGCCAGGGAGCAGCTCCCAGGCAGCAAGGTCAGAAGAAGCCTGCAGCCAGGCTTGCAGTGCTAGGGGACATTGGACACATTCAGCAATTTGATATTAAATAAAGTAGCTCCTGTTCTGCTGTATAGGTTAGGGCCATCCAGTCCTATCAGGGATGGATCTTTCTATGGCAGAAGTTCAGGCAGGCACTCAGGCAAGATGTCACTCTGGTGCCATCTTCCCACCAAAAGGCAGCTGCAGAACTCCCTTTAAGCAGCACTGGCAGAGTTTATACCTTGCTGCAGAAGAGCTGATTTCCTGCTAATACAGTGGTAAAAAAAAAAGGGTAGCTGTTTTGAGAGGCATCAGGGAAAAAAAGGGATTCATTTAAGAGCTGAATAATAAAAAAAGGAGTAGGAGGAATGTTGAAGTCAGTAGGGGAATGGGATTGCTAGACTGATCAATGTTCCCTCCTTCCTGGCCAGGTTTCATGGCAGCAGAAAGGATCATTACCGTTAGTCTGAGCAGCTGGAAAATCTCCAGGGAAATGCAGGAAGAAGAGAACAGTACTGAACAACAGCTCTTGCCTGGCTAATGGAAAAGGAGGCTCAGTTATTAAGTCACATGCTACTTTTTTATCAGGCTGTGAGAAGGGAAGCTTAGGATATGCTAATCAAATAGAAACCAAGTATTTGGTATCTGTTTTCAGGTTCGTGAACATGTCAGGTTCAGGAATTTGTCTGAGAAAAATCTGCTAGGTCTTTTGAGACTTGTGAAATATTATCAGTCCAGAGGATGTTGCCCTACACGTAAAAAAACCCAAATGGTATGTGATAGGTTTTCCTATACAAACACCTTTGAACAATGAGCTTGACCCTATCCAGAAAACCTGGATTTTTAGTTGGCCCAGTTAGCAAAGAAGTCATCTAAGGGGAAACCTTATTCAGATAGCCATATAGTAATTTTAAAAAATGGGCTGTAGTTTTATTAGAGTGTGAAATGCTTATCAGCTCCTTTAGGGAGGTACCAAAAAGAGAAACAGAACAATGCAGGTCAAGAGAGGATGAAAGCAGAAAATGTTTTTGCACCTTGAGAGAATTCAGAAGACCATTAGCACACAAAACCATAATCCAGTTACAACTTAATTCTAAAACATTTATAGAATGTATGTGTGGGAGTTTGACCTTGGTCTGCTTTTCCCAGTATGGAAGGGACTTGTACACCTATTTTGCTTCCAGCAGGTCTGCTGAAGTTTAGTTGTAACACTCTGCTATGCCTGACGTTTAATGCTCCCCTATAGAAGCAATGTTTTAGCTGCCCCTTAGCCACTAAGATCAAGTTCAAAATCCTCTTCAGCCTAGTCTGGCTGAAGAGACTACCTTTGTCTGACAAGCTGTGTATTGCCTTTAAAATTTCCTAACAGGGTGACATAGGGGCATATTTTTAAGCATATCAGACACCATTTAGAAATAATTTGCTATCTATATAAGCATATTAGGAATATCTTCTTCTTTTTCAGTTTATTGCATTTCTCTAAACCAAAATTATTAAAGCAGTGTGTTGTAATGATTCTAGCACTCAATTTGTCCTGACAGAGAGAGGGGAAAATTATACCACACGAGAGCCCAGCAAATTAAATGGGTGTGTCCTGAAAATTTTAGAGGGAACTGGTTTCTAAAATATTTACTAATTACATTAATTACATCCTCTTTCTGTGCAGGAAGCATCAAGATGATTATATGGGGAGGGTAGAAGGAAGAAAGGATGCTAAGCTAGCCTATTAATAGACCATTAACTTCTTCCTTTTGCTCCTGTGAAACCTATGCTCCATACAGATTAAAGATGCAAAATGGAAAAAAAACAGACTAAAGAAACTTAATTCCACATTCATGGACAAAGCACTCAGCTGAAATCTCCAGAATCATTGAAGCTTGTGGAATCATCTATTTTGCCATGGTATTGCCCTGGAAATGAGTCTAGTATTCCTGATGGCAATGCAGCTTACTTGTTACCCAGCCCTGGCACCACCTTCTTCTGTATAGTATTATTAGGAGTATATAAAAGCACTCATCACTTTTCCAGAACTCAGGATAGGAAATGAAACAGTATACTGACTGTTGTAATAACAAATAGTTTCATCCTCAACCAGTAGCCCAATCTTCTGAAATACTCCTCAGTGGGACAGCTTGTCATGCACTGACAACAAAAGATGAAAAATTTAGGGTTTTATCTCCCTCATTAATAAAGAAATTACTCCCTGCCTTTTTCTGTGTATGAGTGCTTTGCAGAGTGACTTATTAGGAGAATTTCACTGAAAAAACTGAACTAACAGAATTGTGGCTGTTGAAATAAAGACAAACAAAAATCAATTTATCAAAGTAATAGGAATTATGACATAAGGTTTGAACTTCATTCCAGATTTTGGGAGTTTGAAACTGGGCTGCTTTTTTGTCCTGCTGAAATTATTGTAGCAGATGAGGCAACACATCTCTAGACAGGAGGCAGAGGCTTTACTAAGGGCTCTAGGCTTGAGTATGCTTGAGTCAAAGGTTGCCCTCACAAGGTAATTGATTGTTAATCTGTGACTAGATACCTGCTTGGATTAACAATGACATTGGTGTTAAGAGAAGCAATCCTTTGTATGGACATAGGCAATTTTATACTAGAAAATAAAAGGCTGTTGTTGAATTTTGCAGCACAGTGATATCAAATTAGAATTCTAGCAGAAAAGGATTAAAGTTTGACCAGCTTTTCTGAAATATGACACATTAGATTTCAAGAGAAAGATTAATACCTAGCATGCAGGCATAAAGATTAGTCTTACATTAACACAAATTGATTTTGTTTCTTTTGTTTCTTTTGGCTCTTAAGTCTCATGAAAAGGGCAGATTTCAGGAAAGTAGAAGTGTTCAGAGCACTGATTGTTTCATAAATGCTTCTAGTGGAAGAATATAGGATCATGTAAGTCTACTTTATGCTGTGGCATTTCTAATCTTGCCAGGAGGATCTAATAATATAAGGCATCCTTGAACCACGTCAGTGTTGCTTTGTCTTGTGGCTTCCTTCCAGATTTGGTTCAGGAAGATTTCTGACCGAAAGAGAATGAACCTGGACAGTTCAGGGCTTGCTCCTTCTCCTGGATTTGGTCCCTCAGATATTGAATTTCTAGCTGCTGGATTTCTATGATTTTTTCACTTTCCATCTCTGGATTCAACCTCAGGACATCTGGGCTGGACAGAAGTTCATTGGAGGGAGCTAGAAGATAAAATAGAGAGGACATAATACAGTAACAAAGGTCCAGCTCATACAGTTCTTTGGCATGAAGAAGAGAAAGCATCTTTCAGGGCTGAAGGAGTAGATCTAAATAGTAAGAATCTGCAGGATTTAGCAGCTTCTACAATTAACATTAAAATGTAAAGGGTACCACCAAGTAGACAAGCTAGAAAGAAACACAGACATTAATAGAATTGTTCACCAAGGACAAAAAGGGCTTCTGCCCTCACTACAACAATATGGAAAATATACAAGAGCTATTCACCTGTGTCTTGAATTGCCTGTTTGTTCTTGTTTAATCTCAGTGCTGACTGCAGGCTGTGCACCTGCGCATTTGCCACCCTCAGTTCTTGCCGTAAGTCATTAATTTCCTTAATCAGACTCATATTTTCCTGCAAAAACAACATGCTCTGTAAGGAAAAGCACAGGTACTATCTGGCTGGGCAATATGTATCGTCATATCTTTGAGAAAGACACTGGACAGTACAGAATCAGTATCCCAAGCAGAACGTGCCGGGCAATCAGGAGAGTACACAACATTTCAGGTAAGACCACAGTAGATGTGACACAGAACACAGAACAGTGTTCAAACCATGTTAGCTCAAGAAACTAATATTTTTTTTGCTGTTCTGACTGCAACTGCACTCCAAGGTATCATCTTCCTTGCCAATTCCAAAGGGAAGCTCAAGGCCTTCTAAATTGATCCAATTAATTCAGAATTAATGCAAAGAATTCCCATCTCTCCCTCCAGTGTGTATTATTTTGCTTCTCATTTGTCACTATGTATTTGTTCACTTAAATTATCTTTATCTCCTTGAAATTATTCAAAGCCCTCTTCATTAATTCTGACAGACATCACTTTTCCACACTCCTTCCAAATTATTAGGAAATATATAAAGCATGTGGAGACTTGAGACACCTACTGCTAACATGCTGTTATAAGGAAAAGTTAGCAATGTATTAACCTTTTGTTCTTTTTTTTTTTTAGTCAGTTTTCAGCCCATAGAAGTTCATTTCTCTAATTTTTTAGTAGCCTACCATGAAGCATCTTGCTGAAGGAGCTGTGAAAGTGCCAGTAAATGTAATTTACCCATTGTTGCAACAGATTCAAAGACTTCAGCAAAACCAGTATGGGTTAATACTAGTGAAGGATGATAACACTGCTGCTTATGATTTAGAGGAGCACCATTGACTAAATATTTCTTTTCTGTATTCAAGAGAGTGAAGTGGAATTGTATATTTGCCTCTTACAAAGACAGTGAAATACCACATCAATAACTAGGGCAATTGTTAAACAGCTGCCAGGATATTTGAACCAAGAATAGCAACTATTTCAGCTACCTGTGGTGTTTTTGCAGAACTTTTGGAACACGGTGGCAATATTTTAAAAAGATAAATGGCAAAAAGGCATGTTTAGGGTACCTCACAATACCAGTCTCAAGCAGTACGGAAGCCACTAAAACAGCAGGAGATAAGAACAAGGATGAATGAATTTTTCCAATGAAAATGGTGTCTTCAAATCTTGCTTTTTACTTTTGTTTTAATGATAATTTTGGTTGATAGAGATAATTATGTTGCCACAAAATATTGTGCAAGCATACAACTCAGTTCCTTTGAATATACTTATAAAAGTGTTGGGACCACACAGCTGCAGGCTGGTCAGTAGTGAAGTACAAAGCTCACTGCACCTCTCACTATGTGGCTGCACTCAAGGAGTTCAGGTTGGCAGCAATAGCTCAGGGCACGTGTGTGGCAAGCTTATCAAGACTTCACACTAAGGCAAGTACAGCAGCTGTGCTTTAGTTTCTCCTCAGCTGAAAATCACTGACTGGAGGAAGAGTGTGGGATTCATTAAAGTCTGAACTTGTTGGGCAAGAAGAGTCACTCTTGCAGTGGTTATGTTAGACTATAAATGCAGCAGGAGTTGGTGTGCTCAGGCAGCTCTGGAACTGTAATATTTGGTGAGTCCAACTTGTCTAATTCAAGCCTTTAAATATGATGAAATTTGACACTATGCATTTATTCCAGAGCTTGATCCTGAAAGAACCCATGAAGAGGGTAACTTCCAATAATCAGTCAAGGTAATTTTCTTTTGACCAGCTTTCAGTGTTGGGTCATAGCATTTCCCTTTAGGTGTACTTTAGTCATGAGCACCTTCATAGGTTCAGTCCAAGTGATTACCTGCTGCTGTCAAATGAAGATCTTGCTTTTGGTCTATCAGAAAATATAGAGTATTTTGTATGAAGCAATCTGGGCTATGTAGAAATGTCTTGTTTGGTTTGCTTGGTGCTAAAAGGCTGTTGGTTGACACTGATAATATTTTCCTGAAGAAGCCTTCTCTCCAGAGAGATTAGCCTTTAATTCAATATTTGCATTCTGACAGAATGCTTGCACTGCAATGCAACGTCACAGAATGGATTAAAATAAATGTTCATGGGAAAACTCATTGTCACGGGATGTTGTGGCAAAGAACCAAATGCTTCAGAAAAGAGGCTGATCAAATGCATGAATTGATGAGGTCATCAGATGCCATGATACATCATATGGATGCAATCTACAGTCTAGAAGTCCCTACAGTGCTGACTGTCAGAGACAGGCAGGACACAAGAAAATTTCATCCTATATGGGCTTCAGTTTAAGCAGCACTACTTCAAGGTTATTCAATGTCTCTGTTTTTATGTATCCAAAGAAGCCATTACAAATACAGAAGGCTGGTGGAAAAACTAATAGTTGAATAACAGACAACTTGTCAACTGGTAAGAATAATTAAATTATCTTGACAGTTCTAATCATCTGTTGCAGCAGTCACTAGTGGAGTGTACGTATGAATAATCTCTCAAAGAGGAGGGCATAGCTCTGAAAATGTAAGGGTGACTGAGGAATAACAGAAATACAGAGCTAGAGGACTGTTAAGATGTCATTTGTTTTTTCAAAGCAAATCCTCACAGAAGTTTGTCTAAACTAGTCTTAAAAGCCCCTGTGAAAGACTGGAAGGCCATGATAATTCCTGCTGGCTGTAAAATCTCATTAATCTACTGGACTTCAGAGAACTGCTTTTTCTTTGAAGAAACCAGGCTGGTTAGAATCTTTGATATCTTCATCTTCCAGATGTTTTATTAATTTGGTTTTAATCATCATTTCATGTTAGGCTTACTGATCCAAGACATCAAGTATTATCATTATGAACACCATCTGTCACCCTATTCCAGTAAGGAAATTCTTCAGGTTATTTTTCTGAACCCATCTCCTTTTGTGCCAAAGGAAACATCTAACTCACAGAAAGAGTAAAAAAAAAAAAAAAAAAATTAAAATAGCAGCAGGGAAGAAGATTCTTGCTGTCTAGCCCTGAAGAAGCAAATTATGAATAAATAGCAAACAACAGATGACTTAGGAGGGAACTGAGATTTAATGATCCTGAGGAAGCATAATAAAGTAACAATGCAGAAAGGGCTACTGAGGGGAAAAGGAAATGCTGACTGAGCAGAAGGAGATCATGTTAAGGAAAGACTAGGAAAGCTGTCCTCCTAGGATGTCTGGTGTGGGGCTCTAGGTCCTCCCACTCCAGATGAAAACAAATTGGATCTTTGACCCCAGCAGTCACGAGTTTACTTTGCTTTGTAAGAAACGAGGATTCTGAGCAAGAGATCTTGGTACAAATAGACGTATTCCCCACATATTTCTGAAACTTCCTTGAAAATTTTGGATGTGAAAAGCAGAAAATTTTTCTGAATTCACATCAATAGGCATGGGACTATGTGGACAAAGAAAGGGTTTTATTTATTTTCTTCCTCCAAAATTACTTCCTAAACTTTACTACTTAGCAAATACAGCTTGACACCCAAACAAGGGCAAATTGACTATGATGGCAATTATAAATACTGCTTGAAACAAAAAATAAGTACATTAATTTCCTTAAAAACATCCATGCAACAGAAGTTCCCTATCTCCTTTTAGGGAGTGAGAGATAAACAAAAGTATCCACAAAACAGCAGCCATTTCTGACTTCAGAGATCTTGCTCTTTTTGTTCAGAAAAGTTAAGACAAGCACTTGAAAAATTTAGGAATTTCTGGCAAGAAAGCCAACAAAACTATATCAAAGTCCAAGAAACCGTAACAGTAAGGTTACTTAAGTCTCTTTTGTGCAGCCACTTCCTCTGTTGCTCCTCCATACCACAAGGAAAAGGCTTATTACCTGTATGATGTGCATGTAAGCAGCCTCCTGCATTTCCTTATCCTTCGTCACCCTCTTCCTTAAAACTGTCAAATTCCTCTCATTATACTCTTGCTGTTTCTTTAACTGCTGCTGCAAATCTGCATCTTCTGCTTGAGCCCCCACCTGAGAAGGCACAGCACGTTGCCTCAGTAATTACACTACCACACAAAGTCATGGGCAAGGAGAGGGCAAAGGTCCTGACTCACCATGTCTGCTTGACGCACATACTTGGTGTAGAGTTCACAGACACTATCTTTCATTTTTCTAGGATGGTGAATGTAGCTCACACAATTATGAAGATCTGCCTTAAATCGTTTGATGAGGGTTTCCATATCTTGCTTCTGCAAGAATGATGTAGTCACATTCTTATTTTGTTCATCAGAACTCCATCATGCAATTTTCTACAAAGTCTAGTAGAACTGGTGAAAACTCTCATATACTTTCTTCCACTTAATTAAAAAAAAAATTAATTAAAACCTCACTGGGAATGTGAGCACTATGTGTTGAACAGCAGGGATAGATTTTAGGACTAGTAATAAGCCAAGATACTTTTATTAGGTAATATCAGTGCCAGCCTCCAAAGATGTAATCTGAAAAACAGACTTGGAGGAGATCCACCAGGATAATGAAGTCCAAGCCCTGCACAGGATATCCCCAGGAGCCACATAATGTGTCTGAGAGCATTGTCTAAATTCAGTCCTACCTTCTTATTTAGAAACAACACAGGAACAGCTAAGAAGACAAGGGACAAAACGTATCAGACACATGCACAGCTTGCTGATTTCACATCAGGATTGCCTTCTCATTCTCTCTTGGCTTCTGCCAGGCCTCTCTACCTGCTTCCTCACTCATGCACTGCCTGCTAAGCTCCTCCACCTTCACCTGCAGTCCCTTTTCCTCCCTCATGTCTGATATGTTGTAAAACAAGGGGTCCTTGACTCCTCCATTAATGAGACCTTCCTTTATATCATCCTACTAGTGCCTAGGTGGTGTCCTTCATGCTGCTCCTGTTTAGGCCAAGTGTCCCCAGATTTCAGGCTTGGGCAGGAACAAATAGTTCAGCATTCGCCTCACTGTTCTGTTAAACTCAGGACAGTATGTGTTGATGCATAAATAATTAGATTTTTTTTTCAATATGAATGCTCTAAGCTCATTGCAGGCCTGGAAGTTTCATGTCTTTGTCCCCACTGACCAGAGACTCTCTTGGTCCTTGGACACAGTACCCTTGAAGTAACTGTTTGCTCAGATTAATGCTTCACCAGTGTTCTATCCCCACCAATGTCACTTTGTGGGACCTGCTTGGTGGGGGTACCCCATACCTTTTCCATCTCTCTGTGCACCTCACGAGCAGTTGCCTTCTGTTTCTGTTTCAGCTGTGTGATGTTCAGCTTCAGCTCTATGCTCTCCTTGCGGAATTGTTCCAGCTCCTCCTCCATCTGAAAGGAAGCAGGAGGAGGAAATCAGGGCTAAAAGGAGATGTGAAAAAACAATACATAACAGGAAAACCAGAGACCAGAGACTGGAAATACAGACTTGAGGGAATAGATCCCCCTTCAGGTTGAATGACAACATGAGAAACATCAATATTGTAACAACACTGCCCTCTGTCAGAATATACAGAAATCACAGAAACGAATGTCCAACTGTTGAGTCACATTAATTTAAATTATATGATACCCCTTAAATTCCTTTGAGCTGAACGGGAGTTCTGCCATTCCATCTGAATAAAAATAGATGAGGTGGAAATGGACAGTCAATACTGGAAAGAGTAAGGACAACAATAACTAGAATCTGATACTGAAAAGAAACAAATGAATTGAAAATTGTGGGTACATATACAGAACACACAGGAAAAAACAATAAGGGTACTACAGCATTTACTTATGGCATGAGATGGTGACCAGAAAAGACAACAGGGATCTTGCTAGTCTGAAGTACATACCAATTGTTCATTAGTTTGCATTTTATTTAAAAGGCTATATCACCATAGTCCTAGTTTGGCTGAGCTAAGGATACATCTATGCAGAGATCATAGTAAGTTTCTATCATAAATAAGTTCCCTCAATGAATTTGCTACATGCTAAGTATGAATATGTTCAAATTTCCCATCAAAGGATGAATATAATTTGTCCATGTACCTAATCCCTAGCAGAGTTATGTTTGCATAAATCTGCAACATTTCTGAGAGAAGAAATTTACTCTTTTCCACCAGATCAGTAAAAGGAGTGTCTTGTAAATGCTATAGGGTACCTGGAGGTCAACCACGTAAGGATAAGATCTACTTTTAGGCAAAATCTAGAATTACATACAGAAACTTAAATAATTATGTTGATCAGTAATAGCCTGTGATAGAAAATTAAATAGCTATTATGTACAGATATTTTTATTAGCTGCACGGATATTGTGTAAGTGCTGTGTATCCTTGAAAGAAGTCAAGGAACAACCAGGGTGGAATCTTTCATGGACTTGTTGAGTCATCTTTGTATTTAGACAATAAGCTTAGTAGCAGAGGCCAAATGAGAGTGTTACTCACCTCACTGATCCGTTTCTTCATTGTCTCAATATCATTTTCACGTGACTCTATTTGCTTCTTAAACTCCTCTATTCTGTAACTCAGTACAAACTTGAAATTTTGCAGTTCCTGATTTTTCATTTTTAGATCATTTATATGCTTCTCCTGGAAGAAATGGGCACAGAGATCTGAATCAGACCCAACACTCTCAAACAGATCCCTAGGACAAGGAACAAATATGAAAGAGGCAAAACCAGCAGTCACAGATCTTGTGGAAGATTAAACTCCAGTTGCAAATCTACAGGTTAGATTGGAGGGGGCAAATAATGCTGAGCCATGTAGATCCTAGAACAGGGGATGAGAAAGTCAACATCCTGAACTTGAGCTCCCCAAGAAAAGCTTAGAATGCCAACTAAAAATCAAAATCCCAAACTGGAGATCACTAATTCCTAAAGTTGAAACCAAGTTTCCAGTCATGTGATACTATCACAAAAAATACTATTAAAATAAATCTCTCCATTTAATTAACTGAGGTGATTTTGACCTCATGCACTTGTCCACTTCCTCACCTTCTCTAGGATAGTTTCAGTTCTCTCTTTAATATCTGTCTTCAGTGCCAAGATGTCCTTTTGTAGTGATTTAATGATGTCTTGCAGCTTCTGCTGTTCCAGTCTCATTTCCTCAATATCCCTGTTTCGGTCCTTGAGCTCTTTCTGTAGGCTGTTCAACTAGAGAGGCAAACTAGTAAGAACTTAACAGTCTCCAAAAGCTGTGCACAACTTGGTCCTCCTATTCTATAGGATACCTTGTACACAGTGTGGGATAAAGGATATCAAATCAAGATATGATGAAGATATGATTTAAATGCCTGTAACTCAAAAGGGGGTTGAGTATCCATTTTTTAAAAATGTATATTCTGACAAGAATACCTACTGCACAAGAAGGAAGGAAATTACATCCAGCAGCAAGAAGGGTATGGATATTATACCTAAGCATCAGCTGCAGATAACATTCTATCTATAGAATATTCTTATAAGGTGAAGGCAATACATCTCTAAAGATGGAAGACTGGAAGGGTGCCCAGTTCATAGCTCTTGGGTACCCTCAAAATCCCTGCCTCAGAATTAAGATCTATAAAGCCAAGAAAGTTGAAACCAATGAATGGTGCTGAACAAACTGTAAGGATGCATGAAGAAATCCCTGAGGTTTAAAAGATGAAGAAACTAAAGACAGTACCATGATAGTAGAGGGGATGAAAAAAACCTCTGTCTCCAGATAGATACTGGAGAAAATGAAGAAGAAAACATGTCCCTCTAACACCCTTAGGCAAATGTAATACCCAGACAAAAAAGAGGTAAAATATTTTATGCCTCCTTTAAAATCCAGGCAAACCAAATAAAATGATGATGCAAACAAAACAGAGAGATTATTGCCTTGAATGAAGCAGAAGTATTAACTAATAAAGCAAAGTATTTGATGTTAGAAAAATTAAAAGTTCATTTCTTTCCTATCATAGGATGAACAATATTATTTATAGTTTAAATTTGTGTAGATCAAAGAAAGTGTACTAATAAAAACATACCTCCTTTATGATCTATCTCTAATTATATCAGCAATACAATCAGCAGAGAGCTTCTCCTTCTGCCCAAATACTCTAGACATTCAAACTAACCTAAGAACAGGCTACTGTTCTCATGTGAAATGCCACATATTTACTGACTAGATTAATGTACTAAACTGACATGCCATTAATCACATTCAATCCTCAGTTATAGGTTTTCTGGTGCAGGTCTGATACTAGCACAGAATAAAAGATACCCTTTTATTCATGACTCCCATTTCTCCTTTCAGTTGCACGTTGGACTCCTTTTCTTCCACAAGCTGTCTCTCATACTTGTCTTTGAGTTCCAAGATTTCTTTGTCTCCCTCTTCATAAATTAGTTTCTCCATTTCTTCATGTACTTCAATCTGCTTCCTCATATTCTCCTTTGCCTGCAGTTAAGGAAAACAAACATTAGAGAAGGCAAGAGTAAGAGACCAATAAAGGACAGATATAAAAGGTTATTTGTAACTGTGTTTCTCCTGGGAGAATCTATGTTTAGTGGAATATTCAATTGCAGCAATATCATCTAAGATAACTTTTTACTGGATTAAAGTAACTTTAGAAACTGATAATATACACATTGAGGGCCTTTCCCTTTCCCTTTCCCTTTCCCTTTCCCTTTCCCTTTCCCTTTCCCTTTCCCTTTCCTTTTTTCTTAAGACTTGAAAGCTTCAAGTTAGGAATCTGGCCCAAATACTAATATCAGCAAACTTGTTCTGGCTGCAGAAATCATAAACCAGTATCACTTAGGATCTTTTAAAATTGCTGTTTTGATGCATTAGGCCAAAGGAGCACTCAGGTTTTCCTCAATCTCTGTATGCCTCTCTTCCTACATTCTTTTCAAATTGGTTTGTAACACAGGACTGCAAATGGTAATGGTGATTGGATTTTATGACTCCAAATGTACAAGTATTAGTTATCTGGCTGCCTTTTGTCAAGCCAAGTCTTTGACCTCAATGTGCAGGTGTTTATTAAATATTCAGGATATTTATCTTTGTTTTTCAAATTATACAGGTAAGAACCTCAAGGACTCAGGAACGTAATTCACCATTTTCAAAATGTTATCTCTTCACTAGAACAACATGATTGAATCTCTCTTTCTTCAGTTAATGTAAATGTATCATCTAAGTCACATTAATAAACAGGAGATCTAGGAGAAATGGAGATGAAACTGAGAAAGCCCAAGGATATTAATCCTAGCAAGCTACTCAAGGTATGAAACCCTGAAAAGTTGGTAACTCAGCTGGGTCTTCCTTATCACTATTCTATCTATCAAAATATTTTCCCATGGTTACAGCAGATTAGGATTTGCATGGAAGATGCCAACCTCTCCTGTCCTAGGGAACATTTTATCACAGTTGAAGATAAACTTGGTCAAAAAATCAAACTGCAAATCAATCTTCCTACCTCTTCCAACAGAACAGATTTTTCTTTAAGTTTTCTCTCATAATGTTCTTTTAGCTCTGCAACAGCCATGGTTTTGCTTTCCTCCAAATTGTGCAATTGTTTCTCATATGCCTCCTCCATCTTCTGGGATTTCACCTGAAGCTCCTGGTATTTGTCATCTTCCGTTGAGAGTTTCTGACTACTCTCAGATTCTTTTAACAGAAAACATATGGAATGGATACAACTAATAGAAAAGAGGAGTGAATCCTATCCCTCTGCAGCTATCACTTCCTTATTATTTACTGACTTTTTGGCAGCTGGTTGCAATAAGTTACAAGTAGAAGTATTTCATCACTTTCTTCATCAGGTACACAGGGCTTTAGACTCTGTAGCCATGCAAAACTGACAACTAATTTAGGCATTTCCTTTGGGATGACAACCATGGCAGAGCTGCATAAGCTCAACTACTACAAAGTATGAATAGGCAATGGACTCATTAATGGAGGAACTATTTGGTACTAATTTGCAGTATTTTTATCTTGATTACAAATCTGGGGTACAGGTATTTCCAGGCTGTGTGCACCTCCTTGCTGAATTGAATGATTGCACTGTTCTTGCACAGTGAGCTGTGCATAAATAAATAAAGAAATTACGAATCTCAAGAACCAAACATCTAAGACAGGGGGCCCATGTGCATGTTCTCATCATGGGCACATGTATGGTGCAGTTTAGACAGACATTTGGTCTGCACCTACATGACATACATTCATTTTTCTTTATACCTCTACTCTAGTAACCCCTCCCTGTCACATCATTTCCTATCCATAAAGCTCAGTTCCTAAATCCCTCAGTTTCTAGTTGCAAACACTTGTTATAGTCTCACCTAGCTGTTGCACCTCCCTGGCCTGCTTATCCATCAGCTCAGACAGTTGAACTTGGTGTTGTAGCTCCTGTTTTTCTTTCTCTTCCTGTAAAATCTGGGATAAAAAATAAGACAAAAATTTTAATTTGAAACTAGCAAACAATGTCCAAATTGTTTGTGCTCTTGCCCCGGCGAGGAATACATACACAATAGAAATATGTTTGACATCTCACACCAAAATTGAGACTCCATGCATCACTAAAGCAAGTTTTCTCACATATTAGTTTGTTTTGACAAGTTAAGCTAAGGAAAGCTAAGGAAAAGCAGCAAACAGGGTAAAATACTGATCCTAATCTAAAAAGAAAAAATTTTTGAGCTACAAAACTCTCCACTCCTTTATGTATGCTTGCCTGAGGAGAAAGGAAAAATAGAAAGGTTAAAACTCAAGTTATTTAGACAAAAAAACCCAAAAAACAAAAAAAAAAACCCACAATGAGACAAGCCAAAGAGTCTGAAAACAATACTTGAAGAAAACATTAAAATGAATAATTAAACTTCCTCAAAAAATTTATATAAAAACCTACTAGAACAATTATAGGGCCAAAAGACAAGAGAAGTATAAAAAGAGCACTTGAAAATTACAGTCCTGTAAAATACTACAACTAATAAGTAACTCGGCAAGCTTTCATATTGAACTCCTTTATGTGGAGTCAAACAGAAATACTGCTTGAAGGGACTTGCACAACTCAACAAAATAAGCAGTAACAAATCACCAGAACAGGACAATATTCACCCAAAAGCTCAAAAGAACATGAAGTTGACAGGATCATGTGATATATATAATCCCTTACTTCGAGTTGTTTTACTTGAAGTAAGAAGTTAAGAAGAGAAATCTGGATCTACTACTACTGGATCCCATGCCTTCTACATCTAAAAGAAGCCCAGAAATACAACAAATTACAGGTCAGAAGTCCAGTTTTTGCACCAGACAGATGGACAGAATAGTGTTATCAGACACAGATAAATAAGACAGGGAAGAATTATCATAGCCTTTGCTTTTCAGGGGAGTCCTGCTTCATGACCACAAAGAAATCAATAAGCACATGGACAGAAGACCTCCAGGGAATATATCTTACTTTTAATTTCAAAAAACATGCAAGAAACCTCAGCAAATGTTCTTAAAATCTAAGCAGATTTTTAAGGACATAAAGAAGGCAGCATTAAGGAGAAAAGTTGTTAGATACTGCAGCAGCTGCAGTCTTATATGGCAAGGAACTTTGAAAGCACAGTGTCATTTCTACTACTGATCCTCAGTCTCAGGCAATAGTTATTGTGCTGGTTTTATGTGAAGATACTTACAGGGTACCTAGAAGAACTCTTGCATCCCCTTGTACCTATAAGCTACTTGACTCAAAGCTAGTTTCATGCTTTATAAATATCAAGAACATCTTAAACTGGAAAGGAATTATTTCAGATGCTGTATGGCATTTCTACATACATAATGGAAGCTTGAATTCAATTCTTCAGTGAAAGATTTCTTAGTATTTGGTTCTGCAACATGAATCATACCTGGTATTTAGTTTTAAGGGAGTCTATTTCCAGAGTGAAATTCTCTTCCAATGCTTTTATTTTTCCTTCACAGTACAAGTCCTTGAGACGTAGCTCGTAATCACTTTCTGTCTGTAAATCTTTCACACAAATCTGAAGATCCAGTATTGCTTGACGCTGTTAGGACATGGATGAGAAAACAGTTTTAAGAGAGAGAATATCTGCTATTAGCAACAGCTTGTTAAGGATGTTTTACTTACATGCACATGTTTATGAACAACAGCCTTTACAGAAAATCTTCAAACAGACAATCAAAAAGTTCTAGAAGAAAAGTTCCTTTGCTGTCTTACAAGATGATTTATAGAAATGCATCTTTTGACTTCTCTACTCCATTAAAACTGTTTTCAAGAGACTGGAGAAAATATTAGAGAAAAATCTAATCCACACTCGCTGTTTGTACAATGCTGTTTGCACATTGACAAGCCACTGCAACAACTTGCTGCAACCTCTTTGACCAAAACCATGCAAGCCATATAGGACTGGCTGGAAACATGCATTATGCAAATGCAATTCACAGAAATCCTATGACTTATATTCACAAGTTACTCCTCCTACCTTCTCATCTATGTCTGATCTCATGATCAACACTTCCTCAGCATACTTAAGTTCCTGCTCTCCTTTCACTCCCCCACCTTCTTTATCATGCACTTTCCAGATAAATACACAGCCATCCTCTGAGGCAGTCAGTAGAAATTGGTCATCACTTGTTACTGTCATCTTAGAAGGAAGGGACAACAAAACAATAGATGAGACATGGAAGAATGGAGACAGTTTTATTTTACACCACATATTTCTCCCCACTCACATACTCTCTTCATTTCTACCCCAGAAGGTCAACTGTGAAAATAATAGCACAGTCCCACTACCAACATTTTGATTATGCCTCCTTTTCCTGTTCCACCCCAGTTGAAACAACTAAGGGAAGGGAAAGAATATGTGCAGACACTGGATCTGCTTCTGGTCTCAAAGCCATAGGAAGATTTTTTAAAACCTGAAACAGAAAAGACCTCCTAGACAATTATAGCACAGACAGACAATTTATATGACAATTCCAAAAGTCTCCAGTGTTTTTCTTTGAGAAGTTGCGTGAGTGACAGATGGCTAAATGTTTTCTTTTGAAATTACAACTAAGCTTACCAAGAACTATGTAGTAGTAACTGCTGTCACCTCCTCTAGACCTCCTGCGGCTGTCTAATCTGGCATGGAGTACCTGGGAGCTGATACAGCTTGCAACTGAGGTGAAAGTAGAGTTACAGTAACTGAAGTTCATATTCTAATGTTGGACTGTGCAAGGACAAGTCAAGGTGCTGTAGTTGACAGCGATACTTAAAATACAAAAATTATGACCAGTTTTAACAACTCAGAACATGTGGCTTCCTAGAGAATGAGGACCTACCAAAGCACACTGAGGGAGTTGGCAGAAGTGCTCACTGAGACCTTTCAGTCATGTGGCAGCAGTACTGGCTCACTAGAGAAGTCTCAGCTGGCTGGAAATGGGCAAATGTGATGACCCTCTACAAGTGAAAGTGGTGTAGTCACCAACACTGGAAATATTTAAGAGATGTGTAGATGTGGTGCTTGAGGACATGGTTTACTGTGGACTTGGCAGTGCTGGGTTAACAGTTGCACTTGATGACCTAAAAGCTCTTTTCCAAGCTAATAAATTCTATGACAAAATTACCTTCCTCTTCCCAGAAGGAGGTGTATCAAAGTTCTCCATCCAATACGCTATGTTTTGTAATCTGATGCAAGCCCCTTTTTAGCCAACAACTTATTCTCTGACATAACTGCAATATTCATTCTCCATGTGCAGACTCAGCCTTAATTTTAACATATTACGCCATGAATTGAGAAGGATAATCAGCCTTAAAGGAGCTGTGTGCAGCTGGTACCTCAGGGAGAAGAAAGAACTCTGTGCTACCTTTGTAACAGCACCTGCATGGGCCTGGTACTCGCTGAAATCCTTCTTTAGAGTTAATGGGTACTTCATGGCTCGAATTGTCCCCAGGGATGTACCCACAAATATCGTGCGCCCGGAACGAGACACAGCGACAGTCGTGTAAACAACGTCAAAGGCAGGCACCTCATGCTGGATCTAAAACATAAACCAACAGCACAAACCACCACACAAAACATTAATATTACATTAAGTATTTGATTACCTATTGCATGAGCAATTGTTATACCTCTGCCTGGGGTAGCACACAATGCAGTCAAAAGAATCTATATGCCTGAATAGTAATTAATATTAAGTTTTATACATTTTAAAAAATTATTTTATATTTAAAATAAATATTTATTCATAAAATCTATCTTTTTTATAGTTACCAGTATTAACATTTCAAGCCAAGCTGATGTGTGATCTAAAAGATGTAATGGTTATCACATACAATTTACTACTTTTCTGGAAAAAATGCAGATGTATCATGTATCTATAGCACCATGCACCATGTAGATACAGTGGTAGATGTGATACACTTGTATTTCAGCAGAACACTTGATACAATATTGCCTAATTAGTTTGTTAGCTGGATTAGAAGATTTCTAGGTAAATCCAAGTAAAATTACAAAAATATAAAACTACAAAAAATCTCAGGTTTCATTGTAAAGGACATAAAAACACAAAAGTGTCAGTAAATATCAGAGCTTTCAAAACCAGACTAATTCCTATTTACTAAATGGATGCTAAGGAAAGCAAAGCACCAGTACCCTCCCCAGAGAAAGTAGCAAAATCCTGGAGTATTTGCTAGCTCACCGAAGATTTTGAAATTTCTTTGAGAGTTTGGTCAGATCCAACAGCAAAGATAATTTTGGCATCATAAGTCAGGGAAATACTGCTGTAGATGCAGGTCTTGAGCACACACTCTGACTCCTTTTTACCTGTCAGCAAATTCCACTCATACACAGCACCATGTGTGTCGCAGGAGACAAATTTAGTGTCATCTGCACTCCATTTAATTGCATGTACCTGGCAAAAGCAAAACACACCAAGGACCTTCATGTGTAGATTACAGAAAAACAGCATGGAGTCATTACTGGTAAAGCCACAACAGCTTCAGAATCATACTTCAAAGCCTTACTGAAAAACCTCTGGGTTTCTCAACCAATTCTATTTTAGCATTAGAAAAAACCAAAAGCAGTAAGAACTACTTTATGAACACACTATCAGGTAAAAGTTCATTTCAATACAGAGTAGTAAATTTTATTTTTATAATATATTGCTGGGATATTTGATTTTGTTCAGCCAGTTGCCAAGGTTCACCTCCAATTCAAGGGCAGACTTTTCAGATATATCTAGTGCATGAACATTTTGCCTTCTGACTAATGAAAACTGAGTTTTCTTTTAATGTTTTGAGACCATCTCAAGACCCAAAATTGTACTTCACCTCTTTGAAATGCATCATCTAGTTAATACATTAATAAGTTGTACTGTATAAGATTTGTTTACTAACCTTCCCAGTATGTCCTTTCAGATTAGTAACATTCTCAAAGGTGATGCTGGAATAAATTTGAATCACATTTCCATTAACTGCAGCAAAAAGATGGCCTCCGTTACTGAATGAGCACTACAAAAAGAGCATAACCACCCATTACTTTTGATAGATTGGATAAAAACATTCATGCATTGAATTTCAATTACATCCTTTAATATGAAATTGTTGCATGAAAAGAAAACTCTGTGACATAATTAGCCACTTATAGTTTTCTTAATCAATGCTTTCCCATGTAAAATTCAGTTCTGGAGTATTTTTGAGCAAATTATTCCTTCTGCTGCTTCCCAGGTCCACACTTACACAGCAGCCTCTGGGCCTGTTCTCCAATCGCCAGAATCAATTTCTCTAAGCTTTGATATAGGACATCCTATATCCTCCTAGGACGTATTGAGAAGTTTTTATTTTCTGTCATGTTCTTCACCACTCTGCTCCCCATAACTCCCCAATTTCATTTTTGCGCCACTCCTTACCTCTCTACACTTTAAAGCAAACTCCTTGAAAACATGCATGTCCTCATACAGCAGACTTATAAATCGTAGTTTGTCAGAAAACCCAACCAAACAGAAAAGGCCAGTGGGATGAAGTGATACTGTGTATGCTTCCTCCTGATATTCCTTACACAGCTCCAAAGTGCTGAAAGAGAACACCATTGAGCAGTATGGAATAGGACAAACTCCCCACCGTATACTTGACAGGATATTATCTGGCCCAGCAAAGACACCTGCAGCTAAAATCTGGCTCTGCCTTGTCCTTGAGGAAGTGTGTTGTTACTTAGTTAAGTAATCATCACTGAGATGTTACAGGAAACAAAAGCAAATTTGACTTTCTGGTTCACAGAGAAGGCGTGGAAGGTACAAGAGAAAATCTTTGTGTACTGTAATATAATGAAGAGGGTAAATGAATTGCTGATTGCAATCCTACACAAGCATCTCTTGAATTTTTTTTTCCCTCCAGGGAACCTCAAGAGCTGGAGGCATTTTGCTTAAGAGCTATGCCTAAGAAGCAGGATATGGGACAACAGTATCTTAAGACAAAGCTGAATGAAAGAGTTTTTTTCCAAAACACAAGAATTCTGACACAAAAATAGCTTGATAGAAAAGGCTTTGTATTCTTTTGGCACCAGTTTTAAAGTCACTGCATATTCACACTCCCCAAATCATGTCAGTAATACCATTTACATCCCACACTACACAAGAATTTTACCAGAACACCACTCATTCATATGAGATTGCTGCTGCTGCCTCCTAAATAAAATATACAAAGAAGCAAGTGGTAAAAACAAACACAAGCAACTCTTTACTTTGTCTTGTAATTCCAGATGCGGACAGATCTATCCAGGGAACACGTAGCAAGAATGGGTTTCCAAGTACACATGTCCAGACCAGTGACTGAATTAGAATGCAATGGGAAACTCATATATGCAAAATAAGAGGTCTTCTCCTGAGAAGGAATGAGAACATTAAGAAATCACAAATATTTCATTGCAGACAGTAAGTCAGATTAAAAAAAAATCTATCATGGGTCTTTGCATACAGTTGTAGAATAGACTTGAGGGAACTACTAAATCCTTTCACTGCACTGGTCTGAACATAACAATGTTAAAAACTTAATGATGTTGATTTTAAGTTTATAATTAATAATCAAGAAAAGTGATGCAGGGCAGAGCAGTGAGAGCAGAACATAATTGTAGGTGTATTAAAAAAGGCAAGTTTAGATAAATAAATAAAACTGGACTTGCGAGAATTCAGTTAATACCTTCTGGTCATGCAGATATTTAAAAAAAAAGTCAAGTGCTGAGTAATAGAAAACTTCACTAGGCTGTTCAGCTACCACATGCTGGAAGTGAAGCACCAGTAAAATTTTAGGCTGCATGTGGAAATAGGACCCCTAACTACAACCCCTCTTCCTGTAAAGATCTTTCCATATCCCTGTACAAAAGTTGTATACTCAATTCCATTTAAATCTGTTTCATGACAACACATTTTTCACTTGTCTTTGTATTAATAATTCCTTCAGAAGTAAATAATTATATTTAATTATATTTTTATTTCACAAAGAGGTTTCACTTCTAGCTAGGACTTCAACTATCACTTTAGAGTCCAATGAGATTCCCATGGCTGTTCCAGCTTTATCATTGCAATAAAGTTTCTGCATGTTACAGTGGAGCAAGGACCACACAGTTACATTGAGGATATTCAGTTAAAGCCTTAGTAAAGTGGTTCAGCAGTAACAGGCACTCTTAAATGGTCTTAAGTGTTCTCTATCATTCTGCTGAATAGAAACAGATATTCACAGGGAGCGATGCTTGAGCAAGGTGCTACAGAAATACTGCCCTCAGAAGCACACTAGCACTTCATATCTTGAGCTTTAAGGGTTCATTTGAAGGTTTTAATGAGAATTCATCCCAGAAAATAACACTGACTAGCCTGTATCATTACAATATTGGACATGGAAGCTGTGGAATGTGACTGAAGTTCACTTACCCTTATAAGTTTGGTGGAGAACATAGTAAACATGTAGAGCTGATTTTTATTTGTGCTAACTACCATCGTTTCCTCAGAGGGGCTGAAGCATATATATGTAATGTCCTGTCTGCTTGACTTTTTTGGCTCAGTGCTGAACAGGTCCTGAGGAATCTGCACAAGAAAAGCATCATGTGGTTGTACCAGGTTTCCATGTTTTGATAGTAGGCATGCAAACTTTTGTTGTAATGCTCCTCTAATAAGCACATACATAGTATCAGCAAGACAACCTGGATATTTAATAGCACATAACTATTAGACAGCACATAACTGGCACTGCAAGGCAGGGAGTAGAGGACAAGAGGACAACCTAAAGGTATCTATAACATTACAGCTGAAATAAAGTATCAGGGGACATTTCAGCAGTAATCTGAAGTACTGCCCGAAACAAGAATTAAAATGGTAGTAGAAAAATATCAAGAAAAAAAATAGCAAGTCTCAGAATGAGAACTGCCTAAAAAATGTGATTTCAGAAAAACAGTTCTTTGTAATGTATCATTAAGGTAGATAAGTCTCATTATAGGGTCTCATGCATAGGGAAGATCTGACCTTTTAGAATGAGAGCATGAAGTCTTGACCAGTTCATTAAATGTTCTTATCCAGATATTTCAGTAGGTCAATGCATACAGTTTGCTATAGAACAGTTAGAAGGATTATTTGAGAGTGCACAGGTCTCATGACAACTCTAATAAATACCTGAGGGGAGAAAAGCTTCTCGGAAAAAAGCAAGCAGACAAGTTCTTCAAAACTGATGTAAATTATCTCTTAGTCCCAAAAGTCTCCACAGGTTTCTTAAAGGTTTCCTGAATTTTAGCATCCTCAAAGCACATTTTATACGTGGGAAGGGAAGATACAGAACTACCTTGCAAAAGGTCATCAGGCACTGACTTCCAGTGTGACCTTTGGCAACTCCTTTCATCATCACCAGGACAGTTAGCTAATCCTTATAATGCAATTTGGCAGTGTGCTAAAAATTATTATTAATAACTAAATCAGAAACACTCACAGTTCTCTAAACAGGGCTCTGCTGCATAATTGCTTATAAAAGTTTTTTTCCTCCTTACCCAGACTTCTTGACTCTCCTTGTAGACCTCCTTTTCATTGGTCTTCTCAAACAGAAGGACAACTCCTGGGCTAGGTGAACATGCAAAGCCTTTGGAATATGCTGCAACTGCAGATATTTGAGGCAAAGAATGCTGTTGTAAACCACCATCTTCAGAGGCCAGTCCACTAGAAACACCAGAAATGCAATTAGGAAATGCATAAAGACTTAAAAATAAAAAAGCACAAATAAAAAAAACAAAATGCTAAGCAGCAATCAACATCATAAACTGAACAAGGAATAACTAATCTGCAGGCAAAAGCATGGAACTATTACTAACCCTATTTAACAGATTTACCTTTCATATTCTTCTGTTGTTGTATCTTCTTTTAGTTCCCTGGGTGGTTTTCTGTACTCCAAACTTGTCTCCCAGTGCAGCTGTCCAGCTTCAAACAAGCTAAGTTTGCCTGTGTCAGTGCCACATATAACTTCCTCCTCGGACAGCCAGGCATGGCACAAGTAGTTTTCTGGTTCTCCCCTTTGCAAATTCATCTGCTTTAAATATCCTTCACTGTACTTGAAAAGTTTAAAAAAACTATTTCCAGTGATACAAACCTGCGTATTGTCTTGAGGATTAAAGCTCACCTATGGAACAAAAAAATAGGATGTATTTTTTTTCAACTATGTTCACAAATAAGCAAATATTATACCTGTTCTGAAGACTTTATATACCAGATACAGGAAAACAAACAAGGAGGATGTTTCATAGAAACATACAGGAATACCAAAGAGAATAAGAATTAGCCACCGTAACTACAAACTGAAGTTTTCCCCTTTTAAAAGTGTGTCTATCAAAATTAAATTACAAAAGTAAGGCCAAAATATCTCTTTACTACTGATTAACAAATTTTTCCAGTAGCAAAATTCCTGAAAATTGGACCATTTGTTCTCAAAAGGCCAGCAATAAGTTCTGTATTCCTGTATTTCAGGCTAACAGTATGCACATGAATTAACGTAACTAGGTGTTTATTTGTGAAAATGATGGAATTGCCATCTCAATACTCAACATGGAGGATAGGAGGGGTATTTTGAAGTAATTTTTGTGTTCAATGAGACTTTAGACAGCCAGAGTCTTTACACTCCCCTCTCTTTAGGAATTGAGTTCATGAATTCAGTAGTTCAGCCAACCTCTGCTTGCTGTACCCCAGAGGAAATGGCAGCTGGAGTTCAGCCGACAGAGTAGTGAAAGTATCTGACCTCTCCATATGAGAGAATCTAAAAAGGGGCACCCAAAGCTGGACAAAGAAATCATTTGTGTGTCACCAGTCTGCTCCTAGCCACTCTCCTCCTCTGACCTGAACGCAGAAGACTGCAGGGAGGAGAAGGTTCACTGAGAGCTTCCAAGAAGTGTGTTACAATTACTGAGCACAGCCAATATATTTAGAGTGTGCTTTTGCAGGGACACAAGGGACACGTTGCACATTCACTGGCCTGTTAGACTGGCCCTGGAACATAGATCTAATGTGATACAACAGATATGTGAGAATGTCCATTATGGGTCAATGCAAAACTTTATTTAGCCTAGCGTTCCGTTGCTGAGGGAGGCCCAAAGCAGATGTCAAGAAAGGTCAGAGAAACTGTATGAAATCTACAGTGTGGAGCCCTCTCCTCCTCTTGCCGTGGATAAAAGCCACGGGCAAATGCACTGTGCCCACGTCCTGCAGGATGAACGTATGCTCAACCTGTGCCTGCTACTTGCTGAACTAAAGTTCGATCGTTTTATCCACCTTTTCGAAAAGTGAAGTATGCTCCCGAAGAAGCAGTCAGTTGCCAAGGGGAGTGTTAATAATGAGCCGCAGAGACGCCGGTACAGCTCGGGCTCGGAAGTTTCGGAAGCAGGCGGAGCTGGAGCCGTTACCTGGCAGGGGCCGTCGCCCAGGGCCTGGACACGGACGGACGCCACCAGCTGCTGCTTCTCCCAGAGCCAGCAGGTGAGGTGCCCCTCGGGGGGGGCCGTGGCTGCCGCCAGGAGCCGGCTGTCAGGGGAGAAGGCGAGGGACACCGTCTGCCGCGCCGGCAGCTCTCCGGCGGCCAGCACCTTCCGCCGCCGCGCCCGCTCCGCCGTCAGCTCATAGACCGCCAGCACCGGCTGCTCCCCCGCCGCCTCCGACACCGCCAGGAACCGCCGGTCGGAGCTGACGGCCAGCGCCTGCACGCCCCGACTCTTCTCCGTGCCTGCGGGGAGCACAGCGGTCAGGGCGGACGGGAGTCGGACCGGGACCGGGGTTAGGGTCGGAACCGGGGTCGGTGCCACCTGGGATGAAGTTGTGCCATTTGTGCTCGAGGTGCAGCCGCAGGCAGCCCGCCCCCGCGGCGTGCAGCACCACCTGCTCCTCCAGGAAGCACACACCGCCGGCCACCCCCGGCCGGCAGCCGAACACGGCCACGGGCAGCACGGCCGCCGCCGCCATGCTGCCGCTAACGCTGTCGCTGTCGCCGTGGTAACCGCGGCCCCGGCGGCCCCGGCGGCCCCGGAAGTGGCGCGCACGGGGCCGGAAGCTGCGGTGGCGGCAGCGATGGCGGCGGCGGTGGCGCGGCGTGGGTCCTTCTCGGACTCCGGCTCGGACTCGGAGGATTCCTCGCTCTCGGACTCGGAGGTGAGCCCGTGGCCGCGGTGGCGAGGCCGCTGGAGAAGGGCCGCCCGGCGCGGACTGACCGAACTCTCTCACAGCTCCAGGAGGCCTTCGCGAGGGGCGCGCTGAAGCCGGGGCTCAACGTGGTGCTGGAGGAGCGGCCGAAGCGGCGCAATGACACGGTGAGCCGGGCTGCGGGGGTCGGGGCCGGGGCCGGGCGGGGGCTCCGGTGCTCTGCGCTGCGTGGGGGGTTCGGGTGTGTCCCGGCGGCCCCGAGGAGCAGCCCGCGGTGTGACTCGGACCCTGAGCGGGCCGGCCGTGCGGGTCGGGCTGGGCGGTACTGTGCTGAGCTGTGCTTTTTCCAGAATGGCCTGAAGCAGTGCCTGGCCGAATTCAGGCAGCAGCTGGCGTGGGTGGAAAGGCTGGACGTGACTCTGGGCCCGGTCGCGGACCCCGTTTCACAGAGTGCTTCTACATCTGATGCCGTTGACCCTGAGAATGATTTCCAGAGAGAGATGAGTTTGTAAGTGTCAGAAGAGATTTCATGTGTGTTGCTGCGTTTTTGGAGTTGTTTCATCAGTGTGCTACAGACTGCTACACTGGCTGTCACTGTGGTACTCTTGGCCATGTTATTGTATATTCGATGATTCTGAATGTTTTCCAGAATAACTACAAATTAGTGCTAGTATATTTAACTGCTGTGTGACTGAAAATAAATATTTTCCCTCTTCATAGTAGACTTCATCCTTTGCTAAGAAGTTTATTTTAAAAGGTCCTTGATAGCAGGACTAACTTTTTAACACAAGATATGAATTTTTCTTTGTGAATTTGTTTTGGTGCTCTTAGAATTCTGTTGTTTTGCTTTGCCTTTTATATTCCAACATAAAAAAACTATACATGTCAATAAGATAAATGTGTATGTACAAGATATAAATATATTAATATTGTACTGGCACTTAAACTGCTTTCAGCAGCGGTGGATGGTGACACTGTTGATATAAATGCAGTGGTGACAGCGCTCATTGGTGTGGTGTGTGTCACACTGTTGGTGTGGTGTGGTGACACTGTTGGTGTGGTGTGTGGTGACACTGTTGGTGTGGTGTGCGGTGACACTGTTGGTGTGGTGTGTGGTGACACTGTTGGTGTGGTGTGTGGTGACAGCGTTGGTGTGGTGTGCGGTGACAGCGTTGGTGTGGTGTGTGGTGACACTGTTGGTGTGGTGTGTGGTGACAGTGTTGGTGGTGTGTGGTGCTAGCTGGTGCTGTGCTCTCTGCAGCTACCGGCAGGCGCAGGCGGCTGTCCTGGAAGCCCTCCCCAGGCTGCGCAAGCTCCAGGTTCCCACGAGGCGGCCGGACGATTACTTTGCAGAGATGGCCAAGTCAGACCAGCAGATGCAGAAGGTACGTGCAATGAGTGTCTTTCTTTCCTGTGTAATGTGTGTGTTTTAGCCTGAGGTAGGGATTAAATTTAAGGTGTGACGTGTGGGTGCTGATCTTCGTCTCTTTTCCGATTCCTGTGGCAATGATTGGGTTTGAAATTTTGTGATAGGAGCTTTCTTTTTGTTTAGGTATTTGGGTGCAATGTGGGGATTTTTATAACAGGTTGGATGATAAAGTAGAAAAACATAATTTATACTTTGTCCTGAATGTGTTTAATATTAAGAAGGAGAATTTTTCTTACTATGTGTAACAGTGGATATAAAATTGCCTACATTTCTGCTCTTTATCATAAAACTTGCAGTTGAGTGTGGCTTTAATGCAATCCTTTTTTTCCTGTTTATCACCTTTTGTTTATTGTCAGTGTGTTCTGGTTTTCTGTGATTTTAAACTGTTTGTTGTTGAATGAAACTGTTTTGGATAGAAAATTAGATTGGTGTACGAAATAAGACTTTAACACATTTCCCTCTTGACTATAGTCTTTGTTCAAAATGGGACTCTCTTTTTTGGTTTAGATTTGGAAAAAAAGACTACATTGTATAAATTAAACACACACGAGCCGGAGTCTAGTTTGAAGGTTCGTGTATCGAGTCACTGTTTTGCTTTCTGATGGAACCTTTCTAGATAAGATGAAGAACGATAATTAGCTTGTACTAAGGCTTAAGTCAATCCTGCACATTACTGTTCTCTCATTTGAAGGACAGTTTTTATCTCCAGAGTCACTACACTGAATCATGAAGATCTGTGTTGAAATCTGTCTAATTTTTCATTAGACAGCATCCTTACAAAAATGTTTGTGAACAAGGAGGGAACAGAAAATATGTTTTCTTCAGGATTGTTGACTTTTCTTTTACTTTACTTCTAATAATGACAAGAAAGAAACTATTAACTCTCCTTTATATACCCAAATAGACTGACAAGATACTCTCAGTTCCATTAGAGTCCATTATAAGGCTTTGTCTTCTCTGTTGTCTAAGTTTTGTCTTCTTAGCCAGATTTTGGCTATAGATAACTTCAGGAATTTCTGTAATAACTGTTCCATGAGCTGAAAGGATGGTATACCTTATAGGCATTATCTGATTGAGAGATGTTTTCTTTTTTATACTCATAGGTAGTTCACAAATACTGACTTCAGGATTGTACGGAAATTATAAAATTCTATTCTTTTCCTTTGTGATACTGATAAATTTTGTTTTTTCTATTCTCCAATTAGATTCGACAGAAACTTAAGAGTAAACAGGAAGCAATGGAAAGGTCTGAGAAGGCAAAACAACTCCGTGCAATGAGAAAATATGGCAAGAAGGTGAGGAGCTACAAAAGGGACATGTGCAAAAGGATCTGTGACAAGAATTTAGAGCCTGAGTGGGGAGCTGGAAAAGTGGGACCACAGGAGTCTGGCTGAAACACACAGAATCTGTCTAGTCTTCTGTCTAGTTGCTCTGAAGGAAAACAGAACACAAGATAGGATAGCTTCAAAAAAATTATGTGACACTGCAAGGAATAACACTAATATTCTACTTCTGATCTCAGGTGCAAGTTGAGATTCTGCAGAGGAGACAAAAGGAGAAGAAAAATATGTTGAATGCAGTCAAGAAATACCAGAAAGGTAAAGTCAACTTGTCTGAGAGAGCAAAGGGCAGTAGTGATGTGTGAGCAGTGTAGGGCAGTGTGATGTGGTCACTGTGTCTGTAGCTATGGGCCTTGAGGTTGGAAAGATGCTGCTGAGAAGAATTGTGTGCCAAAACCTCCCAAGCAGCTGTCCTTCAGTGAAGGTGACCTGTTGCTGTTACTTGCTTCGACTGAAAATTGGTATTTTCTGAGGTGTAGCTGTGATGTCTTCACTCTTGCAGGTCTCTCTGACAAGCTGGATTTTCTAGATGAAGATCAGACATCATCTCAAGGGAATAAGAAAGGCAGTGCAAGTCAACGGACAAAGAAGGGGTGAGACCAGAAATGAAAGCTAGTTAAATACAGAATGTCTGATCTTTTCAGTCTTTTTGGAGGGTAGTTTTGGGAAACATGAAAACTGTGCTGTTTAGTGTTAAAATAAGTCCAAGGTGGCTTTCTGTCCCTAAAGAAAACTATGGCCAAAATGGAGCAGAGATTGAAATGTGCTAATTTCTGCATCTTTGTTAAGAGGGGAAAGGTTTATGATGGTTGATGGGAAACCATGACTATATATATATGTGTTTTGAGAGCTTTCTGAAACAAGGAATGTTGGCAGTGATGCTGGTTGGTTGTTTTTCAGACCAAATGCCAAAAGACGATACAAAAATCAGAAGTTTGGTTTTGGTGGAAAGAAGAAGGGCTCAAAGTGGAACACAAAAGAGAGTTTTAATGACGTATCCAGCTTCCAGTCAAAAGTGGCTCACAACAAAGGCCCAGGAAAAGGAGGAAGAGGAGGAAAAGGAGGGAAAAAAGCCCTTAATGTAAGTAAAATGCTGCATGAAGATGATGCTGGTTGGCTAGGAAGTCAGGCCATGTCTAGCAGGGAGAGATGAGTGCATTATGGGTGCCTCCAGCATCTGGAAGTGATGCCTATCTTTGGGAGCTAAGCATAAATAGTTACTAACAGAGTTAGGGACAGTGGTTTGCTATCAGCAGGAAAACAAGAAGGGGAGTTAAAAAGTGCTGTTTGCTACCTGTGTGCCAACACCTCCCTCTCCAGATGTTCTGACAAATACCCTCTCCTTGGTATGCTCCCCAAGGTGTAGGGCTAGAACCAAGATGGAGAACATGAAAATATAGATCTGAATTTGTCCTTTTTCTTTACAGAAGAGACCTGGAAAGAGAGCAAGGCAGAAAATGAAGAACCGAGCCCGCTAAGAGAACTGTGCTCCCCAGTGGGGTTCCTGTGTTTCTTTGTGTTGCAAGATGTGTTTCTGCTCTCATCAGGCAGCTATCTGTGGAGCAGGCTGGATGCTTTGCAGTGGCAAGGAAAACAAGTCAGTGGAAACCAGTGCCTTATCACTAATTTCTTCTTGCTGTCTGTTTTGTTGAAGGATTGTTTTCTACTTAAATTTTTGGTGTGTGAACGCATTAAATGGTTTGCACAGAACTATGTGTAACTCATGTTCAGCTGTTCAGTGAATGGTGCCTGGAGCCTGCCCTTTGTTCCCTTCATTTTGACAGCTTTTTCCACCACTACTGTTAAGATGAAGTTGGTGACCTTGAGTTCTGGGTCATGTTGCCAATGTCAAAATAAGAAGTCTGAAGCTTTTTTGAGATGTTAAAGTGTTTTTTTAGACTATTTGTGTAGATAGGTATAGAAACAGCAGTGAGGCAAATACAGAGCCTTAAGATAGGTTTGTTTGTGCCACTGTTGTCAAGTTTTCTTTTTTCTATTATCTCTCACTAGAAATCTGCCAGACTTGCTAGATAATGCACAGGGCCTAACACATTAGATGTCTTTAATGTTCTGTCTGTGCTTTTCTCCCTGTACTATTCTTTAGACTTCTCTCCCCGTGGTGCAGGGTAGCCATGGGCGGTAATCTCAGTTTTCCAGCGTGGGAAGTAGAATCTGGTATCACTGTAGTCAAAAGGAACCTGGGAAACAAAAATGACAGTCATTTGCTTATACTAAAATTATTAGTAGTAGTAGTCCCTCCTGGGGAGAGTGATGGATGGTGTTCTGCTGCTGAGAAATGTCCAAATGACAGGAAGAGCAGGGTACCACTGTACTGGTCACTGCTTTGTCATGGTCAAACCTGCCGAATAAGGAAAATTTAACAAATTGAACAACGTCATGAGTTCTGACTAAAAATTGAACTTGTTTCCCTACACACAAGTTTAGTTGCCTCTACCCTGCCAGACTAATCCTACCAGCAGTTCCTTAATACCATAGAGCCCAGCTGGGATGTCTGTCTCTACCCTTGTCATGAGTAACTGGTTTATTTGATGTATGATATGAAAACTTAATGAAGACTGTCTTATTTTCTTATTTATCTTAGTTTTCTTTATAACAGGCCAAAATTTGCCATTCCCAAAACACTAATCTGCAGAGTCACTCATCGTTTGTCAGATATGATTGATGTCTCAGCTTGTTAATCATATTTCTTTTCCTTCTCTTTATTTACATTTCCCCAGATAAATCCTCACTGGTGTATCTGCTTTGGGTATACTTACATGATTATTAATTTTATGGTTCTGCATGCAATTTGTTTGAAAGATGCTGTTCAGCAGCACATTTCTTTGCACAGTACTTCTGTATGTCACTTCACATTGCTCACTACACCATTTCTCATGGCTGAATGCTTTAATAAACAGCCCTGAGTACACCTGTGGCATTTGGCAGTGTGCTGTCACTGTCACTGTAGATGTTTTGCAGTCAGGTTTCTCAAGGGAAGTGTACTGCTTCTCTGTTCACAAGTCTGTGCCAGTGTAAAGAGTCCTCTTAGGTGTAAATTTTAAAAACTTTAAAAATTGTTCTGTGAACAGCTGTGGTCATTCCCTGTAATTCTTGTTTTCCTTGTTTGTCACAAATTGTTTTCAGTGTAGCAGGCTGAATCCTGTAAAGAACTGAGTCTTTTAAGCATCCTACTCACCAAAGGTGTTGTATGCCAGCCAATTTCTTGGCTTTCAGTTTGTGGCATTGAGTATTTCCTTCTTGGCACATCTGCTGCACGGTGAAGAAATTTCAAGAATTCATCTGTTATTTTAAGAGACACAAATACAAATGAAAGTGTGTTTAAAAATCAGTCACCTGTGGATGTGCGTTAGAATGAGACATCTTAACACTATCCAAGCAACAACAAGAGCACCAAGGGTAGAGGCAGCCTCTGTGCTTCTGTGAATTATATTGTCAGAATACACTGTGACATTTCTACTCAAATATTTCCTGAGGAAGTTTCAAGATTTGCCTGACAATACTGTCCTGTTAATTCTGGTATCCCTATGTACTGTACTGCAGCATCTTACTTTTCCTACTTCTAGTACAAACCAGTGCTCCATGACAGCTTTCAATTTTCTCGGTTGCCTGAGACCTGCAGTCTTTCCCTGGTTTGTCCTTGAATAGAGCAGGCCAAGGTTATCTGACCCATTAAGGTTTTTAGACAAAATTAGCATGTTAGAAATAAGGGAACAGCTGCCATAAGGGCTCTTGTTACCAGTGCTCTAAAGTAAGACTTGGCAGTCATTTCAGCAGTTTAATCTGTGTGATGGTTAGGTAGAATATGCAATGGCAGGCAACATGTACATATAAAACATGCTTCTAGATACTTTTGTTTTCCCCTGAGAAGTTTAGATTCTCAACGAAAATTTTATAGTATGAATATAAGGAATTTTATATATTTTATAGTTTATACATATTTAATTAAAAACAAAAATAAGAGCATAATTGCATGGATGCAAACTTGCTGAAAATTGAAAGTAATGTGAAAGGGCCTTAAAGTGGAAAAAAACCTCCTCTACAAACAAAAATCCTAAGTGAGTTTAACTTGCTTACATGGTCACAGAGGCGTTTCCGCATACATATCTTAGACTGATTACAGTTATTAAATCTTACATGTTAATAATGTTCTTATGTAGTTACCACAAGCTTTTCAGAAACTTCTTACCATCTACTGGCACACGTATGTTCTCATGCCAAGACATTGGCTTCCTGGCAATCATGTAAACTGGAAAGAAATGAGACAGGTGAATTACTTCAATCACAGCCAGGTATAGAATATGTACTATTGAACTGCATGTGCACAGAAGAAAATGAATTAGAAGTATTGATTAATGGCAAGTTCTAAAAAGGGAAGGGCATTAAGTGTGCTAAAGGCCCTTCAACAGGATGCTGCCTGTGCTCACCGTATCAGAGTCCCACCCCACCCAAGGGGTAGCCTGCAGAGTGCCAAGTCTCAGGAAATTATTTTCCTTTGCTGTTTTATTGCAAAACCTAGACCTGAAAGAATCTATTCACATCACCTGCCTGTGCTAGCACAGAGTGTGAATTGGCAGGTAGAAAGCAGATCAGGACCTGAAGGAACATGGTGTAATGTTGGGGCCCTGTACCCCATCTCGGCTCTGTATTTACACAGAATTTGTAGGTTTCACAGCCTAAATAGTTGCCTCACTTCTACGTGGTTACTAAAAGCACCACCTGGGCAAGTGGGTCACATCTCTGTTCTGTCTCTGAGTGTGCAGACCGGTTCCTCAGGCAAAAGGAAAGCGCACCAGTTGCCATTTCCAGCATTACCCCTCTCACTGGCCACTGCTGCCGCACTTGGGTGCAGCTGCTTGTCCCTGAGCGCTGCGGGGCTGCCTCCGGCTCCCCTCCCCTTCCCCCACGGCTTGTCTTGTCCCCGAGGCTTTACGCCAGTTCCCGTGGCCACAAGACCTCACTGGGATAGTACGGGTTCACGGTGTACTTCGTGAAGAGCAGCTGCCACTGGCGCTCCTTCTTGGCGCGCTCGGCGTGGATGCGGTTCTGCAGCGCGTCCGGCGGGTCCCTCTCGCCGCGCTCAGCGGCCATGGCCGTGCCGGCTCCGCGCGTCCCGCGGCCCTGGCAACGCCCGCCCGCGGCCGGCGAGGCCGCTGATTGGCCCGCCCGGCGCTCCGCCTCGCGCCCCTCCCTCCTCGCCTCCTATTGGCCACCGAGTTAAAGCCCCGGCGCTGATTGGCAGCGGCGCACGCGGCGCGTTTGAACGGCCGGCGGGGCGATGGAGGCGGCGGAGCTGCGCTGCACGGCGGCCGTGGAGCAGCCGCTGCCGGGGGACTCGCCCCGCGCCGCCGCGTGATGCGGGACGCGACCGTGCTTCTGGGCCGCAACGAGCTGCGGCAGCCCGTGCTGCGGGTGGTCGGCGGCAGCGGCGCGGCGGCGGCGGTGCTGAGCTTCGTGCTGGCCGGTGACGCCGTGAGGCTCTTCACGCGGTTCGCGGGCGATGGGCGGGCGGCGGTGCGGGTGGGGCCGGACGGCGCCCAGGTGCTGCTGTCCGACTGCCCCCGGACGCGCTGCGCCGCTTCCTCCGCCTGCTGCGGCTCAAGCTGGCGGCCGGGCCGGGAGACGCGCCGCGCCGCCCGCGCCTGCTGGAGCGGCCGCCGCCGTCCTTCTCTGTCATCAGCCCGCTGCAGGAGCGGGACGTGCTGTGCGACCCCGGCCGCCGCCGCGCCGGCGAAGAGAGCGGGGAGCGCCCGGCCAAGGTGAGTCCCGGGGCGGGGGGGCGGCCCCGAGTAGCGGGCCTGCCCTGACAGCGCAGCCCCGCCTGTCCCGCAGGTGCCCCGCGCGGAGAGACGGCCCCCGGCGAGGCTCTCGGCGGAGCAGGAGGCGGTGCTGGGCGCCGTGCGGAGCGGGAAGAGCATCTTCTTCACCGGCTCTGCAGGTGAGGGGCCCCGGCGACTCTCATCGGCTCCCCGCGGAAAGTCCTGACCATTAACCTGTTGCTTCTCCCTCGAAGGGACTGGGAAGTCGTTCCTGCTGAAGAGGATCGTGGGCTCCCTCCCTCCGAACGTCACCTACGCTACAGCCAGCACGGGCGTGGCCGCTTGTCACATCGGTGGCACTACTCTCCATGCCTTCGCAGGTGATGGACTGTCCGACAGCGAAGGGCTCGGAGCTCTAACTCCCTTCCCAAAGAATCAGGAGCATCCTAAAGCATTGCTTTTTTTTTTTTCCTGCGACAGGGATCGGCTCTGGGAAGGCACCACTGGAGCAGTGCATTCAGCTGGCAGAGAGGCCAGGGGTGCGCCAGCATTGGCTGGCCTGCCAGCACTTAATTATTGATGAGATCTCAATGGTGGATGGCAAGTTCTTTGACAAGCTGGAGGCAGTGGCAAGGTGAGCCACTGAGTGAGTTGTCAGGTCAAATTAGCAGAAATTAATTTACCTAAACTTACAGTCTGCTTCCTTTCCTTAGTTTTGTGGATAGATACAAGGCAGCTGCTGGTACAGCACTCTTAAAAAGTATGAAATCATAGAATCTGGGACAATCTTTACCATGAGACAGGTTTTGGTCATGTCCATTCCTCAGTCACAGCTATGGCTGTTTAGGTCCATGTCCTGACCTAAGTGCTGTGCATAGAGATGAGTCCAGATTATATAGCTGTGCCCAAGAGAGAAATAGCTGTAGTATGGCAGCCACTAAAGAACCAAGACTGGTAATGACCTCCGGGGTAGTAAGCAAAGCAAATTCAATGTCTTGTATTAGCATTACTTAATTATTTGAGCTCTTCTGAGGCAGCTGGGGATAAACATCTTTCACTGCACGTTGTCTAGATTTGAATATACTGACAGATTAAAAAGTAATTTCTGGGACCTGACTATGTCCAGATTCTGGAGGACATTCAAAACTTCTTTTCCATCCCTTTCAGGGCAGTCAGAAAACGGGATGAACCTTTTGGAGGAATTCAGCTAATTATCTGTGGGGATTTCTTACAGCTACCCCCAGTCTGCAAGGCTAATGAAGAAACAAAGTTCTGCTTCCAGGTATAAAACTGTTCCTAAACTCATTCTCATACTTCAAGTCTGCCTCTTTCTTAACAAGAGAATGATTTTTCCAGGCAAAAAGCTGGAGAAAATGCATCCACATAAACATGGAGCTGACTGAAGTGCGGAGACAGACTGACAAGACTTTTGTCTCACTCCTCAGTGCAATCCGTTTAGGCAGGTGAGGAGAAACTCATCTCTCTTTGTAATCCCTGCTCCCTACTGATGGAGCAGAGGAAAGAGCAGTTTGTCACTTTTCCATCCTCTGTCAGGAATGTGTAGCTGTGGGCAAAAGCTATAAATACCTTAGTTAACGTAGACAGGTTTCATATATGCTGCTCTAGTAAGGAAGGACAGTTCCTCGGGTCCCTCTGCAATTTCTCTGAATTAGTTCAAAGGATCCTGAGCTTGCAGTGGCCAGGGTAGGGCTGGGGCACACACTGGCTCTGCTCTCTGACTTTATCATGTATCTTTCCTCTCTGGAGGCCTGTACCTTGCACAGACTGATCCAGCTGTGTGGAGGTTACTGCTGCTCACACCCGTTCCTGATCACTTTAAAGAAGAATTTCCTTTTCCTGGCTACCAGGTGCACAGAGGAGGTTACCAGACAGCTGATGCAGACGGCTGCTCACAGGTCTGAGCGTGATGGGATCCTGGCTACGAGGCTCTGCACCCATAAAGATGATGTAGAAATGACCAATGAGAGACGCTTGCAACAGCTGCCAGGTGAACTTGGTGGAGAAAACTGCTGGCTTTGGGGCTGTCAGGTGGAACTAGTGCTCTGTCATGCACAGCAGGACCAGCTCAATCTCTGTGTGTTGAAGTGTCTAGGAAAAAAATTCACAGTTTTTTGTTTAAAAATGCACAATGTCACTATTTGGTTTGTAAGAGACAGCAAGCTTATTGCTTTCTGTGAGGTAGGGTGAGTAATTTATTACCTCCAAACCCATGTTTTTTCTTTCTATAGCACTTAGAAAGACCATGCTCTACTCAGTCATTACTTGAATTAAAGGCTATTTAATTTTTTGCTTTCCTTGCTGGCCCTTGGATTCCTTCTTAGTCTGCTTTGGAGATCTGGTGTTGGTAGAGAGTGAAACTGCTCAAAATGCTGTCTACTCAGTTCTTATTTACTGCTGACATTCCATTTCTGTGCCTTTTCATGCTTCTGAAGTTATAAAGGGAAGAGAGGCAATAGTGAGCTCTGTGCTGTTAGATGTGACAAGGTTTGTGTGCAGATGTCCTAGCAGCAGAGCAGAATGGATATTAAAGAGGAATTAAAATAAATAAATGCTGAACCTCCTGTAATGCTGTGTAGAATGTGTTCAACAGTTGTAAGCTCTGTCTTTCTCTCTTTAACAGGAGAAGTGCATGTGTTTGAGGCTTTGGACAGTGACCCAATGCTAGTGAAGTTAATTGATGCTCAGTGTCCTGTGGGTGGTAGAGTTGAGCTAAAGCTCGGAGCTCAGGTAAGTGTGTACATACATGTGTGATAGAGCAGATCAAATGGCATAAGAAAAATGCAGGAATATCAGAGACATGTATAGAGTAGATTAAGATATAGAATGCAAATTCAGTCTTGAATGGCTATGCCAGGGCAGCAAAAGACTCTATCCCAGTCTTTGTATTTTTTCTGCCTATAATCTTATCCAGACAGAGGATGAGTTCAGGCCCATGTCTTGTGGACAGTGATAATTGCTTGATTTTGACAGACACGTCCAATTAAATTTAGAAGCTTTCCAGTAGCAGAGAGCACAAGCAGTCCTTGCCTGCAGTCTCAGCTCCAGGTACAGAAGCCCTCCCCACCTGTAAAATATGGCACAGCTTGCCATGTTTGCTGGACTGGGCTCTGAGCTAGGGCTGTCAGAGTGGAAAGGATGTAGGATTGTACTTAGTAGTAGCACTGCTTGCTTTGAAAACTTGTTCCTTAGCTGTTCCCAGAATCTGTATGTGCATAGGTTGGTGATGCCTGGCAAAGGGGAAACTGCTCCCTGGATCTGAGCTCACAGCTGTGGACAGAAATAGCTCAAGTAAAGTGTTCAGTGCTGTAAAATGATGTAGTTAGGAATCCTAGGAAGGAAAGGCTGTGAAATAATTCCAGTCAAATGGGAGATGGTGCTGCAATAGGCAGGATAGGATGATCTGGCCAAATCAGCCTGATGTGCTTATGCTTCCTAGCAATAAGTTTAGCTGCAGGTAGCTGAACGGGCTGTAGAATCCACAATGAATTTTTAAACTCTTTTTTTTTTTTTTTTTCTCTGTAGGTGATGTTAGCAAAGAATCTGGATGTGTCTCAAGGGCTGGTGAATGGGGCACGAGGTGTTGTTGTAGGGTTTGAAAATGAACAGAAGGGTAAGTAAGCCCTTTGATCTTTTGTTGAAGGAAGTGGGAAAATAACAAAACAGTTTGTTGTTGGTGGGTGATGACTTCTTAATTTTGTTTACAGCTTCGTAATAACATAAGGGAAAACAGAGAGATCTCTGCAAGCTTGGGGCTCTCATGAGCTGTGATGTCATACACTGCATCAGCTGTAGCTATCTGTAGACCTCTTGTGTTCTGTATTCTGCATGTAAATGTGTATGCTCATTTGAATTTCCTGTTTGTTCTGTTGAAGCAAGTTTTGATGGATTTTTTGTTTGTTTTTCTCAAAGAATAATGTTCTGCTACCTGCAAAATGTATTTTTTTTCTTCATCTCAACTGGTAAAATAACTGCCTTTTAATCTCCTGCTTAAGTAGATGTCAAACATAATTTCAGGACATGCTATTAACTGTCTGTGGATTTAGGTTTGGTTTAGGCAGAAAAAAGATGCTCTTAAGCTGCTGACATCCTGGCTGTCAAGTGTCAGGAATACATCCCTGTTTCTTTCCTGCTCCCATTCTTACAGGGCTACCTAAGGTGAAGTTCCTCTGTGGGGTCACACAGCTCATAAAAATGGAAAAATGGATCATCAAAGGGCCATCAGGAGTTCATCTGAGTCGTCAGCAATTACCTTTAAAATTGGCATGGGCCATTTCCATTCACAAGAGTCAGGTGGGTGTTCTTGTACAGCAGCCTATAGACTTTTACAGCACTATAAACCTTATTTCCTGGGTGAGCTTGCATTGCTGGTGAAACAGGAGAGAAAGCTGAAAGGCCCTTGTTGGGGGGGAGGGGGGAACTCCAGGATGTGTCTAGCTGCAGAGAGATAGCTTTTCTTTTGCTTGTGGGGCTGTCAGTACTACTGGGGTTTCCCTAAGGGCACTGCCATCTGCAGAGTTGGCATTGGACTATAAAGCAGCTTTATTTACCACCATGGGCTGATGAGGGTAGTGCTTCCCTGAGAGCATTAGGAACCCTGTAGTGGAACTGAGAAAGCTGCTAGAGCCACAGCTGTGCTCTTTGGGCTGGACTTGCCCTTTGATGCTGTGCTGTGGGGATTTTTTCAACATAACTTTCAATGTAACAGTGTAATATTTAAAAGTTACTTCCTTTCCAGTAGACTTCATACTTGATAAGTGCTGGTCTTGGAGACCTGTGGATTTGCTCCCATGCCACAGTTTAAACTAGACCGTGCTGTAAATTCTGCTGCACCTGGGACAGCCCATGAGACAGGGCTGGCCAGGCTTTACCCAAATTCTCTCTCAGGCACGTCAGAGGACTGCTTGAGAATGGTGCCTGCTCCAGTTAACTACTAAGAGTGAAACCAGCAGGATTTCTTTCCCTGCTGTGTTGATTAGATGGGATTTATGGAGTTTCACACAACAAGAGCCTCACTGGAGTTAGTTAGTGGATGCTACTTTCTACCAGAAGTTTCCTGACAGTGGAAAAATGCCTTTGCTTTCTATTGATTCCCTTTTTTTCAAACCAAAACTTTTTAGCAAAGATGGTACCTTGGATAGACTCACAGGCCAGTTTAGTGTTGATATATCACAATGTTGTTGTTTGTTTGCTCTGTACCAAAGTTCTCTGTGCCTTGGCTAGGGCATGTCTTTGGACTGTGTGGAAATCTCCCTGTCTCGTGTCTTTGAGAGCGGGCAGGCTTACGTAGCCCTCTCCCGAGCCCGAAGCCTTGCAGGTCTCCGTGTTCTGGATTTTGACCCAAAAGTAGTGAGAGCTGATCCTGCTGTGCTGCAGTTCTACAGACAGCTGAGACGTCATCAGCTTCCAACCCAGGTAAAGAAAACTCTCCTGCCAGCAAACCCTGCCTTGTGCAACCAGCATGAGAGATGTGGGCACCAAGATGCTTCTTTGTCTTCCTAAGCACGATCAACACTTGTAGTGGCAGGAGAGATGAAACTGCAGAGAGGGCATGTAGCAGGGCAGCTCCTGGGGACAGCATATCCACTGCAGTGTTGGGGTTGTGTAACACTACCTGGTCCTCTAGGCGAAAGAATGGGTTGGGAATTTTTGGTCCTTGTCTTGCAGTAAGGAATGAAGAAGTGGGCACAAAATAAATTTCTGGTATTTTTCTTTCTCCTCAAAGGATTCACTACATACCCATTCAGATGCTGATGAGAAGGAGAACTGGAAATGCAACTGAGAATGCTCTTCTGGTTTCTGTGAGGTGTCAGCACAGACTGCTGAGATGCAGCAAGCTTGTTGTTGTGTATATTTGATAACAGACAAAGTCATAGGAGATTTTTTAGATCTTTGCCTCATTCAGCTGACTCTGGATATGTAGAACTATCCCCACCTCACATTTCTGGAATTTGGAAGGCTTCTGCAGACCTCTTCTAAGCCCCCAGCCTTGAGTACTCCTGTGTCATAAAAGCAACTCTAGCAAACAAAATGACTGAGCAAGGATTTGCCTGAGGGACGTTTCTACAGTTTTATCTTGTCTGAGGGACCTTCCTACTGTTCTCTCCTGCCTGCTACTTCTGCTTTATTCTCTGCACATACAGACTGAAACCTGTGTGCCTTTCTTCAAGTATACCACTGTTGAGGGATGGAAAGTGTGTGTCCTCTTTGCTTGGATGGATTGTTCACAGGAGCTGCTGACACAAGGGAAAGCAGTGCTAAATACTTGATTCACCTGCAAGAGCAGAGCTGTTCTTGCTGCCTGACACCAGGAGGCTTTGCATAACTTCTTCCACAAGCAGAATTGTCGGAGTTGCACATTGCCTGCTATGCTGATACATAGCATTTTTATTAGTCTGTTGCATACAATGAGGTGATTCTTTTTCAACCATTTGAGATGAGCTGGCACTATTTAAAAATAGGATGAAGTCCTACATCTTTTACTCAATTATGGAATATAAGAACTGTGAAGTTTCATTATCCCATGAGCAAGAAGAGCATGAGAGGAGATGGGTGCTGGTGGGAGCCCCTCTTGTTTAAACACACGAGGCTCCCATTCAGATGGGAGTTTCTCCAGGGAAAAGTATTTTTGACTAATAAGGTGAAAGTTGAGTGTGCAATAGACTAATAGCTAAGGACATGTGAAGTTGAGCTGTAACTTCACTTGTTTCAGGTAAAGCAGAGACGAGCAGAACTAATTATACTGTCTTCTTAATAAAGGAGAAGGTCTTTGTATTTTAGCACTTTGCTTATAGTTAAAGTAACTTGTATATTTTAAAATATTTTAGATATGGGAATAACATGACATAACATCCAGCTGGAACTTGTCTCTTGCAGGAGAATTCTCTAAAAAAGCCTTTGCAGTGTAAGCAAGTTGAAGACCATTTCTTGGCAGCTGCTCTCCTTAAAGCCAGGAAAGGATGTTGACTAGCCAGTGGTCAATATAACAGAAAACAGACTTTGATAGGATTTAAAAATGTATTTTAAAGTGCATTTTTAGTGGGGGTTTTGTTTGTTTTGGGTTTCTTTGTTTGTTGTGTTATTTTTTCTGGGCTTGAGAAGGTAGAGTCTTGGAGGAAGCAATAGTATAAGACAGAAGTGGGACTATTATTCAGAGAGGTTCTCAATGTATCAACTCATTGTTTCTTCAGAGGAGTTTGATGGGGAGTGGATGGAAGTACCTGGAGCTGGAGCCTATGGAAGGCAAATCCCAAACCCTGTCCTTGGCCATTGGGCTGGTTTCACCTAGCACTCTTGTGGGTTTTTAAGATGGGATGCTGCAGTATAACGAGGGCTTTGTGTTGCATTGGAATTTAAAGTGTGGGATCTGAAATGCCCAGAATGTTAAAATGAGTTTTACTATTGGGGTAGACAGCTACGAAAATATGCCAGGCAAGTCCAGTCATTGACAATAAATTAATTTATTGACTGATTATGCAAGAGCTATGAGATAATGCAGGTTCAAATCCTTTAATACCTCCTATAAAGTTCCTGTACCCCTGTAAGTGCAACATAATTTAGAGTGTAAGAGTGGTGATCATGTACACTGCAAATAAACTTCTAATTGCATGGTCTTGTGAAGTAACTTATATAACTGGAGCTTTCATGAATTTAGGGACTGAAGTCTTTTCAGTTGTATTGAGGGGGTGGGTTGATGCCAATTTGACATAAAATGTTAAGCAGAACCTAAAGATGAAAAGGTAAATCACTATTTCATTTAGTATTAAATCTGCATGAAATACTGTGGAGGCATTCTCAGTGATGGAACTGTGGAAGCAGAATTGCTGTGGTTTTTGAAGGTCTGGCAGCTGTTCTGAGGCCAAAAGGTGCCCATCTGAGTAAATTTTGCATGTTCTCTCTTCCAGCTAAAGCAGACATAGGGATGGGTGCTGAGTTTGAAGACTGCTCTTTAAATGCTAAAAGAAGCAGTCAGGGCAAATCTGAGCTGTCAGGTTCTGTCATGGCTCCCCCTTGGTCAGGATTATAATCAGTCCTTTTTAAAATGGAATAATGGTTCCCTAGATATGAGCTAAAAAAAAATCTTGTACTACAATAAATATCCCTTCTTCCACATGTTAATTTTTCTTACAGAGGTACTCTCTAGAGTTAGAACTCAATACATCACCATGGGATTGAAAAAAAAAAGCAACACAAATTTTTATTGTGGTGATTGTACTGGAAGAACAGAGATATGACAAGAGGAGGAGGACTTAGTCAAATGAGAAAGGATCTGAAGACCAAGCAGCTTTTTAGGGAAGGGTGCCCCAAGCCAGCCTCAGCATCTCTGGTGCTGCCCCTGCTTTCAGCTGCTGAGGTGAGGTGGGCTCAGTGGGCTGGTATGGGAAGAGATAGGTTCTAAGGACAGTGCAGAAGGCAATCTTTATCAATGAATTCCAGCTGTACTGGTTGCTGAGGAGTGGAAACAGCCTTGCATTTTTTGAGATCTGAGAGCGCACAAGACTTCACAGCAATCTGTCAAAAATATTACTGTCTCTTGAACATGAACTTAAAATTGTTTCTACAGAGCCATTTTTATCCTTTATTTTTTTAAAAAAAGGAAGACATGTAGGATTTGTCCCGAAGTCTAAGTGACAGCATCTTGCAGAGAGTGTCTGGGGGCCGGCGAAGGCTGCGGGTGCCCCGGTGAGGGGACAGGGACAGGCAGGAGCTGGCCCTGGTGAGGGGACAGGGACAGGCAGGAGCTGGCCCCAGTGACAGGACAGGCTCTGTGGGGGCACTCTGCTGTGCAGTGATGGCTGGGCCCTATCCCTGTGGAAATGGCTTCCATGACTGTACTCCCATAAATACAGGGAATGAATATTGTCTCTTTGCAAACTGAAGAGAAAGCATTTAAGCATTTAAACATCTGCCTTAACTGTAGCTATTGTTAAGTGAATTAAACTAAGAGTTTGATTCATAATTGGTATTTCTATTACTACAAAGTACAGCCATTCTCATTCTGAATACATTAAACCACAAGAAACTGCTTTATACCAGCTAAAGCTCCATAATACATTTATGTGTTATTGGAAGCATAATTCACAAACAGAGTGTTATTAAAGCCTTACCAGCTTCCAGTTTAAATCTTTGTATGGTGATTTAATACCCTTCTCATTTTTTATGTGGCATTTTCATTATAATTAAACATGAATGTGCCCTCACAGTCTGTGCCCAGAAGTCCTGTGAGCACAGGAAAGGCAGCAATATTCCTGTTGATCCCGGATGCTGTAATAAGATTGTGTCCAGGAATTAGACCTTCATACCCAGAATTGCTCTGAATGGAGAAAAAAAAATGCTACTCTTAAGTAATGGAAATACAGTACATTATTGGTTGTGCTATGAATGCTAATAATGCCATTTTTCTTGTAGATATTACAAGTTTCTCATTTTATATTAGGCCACTCCATGACATGTAATTGTCTTCTGCTGTTAAATCTAAGCAATTCTATTACTAGCATGAGAAAAGACCTGAATTGGTAGAGATTGCATTTAGATGTGTAAAATTTCCATTTTACTGTTTCCTATATGACTATTTTATGCTTGTTTCTATTACAAATCATAAAATGTTGTATGGAATATTTTAGCTGAGCTACTGATTAGTATATAATTTATGAAATCTGGTTATAGAGGCAAAATAAGTCGATAATGAGTCTAAGAGTAGTTTTTCACTTATAATTATTGAATACTGCATTACTTGATTTTTTTTTTTTTTTTAATTTTAAATTTGTTATGGTGTTGGTACAGGTTTGATATGGTGTTGATATGTCAGATGTGACAAAGAATGTATGAGAACCCTCCTGGGGTGGTAGCTGCATAGGCACCAACAGTTTCCAAACTGGTACCACATGTGGGCAACTGGGTTCTGAGGTAACACACGTTTTTACTGATTGTTTATTACAATATTTCTGCAATGAGAGCTATGATAAAAGTGCCTCTGACAGAAATGTAGGATTTTTTATTAGGTTTATTATTATTATTATTATTATTATTATTATTATTATTATATAGACTTCATAGGGTTTTTCTCCCTCATTTCTCAAAATATATGTTTGTCAGCAGGTAGGTGAATGTGTACAGGAACCACACCTTCCATCTACTGCTTCTTAAGCCACTGGCTATCAGTTTTCTGTGGGACACATAATTTTTTTTTTTAAATGATAAACATCCTGAGAATTACAGGGGGATTTGCACAGACTTTCAGTTGGAACTCGGGAGCTAGTCCAGGTCTTTAGATTTTGGATTCTGTTTTGTTTATTGAAAGATCTGTGATTCCCTCTAATTAAATATCAGCTTAGAGAGGGTATAACACATTTGAAGATAATGCTAGACCTTAAATTAAAAACATAAGTAAAATTTCTTAAGATTATTCCAGTAGCTAATAATTCACAAAAAACAAGGTATCACATATCTTTTAGTATTTCCGAGTGAAGGCTGGACAAACTTACAGAATGTAACAAATCAAATATGAAAAACATTGATGTGAATTAATGAGAATAACTTGGATTAAGAAACAACTTTTAAAGGTTGTGATTTATCTGGGAAGAGGATATGTAGTGCACAGCCTGTTTTTAAGTTGTTCAATAAAATAGTTCCAGGTAAGTTACCTTTGTTTGTGTTGGATTAATAGGATACCTTGTAAAAAAATATTTGACCATAATAACACCAGGTGCTTTCAACTGACACTTGGAAATATAAAGTAAGTTTTAAAAAAAGATCTTGAATCTTGAGCAATGAGCCAGTAATTAACTGCCAGAATGTCAATGCATAATGCAGAGGGATGTTACCAGATCTAATTTAATAATAAAGAAGGAAGCTTTGAAATTGTTTGGGTTTTACCTGCTTCCCCTCCAGATGAGAGAGACCTTGCAATAACTTTTGCCCTTTTACTTATGATGGTAGCAAGCTATGGCTATTTTAACATAAAAACCCCACTGAAAATAGAACACATCAGATGATTCAGTCAGGTCAAAATGACAAACTTTCATGAAATGTTGCCCCTTTGTCTTCATTAGCCATAATTATTGCTGTCATTTAGACTTTGGGACAAGTCCTACATGTCTTCCTTTTGTTTTAAAAATAAGGGATAAAAATGGCTCTGTAGAAACAATTTTAAGTTCATGTCCAAGAGACAGTAATATTTTTGACAGATTGCTGTGAAGTCTTGTGCGCTCTCAGATCTCAAAAAGTACAAGGTCAAAAATATTGTTTGTGATGCCCTATATATTTTAACAGAAATATTGTCAAAAGAAATTATAATCAGGTTTTGACACTTGTCCTGAAAGTGTCAAGGCCTCCATAAAATATAATACCTCAGAAACTTCAGGCAAAAAGTCATAAGTGTAATATTAATTCAATAACTCTGTAAGGTATACATCATCTTGCAGTGCTCAGTTTTGAGGTCAGGACACTAACGTGTGAAAGAGGTATCAGCCCCTTAACAACCTTTGCTATGGATTTCATGAGATGTTCTAAAAAAGGGGGGAAACCCCAAACCAAACAGAAAAAGCCCAACCCCCAAAAAACCCATATTCAACACTGTACCAAAATCTAATAGCTCCTGCAGCAGTGCACTGGGAATGGAATATCAAGCTGAGGTGAAAGTTATGTCAGAAACTGAAGAAGAAGAGGGCACATAGAATCTGAAGAATTCTGTTTAGAGCCAGAGAAATGGAATCATTAGGAATATGTCCAGCTCAAGACATGCAGGTGAAGTAAATTTAGAAGGGTTACCAAGTATTTTTTCCAGATTCAATAATGCCTATGGGCCTTTGGGACAGTTAAGAGATCCGGTATGGTCCAAAAGTGTCAGAAAATGTAGGAGGAGGCACAAGATCATCCTCTAGCATCTTTGGTGTCACTGTGGAATGGCAGCAGTATAAAAATAGAGGTGATGATGCCAAGGAAGGAGGGATAGGAGCAGCACTTGCAGTGCTGTGCCCAGGAGGGACATCAGCTCAAATTCAAAAGGAGCTGCTGGCTGTGTCCTCTGCTGCAGGAAGGTTTGTCAGCTCACCTTGGGGCAGCAGATGAGCACTCTGTTCAGAAGCCACTAGCAAACATTATGGTGGAGCTGGTGCTGGGGGCAGACAAGTGACTACAACCCTTGTCAAATGCATCCCAGTCCAATGAGGAGAGGGTAAGGGACTCTGAAAACAAGTTCTGGCTACACACAGATACACTGCACATGTAGACAAGTTTTTGGAACAGAAGAAAACCTAGCAATGTGTTTCAGTATATCTTTTTTGACTCACATAAAGTATGTTTTGCTATGATGGACTCCTTGAAGAGGGGGAGGTGGGTGGAGAAGACATTTTAGAGATGACAAAAAATATGTGCTACATGTAAGTATATAAAATACATGGGATGATGGTATGTCCACAGGCAGGTTATATATCAATAGATTTCATCCCAAACAAAGACACAGAACCCCTGTAAAACCTATCAAAAGGGAAGATATTTTATTTCCAGAGCTCAGTTAGTGAAGCACATTTTGTCTTTACCTCTCAGTTCATAAAGACCTCATCTTGCTCTCATTGAAAACATTTTCTAGAAATCACATGTGAATTCTCTGCTTAACCTGCTGACAGGGGAGAAAACTGCTTTATGTCCTTTTTTCCCCCTTCTTCTAGAATTTGGCTGGGGGTTCCTTTTTTCCAAGGTAATTTACTTGTGCTAAACCCCTAAATGTGTATATTTTCCATAGTGAAATTAAACCTACATTTTTTCTAGTATTTGTTTTGTATACTTCCAATAACTGAGGGGAAAAATGCTACTGAACACATATTTGAATAGAAAATGCTGCTCATGAAGTAGACTAAAACCCAGCCTCTTGTTGGAAGGGAACTGGAGTTGGTCTGATGTAACTAAACACTCCAAAGCAAACAGCTCCTGTTCAGTTCACTTTTTCAGAAGTGTGGTGGGATTGTTTTAAGCCTCTAAAATAGAGTTTCATTAAAGAGAAGATAATTGACAATAAAAGCAGGGGGAGAGTGTGCATTCTGATCTTAAATGCTACACAAGTGATATAACATCAGAACAAAACTGCTGCACTGCCTACTCAGCAGGCTGGAATCTAACTCTTATTTTCTATCTAACAAGATTTTTAAAAAATCACTTTACAGCTTATAAGTGGTATGCAGGCTTAATTGTTTCCTTATGCTCCGTTCTGCAAATATACTAAATGATATCAATCAATTAGCTATCAGTGTGCCAGACTGTTTCTTAATGTGAAATACCTGCTGTGTCTTAATTTTTGCCCTGAACAGGTATTTTCACAGAGCTAATTCATAATATTTTACAATCTCAGTATAATCCCATCTAAACATTTTGATACTTAGTCCCATAATTGTCTCTTGGAGTTCTTGTGCCAAGGGGTTCCTCCAAAACCTGTCAGGGAATATGACAATGCACCTGGACATGTGCAGATGCCATTGTGAGACAAGTCATGTGGAATGCCTGAAGGATGTAATAAATATTGCATGCAATGCATATTCTGTTGACAGAGATATCTGAGGGAGGGTGAAATTCTTATCTGGCTGTTTGGAGGACTTTGTATGGAAATGAACCACTGGTAGTGCTCTAGGAATTGCCAAATTCCATCAGAACATTGAGTTTGATTTCTTGCCCTCAGCAATGCCTACTCTTTTATAATCTGGTTATTCAGAGGATGAAGGACTACCCTTCTACAAATATGCCAATCTAAGTCACTCAGAAAGCAGTTATACTTGTTCAGGGATGAGGGGTAGACTCCTTGTTGATTTTTTTTGCTTTTGCAAGCCCTGATCTTCTTCCCTGAAAGATGAGAGTACAGTATCCTCAAAACATGTACACATTGACACATCTACAACAGGTCTAATTACTGCACTTTAAAACCAACAAACAAATTCTGCCAATATTTTGTGTCCAGTTTCTTTTAACTGCAAATGGTAGGACTTTTTACCTGATCCATCTTATCTGGCATTTTCCCTGTACACCAGCTGAGGCAAAGCACAAATTTCTCACATTTCTTTTTCAAGTGCATCAGTTAAACCCTTTCCTTAAGTTGCTTACTGTGACTGCTGTTTAGAAAGACATACATTTTGAGTTTGGCTGCTTTTCAGTTTCAGCAGCAGTCTGACCTACTGGGCAAGGTGGATCAGAATTATAGGGAGTGCAGCTGGGAGCCTGGATGCACAGAGTAAACTGTTACCTTCATTCTGGTCAGACATAACCAGTATTTAGATATTTACTGTGGATATTTCAAACTAAGTGTAATCTCGGTGTACTTTATCAATGTCCTGATTAGGTTCTCTGTAAAGTGTGGCTGTTATGACAAAATGACATTAAATATCCCCTGAAGGCTTCAATGGCAGCTTTGCACAAAGGTTTACCCACAGCTTTGTGATCCACTGTAAACATGAACCACATGCCAACTTTAATGGCACTGTTATATCCTCTGTTATCCTAAAGAAATCTGTTCATTCTAAGTATCTTATGTTTATTTTCTAATTATTCCTCTTCCTTCAATTTCTTACAAGGAACATTGAGGACATGTAGGACCTATAGCCCATTTTATCCAAATTTATGTCAAAGCATATGACAAGCAATATACACATTTGTGTATATATATTTAAGAGACTATCAGGATATAGGTTTTTTCTTGCAGTTTTCACTAACAGCTGTTGGCAAACAGTTATAGCTAGTGAAAGTATGGAAAGATATGAAACTTAGGGCACACTAAATGCAGTGCTGATTAAATTCACAGCAAGATCATTTCCTGTTCAGCAAAGCTTGCTCAGCCAGTCAAGAAAAAACAAGAAGACAGATTTCCAAGCTGCCTTTATTTTCAGTGCTCAAATCTTGTGCATCTCATCCTCGAGGTTTAGCAGTGTGTTTACACTAAAGCTTTAGTTGGATCTGTATTATTGAAAGCCTGTCCTGAAGCTCACAACACATTACCACAGAAATCACCCCTGGCAGTGGAAACCTAAATGCTGCTTAATTGCATAAATATAGGCAAAACTCAAGGCATCTACAGGCTGCAGCAGGGGTGGCTTAAAAGAACATGTTCACAAATTGCTCAGCTCTGGTAACAACTGATAACAAGAATTAATGCATAACACAGCAAAGAAATTATATACATTTATATCTATTTCCTCTCTACAAAGAGCCATAAATGTTCTTTCAAAATGTGTAACTGCAATGTGTGAGACTTGACTTGACATTGGTGTGACGAGATAAACTATTTAATTGGGGTTTTAGCATACCAGCAATGTACTTATCACAGTATTTGGCATTCAGTGACTAGCGAGCCGTGAAAGATTATCTTTCCTGAAGAACTAGAAAATAGCACCTCCTTTCCACTTGCTGTCCTCTAAGCCTCCTCTGAATATCCTATTTGCCTTTTGGAATCACCTTGTCTTTCTCTGTGTCCAGTTTCCAAGGGGAAGCTTATTTTGGAGTTGTTCTCCCAGGTTAAATACATTGCCTCCCTCTATTTCTCTAGCCAGATGAAAGCCTCTACTTATCTAAAGGTGTTTCAGCTGTATTAACTTGTGCTTTTTCTCCCTCTGCAGTTCATTGCAGTTGCCTTCTGAATGCAGGCAATCAGGGTGGCTTTGGGAGTTTACTGCTTGAAAGATTTATGGTGTGGATCACACTGAAAGAAAGGAAAAAAATAAAAGAAAAAAGTTTCATGTGGATGTCCAGTGATTCTCACGGGTTCTGGGAGCATCCTACTTTCCAGATGTGTATATTTCAAATTTTGTTATTAAGTGAGAGGACAGGTGGAGACACTTTTATCTTAAAAATACTGGACTAGCTACAAAGTAGCTCTCTCTCCCAGTTTTATGTTTTACATCCAACAGAATGAGGCTTTTTTTTTTTTTTTTTTTTTCTGCTACATACTGGTGTGGTGCAGTTTACTCAGGCTCTCTCTGCATTTCCAGAGGCAGAAAAAATTGATCAAAACCAATTGGGAAACAGCAGCAGGACACAGGTGAAGGCATTATCTACTGTTACATAGTTTTGAGGATGAGGAAGGGTAAAGGAAAAGTTAAAAAGAAGGTCAGCATTGAATCTTTACAGCCTGACAAAACAGTCTGAAATACTTTGCTTAATTTTCACATTTGTGGACATCATTGATCCAATCCAGAGCCTGCAGTTTGACACAAGTGGGAATGGGCTAATTTACAAACTCAAAGCACTTGTAACATGTTGCTGGTGTTTAATACATATATACTCAATTCCTCCTCTGTGGTTACCAAAACCACAAAGCTTTAGTCACATTTCCTTTTTGGTTGGAAAGGGGAAAGAGTAGAGTGTGACACAGTTTTAGTATTTAACTCTATAATGAATATCACTAGGATCATTTTGATAGAGCTGTAGCTGTCAGTGGGTGAGGCAATTACTAAATGAGGGCATAGAAATAACCTTGAATCAAGATTCTGCAATAAACTGTCATATTTATGGGTACTAGAGAGAATATATTTTGTAGTAAAATATGATTTATTGTATTTATACAGATTTGGAAACTGCTGAACAGCTGGGCAGACAAGTCACAGGGTTGTATGTGTGGGTATCTGCTTGTGCTTTATCTTCTGCAGGAATACAATAATTCCTACACCAACCACTTGCAGAGATGGGTTCTACCAGCTGGAGAACATAATAACCTTCCTTTAGGTACACTCATCAAGCATCTGTCCAGCAGTCACCTTAAAAACCCAGCTGCTGCAACACTTACTATTTTTTTCCTCTTCACAGATATGTCTTACCCCCAGATGTGCTGAGTTTTGTGCCTTTCTGAGGAGTGGGACACAGATCAGATCAGATCATTTTTTTGTTGGCTTCAACTTGTTTTCCCAAAATGCTTGACTCTTACTGACAGTCATTGTCTTCCATACTTTCATCCCACTGGTAGGCTTTCTGTGCCTCTTTGATTTAAAGAGCCTGATCTTCTGGTGTGCTGACCTCCCCCTATTCCACTTGGCTGCAGCTGGCATTGTGAGCACTCAGCCCTACTGTAAATCAGTCTCCAAGTGTGCAACTGGTAGCATGTGTTCTTTGTAGCACTGGCTCACTTGAGCTGAGCTGCTGCTTTAGTAGCTTTGAACTGTTTTAATTCACTGAAGCACAATTCATTTGCTATTGGAGTTTATGATTGTATTGGAAAATCTTGTGAGAGACAAAGGGAAAGGATGTACTGGGTTTGTGTTTTAAACTCTGATTGAATGATGTCATGCACTGCTCCCTAGTATTTGTACAGGTTTATTGAATTTTAATTCACAGGACTAGCTGGAATTGTAATCTTCTTCATCTTTTGTTTTCCTAACTCATTCTGTTAGGCAGATCACTACCTCACATGACTTGCAACCTAAGGCTGACAAAGACACTTTCTAAATCCTATTGGCTTAAATGTGTAACTGCTTATATGAACAAAAATCAATGACTTTCTGCAGTGGACAGACCTAACACATCAAGGCTGTTCCTGCAGTTCTGTGGTCACACAGTTTTTAATTTATTTAACCTCACCATCTCTAGAGCTTCCCAAGCCAGATATGCAAGACTCCCAGGAAAGCTCCCAGCTTGCTTGGAGAAATCTCTTCTGTGCTATTTAAGACATGAACTTTTGCCTCTTCTCAGGCTGGTAACTGGTGGTAATCACAAGTGCTGGCTGCAGCTGTGTGTGCTTGTTCCCAGAACACAGCAATGCGTTCCCAGCCTGCCTAAAGCTCTCATCAGCCAAGGCTGCTCATGAGCTATGCCAGCTAAACCTGTTTGTCTCACCTATATCCCACTGCAATCCAGCTCCATTGTTTCTGCAGGAGTAAGTTGTTCTGGCATGCTACATAACTGCACTATTTCAATCACATAGCACAGAGGATGTTAGCTAATGGGATTTCACATTCTTCCACTAAGGTGTTATTGCAACTGGATGGCCACAGCAAAATGGCTGTGGGGCAACTGTTTGTGGCTATATAAAAGAGTTGCTGGGATGCACAATAGCTGCAATGATTGCCTGCTTAGCATACACCAACATAATCCAACTTGACAACTTTGTCCCATGGATAAGACAGGTTAAATGATGTTGCAAACACTGCTCAGAGAGAGAGATGGCGCTCTAGTCCTCTAGCTGGGGCTGCTGGTAAGGACAAACCCTGTGCAGAAGATGGAGGAAGAAAAGCAATGTTTAATTGCCAACTCATCCTTTGTATTTATCTATTTCACCTGGGAGCAGTACCGTCTAATGGAACAAAGATATTTTCAGAGCAGAACAAAACCAGCATGGACATGTACAGCTAAAAAAGCGGGTTGAGGTTCCAATACCATAGAAACATATTAGAGGGGGCAGAAATTGAACTTTTTTTTTTTCTTATTCCCCCTACACATCCTTTATTTGCACTAGAAGAGCTATCTACTATAGTATTATGTGGTCTGTGATTATCTGTTGAAATACAAAGCTACAGAACACTGAAGTCACAACATAAAATCAATCACCAAGTACAGTGGTCATGCTATTTCTTGTTCTCCATGACTGCTTGTGGTAGTAAATGAGAAAAAAACTTGGCACTTCCAAGGAATTTTAACAAAATTTGTGTGTTATAAAAACAATTAATTAAGCTTCTTCAGGAAAAACATCTATGCCTTTTGCCTCCCACATCTTTCCCTTTTGCAGTCAAGTTTCCAGAACATACTAACTGGGAAACAGTTAGTATGACAAAAATTTGGGAGAGATTCTCTGCCATAGCAGATACAACTGGCAGGAAGGGCCAAAAATGATATTGTTCATTTTTCCATTTACATTTTGGCTATTGGATTGATCAAGATAAGGGAAGTTAGGTACTACTCAGTTGTGTGACTGACTCGACAGTGATTTGCTGTGGGTGGCTTTGTGGCTAAGAAAAGCATTCATCTCTGCAAATGCAGCTCCAGATCTGCCAGCCCTGAGTAGTACCTGACCCCTTCTCTCTGCAGGAGGAACTGGGGAGCTTTGCTTAATCAGTCCTAAACTATTTTATCACAGAAATTTTCCTCCTATGTGGTTAAAGTATTTTTCAAGAGAGACATGTGAGGGAGGGAGGTGGTGGACTTGCCTGGTGCAGCAAAATTGTTTTTCTTAAACTTTGACAATTTATGAACTGGAAGAGTTTCTCATGATCTCTGTAAGTGGTCAGCTGATGGTAATATCAGCATAGTTTGATTATCTAAATTAGATCCAAATTGTCCACCTTGGTTTTACAGCATCTACTTTAAAAACAAATTACATGTGAAATGAGATAGCAAGCAGAATCCCAGCTGTAAGCTACAAGTAGGGATCAATTTGAACTATGTAATCTAACATGAAGGAAAGAAGAAGCCAATGCATAGCAAGAGAGCCAGGGAAAGGAAGCAAAAAGAACCTGAAAGGAGAAAGTGTCACAAATGAGTTGTTTGTGCCAAATAATCAGATTAACTGCAGCTGGGAGATGATAGTCTGCACAGAATTAAGGCCTAGAACTGCAGAGTTAATTGTCTGACTTGGGTTGTAGTAAACGAGTTATGTGCCAAAACACCTTTGAAAATCAGCTCCTTAAAGTGCTCCAATGTATACAGCTGTTACAGAATTTGTAAACATCCCATACTTACTAAAGAAGTGAGCAGGTAGCTCAAGACAAATACATTGGGTTTGCAAAGCAGCTGGAGAGCAGGAGGTCTTATTGTGACAGTCACAGCTGCCCCAGGATTACCCAGGAGAGGCTGGGGTGGTTTATTTGCTGCAGGTTGATCTCCATGACTGATGAAGCTGTAATCCTGGGGAGGGAGCTGTTTTTACTCCAACAGATTTTTACTCAGTGGACCAAATTGAGCATTATGCTGGGTAAGTGTGGAAGTAGTAGGATGTGCTGATAAAAGTTGGTTTGCAAATGAAGCTGGGTTGGTGAGGTGTTATTAGGAGTGTTTTTTTCTTGAGACATTATGAGAGCAGTGCTGGCTTTCTACAACTAACACATTTCTGAATATCTTCCCTTGCATGTCATGAGGATTAGCTTAAATATTTTTACTGTGCTTGCTTTGAAGATGTAGAATACTATTCAAGTGCTAAGACTTAAATATGGGCTGTGAAGGAAGTGCTGCTGATTGAATTTTTAGAGGCAGTGTGTTATATAACAGTGAGTTTGTTATTTAAAGGTAAAGCTGTGGAGAACAGCAAAGTATTAATAGCAGAGAAAACTTCTTAATGACTTTGTAGAAAACAGTATGTATGTCTTTTATGGATGCTCAAAGACCTCTAGGGTTTGATATGGATTAGGATACTTAAGGGATGGTGATGGGAATGGCAGTGAAAGCCCATCTCTTATGGATGACAGATATAATTTATGTTTGTAGTTTTTTATTGTTGTAAATTTTGATCCATATATGTAAAAACCAATGGAATAAAGACACAAGAGCTTTACTATGTGCACTACACACCCAGAGGACAAGGAAATAGAGATGAGCAGGCCTTAGATGGAAGAGTTATAATTTTTCCTCTAAATCAAATGCTATTCTGCAAAATGATATGGCACAGATATTAATGGGTTAAAGTATTCTGCTGAATATGCTGTTAAGACTCCAGGAGGAAAAAAAAATCACAGTTTAATTCCAGTTTTCTTCAGGGGATACAAGTATATGGATTGTGGTATTGTATTCTATGCAGCAGATATAAAGCCCATGTGGCAAATTTTCTTTCATTAATAAAAAATTGAATGGAAACTTAATAATGTGCATATGGATTGATGTGTTTCTAGTTTTTCTCTTTAAGCAGAGAACATTTTAAAGTCTGCCTGAAAACCATTAGTGACTCTTTTGGAGAATATGCAATAAGCATTTAAAGTGTTTCCTCTGTTAGTGTCTTCTGCAGCCACATTTCAGAAGGTTAAAAACTTCAAGTATACAATTCTGCCTTCTGTTTTGAGCAGGGATTGTTTTTGTTTTCTCCCTCAAGAACTGAGAATACTTTTGACTAATTGGAAATGAGTTTTTGTGTTCCCTAAGCAACCTGCAATATCAATTATTTGCATAGCCTTAATCTTACTGTGTATCATCTGCTATTGTGTGTTCTCAGAATGACAGTACTTCTTGGATGTGCTGGAACATTTCCAAACAGCCTAAGTGGTAGTTTATCTCAGTTTGATTCTGTGATTTACAAAAATCAGCATAAAGATGGAAGAAAATCTATTTTCTATTTTTTTCAGCAAAGAGCTTTGTTTCACAAAACAGTATGTTACCATATTTCATCAGACATAGAATAATCCTTGTAACACATTCTGAGTAGAATGCTGGAAGGATGTTCTAAAAGAAAGAGAAAATACATTCTCAAAGGGACCAGCACTTCTGAAGAAAATGAAAGGCCAATGAATAGTTGTTTAGTATTTCTGCTGCCTTTTCCTTCACCTTTCTCCTGAGACTTTACATATATATTTTGAAAGATTATAGCTGTCAGCACTGTAAAACATAGAATGCTTGTACCTTGCCAAAAAAGTGATGTCATAGTGAAGAAACTATCAATAGTAAGAGGTATTTTCTATTTTAGAGGGCTTCCTAAATCATGAAATGGAGTGAAATAATCTAAATTCTTGATTCCCTGAATGCCTAGGCAGAATTTAAGCACTATTTTTGCTGACTAGCTAAAGAAACTGAAGCATTATGTGAGAGTGTGCTGTTGAGGTTTTTCACTTGATTACTGAGAAGAATGAGAGCTATAATAGGTGAAGGCTGTTATCTTTCTAAAGACATAAATTCTGTGAAAATCTTCCCTATGAGGTTCTAAGTGTTAAGCTTGGGGAAAAGAAATTCTGGAATTAATTAGTTATATAAGCATATGAGTATTCTTTTCCTACATGGAGTATGCTATAAATGGAGTCAATCCAGAATGGCTCAAGGGCTTTTTGATTTGTTTTGCTTTTATCATCTCGTGAGGGTCACTTGTGAACTCACAACTTTAGAGAACAATCGCATGGAGGGTCTCTGGCAAATATTGGGAAGACACAAAGCACAAATCTGAATATGCTCATCAATGGCAGTTTTTTCCTCAGCTGTTCCTTAGAAGGACAGGAGTTTTCAACTGATTTGAAATTTCAGTCATCAGGGTGTGTGAGGATCAGCTGTGGGGCAAACAAGAGACAGTATTTTTCTCAAAAAACCTTCCCAGGGAGGATCACAAAAAGATAATTAATTCCAAAGGACAACGATTCCAGTGAGATAATTAACTTTTCTCATATGTATGTTATGAACTGCTGCCACAGCAGGACTGAGTGATATAAAGTCCAAATGACACAATAGATTAACTGAGGGGAATTTTGAAAAATGAAATGGAAAACATATGGAGGCAATATGAATGTCTCCTTAGTGTGAGAATCCAGACTAGGTCATTACAAAGGGGTGGTACCTCCTTCCTGTGATCTTGCATCATGTTTGGTTAGTCACAGACAGGAGTATTGCCATGATTTGTATCCCCCAGCTCTGCAGAAAAGACAGTCATTCTTCAGAAACTGAAGGATCCAATTTGAATCATGACTCTGACTATTGAAAGCTTATTTGTTTTAATCACATGCATTTTCTCTGGTTTATCTCCTAACAACTGTGAATACTTTAGTGGAAAGCATTAGTTGTTTCCAAGAGTCAATTAAAGTGGGAAATTCAGATAGACAAGCCCATTCTATTATTCCATTCCAACAAGAAATGGTAGACTGGCTCTTGGTCCATATTCAACATGCTACTGGTATTTGGTCTAGGATGCCCAATGTCTATTAATCTGTTATTATTCTTCCTCTTGAGACTGATTTCAAAGTAAGACAAGACAGCCCCAGGTGATCCTGGTCACCTCAATGTGTCCCTGACAGTTTTTGCTCTATAATCTAACTGATTATGTGGTCTACACCATTGAATGCTGATATTTTTTAAATTATTTTTATGTTTGGGGTTTTTTCCATAAAAATAATTTGGTTGCACCACAAGTAACACAGGAATAAGAATGCAATATCTGATTCAATTTGTTGTCTAGGCTGGTGGAACTATTTGAAAATGCAAAAATACATAATGTCTGGCTAAATCAGGTTGAGTTCAGCTATTCTGTGCTATCAGAATGCTGCAACTTGAGACTACTGAAAAGGAGAGGAGAGCAGCAAGGTCAGAGAGGGCAAGTTAGAAAGCTCTGACTCGGAAAAGTAATTCAATCTTCTCACCTGGAGAGTCACTGTTAAGTACAAGCCATGAATTGCACTGTTGTAGCTCTGAATGGCATTTAAGAACTGCAGTGAGCTGTTGTACCAACCAAATACCATGAAGGGGAATGGAGGTCAGTGTATGTGCTTGGGTGCCTTTTGAATTTGTCACTTTAAAGTGTACATTCTCTGAATGCTGCTGCATGCATGCTCCCAAGCAAAAGCATTCCGTGAAATTGGAGGGTTCAGTGCTAACATGTTTATTCTCCTATGTCATTTTATGTTTCATTGCCCTCTGCTGAAATCTTGACCAAAATGTAACTTTTCTCCCGTGGCAGTGGTTTTCCTTTGAACCCCCGGGAGGAAGGCCATGGCTATAGAAACCTGAGCACTCTGTCTAACAGCACAGCATAGCCCCATCACAAATAACCTGTCTTGGAGGCTGCTAGTGCTGGGCTCTACCATTGTTCTTGTGTTCTATTATTGCCAGGGTGCTGTTTGACTACAAATGTTGTTTATTATTCTTTTGGGAAGGTTTCTTCTCTCTTAGTTTCCAAAACAAATCTAAGTGTTCACTATTTAAATTCTTACTTCATTAGGTAACTAAGCCATTAAAGGCTGAGAGAAAAATACCATGAAACAATTTTGAGGGCTAGTGTGAAGAAACTGAAATGTGTACACAGCCAAAGAAAATTAGCTAATTATATGAGGACTTTATATACATACACCCACAGACATACATGTGTGCACAAAATCAGACATATATATGTACCCATGCTGGTGGCTAATTATGTTGTAGATCATTTAATAAACTCAACTCTTTTGGATCCTTCTCTTCTGGGTTGCATTGTCCATATAGGAATATCTGATGTGAAATTTGGTAATCCAAGGTGAAGAGAGAAACCCTTCTAGTTTGCCATGACATGCATCTAGGAATATATCTGTTGTATGATTTTTATCAGTATTTCAAATACCAAGTTATTTTTAATTAAAGAGAAAAAATGTTTATAGCATATTTCCTCCTATGGCTCTCTTACTGCCTGCAGAAAAACACTGGCTGAAGTGGAAAATACCCTTGTTTATCTTTAAAATTAACAGTTCTATTTATAACTGATTATTGGTAATACTATGTGCAAGAAAAAGGAAGCAAGGATCCTGTTAAGTGTGGTTATCATGGATAATCCCAAAGAATAATACTGCATGAAAACGAGAGTACACTTGAGGCTAAAGCAGAATAATCTCCTAAGAGGGTATTTGCTGCTCAAGACAAGTGGCTCTCCTGATGATAATATAATTAAGAGCTTTTTTTAATAACCAACCTTGCCAACTATACACTTAGTGAAACTACTGCCACCATTCCTTGAATTGCTTTATGGTGCTGTGCAGGTAACCAGTCTGCAGCTCAGTCACTGCTGCTTTTCAGCCATGTCTTGAACACTCAGTCACAAGTAACAGGAAACAGCATAGATTTGGCATAGAAGATGTTTAAATAACCTTTTCTTAGGGAAGAATTCTGTTCCAGCAGAGCAAACTGTTAGATTTGCTTGCACTTACCTCACTAAAAATGCAAGTACTTACTGTGAAAGGGGTGGGTGACATGACCACCTAGTGGGGCTTGTTTTTTCAATGTGTAAATCACTTTGCTTTTGGAATAAGATGTTCCAGTACTTCCACTGTGTCCTGAAGTGAGAACTGAAAGAGCCAATATAAACCTGGGCTCAAAGACATGTGGGATGTTCTGGCTTTTTTTTTTTTTTTTTGTTTTTTGATCACATGCAGTATAATCAGCCACTATAGCTAGTGTTCTATGTTCCTAAAGTGTTCAAGAGCAGATCCTGACTTCTGAATTACTTTATAGCAGATTTAGGAACTTCCTGAGTAGTTCTTGGCATTTTCTTGCTCAGTAGGCTAAATCATGGAACTGTTTACTTGCATTTCAGTCACAATAAGGAAACTTTCTGACTAATCTTGGAAAAGGTGAATTTAGACCTTTTCTGTAAATAGATTCATGTTTTGTTTGAGAATACTTTCCAGTGATTTTTCATTGAAAATTCTTTTGTAGTTTTAGAAAGAAACTGCAAATGCCTCTTTGAAATAGTAATTAAATTAATATAGAAAATTAATTAAAATAAAATAAAACTTTTAAAACTTTAAATTTCCATCTGTATCATGGTGAGATGTGTGTGTTAACAGCCTTGTCTCGTGGTCTTCTTTCTCTCAGGTTCTTCTATGCACACTTGCAAAGCTCTGACCTAGTTTTCTTTTCCTCATGGAAGTTTAGTCATTATTTTTGTCAATTGCAGCAAGCAAACAGTTAAACAGAAATGATAGCTTTTTGTAGATTGTTGCTTGCTATTCAGCTGATATTATCTCCTGTAATAACCTATCTTCCCTTGCTGTACTAATTTTTTTCCCCTAGCATTTACCTGGCTATATGAATATGGTGCTATGTGGGTGATCTCTAGTATTTTAATATTTATATTATCTATTTTATATATATATCTAATATGCTATCCTAGTTTGGCTGTGGTCAGCATCCTTGCTGCTGCTTTGAGCTGGCTTGGAGACAGGGAAGTAAGGATGAAAAAAGCAGAATGGGGCAGGTGAAATGCTGGGGAGAATCCCACATATTTCTCCAGCTATTCTCAAGTAGAGACAGAATACCGTGATAAAACTCCAAAAGCTTTGTTCAAAGTACAGCAGAGCCCCTATTTGAAATATATTTGGAGCTAAATTGTCCTGCCCCTCCAGTGAACTTACTTTTTGTAGCAGTGTGTGTTTTGACTGTGCAAAAGAAAAGCTTCAAGTGATGCAAATAATGGCCTTCTGAAAGCTGGGCAGAAATAAACTGGGCACACTCTAGAAATGTAAGTGTCAGTAAAATCTCAAGTGGGTTTAAGAAACTGCTTTGAAAATTCACAGGTTTGCTCTTACTTAGCCAGGCCTTCTGTTGGGAAAGTTATGTCAAGGAAGAGATTTTTGCTTTAGCGAGAGTCTCCAACTCTGTGAAAACAGAACTAAACACAAATCTGTCAGCTCTTTACCTAACCCTGATGCCTGTCTGTGGAACTATGGCAGTCAGTGGCCTGGTGCCTTTACCCTTCTAGTACAAAGCTGCTATTATCTTGGAGGAATTCCTGATGCTTCACTTTGTGGGATTTAAAAATAGTAACCAGGGGAAGGAAGGAAGGAAATGCTCTTGAAGGTAATTTTCTGATTGCTATTTTTCTTTATCAACCCACCATCTATTAATTATTCCAAGACCTTTAGTCCCAGCTGAAACCTCACTAATGTTACAGCCCTTAGCACACTACAGCAACAGCAGCAAAAACTGCATGCCTCACAGAAGGAGAGTGTGATGGCAAAGCCTGATGTCTTGATGTTTCCAAAAGGAGAATTCTTTACTAGTTGCTATTATATTAGACTAAGATTTTTACAGGACCACAGCAATGTGCAGTTCTCCTTATTCTTATCAGGAAAAGATACAGAAATGTTAAATTGCAAGGCAAATTTCCAAGAATACAAAGGCTATGTCTGAGCTATGAGCTGAAAGAGCTGTCCCTCCTTCCTCCCACTTAACTTCTGACCCAGTTGCCTCTCAGTTGTTCATGACTTCACTTAACAGTCAGCTTTATTTCTTCCTTCTCATGAAAAGACTCAAAAGATTTTGATTTTATACCAGGAAGGACGTCAATATCATCCTGGACAAAGTTCAGTGGATCTGGCCATTTCTCCCGTGCCATCTGCTTCTGGAATGATAGTTCATTAAGGGAATTACAGGAGAGGATTAGTCCAGTATAATAAAATCTCCCTCTATCCCAACTCCAAAGCTATGCAAATCTACCTCATGGGCCTTTAACTGCAAAAGATAACTTAATTTCAGATTAATAAAATGGAGGAACTCTGTGTTTGTAGATAGGTGCTGCATTTAGTGTGTCACAAAAAAATCTAGGCTGTCCATATGCTCTGACACTTTCTAATGCTAGCAGCCATCCTGTTTGCATCTGAACTCCTAAATTTAAATGAAACCTCTCTTTAAAATTCTTCATGGACCTTGTCCTGACAGCTTGCTTCAATGACTGTTATACAAAATGCCAAAACAGGTTAAAGTAAATCTTAGCTACTAATGTGTGTTTTTTTCAGTCAATGAAATCTGGTACTGCAGTTTCTCCAGATGCTGTTCTAAATTTTATTAAAATGGAAAGCCAGATACTGTAAATTTATCTCCAGCTATAAAGTATTTTCTTTATCATGTACTGCAGCATTATAAAGAGACAACTGAACTATGGGAAGAATTATGTCACATCTTGATAAGGAAAATCCTAAAAGGTCTCAAAAACAATAAAAATGTTATAAAACTGTATTAGGCTGTGCATAATAAATTACAAGCTATTTTAAAATTTGATGCTTTCTGGTGGATTAACAGATATACTGCAGTTTTATTGAAATTAACACTAATTCTAGTAATATGTCTCTGGGGGAAAATGAAATGAGGAGTGTTACCCACCTGAGGATGATTAAAATTATTTTCTTTCCAAAATGTTTTCTATTTAAAAGATGTCTCTCTATGCTTATTTTTCCCTGTTCTGGATGTCAACATGCAACATTACTTGTACTTTTGGTGCAAAAGAAATAGGTTATGTGACCTGCTAACACTGATGGTATGCTCTCAATGCTAAGAACTGACATAGAAAAATGAGATGCTGATAATCCTCTGGAAAATGTAGGGGCAGGAAGATCTTTACTTGTCACGCACATAAATTAAAAAAAATCTGCATTGTGAACACATTTCACTTAGATGTTCTCAAATTGGTTGGATCCAAGTTCTGATTCCTTTGCTCCTGAGATGTAGGCTGTAATTATAGAGCAATATTAATAGACTTCTGGAGATATGGAACTTGCTTGCAGTGAAAACGTTGCAAAACCTGGTATTTTACACCAAAAGCCACTGTGTCCATAAAGTCTCTTACTTGGCTTAGAGTGACCTTTGGCAGGATTGCATTGCTCATAAAAAGGGTTTTTTTAAAAATAGTCAGACTATCAAATCTTAGTGTTTTGTCACTATAGTGGATGTGTGAATCTTCAGCTTCTAGTTTGGGGAAGCTGTTAGCACAGGGCTTAATGACTTTTTGAAAATTCAAAACCAACTTTGAGCAAAACATCAGGGTCACCAAAACTCATAAAATATCAAAATTAACAAACATCACTTTTGTAATTTTCCAAGGACCAATGTATAAACTTAATTTGGACTTAAATGGACTTACCTGACTTCTGTTTCTTACATTATCAGGAACCTGAAAGTAATGTGGAGGCTTGAGGTTGTTGGGGTTTTTTTCCACGTTAGCATAGCAATGGCATACATGGTTTCTCCAGTTTCTGACTGAGAAAGAATACAGTGACAGGAATGACTGTAGCTGTATCCTGTTCAGTGGCTGTGTTGGTGGATTCAGCACTCAGTATTAACTAGACTGGAGTGAGCCACAAGACAGGCTCTTCCTTTCTTTGCAGCTCCCACCTGTCAGGGAAAGGATGTGCCTTGTACTGTAGGTCTGGAAGTGGCTGCTTTTGTGTGACTTGGTTTCTCAGCAGTAGGAGTCCTGGGTGGTTCTGGAAGTTAGAAAACTTTACAGTGGTACATGACAGAATTGCCAATAATGGCAGGAGATGGAATTTGTGCCTCTGACTTCTGGGATACAAAACCAGTATTAAATAAGAAATCTAAGCATTCAAAACTGAAAATGCCAATGTGATTACCTTGGCAGTCCTAGTTCTTTTAAATTATTTAATATCTTAATTGTTGGTCTAATTATCTTCTAAACATATTTTTAAATTTTATGATTAATAACATGATTTTGTTCTGGTGGTTCTGACTTGTTTATGGTCATGGGCTGGCCAGATGCAGGTGGAGAGCAGCTATTTAATATTCTGTTTGTTCCACCATGCCACAGTATGGCTCTTGCCACGTTACTTCACGACAGTGAAAGCACTGCCTGAAGATGGGTTGCCTAATTTCCTAATGGATACTCTTATGCCATTCACTGTATTATGACACCTTGATATTAAAAATTATTACTGTTTTATAGGAAAGAAAGTGAGTCACAGGGAAAAGAATTAATGTGTCCTTTTATTCTGCTGTCCAATATCAGGTGCCTAAGATTTTTTTTTTTTTTTTTGGTTCAGACACTCAGTATTATGTATCAATTAATATGATCAAAATGTAACTTCTATTACCTTCAATTGCAGCTGCAAGTACCCAGTGCATTGGTAAATAAGCCCTTATGGTTTCAAATTCCAAGTCCAGAAAATGAGGGAAAATAATATCAGTGCCTAGCTATTAAATCAGAGACCATTGCAGTAGATTTCTGCTAGAAGAAATTTCAAAATCCACCTCTTCATGGCTGCTTTCAATGACTTAAATCATCAGACTTCTGACACTTTTCTTTAAAATCATTTTTCATGCACTGTATCATTTTTTCCAGTAAAGGAAGCAGTGATCCAGGAAACAGCATATTCATGTAATGCTGATTCAAACTCATCTTTTGCAAGTTTTATCTTTGGAACTAGAAAAGGTGGAAAAATGGAAAAAAAGAACCCCAAAACCCCAACCTTACTCCTCACTCCAACTAAAAAAAAGTCCCAAACAAACCTAAAACCAAACAACAACCCCAAAACTTCCTTTGGAGAAAGAAGGGTGTGATCATGTAGTTAAACAATTTTTGGATCTGTATAGTCTGGCTGAGTACCTGTATTTCTTTAGCCTTGTGTTCAGTGCTGCAACTTTGACTTCAAGGTTGCTGTTTGGTCCAACAAGGCAATATTCACAAGTTCTTTAATTTAGTAAACACCTAAAGGTCTCCTTGTACATGCATCTTTTTATTTTCTAGTTCACTATTATACTGCAGCGTAGACAACTGTCAAAGGCAAGACTGGTGTCAGCTGTAAACTTGTAAAATTGTTAATTAAGACAATTACATAGGATAGATTTTGTTAAAAATTTGTATGAGAGCTGTCAGATGTTTCAAAATATGTGAAGCTGTTTTCCTTGAATATACATGTTAATAGTTTGAGATGGACTGTTCAAAGTATGGAAATGCTTTGCTGCTGGCAACTTTTATGGGTGAAAATAACTTCAATAACAAGATAGTTCCTTCACTTTATATCTGGTGAAGTCTGTCAGCATAGGCTGGTTAGAGCCTCTGAAGGCTCCAAGGAGGGTGAGAATTGAACAGGGCAGTAGGGCAGCAGTTTATTTGGATTCTGAGGAGTAAAGCTCATGATTCCAGATCTATAAGCAGCTTTTGCTCCTGCTCATGCAGTGGCTAGGTAAGACATTAAATTTGCCAAGAACAGAATTTCACAGAAAGAATCTTAATGGAAGCAGTAGAGCTGGATTTCAGTATAGTTCAATTGGTTTCATAACTTAGGAATCAAGTACAGAATGAGGTTTAAAAACAGGAATAGTTTTTTTTTGTGACTTTCTGACCATCTTCTGTAAAACTCCCCATATGGCACCTCTGCTACCAAGAAAATGTTGCTTGCTTTTGTGGTTCCACAAATCAAATTATTTTCTGCATGTCTAAACATTGTGGCCATAACTGAACAAAATATATCAAGACAGGAAAAAAATAATGTGAAAACCATTTTTTATTTCTAAAATTATGAAAATTATGTTAAAGATCTATTTATAGCATGCTAAAATAATACTGATTCATATCATTTCCTGAAACAAAGCCACCAGTTACACTTGGGGCTAGTTTATATCCTGTTTTGTGGATGTTGCTGAACAAGGTGGCTCAGATCTGACACTGCTGGGGTTGAGACCTTCTAGATGTTACTTGAGAGTGGTGTAAAAATCCACCCTTCCCTCCCCTGTGCTGCACCAAAATTAATTCATTCCTGAATTAAAGAATGTAAAAACTTTATAGTAGAGAAACCAAATACATCCTTTACTGAAGAACATACAAGAAATGCCTATTGATCAGCCCCATCCTCTATTTATTCAGCAGTTACCTGCAAATGACAGAGCATTTTCAAACACATCATTCAGCTTTTGAATGCCCTTCAGAGTATTATTGATGGGTCTTCTCCTGGAGACTGCAGCAAGCTATAAATTTGTTTATCATACTATTTTTATACAGGCAAAACATCTGGTGGCATAAGCAGACACAGCACTCTTCAGAGTTGCTTACTCTGTTTTAATTAGAGGAAAGCTGTCTGGGACACACACTGTACTCTAAGCATGTGGGAATTTTGGTTTTTGTTTTGTTTTTTTCCCCCTGCACTTAAAAAAATCCATTGTTTCTGTTAAAACACATTTAATTAAAAAAAAAAAAAAATAAAAGAAAAGATGATTTATATAGAAAAAGCCCAACAATCTGTAGTTCAGTGTAAAATAATCACTGGTTAATAATCATCTTTGAAAACAGAGACCTGAAGCTCTCAGTTGAGCATGCATTGAAAATAAAATGTCAACACTGAAAAGATTGCTGATTTCTAGGGTTTGCTTTTTTGTGCTTCCAGGAACTTCTACAGACCTTTGTTTTAATCTCTGAATATTCACGCATTGTTAGGTGTGGCCAACACTTGATTTTTATTGATTTTTGCCTTGTTTTTTGTTTGTTTTTGTTTGTTTTTTTTTTTTTTTTAAGAATGTTTAGTTTAAGGAAAATTGGGAGGCCTTGATTAGTGTTTGTGTGCGTGCACTAGAATGGGACTGGGGCAACACCAGAACATGCAAGGTCTGCAAGTGCTGTGTGGCTGTGCTAAATTGTTTCCATGACACTGAGTAATAGTGAGGTGATGAGCTGAATTTTGAGTAGCAGGAATGGTGCTGAGCAATCCCTGTCCCTGCCAATGAGACATGCAGAAATATTCTATGACTAAACCTCGTTGTGTATTTTTTTTTTTTTAATGTGTCTGGGTTGTCCTACAGCTGAATAAGATTCAGATGAATTGTGCTGAGAAGGAAGCTGGGCAGGGCAATATATACTAGCTCAGTAATGTGCTCATGGCAAGCTTGCTTGAAGCTGTAAGGATATTCTGAAAAGTAACAGTGGAATTTAGGCAGTAAGAAGCCTCACCTGTTCTCCTCAGCTTCTGCACTCCAGAATGTAGCAGAAGTACTCAGGCTTGGTTAAGCCTTTTTTTTTTTTTTTTTTTTTTTTTTTTAACCTGGAAAATCAGCATCATTAAGAATTTTAAATTAAAATTCTATGTAGTATTTGGATAACCTGGTAAGATCTCCTATTCAAATAAATAACCTGCTGGTTTTTCAATAATCTCATCCTCTACCTCTGCCATGGCATTGGGCTGCTGGGCACCTTACTTAGAGTGGTGACTCTTTCTTAGAGTGGTGACTTACATGAGGTAAGGAGAACTTGATACAGAAGGTTGGGAAGATGAGATCTCTGGATAACAGCAGAGTGGATCTGTTACTCTGCCACTGACTCAGGTTGCACCTGAAGGGTGAAAAATGCCACCTTGTGTCATCCTTGTCTGATAATATTTTGTAGTGGCAGCAAGAGTAAGAATAGGTTATTCCTTTTTGGCACATTTTCACTACATGAACCAATGTCTGATTTCAATGATCAGTGAGAAGATAGCTTTCAGACTTTCTCTAAGCCTGCACTTTTAAGATCTGCAACTAAAAAATTAACTTACTGTTAAATCTGTGAGGTTTTGGCTTTGATGCTCTTACCAGAGGTGAAAGTGCAGCTTCATCAGTGTCACGGTGCCCAGCCACCAAACAAACCAACTGTTTATGGCACAGCAGAACTACCCACACTGGCACTACAAACTCCTGCTTGGATGCTGGGATTAGTGCTGTATTAATCTCTGCAAACTAAGGCTTAACCAGCCTTTTCCACAAAGGATTGATTTCCCATGATGAAATTAGTTTTCAAGAATTAGAACTGAAAAGGGCTGCTGCCTACACAACCATATTTTCCCCAAGGTTACATTGCCATAGGAATGTATTGCAAGGGTTTGGACCAGATGGAAAACATGCAAGGTCTTTGCCCTCACAACTAGAAGTAGTGACTTTGTGTGGCCTGTCACAATGACTCAGACTTGAAAGGCAGATTGACACTGCCTTTGGCATCCCTGCTGGGCAACAGCAACTGTGTTAATTTTGGATCGAAAGTTGCAAGCATGACTGAAATTTATGTGAGCTATGTTTGGCCTAAAGGTGATTTCAAGAGTGTCATAAATTCAGGAGAAGCACTTCATGAGACTCATGGAATGATGTGCTAACAGTGGCTCTTTGCTTTTATAATTTGGTAGATGCCTTTCCTCGTGTGGTTTCTCTGAGGTTAAATTAGCTCAGCCTAAGGCTGGACTTTCTGTTGCTCTTTGTGGTGATCTCAGCTCAAGTTACACCTTCAGTTTTGTCCCAAGAAGAAAATAAAGTGAAGTCTCATATTCCTCCTGAAAGAGAAGGAAGGATGGCTATTGCTGATGTCTAGTAATGATGAAATATTTTAAAGATAACTTTCAGACTTTTTGGAAATTTATATTTAAAGTTCACTACATTTTGTCTGACGTGATGTTTAGAATCAAGGCATGTCAGGGATGCTTAAAACAAGACAACTACTCAAGCCTCTGCCTTTCCTTAAGGAATATAATTCACTGGAAATCCTTCAATGCTTTGGACATGCTGAAATGGTTGACCTTTCCAGAACAGTTTCTCTTCAGTCTCATTCCTTCTATTCTTTACAGCACTGGTAAGGTGGAGGGTGGGAAGGGGGTGGAATAATTTTCATTTGGCTCAGATGAAAACTTTTTTCATGCCCATTACAGAGGTGAAAGGAATAGTTTCACTCCAAGGAAAACTAAATTTTTGACTGCTGGAGAGAAAAATAGATAATTATTTTTTATTCAGGAAATAATGAATTATTTATTTATCTTATTCACTAAGAAACAGAGCTTTGTTACAATACTCTTTGTGAATAACTAGTACTTAAAGACACATAAACTGCTATCCAGAATGATCTAACACTGACTGGTGGTAACCTCTAATAAAAAAAAAAGGTTGTGCCTCCATTACCACCTTCTTCCACTGTCTTGCCATTTAGATATTTCCTTAAGTTAGTAAACACAGTCAGAAACTTCACTAAGTTCTTTTCCATTAGTCTTCCCACCAATACTACAATTTTCAGCTTAAGACTGTAATTGAACAAGGAAGTGGATTTCCAGTGGTGAGAGGTGCTGAGGAGTTTGCAGGACCTGTGTAAGAATTCAGCACATTGGATGCTGATGCAAAAGCCAAAACACATTGGCACCTTCTCTGGAAATGCACAGGAAGGCCGCTAACGAGTGTGAGTGGGAGAAATCCCCCCAGGCCCTTTCTGGGAGAGGATTTGCCCCTGCATACAGATGAGGAAATCTAGTTCCTTTAGTTTCAACCTACTTATTGTCTTGAGGATTGCACCTGCCTAGGAGAGGCTTGCCAGGCAGGGAACAGTATTGGTTGTTAAATGTACAGCACAGCACTAACCCCTTCTGGCTCCCACACCTTGAGGAGCTCCGCAGTAAACGGGTCCTTAACATGAACTGGGGTGTACTGCCTGCCTGTAAACAGGTACCCTGAGTTCCTGCAGGGAGGATGAAGGAATTTATTAAGGAACTACAGGGAATTTATTAAGGGAGCCAGAGAGCCTTTGGTACCAAAGCAGCAGGAGTGAAGCAATGTGGCACAAAAGGAATACAGGGAAAGTGCCAAGTACAGAAAATGCAAAGGGCTCCAAGATGAAGTAATGAGTAAGTACTGAGCAAGTGTAAAAAGGGGAGACAGAGACTGCAGGAAAAATGACAAATATGAAGTAAAACCTTTATGATATACAGTGTATGTTATGTAAGAGAAGAATTTTAATTTCATGAGATTATGTAAAGTGAAAGATTTCTTCAACAGCTGAATTTATTCATCTGCACTTTACCCCATTTTCTTAACAAAGTCCAGAGACTGTTGCACAAGCAAAACACCTCACGAACGAACCTAAGCTTTCCATTCCCTGTGATGGATGCCAGCTCTTTAATCCAAAAGGCGTGCACAGCACAATGCAAACACCTCTGGTGCCGGATTTGGGCTGGTTGCTAATAATGATTATTTCTCATAGGGCAGCAATTTAGATAAAGGGAAGCCTGCTGTACAGTGAAAAGGGCACTCTAACAAGCAGCGTAAGCATTTTTACAGCCCCAATAATAGAGTTTGGTCTCTTCTGCCCAACTGTGAGCAGCCGTCTCCTGAGAGCACCGAGAGGGCTGCGCAGGGATTAATGACAAACACAGCGCTCGATGTGCAGGCAGTGCAGAGCCCCGGCAGGGCGCCGAGAGCCCCGGCAGGCGCCGAGAGCCCCGGCAGGGCGCCGAGAGCCCCGGCAGGGCGCCGAGAGCCCCGGCAGGGCGCCGAGAGCCCCGGCAGGGCGCCGAGAGCCCAGGGCCCGAGCCCCAGGCGCCGGCGCCCCGGGCGCTCGCCGGGGCCGTGAATCAAACCCGGTCACGTGACGGAGGGCGGCGCTGCGCTGGCTCCCGGCCAGTGGCAGGAGCGATGGGCGGGACGAACCGGGCAGAAAAAGACTAATGTGACTAACGGAGCCTGGATGCGTGGTACCTTTATTTGGATCTACAGGAATGTAGGCTCCAGCAGTTCTGCAGCTCTGCCAGCCTCTTGCCTGACACTGGAACTGCTGCTCACAAAGTAGAATCCTGCTGCTCTTGGGTAGGAAGGATAGAGAAAGAACATGGCCTGCATTTTGAAGGTAAATCTCTATCTGTTGCTTGAATGCATTGTTAGAGACCCCCTCGCTGCTCAGAGGCTTGGATTTGGTATAGTCCTATTGCATCTTCGGTGCCTTTTTGAGTACTGGCTTTGTTTGGTAAATGAATATGGAGAGATTCTGCAACGCACAGCTGTGCTCTGCTTCCCTCTGCCATTCTTTCTCATTTTCCCTGCATTGTCAGGACTGAGAGCTAGCGGGAAGAGAAGTGTGTACGGAATAATGGGAGCGGGGAGAGGGGCTCTGGTTTGTCTCAGCTGACTTTGTCCACACTGAGTTCCTTCAGGAGCAATAGCATTTGGGCAAGACTTCCAGTACAAAGGACAAAACGGGCAACTTATTTTTTCTAACCATGCAGCATTTACTGCTCTTAAAGCAACGGCTGCAGATGTCCACAGCTGTCCCAGTTGCTCTTTGTGCACACACTCCCCTGCTGAATCTGCTCCAGATCCACACGCTCCACACAATTATACCTAGTATTTAATCGCATTTTCTAATTAAGCAACCTATTTGATAGCGGGTTTCCCCCTTCATGTCCTGCAAATACGAGCATAAACTTACCGTGTGATCACATGCTTTCTGCAGCCTGCTTCCCTCACCGAGGCAAAAGTGTTTGGAGCCCGCATGCCATGGAGATGGAGGGAGCATCAGTGGCTGGGATTGAATGGGAGGGGAGGAGGCGGAAGTGCGCTCAGGGGAGAACAAGCAGCGTTTGTTTGCTTGCAGCGCTGTCACTCGCCGGGACTCGCTCCTGTGCCCGGCTCCGGAGCGCCCGGTTCGGATCCGTTTGTTCCATGGTCCGTTTCAGATCCATTTGTTACCTGGCCCGTTTCGGATCCGTTTGTTATCTGCCTTACTGCTTTCTGAGTGTATTTCTTTTTTGAGTATATTTGCGCTCTGTTTCTTTTAGCAGCTAAAACTGATCTGTGAATTCTTTGTTGTTTGCAATCTGATCTTCTAGCATAGAGTTGATTATCTCAAACTTTGGGATGGCCTGTTATAGAAGTTGTTTTCAATGTATCAACGAAGTGGATAAATTGCACAACTTTAAAACAGCTTCTGTATAATGAACATTTAGGTGTCTCCATGAATCCAATCCCTAGCACTACTTTTGAGCATTTAACTTTGGAAAAAACTTGTTATTTTGCTGCATTCTTTTTCTCATTCATTCATTCATTCTCAACTAGTGGGTCTGAGGTACATGGATGCTTTTTGAGTTGTCTGTCTTGTAAGTTGTGGTAGCTTATGTTAATAAATATGGCAAAGTTTGCTGTGAGTGCAGAAACTTCTCTGAACTAACAGGTTCTGCTTGGAGCTAGATAGTAACAAACTCCTTTAGTCAGACAGCAGTAATGCAGCTGAGAGTTGTGATTTGAGGTAAGATATGAGCTATGTGCACTCCTGTTTAAACACTCTCTAAATGATTTAGGTTGGATCTACCAGTGGTCTGGAAAACATTTTTTTTTTTTTTTTTTTTTTTTTAGATCTGTGGCAAGATCAATGTAAAACTTTCCTTTTGGCCCTTTTTTAGTTAAGTAAGAATCTTCTAAAAGAAAACTCTGGTGCCCTCCTAATTGTTTCCTCTGCAGTCTGCTGACATAGCCTGCCACAAGCATGACTTAGAGCTTGAATTGTAATGTAATAAAAACCTTCTGTTTGCCTGGGCCAGGAGCTCCATTTGGTTTTTATTCTGATGGTTAAATCAATAGTTTAATTGGTATTCCTTGACAGACAGCCCTCTTCCAGTTTAATTCCTAATCTTGTTAATACAGGCAGGTGCAAGGATAAAAAGTGAAACAGATCTGAGAAGATTAGCATTGCCATAAGGCAAGCTGGATTTCCTCAGATAAACATCCCACAGGAGTAATTTAAATGTCTAGCTCAAGATACTTACTTGTGTATAAGTTTTTAATGTAGTGTCTTCAGCTTTTTCCCCAACACGGAAATTCAAAATAATATGTATATTTTGACATGACACTAGGCTCATTCCTTCCTGAAAATATAAACCTGTTAGCTACACCCTTCTCCTTTCCCTAGGGCTTGCCCTGAGCTTGTGTGGAAACAGGAAAAAAACCCCAGAAATCTGTAGATATAGATTTGAAGTAAGTGGTGGCACAGTGGATGGAAAGCTAAAACGACTGTGCATCCTTTCCACTTCAGCCCTGAGTGTCTCTCTGACTCTGCCTTGTGGCTTGCCCTCCTCTCTTCCAGGGCATTTTTAACCCCTGACAATGTGGTTGAGACTTGTTGAATATTGGAGTTCCATATGAGTGAGTGTTTAATAAAAATGCAGTTGGATAGAGGTGTCTGTAAAGTGCAAAGAACAGGGGTTAATAATTAACTGAAGTTACTTAGAGTGGTTAGGAGTGTGTTAGAAGAGGTGATCCTTTAGATCTGAACATCTGCTTATGCTATTTCTACTGCATGAAATAATCTCTGGATTTGGAGGGGATTCTCCCTGAGGGTGTCTGCTGTCTCCCTGGTGTTTGTTGTGCACCCTTTCTGGGTAAGAGTGATGGGGCTGTTACTGATTGTGGCTCCAGAAGCTTTGTCTTCTAGTCAGTACTGGGGCATTCTCAGTAAAGCCAGTGAACTTATTATTTTGAGGCATTCTCTCATCTGTCAAAGAAAAGCAGGGAAAGATGCAAGTTCTAAAGTGCATGATGTGTTTTTTTTTCCTCTGTCAAGACTTTAAAAATCACTGCAAATAGCTGAGTGAAGTGTAGGCATTTTTTGGAAGCAGACAGTTGGTCTTATGCTTTTTACTGTGATACCTGCATGTCACCTTGCCAGCCACTAGATTAGCAGTGATTACTAGTTATGTAGTTACTTTTGTCCCTAATGATATTGAAGTGCCTGAGTTCCCCTGTATCAGCCAGTGATTCTTGAAAATGAGGACAGATTTCACTCAGTAAATTACTTCCTACTCCACTTCCTGCATAATTGAAAAATAGTACTTCAAAGATGTGTCATTTTATGATAAACTCAGCATGAATGATAACACTCTGTAAAACCATTATATCCCCAGTGAAGACTGGCCCATGGTATTTTAAAAACAAACAAGCCAGGTAACTTAGTTTGCACATGCTGCAGTTTGCAGGAGATTGTGTCTTACCCTGTTCCCAAATTCTTCTTTTTGAATGAAAATTTTGAAGAAGATGATGGAGATGGATTATGTTGTCACCCAAGTACAATTTTAACTGTGTAGGCTTAATGTGGTAGAGCTTAATAAACAAAATCTGTGTGTGGTGGGCCTGTACAGTGAGGACTAAGCATGAAATCTGGGAGGCTGCTTCCTTCTGGTTTGTGTGCTGTGTGTTTACTGGGCTGTGAACAATGGAGGTTTCATGTGCCTGGGGACTGGATCTGACCTTCTATCAACAGGGGTCACAAACTTTCAGTGAAAAACTCTGTGGTTTGAATATTATTTGCATACTGTGAGGCAATGTTCTTATCACCACAGCTGATTGAGGGTCCTCTCAAAGTAAGCAGGTGGCCAATTAAAATTCATAGCCTCTTTAATATTTTTAAAATCTAATTTAAACATTGGAAGAACTGTTTTGCAAAGCATGACTTACAGGTTTCAAACGAAACCCTTCAGCACAGGCTTGTGACTCTTCTGCAGGATGCTGTCAAGGCTGACAGTACCTGTGTGCTCATTTACAGTTCTTTTACATGCTTCCTCTCCATGGTTATCTCCACTGGTTTAATTAAATTCACAGGTTGCATTTTTCCCTTAGTGCACATAGTAAACTGTTTTTGGCAGGAATTTTCTTTGAGAGTTTTTTCTGAGCGTTTAATGACCTATGTCTGATTGGGGTCTTCAGGCACTGCAATAATACAGATAACATTGCTATCTACAGTCATATGCTCCATCTGCACTTTTGAGACTAAAATAGCAAAGTGGATCTCATTACATTGAATTTTTCACCCTAACAAGCAGCAGTTCAGAAGGGAGAGGCAGAAGGTCTGAAAGGATCTGATCCCAGTGTTTGTAATCTTGGATTTTTAGTTATTAATTGGATTTTTTTAACCTCTAAGTACATGACAATAAGTGTAGATATTTCCTCCCAAGTTTCTATATCATCAAAAGTATGTTGTGTTTTCAGTCTGCCCTGTTGTGCGTGGTAGGCTGGGTTTCACCATAATTCCATTCTCTACTAGAGATTTGCAGGTTGCAGGCATTTCCATAGAGTTGACCTCTGTATCCTGCTTGAATCAGATCCAAGATAATTCACATTCTGCCTTGACTGTTAAATTGCCTGCAGCAATGTTTATGCATGGCATCCATCCGTTTCCCTGTGCTGAGAGTTATACTTGGATCCTGTTTGATTCTCATGCTGTGCTCTTTCTTCTGACATGACAAGAGATGGAGAGCTCCTTGGAAAAGGAACAAGGGTGACCTCCCCTCCATGTGGGAGGATGCTGCACTCATGGGTCATTTCCCAGCATTTGCTGCAGGTTTGCTGTAATGTGAGCTCTTCCTCAGCCTGTCTTAACCTGATCAACAGTTCTGTGGGCTGCAGCATTTCTCTTGTAACTGGAATAATTCCTAGGATTGTATGGTTGTATCTCTAGGGAGAGAAGTTGTAAATATGCAAAGGTGCCCCTTATGAGGTGTGCATAAATGAGCTGGAAAGTAGTAGGTGGATACAACAAGAAGTTACAGAAAAGAATCAGGATTTCTGAGATAATCACCAGGGTTTTTTGTGGATTACTCCATCTTTATTTATTATGGGTTAATGTTCCCATCCTTTTTCACCCCACCCAACAAAGCTGGCTAACTTCATTTTTAATTCTTTCTAATGCTCTTTCTTCATTGGATATTTCTATTTTAAATAAATTTCTTACAGTTATTCTGTTTTGAAATAAAATACCTTTTTTTGGTGGTTCTACATTGTTTACCTCTAAATTGCTCCAAAGTAAATGAAGCTGCATTAATGAACCTCCCAATGTGCAGGGCTAGGATTTACTGTATCATGGTCCAGTGGTGCTTAATTACCGTGTAAGATTTTATGGAGTGCAGTACATGGAATTTCATAATTTGTTTTTTGTTATGTTTACTTCTTGAAAATTTAAGGGAAATTAAATTCTGAGAAGTATAAAACCACTTTTCACTCTCACTTGCAATGACCTTAAGCTAATAATATTTTAAGGATAATGTATTAGCTCCCTCCCAGAGAGAGACAGACAGCATCTAGTCAGTCTAGTTGTACAAGAGGACTTGCTTTGGTTGAATGAATTTGATTTTGGTGCCCATGTAGCTGAATCAAGAAAACCTCCAATTTTCAGTGCACTTCAGGTGGTTTAAAACTGGAGATTTGTGTCTGCCTTGGAGGTGTGAAAACTAAAACCACCAAACCAGCGCGAAATTATGATGTGTCTTACACATTTAAGTAGTTATTTGATAAAGCAATAATGGGAAAAGGTTTTTGTCTAGCAGTTCATCTTTAAACAATGAAGCATGTGTCACCCAGATATTTTAGGCTTCCCCCTACCAGGGCACACTGTCTTTGTGTGCTGTGGAGCAGCCTGGTTTAAGGAAAGTTGTCCCTGCCCAAATTGATTGGCCAAATTGCCCAGTCAATTCTGTGCCTCTGTGATTATCCAGGGCCATGGAATCACATATTAAAGGGAATTGTCTCAAAATTCAGCCATTTGTGGACTTGTGCATGAGCTTCAGTTATTTATATCTTGTGCATTTTTTTCAATTTCAGTTTTGAAGTCCTGAATGCAGATAACTTGGCATGTCAGAGTATGATATAAACCATCACAGAAAGCAGAAAATTGCTATACTTTGACATAACATATTGAAATTCCTTGAGATACAGGACAGATGTGCTATTGCCTATTTCTAGTGATATGGCAGCCAAAAGAAAAGCACATCTTGTTTTCTTGCCAAACATTGATGATTAACTTAAGGGAGTGTAAAATGGAGCTAAAAGACCCCATATTTTAGGTTATAATCACATCTATCACAACATCTGTGTGGTTAATTTAAAAAGGCAGAGCTTTTAGCATTTTGTCTGTTTCTTTGCCATGTTTCATTCCAGCAGTATCTTATGTGCATTCCAGAAGTGTAATACTGGACATCGTGATCTTTCCAGGATTTGTTCTCTCATCTTTTCCCAGGATCACAGTATCTATGCAGCAGATTGACTTTAAGTGGATTTTTTTTTCCTGTGGCTTAAAGGAAAAAAGTTTTCTATGTGTTTTCCAGGAAAGAAAAGGTCAAATGCTTACATGTTAAATGGAAAATGAATTTTTTTATCTTCCTGGTAGCTAATGGATAAATGTAATTTTGGACCAATCTACTTCTACCATAATATAAAGAGCTATTTTGTGCAAGAAAAAATATTGTTTCTAAATTTATTTTAGATTTTTAGTTTTACTTTCAGATATTAAACAGATAATTTATTTTGTGGTTGCTATCCATGATGCTTTCCCAGTACTTTCTTCTGCCTATCAGCTACTCTCCATCCACGTTTGGATTCATAGCACAGAGGGTTGGAAATGTGCACATACATAACGAGAGGTGAAGGTGTATTTTATCTTACTAGTGATTGAGACTTCTCTGAGACCTGTGACCAGGAGCTGGGAGAAATTGATCTTAGTGGAGATCTGTAAACAAGGTGGGTAAAGGCAGCTCCATTTACTGGATATATTCTCAATAAATAAGGCAAAGCTCTGCCTGTCATCTCTTAAAGCTGAGGGAGCAGTTGCCTTGCTGTTGTCAGCATCAAATACTCATATGGAATTAATTTGCTGTTGCTTTGGAGGAAAAGCTGCATCTACTGCATTTTTTTGTGGTGGTTCTTGTAAATAATCTGCAGACTGCTGAGAGAAGAATGACCACTGCTTTTCCAGTGGCTTCATTGGTTTCTGTGAATGGGAAGTATAAAAGGACAATGTGTGACTGTAATGTGTGTTGTGTTCCTGAATCTGTGGACAGAATAAATTATGGCTGGATGAGGTGAGAATTGCTTTGTGTGATCTCAGGAAATGTTAAATATTGAGCTGCCTGTTCTCTGTACTCCACCCTGCCCCTTCAGGAACGTCCTGTGTTTATGCAAATATTGCCTTTACACAGTTACATACCTGCTTTTGATTGCAGTGTTCCAAGTTATATTGGGTAAGATATCTGTATGCTGGTGCATTCATATGCTTTCTGGGTGCTGTGCAGGTATACTAATTAAAAAAAAAAATTAAGTCAGTCAACTAACTAAAATTATGTTGTGAGTACGAAATTCATATAAATGGGATTTGTATTTAAAATAATGACAGTATTTTGGTTCTGATTATTTTACCGGAATCACCTGAAAAACATGACAACTTTTGGTTTATGTATTTGAAAGTGGATAAAATATTGTGCCGGATGTTATTTTTCATCTTTACTGTTGAGGAGAACAAAGGTGAGGCAGGAGCTGAACTGGAAGGGTTTACGAGGTGAGATCCTGTAAGGAGCAATGGTTCATATGATGTAAAACCAGTCCTGTTAAGCAGTTCTTGTTTACCTGCACAGCATGTATGACATGTAAAATTAACATGGGAGCACTGCACTTGCTAATAATTAAATGAAGCCATAGCTTCTTATGAAAGGTATGTTTTCAGCAATTTGCATTAACAATAGGCAGAGGAATGCTGACTTAGGCAGGTAGGACTGCAGGTGTGGAGTTTGGAAGTAATCAGAAAAAACATGTTTATTTCATGGGAACAGCAATTTGTACAGAAGATGTGCAAATGAATTATTTATAGTTCATGTCTCTTCTAACGATGTGTTTCTTGCAGTGTTCAGTTGGTGTAGGATTTGGTATCTTATGTCTCTTTCTTAAATTCTTTTTCATAAAATTATATATAATCTCAATACCAGGAAAAGTTTGCCAGGGCTTTGGCAAGGGAATGTCCCCCTGAGCATGTAACAACATGAGACTTTGTTCCATGAGGTTTGGTGATTTAATTCTAGATAGGAGATGCCAGAAACCAAATACCAGTTAATTTTTTTCTTCTAAGTTTCACAGCCTTTTGTTAGCTATCAGCTTCCTGTTTCCTCCAAATCTATTGTTTAGCCGGATTGGAACATTATTTTCTTGGGATGATGGGCTACCAATACATTTCAAAAATAGCAATGGGTTTTTATTAACCCTTTAATATATACAGCGGTATTATTACTAAACTGTTGAGGCCTATAGAGTGCTTCTTGGTGTACTTTCATTAATTGTTATTACATTATTTTACATTATATATATATATATATATATATATATATATATATATATATATATATAAAAATTATGTGCTTGTGGTGTATGTATGTACTCATCAAAATTACGATGATGTGGCCTTCTCCAGAAGTGAACATCACTTTACCTTTTAGATTAATTCAAAAAGACTATAAGGCTTTTGAGTTTTGTTGTGTTGTGTTCTGCTGTGGGATGCAGTTACACCAGAATAAAGTTCCTGTAAAATTTTGTTTGGTTTCATTTGTCAAGGGACTAAATATTTTAATTCCAGGTTATGTGCGTCCACAATGGGGCTTATGTGCTTATTGAAATTCCTTCTAGTTTTACTAAACTTTTCTACCTCAGTCCTCTCAGCCATGTGGATAAGTTATTTACAAGTTACTTCATGTCAGCTGATCTGTTACAGTTTTCCTGTGTTTACATTAAACTCTGACAAGCTAGTCAGGTTAAAATCAGCTGTTAACAGAAAAGAGCTTTCTATTTGTGCTTCTTATGTGGGAACAAAAAACCCCAACATTTTAAAAAATGGCATGCAGAGTGAGACTGAGTCATTCTGTGGGATCCTTGGAATGTGTAATGTGGGGAAAAAACTAGTGGAAGACACATCTTTAGTAACTGCGGAATGGAAATTTTGCCAAAAGAAAAGCTTTTGTAACTTTTTTCCGTATGATTTCAGAGAATATGTCAGACAGTTGTCTCTGTGTGTCCCTATTCCTTTTCTGTCTTTTTTTTCATTTTCTTCAATGGGGTATGAAAATATTTTTACAGAAAAAGTAGTTTTACCCTACTAAATGTTTTTCTTGAGAATGGCAGTGGGAAGAGAAAAGAATACTTCAAACCAGAGAGAAGAAATGGCACCTTTAGGGGACACTTCTTAAACAGCATCCTTGCTTTATTGTTCATGTTCTCTCAGCCAGCAGTAAGTTCTCTGGAAGTCTGTCTCTGCAGTTCACAACTCTTATTATGAAATGAAGTTTATACTGTCTTTGTGTTGCTGCCACTTGTCTGTTCATATTTCATTAAACCAATTAAAATATCTTAATGGTTTTACCAGGTCACTTAAGGTGAAAACAGAGAACTGAGGACCTGGAAATGCTGTTGAAGCTCTCCCCATTCTAACCACGCTTCCTCTTGGGAATCCTAAATATGGAGGCTCAGTCGCCTTGTCTGTGACTGCTGCCTTACCCACGAGAACAGAAGAGCCCAGTGTGTAAAACAAGAGTCAGAGAGTGAGCATGTGGGCTCTGGCCTGGGGAGCAGCACATCTCACCCTCTCCTCAGCACAGCTTCATGTGCTGGCACCTCTGCAGCCACCTACAGCTGCTCACCTCCCCTCTGTGGTGCAGCACAGCTGTTGCACAGAGCAAAAATGCAGCTGGATCGCAAGAACTCGCTTTGCTTTCTTGACTGTTACTTTTAAGATGGATTAGTTTCCTGAGTATTGCAGGGTTGCATTTGGCCCAGCTGAGAAGGTGGTGCAAGTATGAGAGAGTAGCCTAGGAGGGGTCAGGAAATCTTTATGAGGTCCCTACTACCAAAATACTCCTGCAAGAGTAGGAGCTCATACTATTAGTAGAGATTGTTTGCCAGTGTAGGCAATAAGCCCAGGCAGGATCTAGCCACTATTTAAATGGGACATTCTGTCGCAGAAATTCAGCTTTATTCTGTGTAGGCCCTGCTGCCCTGAGTTACACAGGAGGCAGCTTTGCACAGTTGGATAAATTGGTGCCTGCTGAGTGCTGGAATATGGTTTTAGCGTGCCTAGAACGGAAAAAAAGGAAATGGAAATAGTGTTCCCTATTTCATGTGATCCTGATGGAGGTCATTGTTTGTCCTGGGCTTGTAGTACCTGTGTAACCTTTCCCAGCTGAGCTGGTTCCACGCTGTCCAGCTTTGCTATCCTTGGACAATGCCCCTGGGCCATCTCCCATATCCATAGGTGCCACCACCTCCTCACCTGCAGCCCTCCACAAGCTCCAGGTACCACAAAGTATTTCCATTAGCTTTCACACTTGACTGAATGTGAGCTTCATTTATTTAGGAAGCAGTAGTGTTCTAATAGCACAAATGCTGTAGTTTTAGATAGTAATTGTACTTGAGTAGCCTAATAGACAGTTAGTGACTCTGAATCTCTGCTTTTAGGCCTTTATTTCTTCAGATAAAGTTTCTTTCTCAGCAAATGAGTGTATATATGTCTTGTATCCTTAAAATGTTTGTTGTTCTTTTATGCTTCCTATTTCTACAGATCATAGATTTTATTTCTATCACTGTGTCCCCCAGCCAGATTTTTTTAATTAAGAGAATGATCACCCATTCTTGTGTCAGTCAGAGATCTTGGAGAAGTTATTTGAAGTCCACTGTACTTCAATATGTTGCATAATGTGGCCAAACAAGACTAGACTTGTTGGATCCTATAAGAGCAAGAGACAACAGTGACTGCACTGTAGGTGGTCTTTATTGAAAGAATGATGCTTGTCTGACAAATAAAAAATACTGAAATTGCATGTGATCTTGTATCATGCTGGAATCTGAAGACATTTTGTTTCCCTTGTTGTTTTACTAAATGGCATTGGTATGCCAGGTTTGACCACTTGTTGGAAAGGCCATGTATTAGTTCCTCTGCTATGTGCCATGGGTGCTTGTGCTTTTGAGGCACATGAGATGAAGCTCAGTTGGCATTTTGTTAAAGCTTTACTTGCACAGTATTCTTTGCCTCTTGGTGAGGCTTGTAAAATGAGTGTTTCTGAAAATTCAGCTTTCAATATTTGCTGAAACTAATGTTACACTTGGTGGCACTTACGAATTAACAAGAAGATTGACTGTGCTTTTTTCCCCACTGAAATCTTGTGTGAGACCTTATTACCACTCCCCATTCATTGATTCCAGGGGGAGAAGCTGACTTTGGTGTACTTGTTCTGAATGCAAACTGTGAGAGCTGTTAGAACTCCTCTATTTTGCCTTTTACTTCAGATCCTCAGTTTCAAATCTGCCTGAGGCCATTGCAGTGAGGAACAATTGTACAGTGAAAAGCACATCCCCCAAAAGGCAGATATCATGCAGGTCACAGATACTGTGGAAATGGATTATAACTTGTTTTTACCTTTAAAATCTGCAGGAAAACATTATCAGTGACACTGAAAAGAAAATGGGATTTGTCAGTGTTGTTCCTTTTTAGTTTTTTTTCTTTCTGTCACATCTTTATCTCAACGGGAAGTCCTAAGCCCCTCATGAATGAGGCCAGAGAGTTGAATTTCCTTCTGGGTCTCAAGGCAAGGTACCATGGCTTGTCAGGATTTTGCTAATGGCACCATTAAGCAACTTTTGTGTTTGCAAAGTGTCTTGTGAAGCATTGCATGAGAGTGCCCTAAAGCAAGCTATGGAAAAATGTCATCCATTTATGGAAATAAACATTCTTGAAGGAAGGAAAATGGAAAACTCATTAGTATGTTAGATAAAACTGTGGGAAGTCTGCTTGGGAGGTGTCTGTGTGGAACTACATTAAAACAAAAACCTGAACATTCAATTGAATTTAAAAATATTTACTGGGCGGAAATATTTATTTTCATGTGCTAAATGAAAATAAGTTTTGAAATTGTTCAGTCTCCAAGCTCTATGACTCTAGCAGCCTGAGATGTGTGATTACTAGTTATATATTTGTTCAATCAGTAAAGTGTTCTGTAAACAACTGTGCAGTTCATTAATTGTTAGTTTTACTGTGTATCAGTATTTTATTACTAACTACAAAATAATTGTTGCTTTCATAGGATCATAGAACAGTTTGGGTTGGAAGGGACCATTAAAGGTTATCTCATTGCTTGGATCAGAAGTGTTATGGTAACATTTGATTTAATGTTTCCCTTTAGTGGACATAGGATTGTTTTGGTTCAAAATAGTGATTAATCATTTTATTTAAAGGAGTTATGTTTTGTTTTCAAGTCAACATGACCTTTCATCCAAACAAAATAGGAAAAATTGCTTTACTTACACAGCACTAGCATTGCTTTACTTCATCTTTCCTACCATCTGTATTTGGGAAAAAAGTGAGATTATGTGATCCGTATTGAATCATGGGTATGGTATTCCAGGCGACTGGGAAGACTACAGCTATTTTGCATACTGCTGTAACTACTAGACAGGCAGAGTACAGAGGAATGTAATTGGTAACCAACTCACTGTCTAGATGATGTTCTTTAATATGCCCTGGAGTAAAAAGCATAAATTATTTTTGTGCTTTAATAGGCATATTTTCTTTCAGGAATTTAAAAATAAATTATAAATTCAGTAAGAAAGGTATTAAAAACTTCAGGGAATGAATCAGGTTTTTGCTGATCTTCTGTGAAAAGTTCCTTCCTAATATTCCATTTATATGATTGCAAACTATGATAATAACTTAATTAGAGTGATACATGTACAGTATTGTTATGTATATGTAATAAACTTGCTTAATAATTTCGCTGGTTTTGTACTTCTATTAGGCATCTATTTTCCATGCAGTCCATGAGGAAAGGTAATGAAGTATCATAAAGGCTGTATCCAAAGCAGTGGAAGTAAGTAATTAAACCTAATTGAAGTAATTTCTTTGAGCTATAATAGCAGATGCAAAGGATTAATTCAAAGAAGATTAAGGCCAATGCATGCTTTGAATTGCCAGCCTGCAGATAGATAAGTATTACTGTTATTTAAATTAAGTTATATGAAAGTGTCTTCTGAAAACTGAGTATGGGAATCAGGTCTAAAAATAGATAGTTGGGTTAGGTTTTGATAAGGAATGTAATTTCTGTTTCCTAATTTATTATACTCTGCCAGTCAGAAATGAAATCTTAGAAATGCTATGTGCATCTTATCAAACAATTGCAATAGAACTGGAAATTAGCCTGGGCTATCCCTGAAGGTATTCTCTGAATGGCAACTTAATCATCAGCTGTGACAAGCCCTTTGTTGGAAATTGTAGGAAAAACTACTTTAATGATTTGGAAGTAAAATTACATTGTATTTAGAAATGTTACTTGAGAAGCTATATATTTTCTTCTGTCGTTGTACTGTAATATTCTCGTGGATTTCACAGTCGATTTTACATTACAATTTTAAATTTGGCTTATTTGTAAGATAAACAGGAAAACATGGGCTAATATTGCACAGAGGGCTGAATATGAAGATTTATATGAAAAGAGGTGAGGTAAAGACAGTGTTTACAGCACATGTTTTACTTCTCTGATGAACTGATGCAAGCAAGAGAACCTTAAACATAAATCTGAAGTTTTGGTTTCTTATTCATTAGAGCTTTAGAATTGGTGATTTCTTTCCACCTGCAGAAGGATGTCATATATCTCGACTGGCTAACTAATCTGTCAGAGTCCAAAGCAGGTAGGTGTGAGTACGTCCTTTTCTCCCCAGACCTACAATGTGGGGAAAAATAGAGGAGTGAGAGCTTGTGAAAGACAATCATCCTTCTCTGCATTTGGCTGATGTGTGATAGCAGGAACATAGGCAAAACCAGGGGCAGTCTCTGGCTGCATATGGATAGGTTTTTTCCAGCACTGAAGTGGGAAAATGAGATAAACCATACACAGATTGGAAGATGCCAATCATGAGGAAGAAATAACAGAATTGTAGTATTTTTTTTTCCTGTTTTAGTTTTATTGTTGCTGTTGAAGCACTAAACAAGTGTGGGCAACTACAGTAAGATTTACTGCAGAACTGTGAGAGAGACTGTGCTTTGAATGTTTTCTTGGTGATAATTTGTAGCTTAGACTGTTGATAATTGATGGCACAGGTGGGATTGCACAACACTGAAAGCATAATGCCATAGACAGCATCAGCAGGATTCCAGAACTCTTTTCATTGTGAGAGGAAAGAAGAGTTGGCTTCTCCTTTATGTGTTACAACGGTGTTTGTTTTATGTGCGTAGGTTGACAAAATACAGCTCCAAATGTTTTGTTTTGTTTTGCCTGTGGCTGTGCGGAGACAAGCTGTGCTCCGTGGCCGTGGTGTGCAGCGATGTCCCCAGGCCGAGCCAGGCCCAGGCCGTGCTCCACGGCCTGGTGTGCAGTGATGGCCCCAGGCCGTGCTCCACGGCCTGGTGTGCGGCGATGGCCCCAGGCCGTGCTCCACGGCCTGGTGTGCCGCGATGGCCCCAGGCCGTGCTCCACGGCCTGGTGTGCGGCGATGGCCCCAGGCCGTGCTCCACGGCCTGGTGTGCGGCGATGGCCCCAGGCCGTGCTCCACTGCCTGGTGTGCGGCGATGGCCCCAGGCCGTGCTCCATGGCCGTGGTGTGCGGCGATGTCCCCAGGCCGTGCTCCATGGCCGTGGTGTGCGGCGATGTCCCCAGGCCGTGCTCCATGGCCTGGTGTGCGGCGATGTCCCCAGGCCGTGCTCCGTGGCCTGGTGTGCGGCGATGGCCCCAGGCCGTGCTCCGTGGCCTGGTGTGCGGCGATGGCCCCAGGCCGTGCTCCGTGGCCTGGTGTGCGGCGATGGCCCCAGGCCGTGCTCCGTGGCCTGGTGTGCGGCGATGGCCCCAGGCCGTGCTCCGTGGCCTGGTGTGCGGCGATGGCCCCAGGCCGTGCTCCATGGCCTGGTGTGCGGCGATGGCCCCAGGCCGAGCCAGGGCCAGGCCGTTGGGGCCATGCTGGGCCTCTGCCTCTCTGAAAGCCAACAGTGGGGGCACCTGGGGACCCTCAATAAATGAGCCTGCCCCAAGGTGTTTCTTGTAATGACAGCCTGTCATCTGGCTTAATTAAGGCCTCTGTTCAAAAGAGAGGTATTTAACTATGAATTTTTGGAGCTTGCCTCTTCCCTGGTAAGTGTAGGCGCCCAGTGGAGATCAGGGCTTACACTTGTTCTTTTCCTTGCCAGAGGCCAAGAGTAATTCTGAAGTGTGGCAGAACTAATGGAGCAGACTTGTTGGATCCAGTTTGTGTCCAGTTCTGGGCTTCTCAGTTTAGCAAGGATGTTGAGATGCTCAAACACACCCAGAGGAGGGCAACAAGGCTGGTGAGGGGTTTGAAACACAAGGCCTGTGAGGAATGGCTGAAGGAGCTGGGCTTGTTCAGCCTGGAGAAAAGGAGGCTTGGGGCAGACCTTATCACTCTCTACAGGTACCTGAAAGGTGGCTGTAGCCAGGTCATTCTCTTCTCCCAGGCAACAACTGACAGAACAAGAGCACACAGTCTTAAGCTGCACCAGGGAAAGTTTAGGTTAGATGTCAGGAAGAAATTCTTCACTGAAAAAGTGATAGGGCACTGGAATCGTCTACCCAGGGAGGAGGTGGAGTCACTGTCTCTGGACATCTTTAAAAAATGACTGGATGTGGCACTCAGTGCCATGGTTTAGTTGATGAGGAGGAGTAATGTCATAGGTTGGACTTGATGATCTTAAAGGTCTTTTCCAACCTGGTTCATTCTGTGATCAACTGCTATGGAAGTCTGTCCTCTGCCCCCATTCCCTAGAGCAAACAAGAGTCGTGTCTGAGTGGATGGGAAGTTGGGATGTGTGTGCCTTCTTTTAATAGGAACTAAAATTAAAAGTGAAAAATCCCTCAAGTCTAAGGTTTCTCATTTGCAAAGGATAGTGGGAGGCAGATAACCACCCACTAATGTCCTAGATGTAAAAGAAAAATCTTGTGAGTCTGATGCAACTGAGTTTGCCTAGTCTGGAGAACTGAAGACCTGGGGAGTAGCTTTTGGCAGAGTGTTACCTCTGGAAAGGTTAGAAGAGATGGAAACAGGTTTTTCTCACAGGAGCATAGTGGGAAGCATCACAAGCTGTAACAAGGAAAATAATATAAGGAGAAAAATACACAGCAAGACTGGAATGTTACTGGCATAGGGGCTTGGCAAAAACAGCTTTGGAAATGCTCTAAACTCAACATGACAAGGCCCTGAGCAATCTGATGTGACTTTGAAATTAGGCCTGCTTTAGGCAGGAGGTTTGACAGGATGATCTCCAGGGGTCTCCCAGTCTTAATTATTCCTCAATTTTATGATTTCTTCAATGCTGCTACTGCCATTCATACGTTAATTGTAGTTTACCATATGTAGTGGGTTTATTGAAGCATGTCTAATAGCTGTGTTAACAGAATCACCCCACCTGTGGGCAGGCCAAGAATTTTTGGTTCTTTCATTAATCTTGCTGAGATATAGTATTACCTCCAGAAGGTAAAAACACTGGAAGTTTAATTTACATGTAGAGGGGTAGATTGAAGAAATGGAAGCAGTGGCCCCTCAGTCATTAGTAGAGAAACCATTTGCCAGTTGGCTTAGGACACAAATAAATTGCTGTTTGGCTATCATGAGTGTGGCATCCTTGATCTTTTTTTAAGGTCTCTACAATTAAGTGCAGGCTTCTCCTGAAAAGAATTACAATTTGCATTACTCTTGAGAATGCTTGAAGGATTGTGTTTGGCAGAAAATTTTAATGTGACAGTGTTTTTTGTCCTAGAGCCTAAATTTAATTTGTTCATGCATAATGCACTCAGTTGAGAATTTTCTGAAGTGGTGGAGTGTAACTCTTCTTTTTCTGCCTACATTCAACAGGACAGGAAAATCTAGCTAAACTGATGAGCCTCTAGTAATTTGATGGTTTGTCAAAGAGTGAGTGCAAACTCAGTCCTTTTCTTTGCAGCTTTTCTTTCTGCAGTTCACTGTCTCATCCTGCTCCATTTTTCCCAAAGGACCCTATTTAAAACCTATATTCAGGGTTATTAACTTTTTCACCAAGAAGGTTAAGCTTGATGTAATTACACAAGAGAGGGTACTTGCAATGAGGTTTATAGCTTGTTACTGGTATGAAAATTCTGTAGAGATTTTTTTTTTTAGTATTAGGGAAAAGGGAGGGAATGCTTGATACGTATGCCTTTAATAGATACGAGTGTGAACAGGAGTGATTTATTCCAGCTGTCTGTTTCTGCTGAAATCCATACCTTTCCTTGTTTCTCAAGGGTTGTAGTGCAGGCTCAGAAAACTTTGAGTTCTGCTTAAGCCAAGCTGTGCATGACAAGACTGTGTTATTTGAATTTCACAGCATTATTGTATTTACTGGAATGGTAGAATGTAAATGTTGTTCATGGCTTATGACTGCTAGATGTGCCCAAACCAAGTCTTGTGGATTTCAGAGGAGTTAGAGAAATGCTTTTGTTCTCATGTTACATTTTTCTTGAGGGTTGTGATGCAAATATATTGTCAACTTTTTTTTTTCTTTTTTTCTATTTGCCATTTGTTCACCATACCTTAAAATCAACTATCTGCTTAAATGCTTACTGGTAAAGTTGTGGAATGTTTGTTGGAATGAAAGGTCAATCGCCTGGTGTCTGAAGAATGAATCCATTCTAACATGATGGTCACAAGTCTTTGCTTCAATGCGATTTTGGCTCTCCTGTATGCAGCTGTCATTTGTCATCTGGAGGGGTTCAGATGACCGTCCTCTGGCTAATATGGTGCCATGTTTCATCTGTTTGGATTGAAAGCTAAACTTAATGCAGGTTCTCAGACAAACTGTAAAGGGTGGGAGTTGTATGCTTTGCATCCTTTGATTCTGGAAGTAAATTATTTAATTTTGTTTTGGCACAAAGACAGAAATCAAATATGCAAGTTCTAGAATTTATTACAAGCATCTCACAGCCACAGAATGAATTTTATTACAATATTTTTGCAGAGTCATTATCAGTGGCCAATATGCACTGTTTAAAGTAGATTTGTTTGTAAGACTGGCCTATAATGTGTGTTTGCATGCATGTCCACGTTCTAGTGGACAGATAGGAAGGGCCAATGTCACTCCAGACTTTGTCTCTCATATCCCCCATCTTTCTGGGATATAATTTCTGTCTTTTTTCAGTTCCTAAACTTTATATTTTTTTTTTTCTCAGAGATTTCCTAATACAGATAACAATACTGTTATCTCCTGCAGCTCTCTCTGGTATTTTAAGGAATACTTACTAAAAAATAGCTGACAAAATAATAAACAGAGAGTGGACATAAGTCAGAATAATGTTCTGTAGTTTGTCTCTCATTTGGTTTTCACCTAAGCAAACAAGGGTTTGATTCAATTTTCCAAGTAGTTGTATTATGGTCAAGTCTTACTTGCCTGTCAAGAGCAGTATCTCAAAAGGGTCTTTTTGAATAATGTGTTCTTTTCTGAGCCATCTACTTAAATTTAGAGTCTAGGAAAATAGGAGACTGCACATAATTTATTTACATTTTTATTTTCTAATGGGACAAGGTATTTTTTCACTGCAAATAGTTTAACAGCAAGAGAAATTTCTGATCAGCTACGAGAATTTGAAGTTTTAGTCTCTTAGTTTGAATTCTTATTGTCTAGGCTTTTGCATATTTCTAGGAAACTTGTGCAAGGTCAGCTCTGACTGTACTCAGATGGGATTAATTAGCCTGCTTTCTGTGAGGCTTGACCTATACTGCCCAGAAGAAAGAATCTCACTTGTTTCTTAAGCTCTGCCTTTTAAAGGAGTATCATAATAGAGCAGTATAGTAAGTTAAGAAATATTAAAAATTTGTGCTCTAATGATTTATTCACAATTTTTGGTTCATCAGCATTGCCTTTCCTGCAGATACATGCAGGATTCTTCAGTTTCAATAATGAGACTACTGGCTGTCTTGACATAGGGAATTGGGTTTGCCTTAAGCATTTTAAACACTTTTTTTAGCCATTCAAGAATTTGAAGGCATTTTGTATTATTTTGTTGCTTTTGCAGCAAACTATGTGCTCCAGAGAGGACAGGGTGGAAAAAAATTAAAATAGGAAAAGGATAGGGAGGGAATAGTACTGGGACAGAGAAATAAATACACTAAGTATTTTGAGCAGTACTGAGTCACCCTACAGAGGTGTTGACAACAGGCTTGCATGCTTCTGTAAGTCAGAGCACATTTCCATGATATAAAAGATGCAGTACAGAGCTCCTTAAAAATGAATATTATGGCTTTGCATATTTTATTTGCTACCAATAACCAGATTTCTGGGTAAATAGGCACAACTTCATTAACCACAGCAAGGGTTCACTGGAGTAAGAATGAACAGAATTGAATTCTGCAGTGCTTCTGCTCTTACTGAAGCTTCAAGGTAGCAGCTAATGCTCTGCACAGAGTTTCCAAGAAAAAAAAGCACAGCTTAATTGAAATCAGATGCAGTGACAAAGCTGTGTCCCAAGGTCAAGGTGGATGGTGGTCATTTGCTAGGAAATGTAGCAGTGGTTGCACCTGCATCTTTTATTTGGGGGCATGACTCATGTTTGAATAATGAAGAATCAAATTATTACATGCAAATCATAATTTAACAAAACAAACCAAAAAAGGTTTTTAATACCACCTTACTTGATGAAGATTTTTCCTTTTTTCTGGTTGACTTTTTAAGCTGCTTGAAAGTGCTGGGGTCTTGACCCTTTAACTGTGTTATATCAAAGGTACTGCACCAGCTTTCTTTCTCGAACTGAGTCCAAAGCACTGCTCACTTCTAAGGCAAAAATACACTATAGAAACAGAAGGTAAGCTTTGAAAATCTGCAAAGGAAACCAGCAAGTCTTAAGGTAGTTGCAGGAGTTCAAAGACAAATAAGAACCAGCCCCCTGTTTTAGAGGATCCTTCCAGGACCAGAGAAAGCAGGGATTTTACTCTGGAAGTCCCCCAGGGCATGGTGTTCATGTGGTGTTTCTCTACCCTGCTGTTCAGTCCTGCTGGATAGCCAAAGGAATGTCTTCTGTCTGAAGTCAGGATAGCCTATAAATTGTTAATACATTCATCATAAGCTATGAAGTAGTTACTGCAGAGAAGACTGGTGCTACTTCAACTGCTGTGAAAATGTGTTTGTTTTGAGAGCTGCATAACTTGGAATAAATGTTTCATTAAATTTGTTATGAATGATGTATTTAACAACTAGAGCAGGTCAATAATATTCAGAATTAAATTTAGGGGTTTTTATTAAAGGTTGCCTGTTTCAGTGGTGAATAGTTTAGTAAGCATGTGATGCTATAAACAAATGCTTCATATGGTCTGTTATGAGTGCTTTATTAAATGGTTAGTCAATAGCTGCATTTACCAAATGAACTTAATTTATTGTATTTATTTTTTTCCTAAGGGTTTCACAGTTCATTATAAATGATTTATTGAACATATGTAAAGCAGTTAGTAAGCTATGTTCTGCTTCTTAAAATTAATGCATTGCTAGTAGGGCTTGGTATTGCTAACACTCTGTAATTGTTTGAACAGTGTTTATAAGTTACTAAAACATCATCAGAAAACCCAGGTTTATTTGTGGGTTTGTTTTGTTGTTTTTTTTTTTTTTTTTCAGTTTCTTGGAAGTCATTGTAGATGACTTTTAGAACATTTAGTCTGTAGTGTGGTGTTTTCACCTAAGTGTGGTAAATTCACACTTACTGGTAAAAGCAGTTGTGGAGAGTCATCTGTATACATTAGTACTGTTTTCTTAGGCAGCAACAATAAATTCAATATTGCACATGGAAAAGATGACACTAAAACCTACTTCATAGGTAACCTTCATCTAGGAAAATAATGCATGTGGCACTCTGACATTTGGAAAGTTATCCTGCCTTACATTCCAGCCAAAGATGGTGCTTGATATATTTGAAGACTGATACTTGAAGATGGATTGTTACCTTTCTCTGAGAATAATTTCCTTTCTTTTTTTTTTTTTTTTTTGTACAGCAAAGAAAACAGTTTTTCTGCTTTAGAGGCCAGAGCAGTCTTCAGTTAGAATAAATAGGACATATTCTCATATTTAAGTTGATCTTCACGATTGTGGCTAATATTATTGTTAGCTGGGCTGTGAATTTCCAAAAGAGCTAATTTGTCTGGCAGAGTAACGTTGGTGAAGGAAACAAGAACCTGAAACAGAGTCAGAAACCCAAGGATAAGGTGGGGCTGGGAGCTGCATGGTCTCTGCTTTGGGGCAAGGTCCTCATCCCATTCTAGCAGTTGTCTTTGTTTCCTTTTCCAGCAGTGCCATGAATTAACAGGTTTTATTATTACATTTCTTGGCTGACCCTCAAACTATTTTGAACTTCAGCCAGTTGATCTCATCACCCTGCCAGTGTGCCCTTACCTTGTGGAAGCTAAAGGAATCTGATTAGGGCTCTGTGAATGGGGTTTGTAAGTGGGGGATGCCATCTGAGACAGCTTTTAAGCATACTGTAGATGCAAAAAGTATTTTTGTTGACATCATAAAACCTACTAAAGGCCTTGTCTGTGGCCAGGATATGGGACTACAGAGCTGAGTATGGATATTTATAAGCAGCCTGTGAAGTAGAAAAAACCCCACACTTCATTTTGATTGCTGTTCTGTGAAATGGTGTATATCACACATGAATAATTCATAATTTAAAAGCTTAGCTGAAAGTACCTTCAGAAAGTGCAGCTTTGTGTGGATTGTGCCCCTGGTTGTTTAGTTTTTTTTCTTTTTTTTAAACAATATATGATGAAAATTAATTTGGACTTGTAGTATGGAAGCAGAAACAAATGTCAAAATATTTTTTCAAGGACTATATCTGGAGAGAGCATACAAAATTCTAAATGTAATATCACATGCATGACAGAAGAAACAAGAGTAAACATGAAAAATGCTTTCTCTCTAACTATGTCCTCAAAGTAGAGGCAGCAGATAGTGAGAGTGTTGGAAGCATCATGTTATCATTACTGAGGAAGAGCATGGAAATGCAGGATGTTGTCCACTCCTTCAGATAAAAATGAACATACTTGTATTGGCAGGAAGTGTTTGAATGCAAAGCATAGATGGGCAGGATTAATCCATTTCTGCACGCCATTCCATGTTCAAAAAGTGGTCTACAGCCCATAAATTTAAGGTGCTTGATGAGGTATTAGAGATTTTTGCCTCTGTCTTGTGGTTTCTTTAAAAGCTCCAAAACCAGAACAACCCCATGTGTTTGTATAACATCTTTCTGTAGCTTTTGCCCTCCTTTCAGTTTTCCTTCATTTTTGCATTTCCCACAAGTAGTTGCTGCACAGTGTTGCTAGTACAAATTTTCTGCACGCTTTGTTAAACTAAATTACTTGAGTGTGTTGTCCTGAAATCTACATGTAGAAAAATCCTTTAAGTGAAGGAACATTGTGAAAGATTGGATTTTTTTCAGTTAGAGAGTTCACGGAATCACAGAGTAAACTGGGTTGGAAGGTGCCCACAAGGATTGACTTCTGACCCTGACTGTCCCCTAAATTCACATCCTGTGCCTGAGAGCATTGTCCAAACGCTTCTTGACCTCTGTCAGGTTGGTGCTATGACCACTGCCCTGGGGAACCTGTTCCAGGCTTCACCCTTTGTGTGAAGAAACTTTTTCTAATATCTAACCTAAACCTGCCCTGACACAACTCAGGCCATTCCCTTGAGTTGTCTCACTGGCCACTCTGGAGGAAAGATCAGGTAGCTCAAGCATGGAGGAGAAATACTCTCTCCTGTTCAGACCTTTGAATTCCAGTTTGACTGTACTGTGATGTTATCTTATGGGCGTTGTGAGCACACAGGAAATTATTACACCTGTTGTCGTTTCTATCAGTCATAATTTGAATGAATCCAGGACATCCTGTTCAGTTCTTTGTACACTAAAACAAAATGTCCAGCCTGACAGACAGTTTGATACTGGGTCTGGTTGTACATGTGCAAGACTGGCTTCCACTGTCCTGATTCCCTTCTCTGTTCCCCTCCCATTGAAATGTAAAGACTGTTTAGGTGATTTCAGTGAATTCAGTCTTTAGGACTCATTCTTATATTTTAGTGTGTCAACTACTGCCTGAATAGCTCAGTAATTTGGCTTTTTAATTTTGTGTCCTCTCCTCTTAGCTATTTTCTACTGCTGTTAGCAAAATCTGCTTTCTTTCTGATTCAGCAAATGGCTATGCAAAACCCTGAAATAATTTTCTCTTTGGATGGTGACAAGTGCTGCACATGTGTTGGCCATGACACATAAGGGCTTGAGCCCAGAGCTTGCAAAAGTCAATGAGAAGAAGCTCATTGACTAGATTGGATCTTAACTCAATCCTCTTACCAGCAGAAAAGGAAGCTCAATGGTATAAGAAGTCTTGCATGTCTGATCTTGCAAGAGGAAATACTTGTGCCTGATGCATTAGGAGATTCATCATCTTCTCTGCAGTGTCAACACAACTGTGTGCAATTCTTCTCAAGACATTGACATTATTTGGGTTAGATTTCACCTTGTACCTTTTATTCATTTCTTCTATGAGTATTCTATCTCAGAAGCTTCAGATCTTTGTTTTATGCTCCTGCCTGCCTTTCTCCCCTTTTTAAGACCCTGTGGTATTGACTGATGTTACAATGAGACTTCTGTTTGCTACAGACTTGTCTTGTAGCTGTTCGCACTCTCCATTTGATTTTTCAGCCACCTTGCTCTTTTCCTTAGATCTGGTTTGTCTATTGCTCTCCGTGTTTCTGCCACAAGCAGAATCTTGCTTTTTTACAATATGGGAATTAAGGTTGGTGATGAACTGGAGGAAGGGGCTCTTTGCTTCCTGATGGCAGAGACCACAAAAAAGCATGGTGATATGTGTGTGAAAGGTGCACGCAGCACAGTGGTAAAATCTGCTTTGTCCCAGTCTCTGGTAGATGTGTGTCTGTGCCACAGGAGCTTCCCATCTGCCACAGAATGTTCCAGAAGATGGCTGGGAGTGGTGTCAATCTTTTTGGATTATGCAGGACACATTTCATAGCAACTGAAGATTTGGGGTTTTTTTCCTTCTTTGTGAACCTGCTTTGGCCAGTCATACATCTACTGCTATTGGAAGAACTGAAATCCAGGTCTTGAATCTTATAAATTAGGAATATTAACTGAAAATACTTATCAGTTGCAGAGCCTGCTGTATGAATATGAGGGGTTTTTGTGGTTTGTTACTGTCCTTCCCCAGGGAGCCTGGTGAGAGGTGTAAGGAGGTGTCAGAGATAATGGGTATCCAAGCCCAGCATGCACTGTTAATCAGGCAGCTGAAGAGAAGCCACATTCAGATTGCTGCCAGATGTTTTTCTCTGCACAGATTTTCAAGCTGTGAAGCCAGGGCCCTGCCAGGACTGATAAGGCTAGGCATAAAGTATTGGAGCTGGCAGCATGTTGGCCCAAAGGGTAACAATACAAAAGGCTATCCTGCTTGGGGTTTAAAAAAATTTGCAGGATTGCTGGGACTCAGTCTCATTTTTGAACAGAAGTTTAAGCATTTAGGCAGACAATAAGAAATATCCTTGGTGCCTGATTTCTATTTCTCTGATATCAGTGAGAATTTAGGTCATAGGATCCTGTGTGTAATTTGTAAGGCTCCCAAGGCCTTTGAGTTGCTTTTCAAGTATCTTACCTGAAGTACTGTTTATTTTTGAAGGAGATAGTTTAAACAGGTACTTGTAGATACTACTGAGCATTTTACAGCTGCTGTGTGAGGTGCTCTGAGCAGTGAGATGTGGAGATCTGAGCCTTCTGTTCCCATTTCTGTGCAGGTGCTTTAGGGCAACCAGCAAGGCATTGATGCCTTTCATGTCATAAGCAGCTCTAGCCCTGTGCTCATGGAGTTGGATGCTCCAATCATCATGAAGATTATTGTAGTAATAAGGAGGGAAATTACACTAATGCATGTACAAGCCTGGCTGTGAAAGGTGAGACCAAAGGCCTACTTGGCAGAAATAAGACCAAAGCAAGCATCAGACAGTTTTTCCCCTACAGTGTTCCAGCTCTCAGCAATCCAGGATGGCAGATCTCCTGAGTCAGCAGTGGTTTCTGTTTATTCCATAACCCTTAATGAACTTAGTGAACTTGCACAGTCTGCTCGTGAGCCCACAGTGTTTTATTGTGTCCTGTGTTAACGACTGCCACATGCACAGGAAACATCTCAAATTCACTTGGTGCACCCTCTTTCTGTTCTTGAAATGGACACTGAAAACTTTCCTTCCTTAGCCTCTTCATACAACTCTGAATACTTTTTCCCCAGCTACTTGGAACATTGGGGAAGGAAGGCACTCAGCATAGTTTCTCTGTGCAGTCTAGAGAAGTCTACCATTGCCTGAAGAGAAGCTTCTCTTTCAAGGACAGTTGTTTGCAAACTTTGAGTGTGGAAAATAGTACTGTAGCATTCTATCTGGCTAAATACGCCACTCACCTGGGTAACATCTCTAGATATTATGTAGCTCCTCTTGTATTTTAAGAGGTTGATGCACTTTAAATCCCCAAATGTGGCCCGTGGAGACCAGAAGTTTGTTGCTATGTAAGTAACCCATGTTCTTATTACCTGACCATTATGTTGGGAGATGGGAAGTCCTGCATTTTAGTCCTTATTCAGGTTGTTTTCTTAAATGTAAGACAATCTGCTTGTATTCATATTCCCCCCCCCACCAAATTGTTTAGAGAATAGAATGTTCTTTTATCATGAGAATCGACCAGGCAGCATTTTGTAAACATAGAAGGCATTCTTTAAGTAATTTTGATATTGCTGATTCTTTGGATTTTTTCTAAATGTTAATGTTTTTGATAATACTGATGTTAAACTATCACCATGTGTGCCTGCATTAAGAAGACCTTGTAGTAAATATTAGAGCACTGCAAAGGCCATATATGACATTTAAATATTAGAGAATTTTTTTAAAGTGATTATTCTGTTGAAAACTTGCAAATAGTGTCTGTAACCTTCAAGCTGTCTTTTCAAGTCACATTTTGGCTAGGAAGATGAAATTGTGGCATCTAATGGATATAAATGCTTCAATACTGGGCACATTAAATAAAGAGATAAACATCAAGATCTGTTGCTTGTGAGCAGTGGTTTATAGCCTCCCATTGTCTAGAAAATATATTTCCTTAACCCTTAAAATCTGACTTTTTTCTTTTTCTAGGTATTCCAAAATCTTAAGCTTTCCAGACAGCAACCTCAATATTATTGGGCATATAAGGAAAATTAAACTCTTCTGTGAAAACACTTTTTATTACTATACCCACTGGTACTAGATCATTTCCCTGGTAGAAGAGTTTTGTTGGTGAAAAACACAGTCCAGAAACAAGAATGATAGGAATGCCTTTGAAATTATGAAGAAGGGCTGTAGTTAATAGATCCATCTGTATATATTTTGAAGCTCCTTTGTCCACAAAAAATAGTCTCCATTTCAGTTCAATAATGCTATATAGCTGTATATTTATTTTCATGCCATGGCAAGTCTAGATTTATTAAAATAAACCTCTGGGTCAAGGAGAGGCATCCTCCATTCCATTCTCTGTGGATGGGGTCAAGTGACTTGACCTTTTTTGTTCTTAAAATTTTATCTTCTGTCCTTACTTGAGGACAATGCTGAGCTGAAAAAAACCCCACACAAAATCAGAAAAAAAAATCTCCCAAAACACTACCACCAACATAAAACCCCCCAAAGCCCTAACCCCAAACAAGTGTCTGAAAAGTTTTGAGAAAATAGTGATAGAGAAGTGTAAAATAATTGTGTTTTTACATCTTGCTTGTGAGCATGTTGAAGATTTTTTTCACAGGAGTCCATACAGAATGGCATGATTTAAAATAGTATGGAACACATCAAAGTCTTTCTATCCCTTAAACATCTATATTTTTCATTGCAAGGTGTGACCTACATTCTTCACTTCTTCCCTAAAGCAAAGCTTTTTCTCTGTGCCACATAAAATGAGGGTTTAATAAAAGCTGCCCTGTAACCTGTCCTTGCAGTGCAGATCCCTTTTGGAGGGATTCTGGAAGTGTCAGGCTTTCTAATTGCTTTCAGCCATTTGTAAGGCCAAGGGAGACCTGTCTGTAACAGCAGCTATTTTCTGTCCTAGTAGAAAGTTGCTAACTAAGTAAAATACTGGATCTAATTCTGTTAATCTTGGAATAATATCAAAGGTGGTCTTGGTGAAGCCTGTGATCACTGCAAGAAATATTTACTTACAGCTCCAAGATGGCAATGCATATTTATTTTATTTTATTTACCCTGCAGTCTCCTACAAATTCTCAAAGGCATTTGTTGCATGTAGGTTTTGGAGGGAGGTTACTTTCCAGATAACTCTTGTATTTCCACTTGGCAGCTTTAATGTGACCTTTGTCCTAACCAGGTCTTAAGATTTTTCCATAATTCTTAACAATTGAATGTTTCATTCTTTGAAGCTCTCTGTCTTCCATTTCACTGACCTAGATTTTGGTGGTTGGAATTGATTGCTGGTGTGATCTAAGCTGCTATCTACTAAAGCTTTAAATACTCTCCTTTGTAAAAAGAGAAAATTATTTCTTAGCTTCTTGTTTAGAGTGTAGTCAGGAGAAACAAATTCAGATGCTTTTCAAACTTCAATTTTCATGCCTAAGGAAGTAACCCAGCTTGGATTTTGCTTGGAAAAGAAACAAATAAAAGTGTAAACTGGATTTGCTGGGGCAGTAGACCTATGAGAGACGAGACAGCTGTGTGCCTTGTGCTGTGGGATACCCAAGGCCAGGGGAATTGTTCTTCAGGCAATTGGTGACAGTGGCGCTGCTGGGCTTTGAAGATTTTTTGAGAAAAAAGTGATGGGTGCTCTCATAATGTGCTGTCTGTCAGTCTCTGAATTCCTGGAGGAATGTTACTGTGGCTTTGGAGATAGTCCAGGAGTGCTGTGTTTTTACATTTGTTTTGCCTTTTTCACTTATTTTCTTTACTTTTTTAGTATCCCACCTTATTTTTTTTTTCCTTTTGCTTCTTGGTGTGGTTTGGTTTTTTTCATCGTTCTTTTTTTTTCCATGTCTTTTGTCTCAAGTTGTAAGCAAAACTAGGAAGGCATTATAGAGGTGTATTAAAATATTGCTGTGGCTCTCAGGTGACTGAATACTTCTGCAAATAAAATCTGAAAGTTCGGAGGACATAATTTACAGTTTGGTAAATGGGTGGGAAAAGAGCAAAATTATAAACTTGCTAATAAAAAATGAAGCTTCACTGTTTTTGACAGAAATAATTTACATATGCTGTTATCTGCCTCTCAGTGTTCACACAGAGAGCACTAAATGTAAATATTACCAAGGTCTGGAAGAGAGCATGTAATAATGGAGGATGGATATGTGTATGAGGGAAAGGGAGGTAAATATTTGTACTGATCCCAGCCCACTTCTGGCTTTCTTACAACACTGAGGATATGGACAGAGAGGAAAGGCTATTGATGGGTTAACAACTGTACATATGTTCCATTAGGATTCAGTCCTTTGTGGGATGAGAGGAATGTCTTAGTGTCTTGGCTTATGGCCAGCAGTTATCTGAAGATTTAATGAAATTTCATGTAGAAATCTGGAAAGGCAGAAAGTGGGTCTGGTGTATGGAGGCTCTCATAAAATAGATAACAGCTCTTGTTATAAATAGCTCCTGACACACCTTGGTGTTTGTGTGTAGTATTTTCTCTCTGGGAATCCCTCCGGTGGCAGACATGCCCATATCACAACATATTGTGGTGAAGTTGTGCATTATTTTTCATTAGATCCAGCCTGTGTGTGCTGGTGGCTGTAGCTGATCATTATTCTGCATATTCATTCTGATGTAGGGGAGCCCATATTGAATTGCAGTTGTCTTTCTTCTGATTTTCATGGTTAGCCTCTTGCATGAAAGGGTGTCTGCAGTAATTTTGTTTCGAGGTTTGGTTTCATTGCCTTTTTATAAAAGTGAATGTCAAAGATGACAGAACTTGTATTTTTTGTTAGCTTTTCTTAACCCTTTGCCAGTGCTCTGCAGCATGACATCCCATTTAATTCTGTTGAGGATAATTAATGTAGAGTTAGATGCTGCTTCATGTTTGTTTTCATGAGCAGTTTTGCCTTTTAAAAGGTTTGTCCTGTAGAAGCCCCTTGAAGTATAAGGCAGAAATAAATGTGGTTGTCATTTAGTAGGACAATGTAGTATTCTAGCTTATGTGTCTCAAGGTTTTTCTTTAAGATATGAGGAAGAATTGTTTATCACTTCTCTTTCACTTGTAATGAATGGTAACATTTTAATAAATGTAGATTCTCAGTCACATCAAGGGGTTTTAGTAGTTTTGTCAACATCAATGTGGGTCTAATTACATGATGATTTACTTTTTGATACCTTTGAAGAGAAACACGAGACAAAAAGCATTTATTTTTTGGAATAATAATTTGTTAAGGGTGCTGGAAGCATACTAACCTGACTTCAAGTTCCTTTCTTAAGTGTCTGTAAAGGAAAAGATGTTGCCAGCACTATGAAGTCTCTTCAGTCAAACCTGAAGTCTTGTGGTGCCATTTAGGGCCTGCTGTTACTGGTATTTAATGTAATGGTATGGTGGTAAGTATACTTTTGAATGACATCTGTTGCTAAAGATTCTGTAATTTTAGACTTAAATGTTTGCTGGGTCCTAATTTAGCTGCTTTTTCAATTGTTTCTCCATTCATATGATAATCAGGCTGCTCAAGAGTTGCTAATTATTACCACTGTTGTTTAAAGAATACAGTGAGCAAAAGCATGTCTGTGACCAGATGCTTTTAGAGATGTAAGCATTAAGATGATGAAGCTCACATAATTCACAGCCCATCATGTGCAGGGACATGATTAGAAAGCAGCTAAGCCTGTCTTATCAACCTTCTGGCTAAAAGGAAAAAAAGTCTATATTTGTAAGCAACATGATAACATTTTAACCAAGTGATGAATGTCAGCATTTCCATAAATCTCCAATTTAGAAAATTAAAATACTTTGGGGGACCATAAAGGGCTGAAGCTGACGTGTAGTTTCAGTTCTGTGCTGCTACATAAGACAGGCTGTCAAGGACATTCAGTTTAATTGCTAGGAGAAGGCAAGCACAGAATTAAAAGAATGAGTACCTTAGTGATGAGGATTTCATGTTCTATGTGGATTCAACTTGTAGACTCCTTTTGTCTCCCTGTCTTCTTTTATCTTTCTACCTTCACTTCAGGTCCTGCCATCTACCTCCTTCCCAATTTGTTTTTACCACTCTTCCTCAATAGCCCTGAGTCTGCTCTACTTTTTGTGCTGACAGCAGCTCTAACAGGCAACATGTGCGTTTTCCCTGGTAAATCTGGTTTTGCTCTGGCTCCTTGCATTTGGGGCTTTTCATGAGCACATGCCAGTTTGCAGTCTGTGGCATTAGTCAGTATATTACCTTCAGGCAAGTGTCTGAGATGCCTTTCAGTCTTCATCTTCCTCTGTGACAAAAGATAACTTTGCTAGTGACATTCCAGTGAAAATAGACCATTATTTTCTGGAAATTTCCAATTGCTGACTGTCTGATTTAAAGGTGGACAATGAAAAGCAAGCTGCCTCTCAAATCGACTTCCCTTTTTTTCAGTTTTCTCCTATCAGCTTCAAAGTGTCGGCTGATATTTTCTTATTATTTTTATTAGGGTCTGGTATGTGCCAGTGCTGCAGCCTGGAGGAAGTATCACTCCTACAGAGCTGAGTAGGGAAACACTGGAGGAAACTATTTAGGAGACAAGATAATAAGGAATAGATTATTTTGCACTGATTTGGCTTTGACTTTGCCTGCTCATGTGTCCGTGAGAATAGAAATCCAGTGAAACAGGCTGGAAAAAAAAGAATTGCCTGTCAGAAACGGGCGAAGTTACAGGGTGATAAGAGGGAATGTAATTACGTTCCTGCACTTTCAGAACTCCATCATGTTTCAGCATTGCATGCAGTGTCTGACAGTTCTCACACTAGAGGGCGCTCCGGCAATTTTAAAAGAAATATTAGGATCTGTTAGGACTCTTTACACGCATCTGTATTTTAATGTGCCGTTTTTAAAGCTCTTGTGCTTTTACTAAGGTTCAGTCTCCGAGCCTTAGAGAGCAGTGTCTCCCTTTTATATTTACCAGCACAGTAATTAATAGAAATAACTGTTCCTAGTATGACTTTTAGCCACTAAATCCACTCTGTGAGAAGGAATGATTGACAATGAATGTGGACAGCGTAACTATGCAGATTTTGTTAATAGCTCTGTAAATAGTGGGTGTTTACTCTCATGTAAGATGTAATATTTGAGTAATGTCAGTCAGAAACACGATGTAGTTTTCATTTCTTGAAGAAGCAAATCCTTGTATTGGGAAAACACTGTTATATTTCTAGTACCTGGAGAAAAACACCTGCTTTTAGGCTAATGCAGAAAAAAGACATTGAAAAACCAGAATCCCCACAGAAAATCACAGTGGGAAGGTGGTGCTGTGAGGGCTTTTGTTTGTTATTGTAGGAGGTGGGTTTGTTGAGTTTTTTGTTGTTATTTTTTGGTTTGTACATTAAAGAAGTGTGTTCACCTAAGATCACTGTCTTGGGTACAGTGAGAACAGGGTAGGACATCTGGCATGTAACTGGACTTGGAAGGCAAATAATCAAGTGTGATACACTTGTGAAAGGTGGAAATTCCATTTCTTACTGAGCTTGTCTCATCTGTTGTCACTTAGGTTTGATGCCATTTGAATGCTCACTAGCCTGGTTAGAACTTGAACTGGATGATGTGAAGCTGAAAGACAGTGTAGGTCAATTAGCATCACCCATTTCTTACCAGTTTCCATGATAAGAAATGATTAGTGTTGGTGAGAGAACACTGACTTTCTGGGAAGACAAATGTGTTTAAATGTGGTTCTGATTTTTTTGGAGCTCATGGGAGCAGACTCTTCCACTTCTTCAGAAACATGCACCCTTTTGTGTGAGTTTGTTACCTCCTACCTCCACTGTTTTTAAAGGGAGAACACTTGCTTAGCAGAGCACAAGCCATAGTTAAGCACAGGTGTTAATGCATTAGTTTTGCAATGCTGTGTTCTTCTAAGCCTTTTGTGAGTATTGAGACAGGTGGTGTTTTTCTCCTAATGTCTGGGCATGCAGATTTGTGCTCTGTCTTTCAGGACAGGAAACTGTGGATGGAGTCTGTCTCACCCTCACTTACCTGCCCAGTGAGCTATTCATTGTTTTGCAAAATTATCATGTAAACAACCATAAATAATCCCAATACTAGTGCTACAGCTGTACAGTCCTGGTAAGTTTGAGGATATTTTTCACTGTCTATTAATGTGGGTGATTGCTTTTAGGAAGGTATTTAACATTCAACCTCTATTTTTCCCTGATAATGAGTTTGGTGGCCTAGTAAGCTAATGTGTTAAAGAGTATTTGCTGTTAATTCACTGGTTTTGCTTCTTATCTTCTGTCTTTCAGATTCAGTGACTGGCTTTGTTCTTCACCTGTTGATAGGCTTAAAGGCCTGGACAGGACCTCTGTCATCACCCCTGTGATGCTGCCCAAGGGCAGGCTCAGCTGTATTTGGTCCTTTGGGCTGGTGATTGTCTAACTAGTTCCTAACACCTTCAATAAACCAGACCTTGCAGGCTAAACTGCTGTATTTCATTACAGTCTGAAAATGCTGTCCTTATCGGTCTTGCTGAAACTTAATCCCTTTATTACTTGTACTTTTATGTATTTGAAGCATATCTCATTGTCATCTCTCCTTCGAATTAATGGAAGCATTTACCCTAACCTTTCCAAAAGTTTTTTAGAATCCCTGATCTGATCTTCCTCATTGTTTATCTTTTGTTGGATTTTCCATTTAGTTTCCATTTTTTTGATGTGTGATGCTCCGAAGTGAGAATGACATTTTAACTGATATTTTACAGTCTTGCAGTAGAACAAAAGTATTTGCAGGTGTTTCTGTATAGAGATCCTATGTGACACTTACTCAATTTCTTTTCTCGGGGCAGACAGAGACATTTAAAGTTGCAAATTGCTCATTGAGTCTTTAAAAGAAGTATATTTCAGTTGTGCTATTTTCATGTTCTTAATCAAACTTCCAGTCTGATGAGTCCAGTCTTATGTTTTGTTTGTAAACAGGCTAACTTCAGATTTTTCAGTTGGTTACATGTGCTACTGTTCTAGAAATCCAATTCTTGTGTTTCCTCTAAAATGAGGATATCAGAACCGACTTTGTATCATTTGTTGTCAGTTTAATAATATCTTAATACTTTCAGTAGTTGCCACTCCTTTACAATGTAAATCAATTGCTTTATTTATCTTCAGCCTTTAATCCACCACAAACATGAACTGTAAAATCCAGGATTTTGTTTTGTTTTTTCTCTCAGTTTTTTCTCTTGTATTTAGCCAGGAATCTAGCAATAATAGTTCGAATTTCTCTCTTCTACATATATTACACTCCTCAAAGTTTCCCTTTATCTTGATTGGCAAGAATTGAGTTCGTGATTGAAATTTCTCTAGTACCTAGCCATCTTCTTCCCTTAATCTAAGTAATTAGATGTTATGTTCACATGTTGTTATTCTACTCTTAGACTAGTGTTTTTCCCTTTTCAGTGCATTTTTGAGCATAGCAATAAGCAAAAGCATAGGTTTTCTTCTTGTGTTGTTTTTGGATTTTTTTTTTTTTGAGGAGGTGGAATAGATTGAAGGTTTTCCAGCTTCTTGATCTGTCAGATCGAAGTGAGTCTTATTAAAAAACAGCTTGCCTTTTCCTATTTGTTTTACATTATGTGCTTTTCATCATGAATTGTACCAGTTCTTTTTTGATTCACATTTCCTAAATATCTATTTTATATTTTCTGATCTGAGGCCCAGGCAAGCACAACACATGAGAAACAATCAAAATGTTAATGTAATTTTCAATTACTTTAAGCCCAGCCCTAGTGCTCTCTTCCTAGAGAATGACCTTCATTTTTGTCCCTGCAGGGAAGAAATCTTCCTTAGGCAACTGTAGGCCATAATATGCTACTGTTTTTCAAGCAGAATTCCCCATTGATTTCTTCAGGGAGTTCCACTTAAAATGCGACATCACGGCAGAGCTCAGTCTAGTTACATATATCAAATGGAGGGATGCAGTTCACATACATTTTTGAGTCCTGTGTCTAAGCTGCAGTGGCCACTAGAGGGAATGAGAGATCTCAGACGTTTACATTTCAAAAGAAACATTTTTTTCTCTGGTTTTTTTAGATTAATCTCTAAGAAATAGCTGCTAATCTATATTAACATTTTTTTTTTTTTTTTGTTAAGAAAATTATTCATGTGCATGAATGTTTGGGATTTTTATCTCCACTGTGTGTTCTCTAGCTCTTCAACAAAAATCAGGTTGGTCCTAGAAAAAGATTCGCAAATCAGCAGTAAAAAAATTAAAAAGAATGTGATTAATGAGATTGTGATTCAAGAGATGTTTCTTTTCCCCCTCTGAGAGAGCTCTAGAGCTACTGGCAAAATACTGGATTAGTGTTGCAAACTGTCGGGTCCTTCACTTTCAATACTGTCAGACTGTTTATGCCAGCTACTAATGACTATAGAAGAGCAGGCATTTTGTGTTACTGAAAAATCTAAATTACATTCCAGACAGGTTGACACTGATGCTTCAAATTGTGGGTTTGCAAGATGATAATTCCTAATCTCAATAGAAAAGAGGTGTCAGATTCAGTTTTATTAAGGGACTGATGTTGCTTTGCATTTTAACTCTAGAATGCTACAGAAACAATCCACTCCTTTTGGCTGTAAAAGTATTTTCCCTTCACTTTTTTTTTCTGTCTGCAAGTAAACATAGTGTACATAAGCAAATGTGTTCAAGTTTCAAGTTACCCATTCTCTATAAGCATGACTTAATCTTACATAACCTTAATATTTTCTCAATCTTAGCAATCATTAATCCTGAATATGCATCAGGAATTGAGCATGAGGATGTTTGAAAGAGATTGCTGCTTCAAGGAATGAGAACTTCCTTTGGGGGCAAGGCACTTTCTGGATTACCAAAGGTTTACCAAAGGATTCACTCAAATTACTGTGGTTTTTTGTTTCAAGAAACTGGGGGAAAAACTATGAATGTTAGAGTAATTTAGTGTTTTCCATGTATTTCCATATAACAGAAGCACATGTGTGAGTAGAAATGGCAAGATAGTGTGAAGTTTGTCCTTCACATATCCAGAATGCTATTATGCTAAATGGTTTAGGATCTTAAAAAAAAAAAAAAAATAAAAATCTGATTTTATGTTCTACAACATTTGTTGAGGTTCATATGGCTTCTAGTCCCATGTGCTTCAAAAGATAGACATCCTGAATATGTAATACAGCTAACACAACAAGCCAAATTGTTTAAATACCCCCTTTAAAAGGGAGGAGGATTGATATTGGTGAGAAAATCCTAATAATGAGAGCTTTTGGGGTGTTTTGATAGCAGCTAGTGTAATCATGAAAAGTGGTGTGCATGCTGTTATAGCCTTTTCAAGATGAATAATGCTACACTTAAAAAGAGGCTTAGGATGAATTTACTGATAAAGCAAGCTTTTATAAGGTCTTCCATATATACAATACTTAGTGGCACTTGACCAAATTATCTAAAAGAAATATGTGCATGCCCTAAATTAAATAACTTTAGGCTGTCTTATGACTTTCAAAATACAAACTAATTTAAGAAGAATAAATCTCAGTATCTTTTGTCCTGAAATAACTCACCTAACCTCTGTATTTGTACAGTGTATATTTGGATCACTTGCGAATATTAACATGATCCAAATTGTTACCCTGTGCAAACATGTACTAAGGCAGTGTGGGGTATAGTCTGTAGTCTGATGGAACTTAAAATGCCAATTAAAAATGATGACTTATTTAATGCCACCAGGCCATACCTTGCAGTGCTTACTCAAGCAAAATTCTAATTGACTCCAGTGGGAGGTTTGCTGAAGTGAGAATGGCAGAGAGAGGAAGAGGCATAAGCAAAGGCATGACCTCAAGTATTACTCCAGGCATCATAAGGGGCAGCATTTCATATTCCCTGGCACCACTGAGGAGCCTCTCTTGCTTACAGACAGAGATTGAAGGAACAGGGATTTCTCTGCCGATCTGGAGCTCCCTGCAATTGTAGCTCACTTTAAGGAATGTTTTTTTGTGAAAGTTGGCTGTTCATTGAAAATTGCAGGTTTAATGACAAAGAAATAACTCATCATCTTGTATGTGTTTTCACAAGTGGACATGGGATGATGAAATGGGGGGTATGACATTAAAGGGAGATGACATTAAAAAGTACCCACAAAAGTAAAACTTTGCAAGAATATGTTTATTTTTTAAAATTATCTAGAAACAAAATACCTCAAGAAAATAAAGTTGCAAACAAACAAAAAAAAGTGATTTCCATCTCTCTTGGGCTGTATTTATTCTGGTTCTCCATGTCCTGGTCCCAGCAGCCAGAAAAGCCTCTGCCTTTCATTGTGAGTTAGTAAGGTACAAGGAATGTCATCCAAGTGATGTTCTGTTTGCTGTCCTCTGTCCATTGTTTGACAAGTACTTTGATATGCTTTTTGAACTGCAAATAAACTATCTGTTGAAGATTTTGGTTGCTACTATTTGAGATGTGTTCACTAGACAGACAAGTTGGAAGGTTTTTCTCTGGCTTTATCACTGGAGTTTTTCCTAAATGTTTTTGGCAGTACCAAAAGCCCTAGAGAGCAAACCTGATTGATCACTATTGACTGACAGATTAGTTGGTTTGTTTGGGTTTTTGCAGGTGATAAATTACTCTGTATTCAGTGTGCACCTATAAATTACAGTGGTTTAGTTACCTTTATTTTTAATAATGCTTTAATTTAGTATGCTTCTTGCACAACTTTACTACTGCTGCATTTAAGTCAGCAGAACAACTTTATTGCAGACTGGTACACATTAAAGAGGTGTGTGGTAAGATGTTAAAATAAATTAAGCCATACTTCTAGAAGTTCTGAAACCTAAGACAGGATAATTCGATAGACTTGGCTTTTTATATCTACATATTTTTCAATGGTAGAAGCTTAAATGGGGACATTTGTCATGGGTTATATACCTCTCTAGTAGTCTTTGTTTTATCTTTTCCTTTGTTCTCAGAAAACAGAAATGGCTTAAGTATAAAGGAGCAATGGAAGTTGAGTACATATGGTCCTCTTGAACCTCTTAGCCATTTATTGCCAGAAATACTGGGTTTTTCTACTAATTTACTGTATCATTGTGAGCAAATGATGTCTTGCTCAGATTTAGCATCTTTGTGACTTTATTTTTAAATTTTTAAATTTCTTGAATTTTGCTAATTATCCTGTGAGATAAGCAGATGATCTATTTAGGGAATAAAAACTGCTATTTAAATGCAGCTGCTGTTCCAGCAGTGGAGATGTCAGCTGTTGCCTTGGTGGTAGAGGATTTAACCAGTGGGCATGGGCATGTCAAAGGCACAGGAAAGGCCCATGCTCAGTTGCAGGTTTGGGTTTTTTTTAATCCTTTTCTGATTTCCATACAAGAGGTGAAATGGCAACTCTGCATTGAAATGCTGAGCTTAGTTTAGATAAAGAGCAAATATAAATAACATCTCTGTTTTTATAGATGACATCTCTATCTGTGGTATCTTTCTAGCACCGAGTATTGAAGCTATCTGAAACTCATTTACCTTTGATAAATGTTGGAGGATTTCCTCCTCTTTGTGATCTTGTTTCTTAAATGACAGATATTTAAGAGGAATGTTTAGTTGATTTAGAGCTCTTTAGTCAATGCCATCTAAAACTATGCTTAAATCACTGGAAATTTTTGTAATAGATTTTGACATCAGCAGTACTGTATTTTGCAAGAATTATACTCTAGTAAGACTTTCTGCTAGATCACTGCTACAGATGAGAAATGTGCAGTTACTGTAAATTGGTTTTTTTGGTAGTAGTGTGACACTCCATTGTCATACTCCATTGTGACTGCAACAGTTGTTACACTGCCATAGATCACAGTAACAGTAGTAAATAAACTGGACAATAACCCTGCATAGATTGTGCTTAAAATACAGTTCTCATACTGATGAACCCCTGCTCCCAGACAGCTGCTTTAAATGGTGCCACTTATTATGCAAGGCAGTAACATTTACTTGGCTACATTTAGATTTTAGTATTTGATATGATTAAAAACTAGTAATTTTTAAAAGTATATCTAATCCTGTGGTTATTATTAGCTAATTGTTAATTGGTAATTTATTTTTCTGTCAAGAGGATTTTTAATAAAGGTGGTAGTTTGGTCTTGTTTTTCTTTTTTACTTGTGACAGGAAATTTTCATGGACTAGTGAGAATATTCTCCAAGTCATGAGATACACTGCTTATGTTCTTGCATGGAGTTTTTTCATAAGAGGTTGGTTTTGAATTTCACAGTGTAATGAAATTCGGCCCCATCAGTATACTGCACAAAAATACAGTGCCTTGCTGATCATTAAAACAAAAAGTCCCACCCCACATGGATGTTTAAGTTCACTTCAACATGTGAACAGACTCTCACCAACAGTTAGTAGTACTTACTCAGTGTTTTCTTATCAAATGCCTTCTACTGAATAATTGCATGTCTTCTAGAAAAAAGGGAATGGCAAGGCAGTAATTGCATATAGGCCTTGGATTTAAAGTGATGGAGGTGTTTTGTTCTGTCATAAGTGTGTCTTTTAACACAAAGTTGTTAGGAGACCTGACAGCTATTTAGGTGGCTCATAATAAGGGAATGTTTTATGTAACAGCTCTGGTTTTGTAGATCAATTTTTCTATTGAATTTTTGCATTCTGTATCTGAAAATTTAATTTATTGTATCAAAAACTGATTTAAATAGACTTGCAATTCAGGGCTGACTTTGATCTGTCTCTCACTAAAAAACCCAACAGCTTTATCTTTCTATCATTTTATTTTGCAGATGTGTAATAGCTTCAAGTGCTTAAAATCCACAGTGATTTAAATATTCTCTTTATCCTAATCTTTTTTGGTGATTCCTGTAATTTAACAGTGCAGGTGAAATGATGAAAACTGTGCAGACTTAAAAAAAAAAAAATTTAAATGGTTGACTTCATTGTAAACTGTATGAGATTTTTTTTGCCTTTGGCTATAGCCTTTAGTTTCAGCTGACTTCCAATCATGTTTTTTTGTGGAGATTTGTGCTTTGAATGCGTATTTAAATACTTAGCAACGCACATGGGTGTCTGCTGGGCAGGTGACTGCTGCAGTCCTTCTGCTGACATGAGAGGCCTCTAGGGATCCTAAAATCAAGGCCATTTAGAACTGTATTCCAGGTCAGGAGCAAATGTTTCTGGGGGCTAAAATGTACCCACTTGAAGCCTGATGATTGGCCAATATTTTATAAACATTTTTTTCCCTTAAGGTTTGCTTCTTGGTAAATATCTTGTGTGTGGTCCTTATAAAGACGTATTGTTAACAAAAATGAGTTTGTTCTCCTGAAAGGCAGCCTGTTTCCAAGACCTATGCCAACTGAAACATGTCCTACTAATTATGACTGTAGGGAGACCAAGCAAATAAAATACTGAACTGTGCTTGCGGCAGTCATTCATTGCACAAGAGGACACACATGGAATTTATTCTCATTATTGCTTTCACAGCTTGGACATTGGTGACTGTTCTCTTTTGCTCTGGTTGTGCACTCTTGCTGTTTGAGCTGTCCTGTTGAGCATCCTTTTGTTTCTTCGAGACTGTAAATGTTTGTTTTCTAGATTTGTTCAGTTTAAAGAATAATAATTATATTTGCTTTGTAGTAACTGTGCCAGCTAATCCATATTAAACAGTACAACTATACATGTAGACTAGTTTCCAAGGAAACGTCATCCCCTCTCCTGCCTCTGAACCCCTCCTGGAACTTTAGAAAGTGAAATGTCTTACTTTAATCACACCCTGTTTTTGCCATCCTTATCCTGAACTCATATTTCCAACAAAATTACAGCTTTTTAAATGTTTGCAGTGCTGTTGTGAAGTTTATCATGCACCAAATGATTTTAGATACTTAAATGGTATTGGAACAAATTACTGCCTTCATTATGACAGACAACAGATGAGTACATTACATTACTTAGTCTCAGCTCTTTTAACTAAAATACTGTGATTGTTTTCCATCCAGTAGTTCTGTAATTACTCTTTATTTATGTTCAATGTAAGAAGTAAGTTGGCAATTTTTTTTAGTCTCTTTAAATGGCACAATCAATATAAATCTTGCACATTGTTAGGAAGATGATAAATTTCATTTATGTACCCATGTGAGTAGAATGGTGTTTTAGTTGGGTAAAATTTGGCAATGTTACTTTCTTATTGTTTTGATTCTGTTGCCAGATTTCATGAGGTAGATTTCAAGAAGTTGAGCATATTAACCGGAGTGCTGATAAGATCTAAGATTGTAATTTGAGGAGTGTCATATTATATCCATCCAAATTACAGGTTAAGGAAAAGAAAAATTGATGATTCAGTTAAAGATAGGATTGACCAAGGTTTGGATGTGTTGGTGTGGAATTCTCCTTCCAAGGTTTACAGAGACCAGAACCTGCTGCTGCAGCTTCACACCTTCCAGAAGGGTGTCTGTCCATTATTGTTCACCCTGTTTCCTCTTTCCAGGCTTTCCAACTGTGTTGTTCTGCTGCATCTGCTGGGTGGAATTTCTGGTGATCAGATGAAGTGAGGAAGGTGGTCTACTGTGTTCATTGCTATGTTGACCAAATTCAGATTAATTTCATATTCACTGCAAATAAATCAGAAAGTTTTGTCCACTGTACTGCCATCTAAGAGAGCCATAAGATATGGTGTCCAGGCAGCTTCTATATTTCATTGGTTTAAAATAAGGCATAAAGTTAATGCATTGATAAAAGATAATGCTTAGGAGAACTGTGTTCTGAATTGGGAACTGTGAAATAAAGAATTGGGAAAGAAGATTTTTCAGATATTTTTGTATTTCTAACAAGGTGTTTGGAGTTACCAGCATGTGCTGTGGCAAAATGTCAGAATTTTATACATGAGGGATCAGATACTTTGTGCAGATGAGTATTTAATGACCTACTACTGGTATTTTTTATTTTGTCAGTGCTTTGCTTTGGAAGGGGCTCTCAGTGAAGTTGCACATCTGCACAGAGATGCAGGCACAGAGGCTGCCTGAAGCAGTTGAATCTGTGACCGACTGCTTGTGCCCCTTGGCGCGTGGGCTGTGCTGGGCTGTGTTCTGCTGGAGCCAGCTTCTGGGGATGTAAATGTGGGAGGATCTGGGGAAGAAGGGGATGCTGTTCTCCTGGGATGCTGAAATGATCCCGTGCCATCAAAAGAAAAATGTTTTCATACAAGTATTGCTGAGGAGCGAAACTGGTACTTAATGTAAGCACATCCTGTACAGACCAGAGAATGTATCTGAGAAATGTCACATCTTTACTCACAGAAGTTTTCAAAAGTCTAGTAAAGTCAAACACACTTCTCCAAGGACTCTTTGCCATTGCTGTGAATTACTCCTAAGGAAATTACTTGAAGGGCTTGGAGAGCTGAGATGGTAAGGAATGTAGTGCAGAAATAATTGATCCTTTTGGTTTATTAGGTTGCGTCCCTGTTGTGGAAGTTTTGTCAATAACAATAACACTGTAGAGATGTCTGTCTGCAGTTAGTCTGTAGCTAGATCAAACATTTCATGGGGTTCTAGCTACCTTATTTCTCCTTGAAGAAGGTGATGTATTATTTAATTTGTAACCAAGTCTTGGGACATGTTGAAGAACAGTGTTGTTATTTATCTTTGCTATTCCAGGCAAAAGTTCACTGGTTATATACTGCACTAGCTTGAGTTTGTGAAAATCTGACTTGCTTACAGTTGATAATAATTTTGGAATATTTTCAGAATGGAATGAAACAATTAACTTTTAAATTTGATTTGAAAGTGTGGTGTGTTTGAAGGAGACCTTTGATTAGGTGTTTGCTGAGTTTGTGCTTGAGTTCTTACAGAGTGATTTGATTTGTATTTTAAAAATGCATTTACTCTTAGAACCAGCCTATTTCCTCAGTTGCTACTCCTACTTTTTTCTTAGGGGTAATAAAGATCTTTTTGTCTGGAATCAGTGCTGAGGTGTGTTATCACACAATTAGCAGGCAGACTTACTCAGGGTTGCTCTTTACATCTGTTTGGATGCTGGAGAATTAAACTGATTCTGTGTTTACATTTTAAATGTTTCAGCCCCCCCCATACAAAAATCTGTTGTTGCAATTGGTAAGCTGGCTTTTCTGCATTAATCATATTGTGACTAATAGTACTACTAATAGTAGTTTCTGATGGTTTTCTTTAGTCACCTTTATGTGGTAAGTTAAACCTTGAGTTCTAAGTATCTGATTGTACTGACCTTCACTTCAAGGAGGTTTTTTATTTAAGCTTCCAGCCTTCCATCAGAGAGAAACACAATCGCCAATAAAAATAAAATAAACACCTAGTCTTGCACCCTCTGCTTACTTGAACACAAGTGTTCATAAACATATAGCTCTTAGTTGGGCAAATACAGGCAGCCTGCCGACTAGATTTACATTTTAAAATTTACTGCAGTGAGGGTCATTCCAATTCAAAAGAGAGTATCTGGTAAATGAGTTGGCACACAGAATGACTTTGTAGTGTTTAAAGGAGCTCTGCCAAGAATTGGCTGAAAAATGCTTGTTGTCTGGTTGCACCTATTGAAATGAGATGAGATTTGGATTTAGTAGAATAAAATATGAGACTCCCTTAGTCAGTGAAGAAGCTGCCATATTCTAGCATGTACTTCTTTGTGATCTCTGCTTTGAAAATGCCAATGAAGGGAGAAGAAATTTGATAACCAGTAGAAATCAACAAGAAAGTATCTAATGAGTGATGTAGCCCTAAATGCCAGTTACTTTTATAGTTACTCTATGGAAGTTCCAGAACTCTTGTCCTGAAATGCCAGTTTAGTTTAGGCTATGTAGCATATTCAAAACATGCTGTGGATAGGTCAGGACAATATGAAGGAAAACCACCCTGGAAATCAGGAGATCTAAATCTAGTGAGAGAGCTGGGAGTTTATTTCTCTCACTGTCAATCATGCAGTCATGGCATGCCACTGTTTGTACCCAAGTGTTTATCTCTTCATCTTGTCTTCTGGCAAGTGGGCTCCAGTGAGCAGCACATCCTCAGTGTTAGGTGCAACACATTCTCAGTATAGCTGGTTCTTCATTAGAGCAGTTGAGGAATGGGGCCTATGGCCCAATATTTGTATGACACTTGTAATAGTAACACAATGAAACCCTTTAAACTGTGTGCAGTTCAGATCTTACTTGTAGGAAGTAGACACTGGTGGTAATTATTGACATTTGTTTCAGATTAACTGTCTCCTGCCCATCCTAAAAGAGATTATCTTTCCCCATTTTTTTTCTTTTGTACATCTATTTTACTTATTCTTCCACTTGCTGAAAGGAAAAGAACAGTAGGAAAGAAAGAAAAAACTTTGCTTTTTGAATGGAAACCTGCATAACATGGCTAAGGAGTGCACTCTCTTCTTGTAACTCATGGTCTACATCCAGATTAATCAAAGGGACCCTGGGGGTAAAAATTCAAGGCTCTTCTAGACTACAGAAGATGGTGTGGTCCAGAGGTGAAAAACCTCCCCAGAAATTTCCCTGCCACAGTCCTCTGCCACTTACAGTAAAGGAGATTTAGTTCTAATCTGGCACTGCATGATTTGTTTTGTTCTTAATGAGAATTTAGCCTCACATTTTGCCCTGGTTCAGAGATATTTCTATGGTCATACTGGCAAAACACGTAGCATAGTATTAAATTTTTAGTCAGGAGGATTTTTTTTTTTATTAGTTAAAACAAGGTAGGACATCTTTGTGAAAAGAGTTGATAAAAAACACGTTTTCTTAGCTGTATTGTCCAGTCCTCAGGATTTTTATGCTTGAAACAGTTGCAAGTTAATACCTGGCAGTAAATACTAAATCCTTGTGTGGTGACTGGCAGATTAAGCACCAGGGATTCCAGTGGAGATTAGACCACACGTTTTCAAAGTGCAGATGTCAGTACTATTTTATGTCACAGTGCTGAGTTTAGCTGCCTTATGTTTTGCATATAAACAGGAGCTATTATATCATCCTTTCCTTTTTTTTTTTTTTCTTTTTCTTTTCTTTTTTTTTTTGTGTCCCATTTTCTCATTTTAGTTGCTTCACAGTGGTGCTTTTGGCACTGTTCATCCTCACAGAGATGAAGTGATAACTGGTGCAGCACAAACATGAAAGGTAGTATAAGACTGTGAGTCCCACTACATGAGTTAGGTGGCCTGATTGAATCTGAGAGAGGAGGAGAAGGAGCTAGAGGATTTGAGAGGTAGTTGAAGTCAGGCAGTTTAGTGGCAGAATGAAAGTAGGGAAGCAGAAATGGAAAAACTAAATGAGACATGGCTTTGGGAGAGTTGTGTCATATGTGATATTTTTCAGAGCTGCTGTCTTTCACCTGGGTTGCTCACAGTTTGCTAGATAATGTGTTTATGTATTAATATCAGGTGCACTTTATGAGTGTGCTTATGAATCCATGTAAAGTTAAGTAAAAGTCATAAAAGAAGTATTTCTGGCCTTGAAGCCTTAAAATCAGTGTGGGGAGAAGCAAGTTGTGTACATAAACCCAGCAAAGTGAGAGAATGGATTCATTTTCACCAGCTAAAAGTAAGATGCAGCCTATTCTAAACAGAGCTATCCACACCACCATATCCAGATCACCACCACTCACTGGTGTTACAGGATCTGCTGAACAGGAACAAATGGTGCAAATAAGTCCAGTGATATTCTCAACAGACCTATTGTGTTGCATACATGTCATTATTGACTCTTGTTAGCTTTCACTGCACTCAAGGGATGGAGCAGTGCCCTAGGGAGACAGTGGCCTTGCATCACTGTGTTTAATGAGAAATTGTCTCCTTCTCTCAAAATAACTTTTTTCTCAGTTTTTGTCAAAAGTTCTTTAATCTGTATGTACTGGAGATATGCAATTAAAGGGACCTTGGCCTGTTTCTTTCCTCCAGTGAACCCTGAAAGAAACTAGCTTTTATTATGTAGGACTCTGTATTAATTTGATGATTGTATTATATTTCATACATCAGGGTTTCTGCTAATTGCCTGCTAGGAATGAATTCCTTTTCTGCACTCTGCCTGTTCTTCTTAAATATTTTGATTTTGGTGAAATTAGGGTTTCTTGGGAGCATCAAAACCAGGTTGTAGCTGACATCTGGATATGAAGTAGGTCAGGTCAGTGTAATCTCCAGCAAGCTGATGCAGAGAATTCTCTTGCCTCTCTCAGCAGTGATTTTCTTTCAGACCTGTGATCATTTGGGTTTTTCCTCTGGCTTAGCCAGGCTGGAGCTCTGGGAGTGTTTTATCTTTGTGCTGCAGAGGTGTGGTTTGGCTTTTGGAACTGTCTGGACTTCTTTTGCTCATTAGCTCCTGGCCATTGCAAAGGCTTTGTGTAACACTGGTGCTTTGGCTTTTTCTGTTCTGTAGTTACAGTAGGCTAAGTATTTCACTCCTAGATTGAAGTACATGACTTTCAGCTTAATGGAAGTTATTTGGGTGAGACACAGATACAGTAGAGAGGTCAGACTGGATCAGAGGTCAGAAAGGATGTGTGCTTTGCTATGCAAAAGAAATTTAACATTTTGTAAGTCTGACTCTCAACCTTCAGGTAGCTGAAATTAGGATTAGTCTCCCTCAAGTGGTCCCATATGCTCAATCCTTAACATGAGTTTGAGGACAAGGTTAATGTTTTGCCTGTGTTTTCTCCAGACTGAGTTGTCTTCAAAGAATTTTTCTTTTCTCCCTGACTGCAAAGGAGAACAACTCTTCCAGAAACTTAGCCAAAAATATCTGCCAACCAAAGGAATAGGGAACCAAAGAGTTTAAAAAAGCTGTTTAACCTTTTCAAGCAGAAGATCATGTCTTGCTTCCACATTGCTTCTGAAGTTGGACTTTTTTTTTTTTCTTCTACCCATTTTAAATGGATAGGAACCAAATTGGTACAAAGGGAAGTGGATCCTCCAACACTTCAATAATGTTGAAGGGATAGGAAACACAATAATTGCAAGTTCTGCTATGTTAAAGCTCTCAGACCTAGTAATCTCTTGCAGTTGTGCCACTTGCAGGAGCTGGTGGGTTTCTTGGAATCTACTCTGCTTAAGCTCATGTTCTGCCTAAGCTAGTTTGCTTGGGTTCATTTGGGAAGTGTGGTAAGGGAATTATTTTTCTCTACTTGGCCTTCCTATACTCAAGGTTTCTTGCATAAAAAATGATATTTTAATATTATAAAAGAGCTCTGAAAAAAAGACTCTAAACTTCTCCACTTGTGGGATGCGGTATTTATTTAATCTATTACTTAAAAAGTGATATTTTACACTAGATAGCTCTAGTGCTATGAGCACATTCTTGGTACACAGCCAGACTTCCTGGTTTCTCCACAACATTTACAAATGCACAGAGGAGATCTTTACATGATTAATACTGGTTTTATCCCAGGCAGTGAAGTCCATTTTCATGTAAATCTTCTGTAGTAGTGTTCTTCAATAATTAGTCAGAGATGTGAACAGAACTGTGCTGACTGATGAGTAATAAGCTGTAGCTGCTTAAGGCAAAGACAGGTGAGTCAGCAGGGACTGAAATGGGACCTCAGGCATGTAAAACATCCTCTGTGTAGTTTATGGGAGGGGGATCAGCAGCACTGAGCTGTGACCACCAACTCCTGCCAGCAGCAGAGGATGGAGCTCTGCCTGTGGGGCCCTGCTGCAGAACCAGGTGTGGTGGCACAGCCACAGTGGTGACACACTGATTGACAAGGCCCTTCCCATTGAACCCTGGCTGGAGATGGATCACTGCTGCACTGTCCCATGAATGCAGCCATACTGTCCCACTGAGACACCCTCTCTTGGGAACCTACCCTTCTGATTCATCTGAAGAGGCAACGCTGAGAAAAATGTACCATTCATTTTGTCTTAATTACATTTTAAAAATAAAATAAACACAAGTCAAGGAAAGGTGAAAGAAATGGTGCTTTAATGGCAGAAAGCCTATTGGATTTTGAAGCTTCAATCTTCTACTGCTAGTGACCTCAATTTTTTTTTTTTTTTCCCTCAGGGAAGTCTGAATTTTTCCTTAGAGTAAAAAAAGAAGTAAATCTTGATAGAATAGGATTTTAGAAAAAATTGCCATTTTCTTTTGTGGTCATCTGATCAAATCTCAAGAGCATATTATGTCCTCTTCAGCATTCTCAGTTATGACTTGTTTTGTTATGAATAAATTTACATGATTTTTTTTGTGAAAGATATCACAGCCCTCTGCAATTTGTTTATGAATAAGTTAGCATCTGCTAAACAGATTTGCTCTGCAATTTGCCTTGAATGACTGTCTTCAAATGTAGCTGAAGTTAGGTCTAATAATCAGCTGAAGTTAAGGCTGATTTTCAACATAACCATGCAATATAGAATCATTAAGGTTGGAAAGGTCGTTGAGTCCAGCCTTTAGCTGATCACCATTGTGTCAACAGGATCATGGCACTCAGTGTCACATCCAGTCATTTCTTGAACACTTCCATGCCTTTAAACAAAGGAATGTAATATGTATGTATTTCTCTACTAATTTTTGACTTCTGGTTTTACTGTTTGTCAGTGTTGAAGTAATTTTACAATGTCTGACCATTTACCAGCAATGTGGAGGGCTTTTTCTACACTGTGTTAATATCTTGTGCTTAGGCTGGACACCATTTTGTGGGTTATATTTGTTCACTGGGTTCAGCTATCTTTTGTTGTGACTAAGGTCTATGAGGCATCCATTGTTTGTATTACAAAAGACATATGAGTTAATATTTAGAGAATTTCTTGTCTTGGTGATAATTTCTCACTGAGATTCAGCTACCACCATATCTACTTGTGCCTTGTGCCATTACCTCCATAGCTCACAGGGAAGGGAAGTCTTTCTGTTCTTGGGAACTTGTATTATCAGGAGAGCCTCATCTTTCCCAATAAAGAAGGTGCTGGATGTAAGACTGGGTCAGCTCAGTTGTACTGGATGGCAAGTCAGTTATGTATACCTCAATCTTTTTTCCTGACGTCACTTTTTTTTTTTTTTTTTTTTTTTTCCTCAAAGCAGCTCTCTGGTGATTTATGATCTTTTTCGCTAGAGTGGTTTCCTGTCCCTGAACCAAACTTTTCACATGCAAACACTGCTTTAAGACATTTCTTTTCAATCAGGTGTGTATTTTTCCTCTGGTGATGGTGACCTTCACACACAATGTACTGACTGTCCCTTTTATAGGAATGAACCTTCAAGCACCATCTCACTGTCCTCATGTTATGTGATTTTTCTTTTCATTCACATACTACTTCAAGGTGGGATGATTGGTAATAAGCTTCATGCTACCTCTGATGGCTGTATTGAGTTAAAAGAGACTTATTCAGTCTGCAGCTTTATTTTGCGTCAGCCTCATCTCTCATAAGAACACTTTGCTGATTGCGTTGTCTCTATGTTCTGAAACTGAGTTTATTCTTTAGTGCTTTTGTATATAATTATAATCTGTGTACTTCAGTTTTATGACCATTTAATTCAGTTTGTCTCACAGTAGCTTTACAGTATTTTCTTGTGTAATTCTGAGGAAATTTGCGTGATGTAGTATATTTAATTGTTTGAACTTTGTACATGTGTCTCTTTCTCTATACCTAGTGTTTGCTCTGCAAACAGGGCACTGCACGAATGTTACTCATGCAGAATGTTGTCTCCCAAGCCACTGATTTCTGTTGCTGCCTGCCTCAGTACAGTGCATTATTTGCTTTCCTGGAAGCTGTGATATAATTATTCTTTGTACCTCAGTGCAAATGACCCCTTATACTAACCATTGCATTACTGTTTTGGATGTTACTCTTCTGGTTTCCAGGAATACTTCTTTGTATTATGTTTATCCATGTTTTGTACTTTAGCATTTTCTTTTTCCTTGTTTTCTTACCTTCTGAGGTACTGCATGAGTAGACTCCAAGCCTGTACCACATGTCATCTGTTTGGATGTGATATTGCTCACTAGTTTTGCATCTATCTGTACATCTTTATAATAGAGTTCCTGAGTATTCTTACTTGTTTCCTGTATTTGTATTTCCCCTTACTAATCTATTGCATGCTAGTTTATCTTTATAAATTTCATAATAGCATGACTTGCCATTTCACACAGCTTGGCAACTGACCAATCTGCATTTTCTCCAAATGCATTATTATGCTTTCTTGGTATATGACAGAAACTGTGGATTGAAAATGCTTCTAGAATTCTGTATAGGTGCTCCTGGTTTGTGCCAAAAAATCCGAATGCTGTTTGTTGCCTGTGGCAGCCATTGCCCATTACAGATGGCAACGTGGCTGCTTTTATTTGATTTCTCTCTGTCAAACTTCACCGCAATTTTTCGTTGTGATCAGAAGAGTTTCCATTTTCTAACTAAATTCCTTTCATATCAGGGACAGGTCTCTGGTCCGTTGTCATGATCACTGTTTGTTCTTTGTGTGTGTGTGTGCAGAAGGGAGATTCAGTATTTTTACCTTCTGATACCAGATGTCAGAAGGGGCTAATTCCTTTCTGTCCCCAAGTTCACAGCAGGAGAATAAGTGAGAATGGAGCCAAGGAGTCTAACGTGAACTTTTTGCCTGTTGTTGTATTTCTCCATCTTCTCAAGCACTTTGAAAAGGGAGAGCTGTCTAGATGTTGCCTCATATATGAATATGCCATAAAATCATAGCAGTATAATCATAAAACAACAAGCTTAAGACACTATTATCTTTCCTGTTGGATTTGGCTTTTTTTTTTTTTTTTTTTTTTTTTTGGTTAATTTGTCTGAAAAGGAGTTGGACAGAGACTGGTTACCTCATTAATGAACATTTGTATAATCCTTGGAAACTTGTGAATGAAAAACTTGATTGAACTGCAAAATTGGTGGTAGTGCTGGCTGTCTTTGTTCATGCTCATTTTCATAATTGCAGCTGCACGTGATTTTCCCTCCTCTCCTGTACTTCGGCGTTTTCTTCTCTGCACATAACAATCTCAACAGCTTGGATTTAAAAAATAATATAAATACTTTGCTTGGTTAGAACAATTGTCCATGTAGCTCACAGCTCTGTTCCTATAGCAGCAGCAATCCCCAGCTCCACCATCACTGACGTTGGGATCTTGGAGTTACATTCCTTCCCCTTTATCATATGTTAATGGACAGATTTTGCAAGAATTGCTTTTTTTTTTACTGTATGATATAGTGGTTGAAGCTTATGACTATTGAACTTCTTTTAACCCTGAGCACCTTCTCTAAAATGATCTGCTTTCTTTTGCACTTGATAGAATTTGCAGTGCTTATGTATTTATGACGACCGATTATTTTAAAAGTCAAGTCGTCTTCTGCTCTTGCTGGTTATCTGTAACGCTGACATCCCACTTGAAAATACTGATCCTAGTTCTACAGAAGTGTTAGAACATGGTGTATGCGTGGTCATCTCCAGAAAGTTCCAAAGTTTCCCAAGGAATTCACCTGAGTGAAAAGCTGTTTAGGTGTCTCCTTACTGTCAACCTTGTTCTGTTGCCTGATTGTGTCCCACTGAGAGGGCTGAGTCTGTGTAAATCCTCCTCTGCTTGTGGTCATGGGCAGAAATGGGAACAGAAAAGATGTTGTTTTTAATAAAAGTTTACTTTGTAACCTTTGGTTTGTTTTGAAATTTAAAAGTTAGTTATTTCTAAAAATAATTTCCTATCTAATTAAGCTCTCCCCGTAAAGTTCACGTCAGAGATGGTTCTTTTTTCTGTTAAAAAAGAATTGGTTGGATTATTCTGTGATTTTCATCTTGGCAGTATCCTCAAACATCCTTAATTGATCAGAGATGAACTTTTTTTCCTCTCTTCTGGAAATAGATCAAATTTGTTTTAATCAAGTAAATTCAATTTCGTTGTTCTTCTTTTTGATCTTAAGAGAGCAGTTTCCATTAATTCAAGTTTGTCTATACTCTGTGGTTCCCTAGGGCACATACATGACCTTCTGTGTTAAAATTTGCATTTGTGACTAGCCTTAGACTGAACCTGTTTGTGAAAAAGGTCTCTTCTGTATTCTGTGAGTGATTTGGGTATCATGTTTTTCTGCCCTCCTAGATAGATATGCCTCTCATTTTAAATAATATCTTCAGTATTGTGTTGGATATAAACTGAAGTTGTCATTTCTCTCACTGAAGATACTTTCTTTAACTTAAAGTTTTAAAGTAAATATCTGCGTTTTGTAAAGATGTCTCAGTTAAAAAGCCTTATTGATGTGGCTGCAAAGTTTGCAGATAGGTGGAAGCATGTAAATGTCATTCATAATTCTACTTTTGTCCTGCTACATGTACATGAAGAACTGTATTTTAAATATATTATTGTAATGCTCTGGGTTGTAAAGTGGAGCTTTCTAGTAATCTCATTATGCTAAGGCTTTATCCATCTAAACTGAGGTAATGGTAAAAACCTTACAACCTTAAGCAGCTAATTAAGGACAAGAACCTCTTGGTCTTGAAATAAAGGACAAGGAGCACAGTGCTTTTTCCAGGGAGCTTAACAGCAAACTTTATATACATAATTCCATGAAAAAATTGATGTACATTGTAAAGTCAATATATGACTTTCTATAGAAAAATTCTCTTCAGAGATATACAAATATTTCAAAGAGGAGAAACTCTGTAATATATTCACTTTTTTTTTTTTTTTTTTTTTTTTTGGTTTTTGGGGGTTTATTTAGTTTTGTTTTGCTTGATAGAGAAAAAAAGTATTTTATGCCTGCTAAAGAATATTCTCTGGACTTAATCACTTAGTCCTGTGCAAGTATTTAATATTAAAGATACTATTTTCAAGTTTGGTTTGTAGCTTGCTTTTGTTGTCAGACAAGTTACACACTCTCACATCCCAAAGCATGCTGGCATAGGCAGGGTTTGGTTTGTACAAATGCCATTGTGTGCAACATTGAAAACTGCAGGTTTGGATGTTTTTTTGTTAAAATTTCTGTGAATAAAGATAATCTCTGAAATTCTGACAGAAAGCAGAAGAGCCGAAGAGGAGGCCAAGCATGGCCAAAATGACCTTACTTGAAAGCTGCAAAGATCTGGCTCATCTTAAATATTGGGGCAAGGCATGGGTTGGGGTGGTTGAAGGGTGATGTTTTTTGATGTTTGACCTCAAAGCAATTAAAAGATTTGGGGAAACTTTGAAAATAAATTTTGGCAATGTTTTTTTTGGAGCACTTGAAATCAACAAATTTTTAGCAGCTATTTGAGGGGAAGAATCATCAAAACTGAAATAGTAGGGACCCAAATTAGTTTGCAGTGATGTGCACACAACACAGAAATGTGCTTTGGAAATGTTGCATAGGAAGTAGATAGCTTTGGGACACCTAAGCTTTTATTCTTGAGAGGGAATAGTCAAAGATGATCCCCCCATCTGTTGGTCCAAGGATTACAACTGCAGTGATTATTTGCAGAAATATTCTGCAGTAGCAACCAAGATCTATTGATTATTTCTCACACATGTACTGTGGATTCAGAGAGCAAGATGAGCAAATCCTTGTTTTCCTTCTCAGCAGAAATGTCAGGGAACAAACATTGGCTACCTTTACCAGAATTTCTGCTAGCTAATATAAAAAGCTTTAAGGGAATTGGAAAGCTTTATAAACTAAGGAAATGTTGGTGGGTTGGCTTGTTTTAAATGAGGCTTGTTTTATAGTTATTATATATGCCCATGCACTAGTATAATTTTTTTTTAAAATTGCACATAGCAAAGTTGGAAATTGTGTTCAGACAACATTATTCTGGTTGTACATTTTATTGCCCTTCCATTTTCCTCTACTATTACTCACACTGCAAACAAAGAGATTATATTAATTAGTTGATGGTATGTAACACAGGTATTCATGGTATGGAAGCTAAAGGTAATCCTAGAACTGATTTTTAGATCATCACCTTTATTATTTCAAGCAGTTTGTCTACAGTAATGGACAATAACACATTAGAAAATGATGCTTAATTTTTCTTCAAAGTTTTAAAAAAGTATGTAGTGCTTTTTCATTAATTAGCAGCAGGAGAGCAAATTATAGTTACATTAAACTGTGCATGCTATATAAATAACAAATCTTGTTAGCAAAGAATTAATATCATAACTGGTAATTTAAAAATTGCCTTAAGCTCTGAATAAGGATTGGCTGTGTACATATTTTAATTATATTGAAGAAGTAAAAATAGATCTCTCTAGAAGAGAGCCATTCTGATGGTAGTCAAATTAACTATCTGCTCTTTTATGAAATAGCAGTGTCTGTTTTAGTTGTGTAATGGTAATGTGCTATAGAAAAGACCAGCTGTCTTTTCCTTGATTCATGGCACTGATTCTAGATTAAAAAAATAAATCTTTTTTAAAATAATGGAAAGACTGGATTCTCTCACCAAAGGACATAGACATTTAGTTCTCACACTTTTATTGGCTATTGAGGTACAGATGCATGAAAACTGCCTGACTTCTCTGATGTGATTAATAATAAGGAAGTCAAGGAGATTTTTTTTTTCCCTCCAGCATATCAAATATGTTTGGTATGTATCTGAGACAACAGACAAATTGCTGACTTGCATGCTCCAAGACTTTCCTCCTGCTGGCTAATGAAGTAGAGCAAGACATAGAAGAAAAATACACCTTTTTTATTGGTTTGCTGTATCTCATTAATTATCTTGTAGATCCTTTCAGTGTACTGACAACCTCAAAATGGACCCTATGCAAACAGTAAAATGTGGCTTGCAGTGTATGTTGTGTTCTGGGGGTTTTGGTGGTTTTTTTGTTGTTGTTGTTGGTTTTTTTTTTTTTGTTTTTTTTTTTTGTTTTTTTGGTTTTTTTTTTTTTTTTTTTTTTTTTTTTTTTTTTTTTTTTTTTTTTTTGTTTTTGTTTTTTTTTTTTTTTTTTCCTGGGAGGGCAGGAGAGTAGCATTATGCATATCATTAATACAAATTGCAAACAACCCACTTACAGCGATGATATTCCCTTCCAATATTCCCTTTATGGCTAAACTCAGTCAGTCTCATTTTCTTGCTGGCCTCATGTCCATCCTTGTTTCCTGCTCACAATAGATGGAAAATACTATATGAAGAGCACCTTTATCTTCAAAAATGGTTTATTTTAGTATGAGTCTTAGCATGTTGTAGCCTGTTTTATCCAGGCCAGTTCATGCTCTTTTAGTTCAGTCGGTTCATGCTCTCCTATACTTTGAGGTCTTCAAAAAAGCATTTTAAGACTGTTCTCACTCACTACTGGAGGCTTTGGTCCAAGAGAAATATATTATGCAAATATTTTGCTGCTCTTTTGTAAGAATGCTGAAAATTGCTTAAAGACTCTTCCTAATTTATTGCAGTTAGGCTTGATCAAAGACTGATATAAACAGACATTATGGCTGGGCACTTGTGTTTATTAATCTCATAGCTTGAGAGGACACAATTAGAAGAGAACACATAATGATTGTCTGCAATACAAAAGAATAAACCAAATAATTTCTACAACTTCTTTAATTTTTAAGATACTTTTCATTTGGTTAACAGATGTGTTCTGTGTTCTTCAAGCTATTCCCCATTCTGTTTATACATTTTTAATGTTTCTGTAAGCCACAGTGTGTAGGCATTAGATGCAAAATTCGATTTCATGTTCTGGATGGCTTTAAAGGAAGAACTGCTATTTTTCATGTCTCTCTTTCTTTGTTGTTTTCACTCTACCTGTTTGTTTTGTCATTTGGAAGGTGTTTAATGCAGCCTTTGGAAGGATGAGAGATAGCTGTGAAGAAAGATTAACCTTACAGTGACTTGGGCTTGTTTTCTTTGTCAGCGATAAAGAGGTCCATAACATAGACTATTCCTGCGAGAATTTGTCAGGTTTAGTGGGGGACAATGAAGGGAAAAAAAATCTCCCTGATGTTCTATCAATTGCAGAGAGCACAGGGTGTATGGTATTCCAGAGCAGAAACCATATTCTTAATAGATCCTTTGAGGATAAAAATAGATATTTGAAATACCTCGTTATGTAATGCCTTGCCTTTTCCTGTATACATGACTATGATGTATCAAGTCAGCTCTTTGTATGAATTTGTGGGACCCAATAGAGCTTTCCTGAAGCAAAATACAAGAGAAAACCAGTAGTGTTGGAAAAGACATTGATTCTTAAACTTCTAAAGTAAGTGGATTCTGAATACTAAATCAGGTTGGAACAGGATTAGCCTAATATATTCTGTAAAAAAAGGTTAAAAATCTGTTTTCAATTGGGGAAGTGGTATTTAAATTTACCATTTTCTATTGTTAGCTATTATTGTGCTAGTTCGTGTTCTCTGGGGCTAGTTGTGCTAGTTCATGTTCTTTGTTTTTTGGGGGTAGGCAGAGGAGTGGGACAATTAGTATAAAACTATTCTGGCCTGTGCAATACCTGTTTTGTATGAATTTGTTCTCTTTGCTATCTGTTACATTAGACACAAAGGTGCTACACAATTTGAGATCCCCACCAACTAAGAATTCCACAAGCACCACTCATCCCAGAATATATTGAACTGTGATTATCACACTGTTTAATAGTAAACACTTTGGGCCAAAAATACAAAGTTGTCTAACTCATAGAGACATAAACAGAACTTCAGTATTAAAACGTTTTTCTGGGTCGGGGTACTTTTCCCTGCTAGACAGCAAGTGTGTAACTTCTATTTTTGTTATTTTTTTACTTTTAAATGTTAGAGCAAATGTTGATAAAGGATCCTCATTCACACCACAGATAGTTTTTCCTCAATTTTTTCCCCTGCAATTCTCAGCTCTAGGTTATTTCTAAAATATCATCAGCATTGCATTCCTACCAAGTGCCTCATCTTTTGGTTCACCTCTTGTATTTTGTTTTGAGTTGATAACAAGACCCAAAACTGGGCATAGGATGTAGCCCTACATCCCTCCTCAGGCAGAGCTGCCCAGGGCTTGCAGGTCTGTGGTATCTGGTGCAGGCCAGGTTCGAGTGTGCAGCCTGTGAATGACTGGGCTGCCTGGGGTCTGTCCTGGACAACATGAGCTCGACATTGCACTCAGGCACTTCTCAATCACACTGCTCTCAGAAGAGGTCAGATCACGTTGATTTTCTTTTTTAAGTTTCCCACCTTTGAGCGTGTGACTGTTCCTAGAACATCTAATGATGTGGAGCATGATTGGTGAGCCCTTGCTGGAGCCATATTCCTGTGATGCAGATGATGAGAGTAGATTTCTTTATTGCTTTCTGACTTCATCTATGAACTCATCCTGCAGAGCTATGCTATTTGGGGTATGGTCTTTCTTAACCTAATTTTTACTTTTTTCTTGAGGGAAGGTGTCTTTGGGTGATTGTGGGATTTTCTTGATTGTTTATTTTAATCTAGTCAGGCTACCTAAAGGGGAAAATGAATTTGAGATGGTTGAATAAGTTGAATAAAGGTATTTAAGAGCTGCTAGAAAACTTGAAGTGAGTGTCTTTTGCTTCTTTGTCATCTGTTCTCCCAAGACATATATGGCTATGTGTGTTTCTTCCGACATACTTGTTTTGAAATACTTTATAACTAAATTAACTGACAGCATCAGCCACAAGAATAAGTTGGTCTTGTAGATCAATGTTATTTTATAATCCCACAACAAGAAACTGAGGCAAGGAAGTTTAAATGATACTGGTGAGGACAACTGGCATTGGCAGTTTTTAGTTACTGCTCTGCAGCTTGGGCTCATTGTCCCTTCTGAAGAACACTTGGAAGTTACCAGTGATCCTGTATTAAAAAAAGTTGCTTTATTATACTGAAGGTTAATAAAGCCTTTTCAATTTGCTGATTAAAAAAAAAAAAAAAAAAAAAAGGGAAAAAATAGTAAAGAAGGCATAACAGATGACTTTATTGGTACACATATATTATAGTTGCTCTGACATTTATGTTTTCCATACTGATAGATGAATGATTTTTGTGCAAGTAAATCAATTGCACCAGAAGTAGTAGCACCAGGGTCTCCCTGGTCTAAAACAACAGAGGTGTTGAAATATTTTGAAATACAATTTAACATGTTTCTCTTCTAGAAGAGTTCAGTGGAGTTTTTTGCTCCTAAAAACCAACAATTTTGCAACCTGGTGTTTAATGTAAAAATTCGTTCAAATTTCAAGGACCTGCCAACCTTACTTCTGAAGAGTAAAGTAAGAAATTCACCAGTTTTCTTTCCACATATTTAGTGCTCCTTTCATTTCTAACCCTACTTCTTCTGCCTGATTTGGAATATTGTAATCCAGAGTTCACTTCAACATTCAGTCAAATCGTATCTTGTAATGTTTTTCTGCCAGCAGATAGCAATCATTTGTTATTCTTATCATAGTTGTTTTCTTAGGTAATGCATATTTAAAAATGCTTTATTCCCTTGAATATTTTCTTGAAATCAATTACAAAATGAAAAAGGAAATAGTGTCGAAAGAATGTTCTAAGAATCACAGAGACCTTAGAAATAATTAGGTAATTCAGTGATTAATTTAATGATTGACAGTCAGGAAAAAACATTAGTCTGTGTTATGACAGAGTTTGTAGGAAAGGTATTTAAAGACATTTTGAAAAATCTATACCAGTACTTTTGATGAAAAATTTTGCTTTCATACCACGATTTGAATAGCAAAACATTTACTTGTTTTCGCTGGCCCCCTGTGGATTCCCAAATGATTATTCCATCTTCCCTAACTGTGAAACCGTATGAAATGCTATTATTATAACAATCTACTGTTACAAAATAGCAGTGACGAATATGTAAACTCAAGTATACAGTGAATTTATAGAATACACCAGTCTTTAATCTTTAAGCTCAATGTGGTCTTTAGAGAATCTGTCCTTTGAGACAACAGTGGAATTAAACTGTGTATAAAAATACCTAGAACTCTGAGGTTTCTCCTCTTCATCTGACTTGACTCAGGTGCTGAATTTGAGATAGATCTTATTAGACTGATGTAATATTTCTGCTTTGGGAAGGTCTGTACTGAAAGATGGGATTCAGTTGCTTCAATTGCTTTGATATAGGTGTCTAATGCCATTTCATGTGTTCTGGGACAGAAAAAATGTGTAGGCATGGCACAGCCTTCTTGCAGAGTCAGCCAGAGACCAAGGCCTGTCAAATGGTGGTAGGTATGTTTTCAGGTAGCTAATGTTCAGCTGTTTTGTCCAGAATGTCAGTCAGAACAAAGATTAAGGGGAAGTAGCTTACCAAAAAGTCAAAGCTGATCAGTCAGCTTTGGTACAGTTGTATAAACAGGCAGTGCTGATCTGAGAAGATGAAAACCAGATTTTGGTGCCTTCTCTGGAGGGGGAAAGGAAAAGGTAAGAATGACAAAGAAGGGCCTATAATAATGTTTTTTAAAAGAGGCATTTTCCTCATTGAAGTGGTTTTTTTTTATCTTTACGTAAGGTTTCCTGTATCAAAAAATAGCTATGGGAAGGAAAATGCATGGAATTCAGGAGGAGTCCTGCTGATTTCAAGGAAGAAAGTTTTGATCACTAGATTAACTATCCACCTAGAAGTAGTCTGTCCCTTGCTCTGACTTGTGTGCCCTCATGAGGTGTCTTTCATTATTTCTGTTCCCATAAAACTGGAGGCTTTCAGATGAGACCTTTACAAGTATATCTTTCTCTATATAGAACTGGTATGTCTATGACACCTTTCTCTCAGGTAATGTTTGTTTTGGCACCTTTTTGCTCTGCTCTCTCCCAGAGTGTGCTTGTTTGGGGCTTTGGGAGGTTAGTTTCTCTGTTCCAGAGATGGCTGGATTTCAGTATGCTGTGAGAATATAGATACTAAAGCAGTCGGGGTAAAGATAAATAAATCATAAATTAATGTATATTATTCATGTTGTTCTCTTGGAAGACTGGTCAATGATGCAAAGTTCTACTAGTGAGAATCTGCAGTGTTGAAGACTATGAGAATATCTGAATATCTCTTATACATATTTAAGTATGGGTTTTTAAATAACTATTTTCCACATTAACTAAATGTTACCAATCAGGGAAGTGACATAAAAGAATGATTCTTAAGCTAATGCTCTTTACAGTTTTCCAATGCATTCTGTATCTCAGAAATTTCTTCAAAATAAGTTCTGCAGCTTTCAAAAGTTCTTGTTTACAGTCACATTATAGTCTGAATTAACCTTTGCAAAATCTTTTGTCTCCTTAAAAGCAAAGACAGTGCAGCTTTTTGTGTGGCCTGTTGTTCCAAGTGTGGCCTCACTGGCAGCCAGAAGGCAGTTTCTGAAGGGAGCTGACACCAAAAGCAATGAGCTGCCTTATGTTGTTCCTGTTATTTACAACCTTTAATTCAAGGTATTGCAGTAAGAAAGTGATACCATCAACTCAAATAGAATTTTGCTTATTCCATCCTTAGAAGTGTCATCAACCTGTGAGGAAACTTTGGCATGCCCAGGAAGTTGCAATACAACACACTCAAAGGCCAGAGTAGTAAAACATATTATTAAATGTCAATGAATACATTTAGGCATTGGGATGCAGAAAAGGTACCTTGTTTTCCATACTCAGATTGAAGAGAACAGAAGGCAGCACACAGATCTATGGCAGAGACATAGATCAGTGAAGGACGCTTTTAAAAAATATCTACACCTGGAATCCTTTAAAATGTCTTTTGGAGGACTGGAAGAGATAGAAGTTAATTTTGCATTGACTGCTTGTAAAATATACACAATTAAGCAAGTGTCTTCAGCCCCCAGGTGATTAAAATTGAGGAACTGGAACAGGTATGAATACAGGGCCATTATCCTGTCAGCAGTGGCATGAGCACAACCTGTGCAGGGTGTCCACATCAACACTGAGCTTGTGGGAGGAAATTACCAGTTAGAGAACTGGAGCACAGTTCCATTTTTACTGAAACCTCCCAGGGGATTATATTTTGCCTCCTAAGGGATGAGTTTGGGGTTACAGATATGAGGCAGTTTTATTAATTGAACAATAGCAACAATAGTCTTTCATTCTTTCTTTGGGTAAGACTTCAGTAAAAGGGCTTATTTTGTATATTATCTGATGCCCAAAATATGCTAAGTGCAATGGCAAAAATAATGAGCAGTCAAAGATTTATAATGATGCTAGATCTGATGCAGTAGGTAAGAATAGCTCCAGCAGAAGAGAGAATAACAGAGAATAAAGTTTTCAAACTACTCATTGGTTCATGAATTTTTTTTTTTTTGGGATGGAAGGATGAATGGTTTATATGTTATGTGGTGAGCTAAGCCTTGGGATTTTAATGAGGTCCAGACTTTCTCAGAGGAAGAGCAAAAGTTCTGCTTTTGGTGTTATTTCTGGATCACTATCAATAGTGCAACATCCTAGTTAAAGGCAAGCCTAACTTCTAAAAATACTGCTGCTTTATTAGTAAAAAAGTTTGTAGTTTCACAGTAGTGAATGACAACCAAATTTCCTGGTCAAGGTCCTAAATGCTATTTTATCTGTTCTAACTCAACTTTTTTCTTAGATTCATGAATGTCATGCCAACTTCTTTCTTCAACTCTAATTTCTTCTTGATTTTTTTCCAAGGAGCACACTTGAATAGGAACAGATGGCACCTGATACTGTCAAATGTGAGGGCTTTTCTATAAGTGATTTATAGCTGTGACTCCTTCTGTATTTGGAACATGCAGCTTTGCAATTTAGATATTATACAGATTAAGTGCTTTGCCTCAGGGTCTGCTGCATGACCACGCTCTCTAACCACTTTTGCAAGGATACAGTTGCTCTTTTAAAGTTTAAAAGTTTTTTGTTATACAAAGCTTGTTTCAGCAGAATGGAACATCATATGTCATATAACATAGGGGTGAATATTAGTCTTGGTTTATGCTGTTTTCACAGCTTTTGTAATCTTGTCACAGTTTAATTTTACCTTCACTGTCTAAAGTCATGCAGCTCAGAAACAGTTGTGCCTGTGCTAAATGGCTGAGTTAAAAGACAGTATTAATGCTTGGGCAACTCACAGGGGTATATGCACATGTTCTTCTATTTGGATTGCATTAAATGAGTTTTCAGAACCATATGGCAACGTACCTTAACTATTCTTTCTGAAAGAGTCTAACTGTTGCAGCCTTCTGTTCTAATTAGTTACATCTTCTGAGCTTTACCAATTCGCTGGAAAAACTCCACGCTTAATATTGCTTAAATTTTACCCAAATGCCTTTTGTTCTTGTGGGTGTATTTTAATACTGTGCCTGTGAAATGCAGATAGCTTCTTAGTTACTTGTTTTACTTTTAATGTCTCCCCAGACAATACATCACTATTTGGAAACAGTTACCGTTGTTTATTACAGTGAGAAGTATTTCTCCTAAATAGCTGGGATTAGATGAGTTATAGAAGTCATGCAAATATTCCTTCTTTGAAACAAGAAGGAGATTGCAGGGCTGCAGTGAAATACATTATCTATGTTCATCCTACCCTCCTGCCAACAGGGAAAATATAACACATGGGTTTCAAATGGGAATGTGCTAGCCCATCATTTCCAGATGTTGGAATATTCTTCTGGAATACGTTCTTTATAAAGGACTTAATGTTATAGAAAGGATTTTTCATTTATATAACTGCTTTGTAAAACAGGAAAGCAATTCTCACTACATAGGTAATTTATAATAGGGCTTTGGAAACACAGCAGCATGTTCTTGACCACTGAGCTGAGCTGCTGTATGCACTTTTCATTAGCAACTGGGATAATATTGTACTATCTAGTCTGTTAAAGGTGGAACTGTGTCTGCAGTGTGTGTAAATTTGAACTTGCATCTTAAACAGGAGTATAAATTTATTTATTTTGTTATCCAAAGCAGTTCAGAAAATGGAAGAAGCACTAAAAGTTGGTTAGCATGAACATATGAAGACACATAACTATTTTTTTAGAAATTTGTAGGCTCTTTGTGCGTAGTAAAGGGAAAATACCTTTTCATCAGTAAAAAGAAAACTCCATTCTCTTGTTCCCAAAGGCACTATGCAAGTAAGAATAATATAAGATGTAATATCAAATCAATCACATTTACATTTCAAAAGCTTCCTTTGTAAAAGTGCCCCAGAGGGCTGAATTCTGCTAATAAAAACACAAATAAAATAAAATATTTAAAAAGCTGTATCAAGCACAGGTAGGTTGTGCGTATTTTGCAATTCTGACATTAAAGATGAACAGGAAATCAGAATTTTTGGAAAAAGTTTAAAAAAATCCAGTGTCTAAAGATAGGGACCTAAGAATACAAACAGAGCATGGAATCCATAATACCTGCTCATGATCAGAGAGGAAAGCCACTGAGACTGAACAGAGATATTGGCTGAACAAAAGAGAAAAAATGCTCATGTGGGTGTGAAACTCCACAATACTGCATTGAAGAGTAGATGTGTTGCCTGAAAAAAAAAAAAAATAGAGCCTTCTTAATTGATTGCTTGATATAAGACTAAAGTTGTAGGATCAGACACTCAGAATTCAAACATTTTCTTAAATTTATTCCCATGTTATCACAACTGCACTGTACTTTCAGTCAGGCTTTGAAAGGGAATGAATAAAGAGTGGAGATTTATGCTTAAAATGGCTTGCAAGGGCAGGTGGCCTTGGATGGCCTTTGATCCAAGGACATTGTAAGCTGGCCTTTTATCATAATAATTTTCATGCTTTTCTTTAGCATCAAAATGGTTCATTTTAAAGGGTTTAAGCCAGGACAGACCCCCATGTATACATTCATGTATAATGTTACTGTCGCTCCTAAACTTCTTCAGAGCCTTTTGGGTTACTCTCCAGGTGACTTTATTTAAAGACTTTTTTTTTTTTTTCTTTTAATGTCAGAATGCAGTTATTTTTTGCCCTGTATTTTTGCTAATAGATATTGTTCTGAATTGGACTAAAACTGTTGCTGCCAATGGGGAAGCAGAAGTTGCCCTTTGTCTGGGAATACCGTTATGAAACAGAGATGCTCTTTTACAGAGCAGATGGGAGAGTGACAGCAGCTTCCACTTCAAACATGAGCAGGCACAGGGTGCATGTGGGCAGAAGGTTTCGTTGCAAATGATTTTATGAAGCCCTGGATATACAGGTGAGAGAAAGTAGATGGGGTACTGAAGCAGTAAGAGAGGGTTGTATTTAAATGATCAAATATTGTCACAAAATTCCTGGCATTCAAGTTCAAAATAAAAGCCAAAAAATCCTTCTGAACTAAGTGTCAGCTAGAAAGCAGTTGGTACTCTCTGATTAAAGAAATTAACCTCCTTTAACTTTAATTTCTGTTGCATTCAAGGCAAATCTGTGTGTTTGGGGTTTTTTTGGGAGGGTGTTTTTTTTTTATTGTTTGGGAGGGTCCTTGGGTTTTTTGCTGCCTTTTTTTTCCCCCTCTTTTTTAATTATCAGACAGAGTTGCATGAGATACTTGGTTCTGTCGTAAATTTCTCATCCTAATCAGAATAAACTGCAGCACTCCTGTGCTGGCTGATGAATTCTGTCAAAAAGGATTATCAGAAATACGTATTCTGTTAATTTGCTGTTGTGTCTCAGTTATTATTGTAAACAAAACCCTTGCGCTTTCTCCATGGAAGCATTTGGTTCCTGATAACAGGAAATGTATTTATGTAAAAGTCTTTGTAGTAGCTTCTGATTTGTCCTGGTGCATAATATGTCTTGGACTTGGTGGCTGTATGGTGCCACTGCTAACAGAGTCTGAGCACTTTAATTGTGACCTTTGCAGACATTCAAACACCCTTACATTGACTGATTTGTCCCACGGACATATTGCTACGTGACCCTCTTAATGAATCTCTCTGTTCTGGAAGCAATGAGAGCAGACACCAACAGACTATCTAAAGTGAGATTCTTAATGAGTAAAAAGTAATTCCATCAGTAATGGGATTCACACAATGTGCTTGCCTCAGGATGGGACTCTTGTGTCATTGTATGTTTCCCTCCCTCCTTCCACACCACAATATCTCTTTCTTTTCTTGCTGTTTTCTTATAACCTTTCCAAAAGAGCATCTCCTTGCCATACTTCTGACATTTTCCTTGGTATTGTCTAGTTCTTTTCCTTTGTAGCAGGGCTTTCTCAAATCAGTGCTATGAGAGATCCTGAGCTCTGGGATGCGTGGGTACCTGACTAGTCTGTGTATATTGGTATGGACCAGAAGTGCAGTGGATGTAGATAACTTTTGAGTATACCCTGTCAAGAAGATTTTAATGAAAGTTGCAAGGAAATATTGAAAGTGGTGAATAGACAGACAGGTTAGAGGCATCTGTGACTTCTTTTCTTTCAACAGCAAGCTAAAAATAACAAGTGAGAGGGATGATGCTGGAAAAATACTGGAATGCTGCTCACTAGTGGCCCTTCAGCTGAATTTCATGTTAGTGCAGACTCAATTAGTTCCTATTTGTTTCATGCAAGTATTAAGTGCCTTCTGTACTAGTCAAGGATCCTGTTTTTGCAACTGATGGCTTCATTGCAAGGACAGCCATAGGTAGGGCTCACAAGTTTTCTTTGTGTTGAGACTGACAGATCAGGTGTGGATGTAATGGCACACAGAGTCACAACAACCCCTTGCAGTGCTCCAGGCTCAGGGAGGAGAGGCTGGAAGGGTCCCTGATGTGAAAGGACCTGGGCATGTTGACTGTCAGCCAGCTGAGCATGAGCCAGTGTGTGTCCAGGTGGCCAAGAAGGCCAATGGTGTCCTGGCCATCCAGCAATAGTGTGGCCAGCAGGACCAGCACAGGGGTTGTTCCCCTGTACTCAGCGCTGGTGAGGCCAGACCTCAAATCCTGTGCCCAGTTATGGGTCCCTCACTACCAGAAAGACATTGAAGGGCTGGAGAGGATCCAGAGAAGGGATGAAGCTGGTGAAGGGCCAGAGAGTGAGTCCTGTGAAGAGTGGCTGGGCATTTACAAAAGTCATGGTTGTTGCTCTTAGGGACATGATTTAATGGCAGATTTGGTGCAGTCAGATAAGAGGTTGGACCTGATGGTCTTAAAGGGCTTTTCCAACTGAGACATTGGTGTGATTCTGTAAACCAATGGGCAAATAATGGTTGTCCTTCTCTCCAGGCATCCCTTCCTTCTCCCTGCTGCATGCATTTCCTTCCCTGTTTTTTGATATGATAAATTCACACGTCAGCTTCTTTATTCCTCAAGCTAACTTTCAGCCTGGTTTGCTTTTTACCCTTTCTTTTATTTGCATGTACGTGCGCAAATTCACAATAGATGTGACCAGCAAATCTGTTCCCCCTCCTTCTGAAGATGATACTTCAGTTGTATCATGACTCTGGCCCCAGGAGTTCTCACCCCTCTGCATGTGTGTCTCTGCTGACAGCTCACAGACCATTTGCAGCAGGGGGCTTTTTACCCTGGAGTGCTCTTTTAGTGTCCCACAGTACTCTAAACATCAACCTGTAGTTTGTCTGTCCGTGTTTGGGTCTGTGGAATATGAAATGTTAAGGTCCATTAAGTTTTTGCAGCAATTGGATTTTTTTGCTGGAAGTAGTCTTGGGTATTTTAAGCAATATAAGGATGAGTATAAATTGAGTGGCATTTCAAAGTTTTCTTTCACTTGAGCTCTTATCTCAATTGAATTGCAGTGAAGTTGTAGCAAAACATTTCATCTAATTGTTGAATAGATCAGCGGCAGAACTCAGTTTTAAATGAAATTTGCAGGATATGACAGCTCATAAAACAGTCTTAATAGGAGTGAGGCATAGATTTCATTTGCAATCTTCCTGTGGTTTGTAAAAATTCAGTCATTGGTTTTGAAACAATTAGAACCAATTGATGAGAAGTTATTGTCCACAAAAGACAGGGTTTTCTCCGAAATTAATAAGAAAATAAAAAAGTGTCAGATGATAGTGTTTCCTTCAATTTATCTTTCTTTATGGGAATATTACAGCCTCTCCCACTTCCCCTGCAATTTCTGTCTTGTAGTATGTGTTTTCAAACCGATGAAGTTTTGGAACAGCTTTTAAAACTACAGTGATGAAAAGTGATTTTGTGAGGTTGGAAGGGATGCCCAACTGAGTCAACTCATTTCAGGGTGACATCTTCAGAGTCAGCCTGCTGTGCTCATTCATATTTGTGGATTAAATACATCTATACCAGAAAAATACTCACTATCAATTAGCAAAGCATTTCAGTCATGAGTTTCTACAAGGAAGGTGAATTGGTCTTTGACTTCTGAAATAAATGAGTTTGTTTGCTTGCTGGATGCTGTTTTTACTGCAAACTCAAGCCTTTTTAAGGGAGAGCTGTCTTGAAGTATCATCTGAAATATGTACACATTTTAGTAGTGTGTTTTACCCACAGGTTACTTTCTTTTTGCTTTTTTGTTCATGTGCATTAACTTGACATTTGCATCTAAATACTTTGTAACTCTGGAGAAAATAGGATCAAGTGGATGGTGAAAAAGCAAGATACGTAGATTTGGCCCAAACTTTGTCCTTGTTTTGCACTTCCTTTCTGTATGCCATAGGCTTTTCTTGAAGGCAGGATACAGGAGAAAAAAACACTGGCACTATGTGCATCTTTAAGAAACATGGAAGAAATTGAAATGGAGAATCTGTATATTTTAAGGGGATGAAAACATATCCTTACTTTTTCAATAAGGGATGCATTTGAGATAATTTACTCTTATCTCAAGTAAGTGAAGTATGTGGAAGAGAAATGAAAGGATATTAATTTCAGAACTTATCTTTTATCTGCTAACAATATCCAAGAGTTTCTCTGAACAGTTGATGTGTTAAGCAGTTCAGAGCTTGCCTTGCTCTGTCTTTGCTAGGTAAATATAATTTGAGTATTTATGAAAGTAATATTATCCTGCATGATGTATTTTTACCCTCCTCTTTTCTGTTTATTTACCAGTCAATAGAGTTATTATAAAGCCAGGAATTCTTGGCCTTGAAAAGTATAAACTGTGTTTTACATTTTTTGTCATCTTGCTGATAAAAACTAGGGGATACTTTCCCAGCAAATTTGTAATGGGATGCTGTTTGAATTAAGTAATTTCAGACTCTGGGCCAAACCAGGTTTTAGTGAAGTGGATACAGCTTTGGCAGAAGTGTACAGGTCCATGATGGTTATGGCACATGCAGTTATTCTGAATATGGTATAGATGGGCTCCAGATAGAAACTTAGGAGCAGTTCCTCACTCCAGATCAGCATTCAGATTCTAAACAGTCACTGCTTTGGCCTGCATCCAAGCCACAGAATTTGAGAAACTGAGGACTCTGGATCCCTTATGTGTTGTTCATTTGTGATGGTTTAAATTCTCTAATAATTGCAGTGCAGAGGCAACTTGCCAGTCTCAGTTTGGAGAACGAGACTAACAGGTACAGCAGAGTTCTGGGCAGGTCTGCAGCCTTTGTCTTGCATTTGAACACAGATCAGTCTCCAGTTTCTTTGATGTGCAGATGTACTTTACAAAATTTATTATTTGCCTTTTGAGTGCTCCCATTTCTGAGATGCTGGGAAAAAAGAAAGCTCAGTCATATAGATTTAGTTTAAAAGCAGCATGTGTCTACAAATATCTGATGCTAGCTGTTCTGGGAAGAGTGCATGAGGTGCCTTTTATGGTTAAATCCAGCATAAACAGTGGAGAATGCTGAAACAGGGCTTATGGTAGCTATAACTGGGCTGCAGGAGAGCGTGTGGGAGTTGGAATATGTTGCTAATGTGGAAGCTTTTGCTATGAGAGCAGATCATTGCCAAAGACAGATTACGATAGTTCATCTTAAGGCATCTAAATGGTTTTGAAATTTCTAATCCCAGCCTGTTTGCCACAGTTTAGTGCTGTGTCAGGTTCAGCAGCACTCAAGGACAGCTAATGAGGGCTTTTATGCAGAGCAGTGAACAGTTATTGAAATGTTAGTGGGACTTGTGTGTCAAGGGGTGCAGTCTAGTCCCATTTCTATTTAAATCACAAGATAGGAAGCTAAGTGATGTGGAGAGGGGTCTGGTTTGCAGGAATGGAGATGGCCTTTCTTATCAGCAGAGCAGATGAATTGTCTTTGCTGTGGGACTTACTGTGGTGATGTGATTAATACTATTTAGTCTGGAGAAATTTGTGCAGATGCATCTGTTTAAAGGGAAAAAAGCTTGCCTCACCATCAGTATGTTTCTGAGTAATTTCTTTATTTTCTTTTTCACTCATCATCAGTTTGATGAATCTGATACTGGTCTAAGAACACAGAATTGATGCATAGCAAGTTGGTATCTGGTTCACACAGCTGCAGTTTTTAGTATGTCCACAGGATTTAAATACAGCAAATAATTCTGCATGGCTGCATGCCTTTGCATTTAGTGTTGCCCTGCCCCACATCACTGTATGCATTATATCCCTTTGATTTCTTAGCTTTCAGTAGTAAATTGATCAGGGTGCTGGCATGCCTAGCCCACAGTGCATGGCACAGCATTTGTTTTCTCTTCAGTTTTCAGAAGCTTAAGCAGAAGTCATTGCCTTGATAGTCTGCACTGCTGTTTATATAGAGCCCTGCCTGCTTTTGATTTTTAAGACTAAAGAACCAGAAGCTATGAGGGAGTTCTGTGACCAAAAACAAACATGAAAATTTCTGCAGAGGCAATAGAGAGGCTGTGTTCTGAAAGTAACTAACAGAAGGTTGTTTCTTGCACCTTGGCAATAATGACCTTTAAAGGAATGCTGAATCACTTTGCACAGATCCTCCTTACAGGTTGTGAGAAGGACATGGCACTTCATCCTCTTTGTGATTCACCAAATTTTAATTTACCAAAGGCAATTTACAACTTCGTTCACCTCCAGTGGAAACATACACAGAAAACACTGCACAGGAACTAATTCCCCACTGAGGAACAGACAGCCTCAGCAAGCAATCTTCATCCCTGACATCCCACCTTCCTTCCAAATACAAGATGCTTCAACTGTGCTTTCTCTAACCTAAGTGCTGTGGCATTAAAGGAAACTCAAATGCTTATAGCTTGTCTTTCAGACAGCTGATGACAGTAAAAAAGGACAAGTTTATTTAATGTGTCTCTTGGCAAATAAAAAATCAGTTTGAGCTCTCACCTATAAATCTTGTAAAGCTCCTTTTGCTGGTGCCTTTGGAAGCAGAATTCTCTATCGATAAGCATAGTGGAGAAAACGTATGACTGCGAGACCTCCCTTTTAATTTGAAAAACACCTGAACAACAATCTGAAGGGGTGGTGAGACAAATTCTCCTTCTACTTATAGTCAAATAAACATTCTATTGAAGTATCAGTGTATGCCAAACATCTCCTTCAGATCAGCCCCCTGTCCCAGCAGTGCTTTCTTTGTCTTGCCTCAGGTTCTGGTACCTAAAATAAATGAGTGGTGCAAGTGGCAAATAACTGAGGTCCCCTGGCTTTCACTCAGGGCTATTTCCAGTGGGTGCTTACTAGTCCCTAGGAAACTTGGAACCCTGATAGTACAGGGAGCTCTTTAAAGGATTAGGAGACCAACTAGATGAAGCTCATCAATAACACTATTTCCACCTTAGCCCCAGTGAAGCACACAAAAGCTCTCATTTTCCCTCTGAAGTGTCTCACTGCCAGCCTGCATGGTGCACACACACACACAGCTGATTCCCTGGGGAGGAGCTGAGACACAGGGAGCTGCAGGTATCACAGATTGTGCCTGTTAACGTGCATCAGGAGAGGATTTACTGTGGTGAACACGCTGGGACAACCTGCAAGGAGCAGAGGGAAGGCAGGGCTTGTGTGTCACCTTCTCTCTGTACTAACTGGAGGGAACCTAATGGCTTGTGGAGAATGCTGGGAGAAAGTAATGAACTTTAAAAGCATTGTCCTTGCTCTTAAACTAGAAGGTTTGGTTCTAGGGCATGTTGCAGTTGCTGAGATGCAGAGCTTATGGCTGTATAAATATGTAGATTAGTGGCTGCTCAAAGACCAAAGAAACTGATTTGAACCTGGTTCCTTCTGCATGGCAATATATAACAATAAACTAACTCCACAGCATGCTGAAATCTGGTAACTTTAAACAAAAGCTAAGCATATACCTTTTGAGAGAATAGGCAGAAAGAAATGGAGGCCTTGACAGGAGAAAAATAACTAAAAAAGCAAAAATAAGACACAAGAGAATAAAAGCAGAAAGCATGAAACAAAGGCAAAACCAAATCCACTAATAAGAGAATTGTCAGACAGGAAAAAGAAATAGAGAACAAACAGAGAGCAAGACAGAAGTAATGAGACAGGGGGGAAATCGGATTCAAAATGAAATCTGATAATAAAAGAACTGTCAGACATAAAACGAGCCAATATATGACAAAGGAAGAAAAAGCCAAGGAGATGGAGCAGGGCAATCTTTGAAGAATTAAGCTAACCAGATGTGGCCTCCAAAGGTAATTTGTAGTAAAGTTGATGTTACTCCTGATTTCTAATGAAAGCAGACTCTAAAAAACACATGTATTTTATGCTCTAAGGAAAAAGGTGTTTGGCTTTTTTTAAAAGTAAGAAACCATGCAGAAGAAATCAGAGGGTTTTGCATTACTTTTACAAAACGGTTTTGTAGGTAAGGCTGTGCTGAAAAACCATATGAAACAAATAAACTGTAATGGATCTTGTGGTTTGTGTGTTGAATCTGGTGTGCTTAGTCATCCACCCTAATGCAGGTTCCTTCACCAGCTGCATTGCCTTAGTTTCCCTCATTTCAAAATGCACCCTGTAATAGAAACACACACATCACTAAAAGTGAAATGGAATATAATTCAAAATGTTCATGAAGGTTTTGGTTGTGGGAAGCATTTTCTACCTTGCCAGATAGAATCTAAGCTTTTCTTTGAAGACAAAGATGAAAAGAAACCAGTGGAGGATGTGAACCATTTTACTCACGCAGAATAAACTCATTGACTTCAAGGGACATAGGGTTGAAAGAAGGACCACTGATTTAATAGGCTAGCTCAAAAAACCCAAAAGTCCACCTGAAATGCTTGTAATATTAGAATTCTTAAAACTTCTGGTGTCCAAAGGAGTAGATACGATAAAAAATTAAATACACACACTGGCAGCTCATGTCCCAGGTACGTGCTGCCTGCTTCACAACCACTTCCTGCTTACCAGCAGCAGTGGCTGCCTGTGGGAACTTCATGAGAGAGCTTCATGCCCTCTGGAAGCTCATTGTGTCCTTTGCTTACTGAATTTTGGGTCAGATACTAAAATGGGCTCAGCTGAGATGTTATCAGCGTTTTCATTCTTGAATCTTGCAATATTTGCTTTCTTGCTTGCTTTCCTCTTAAGACATCTGAGGATGGTTTCAGAAAGATACTTGCATCTTGTGGTTGCTTTCTTTAACTTGTACAAAATACAAAGCTTTTTCTCCCCGTTTTGGGCAAACAGTGAATTCTGGTCTGTGCTGATTTATCAGGTGGTACTTATAAGGAGCTTAGCCAAAATTTTCTTGATGTGTAGTATTCCACTTGAATTCTGCTTATTTTATCTCATTTCTTTTTCTCAGATGACTAAAACCTCTCAATTAGAAATGAAAACTAGTAATTAAAAAAGAATATAAATATTTCCTCATGTACTAGAATGTAGATATTTGCAGAAAGTGTTGCTATTTGTCAGATATTTGGATAGAAATACCAGAAATAGTGACTGAATCACTAATACAGGCAAACTAAGCAGAAACTCATGGACTGAATGTAAGGGCAGGACTGCTGCAGAAATAAGTCAACTCATGCCTTCCTGGAAACTTCAGTGAGCCTTGGAGGACGCTCTTCATCTAGTGATGTTAAAAATAATAATTCATCCTCTCTACTTTTAGTTTTGAGGATAGCATAGAAGAAGGTACCAGCTCTGTGGACGCGAATTCTGGATTTTCACTTGTTTTTTTTTTTTTTTTTTTTTTTTCCTTCTAATGCATTTTCTGTGTCTGTGGAAACAGAACACTTACACTGGGATATACTTGAAGTAGTATTTCTAGCCACATGTATGTAGCTATGTAAAAGTTAGTGGGAAGGTGACATTTGGAGAACTCTTCTGAGAGCACTCAGGGTGACAGTAGGGAATGAATAATAGAAGTGGTACTTGCAGAGTTTTCTCTTGTGAGATTTGCCATGTCCTAGGTTATCATGTTTGATGCTCTCAAAGCAGTAGGTTACCTCAAGGTACCTTACAATTGGCCAAATTGTAGGTTAATCTGCTTGGGATTTGGAGGAAAGGAGTGGGAGTAGTGGGGTGGGGTGTTTGTATTTAGTTAGTTGGAGAGAAATATTTAGAAATGTAGGTCGAAATATGATTCTTACAGGTAAATGTTTAGTTTTGAAGAGATACTTCTTTGATCTTGCTTGCAGTTTACAAGATGGTCCTTGTCTGCATTATCACTTTCAAGTGGAAGATTGTTTCCCAGATCTCTTGTAAAAGCTTGAATATAGGAAATTTGATTTTCACACAGAAGTTCTGGATCTTAGACAATTTCTCAGATGAAATTCATATCATATTTGGAGATGATGAAGTTAATAATTTATATAGATGTATTGGAATTAAGCTACTTAGGGTTTCATGTGCTTATAAGGAGACTGCATGCAGAATGATGCCTTAAGGATTAAACTCTTCATGGTGGCAATAAATAATGCAGAAAATTCAAATATTGAATGCAGAGGAGACTTCAATCAGGCAGAGCCTTGCTGACATTTCTTTTCACACTACTCTGTTCACATTTTTTCTACTGTTGTTCTTGAAACCAGTGGCCTCCTCTTGAGAATTTTACCATGAGTCATATGTATGCTTTGGTGTGATTAAAAAATGAATACTCAACTTGAAGGCAGATTGAAAATGCAGGAGGGTGGAACCCAACAGGATCAGGTCCCAGGTGAATCTCTGTGCATTTCACTGAACAATTTCTACCCTCAGTTATTATGTAAATGATAATAAAAGAGTGAAAGTCCTGTGGGATTTGAAATCAATAGCCAAGAGTAGAGCTACACATCTGTTGCATTTATTTTTAATTGTGTTAAAGAGAGAACTCTTTTATTAGATTTTTTTTTATCCAGCAAATGACATAGCTGCTTTAATAAACAGTCCAGCAAGAAAGTCGTATAAAAGCATTAAGAGGAATGTGCAAAGACAAGAGTTCAAAAGCTGAAACATCAAGCAGTGACAGAGTTGGTGATCTGTGAAACCTTTAACTCTGTATTCTTTTGGGTTTCCTATATAATGGAGCCACTCTAACCTCCATCTACCTGTCAGCCATTATTATTAGCAACAAAAACTGACCTCAAAGTCTGAAGTGTCGGTGTAGAAACATGAAATAGGATTATTTTGTGTTCCTAATGAGTAACCTGGGAAAAGCTTGGGCTTGCATGATGGGTGATGTTCTCCCACTCACACACAGAGACCTTGGTAGCACAGTTTCTGACTTTTTAATAAGTATATGTCTTCAAAACCTCTTTACTCTGTACCTGCAGGGGTAAAACTGTTGGTGAGGATTTAGAAAACACTCTAAAGAAGTGGATTATTGCATCAGGAGATGGCAGCCATGGGAATGTAGAAGCCAGACATCCTTTCCCTGGTGTCCCAGGCTTGTCAATGCCCTCAGGAGATGTGAGGTCTTTTTTCTTCCACCATGTGGGCAGGCCTCAGGGGAAGCCCAGTGCTTCTGTGCAGGACATGAAGAGGCAAGCTGCAGTGGACCAGAGCATTTTGTTTGTGGTGGGAAATGCTTGAACAGGTAGTCAATTAACAGGCTGGAGCTGTCTGCAGCTGCCATGGAGGGTTCTGTCTGGCGAGTGCTATGGCTGCAAAAGGACTAATGGCTTTAATTTCGTGAGGGAAGGATTTCTGCTCTCTCTGAAGAGTGACAGTGACAGAAAAGCCAAGGGACAGATTCTAGGCACTTCACAGCAAAATACTATTTGACTCTATTTATTTTATAGAATGAAAAAGAGAGTATTTTTTTCAGTGGTGGAAGCTGAGGAGACTGGGTACTGTTAGAGGTTTAAAAACATGTGTTTTGCACAAGAATGCTAAACTAACAAGTAAAACCAAGACAGTTCAGAAGCAGTGTTATAAGCCAAGTGTCTGAAATAAAACTGCAGGAAAGCAGAAAGGAAATTAAATGCCAGGTTTTTGTAAAAGATGGACTATTCCCACTCCTGGGAATATAATTTTTAAGGATTCTAAAATTATAGACTGACAATTCCTTATAGAAAGAAGACAATTTAAAAAAATTAATCATAAAATTGGAAATGAGATTTGCATGGGGAATAGCTAGAAAGTTCTTCATCTTAATGTGAATTGGAGCATTCTTTGCAGGAGTTAGTCATAGCAGAAACTGTTTTGAACAGGTCAGTGTACAGGCAGATTCCCAGGCTGTATTACTGGGAAAGATATATAGCTGGCATTTTATCAGCTACAATCAAAAGTAGCAGGGGGTAAAAAGATGCCTTGGTGGTTTAGTTGAAGCTCTGTATTTGAGTTGAAGCACTGTTTGTATTTCAAGAACCAAAATATGATCTAGACTTGGAACAAGGATGCTGTTCCGTTCAGTGCGGGTGGGCTTCCTGAATGACAGCACTCAAAGAGCAGAACAGTCTTTTAAACAAATAATTGTGATGATGATGAGACCACTTTGAGAGCCTTAGAGCTGTTGTAAACCAGTGGAAATTGTGCCACAGAGTTCAAGCAATACAGTCTGCTGTGAAATTGCTGTGCACAGAGCACGGGCTGATCAATGGAGCTGCAGCATTTCTTCTCAAGGGAAAGAACTCTCCAAGGGCAAGCCACTGAGAATGGAACGAAATGCCACTAACATGAAAGGTATGAGAGCTGGAATCAAAGCAGGCTTTTCAGACAGATCACAGACAGTGCACAGGTAGAGGGAGAAGGTTTGCAGCTGGTTCTGTGCACTTTCCAAGAATGCTGACAGTGGAAGTGCTTTTAGGGTTCTGTGTGCAGAGGGAGCGTGTGGGAAACCTGAAGAGGCAGTGTTGGATAAACATTCAATATAAACACTACCAGGCAGACTCCAGTGCCTGCAAGGTCCATGCTATTCAGAAAAACTGTAGGATTCATGGGAGAGGGTTACTACAGCATCTGAGTTATAAGGACCAAGTTATTTTTTTATTTGCCTCCCAAGTAATAAACCCAGATTAGCTATATCAGTTAGTCTAGTGTTCCATCACTGCAGTGGTCCCTGCCCAAGTCCAGAGACGTGAGAATCCAAGTGTGCTGATTCTTGTGTCAATGGCTAGGTAGTGATTTCACATGTTGACAGAAAGAGTCAGGAAATTGAAATTTGTCTGGATATAACTTTGTTTAATGTTGGATATTATGGATGAAAAAGGAAGAACTGCTTATTAGAGAAATAGGAATAAACTCTTTTTAAAGCAGAAGGGTTATTTATTCAGTTTGCAGAAAGCTGAGATCCAGTGTGGTGCATGATTTGAAGGCCCATTATTGTCAGTGTTTCCAGTTCGATATTCCAGAACACTCACATACATCCTTACAGTCCACGGTGCACCTGCAGATTGAGGGTCTGCTTTGTGTCTGTCCATCCTATGGTCAGTGTATTTGATAAAAACTTTTAAAACACTGAGAGATAACTGCAGTTGAGTAGCTTGGATCATAGAAATGCTGTATTTGATATTTCCCCCCTCAGTCTATCTAATCCTTAAGCATGTTAAATGTAGTTGACTTGTGTGTATATTTAGATGCCTCACCCTACCAATCAACTCTAAATTTAATTAACTCCAGCTATTCTAGTTGGGCTTCAAGTAGCAGGACACCAGGACACTGCATGACCCAGCTAGTATAGTAGCAGGTGAAGATAGTACTAAGTGATTATGTGATCACACCCTCAGTGCTACAGAATTCCAAGCATCTCAGTTCAGTCAGTTGTATTTCAGTATTATTTATGCCTGTTTTCCCCCCTTTTGCTTTCCCATATTTTCACTTCCTTATCACTGTCAAAATCTGACATTAACCTACATGTGCACTCAGAATCACCAGGGCAGAAATATTTGACATGCTGACTGTAGAACACACTCCAGCAGAGACATGGATGCCAGGATAATCGAACTTCGAGACGTGCAAGTACAGAATTCCTTCTCTACTTAAATAAATAAAAAAAAATCTTCTTTAGTGATTTTTTTTTTTTGGAAATTATTGACTGCTATGTAGGCTGAAAGCTTGATTCAGTGTTCTTTGCTGAGAAAATTACAGCAAGTTATCTCACCATCTGTGATACTCATGTGGATTCTTCAGAGGAATGGCACAGTTGTTATCAATCAAACTGCTTTATCAAACAGACCTCTGCACTCTGCACTATCAGAAGAGTGTGTTCACAGGACAAAATAGAGAAAAAATATATAATGTATTACCCTCCTCTATTTCTTTTTAAGGTGCTTGGCTGCTTGATTTACTGCTGTCCAGGAAGGCAGGTTTGTTGAATTCATGTGTGTACAACACTTGAGATGAACATTCTGTACAATACCCTCAGAAAATGCTTTCACTCTGCAATGCCCTCCAGCAGTTGTACAAATCAGAAATGTAAGTCTGTAGGTTGTAATCCTTTAAGACAGCTTTCTCAATCTTCTGGGCTGAGGTGTAATCAGACAGCATTTCTGGAACATGCCAAACCAATCAGGAGCAGACATTTTCCTACATATTAAATGGGCTTTTTTAATGCTATCATTAAAATTTTGTACCAAGATGTTAATTGAGCAACAGATTCTTGCACGCCTGCATCTCTTTTCCTTTCTTAAAATTGAGTTTAAGAATAGAAATTATTCTCAAGCCAGATAGCCAATGTCTGGGAATACAGAACAGTTGTCTCTAGTGAATTTTCTCTGTTTTTCTTTCATTAATTAAATATCCGACATTGTAGCATCCTCATTTCTCACTTGTTTGAACTGGATCAGCTTCCATTCTCAGAACATTTCATTGCACCAATTCATTCTAATCACACTGCTGCCTTGAGCATGTATTTAATCACATCCCTGGGAATATAAGCTGTGCAGTTCAATCCACATGTGTTGTACAACCCCAAATTTCAGAACTTTGTTGTTTTGTTTTGTGGGTTTTGTGTTGTTTTTTTCACCTCCACCCCATCCCAGGCTTTTTGTAAACACCTTCCATGCACCTGAACCTCATGGTGTGTATTTCGCTCTTCATCTCTAGTGAGATGCCAACATAGCAAGATTGTCTGACAGGATACATTTTTGTCTGCTTATCAGTCTGCTTAACAGTCATACTGTTGATATAAAAATAATGCAATCCAGTTAAAATCTGTGACTGTAGCTGTAGTACGTGCATCTTTCAGCCTCTCATTTAATTCATAGGATTTTAAAACCTCAATTTTTTCTTAATCTTGAACTGAATTCTTTTAAGTGATGAAAATCAGAAATAGTTCAGTTGGCTGGAGTGTGTGAGAGAAAATCAGGCTCTGTCAGTGCAGTGTGGTTGTGGAAGTATTGTCATATGTGATTTAACAAATATTTGCATTTTCCAGCTTGATTGCATTAAAGCATCCTCTAAAGTGAATTTGAGGTAAATGTGAATAGTGGCACTTGGGGTTCTTATGATTTTAGCTGGTCAGGTCTGATGAGCTGCTGAAAGAATTTTAGAATTTCTTTACAACACCACTGATATTTGAGTAAGCAAGTTTTTCTCCATGTGTGGTGATCTCATGTGCCCTTTTTCCTCTTTATACTCTCCTGCTCCCCTGCTCTCTCTTTCTGTACTCTGGACATGCAAGATGGCAAACGATCTGTCAAGTCTGGAGCTATGTGCATGTGCTGGCCAGCCAGCAAAATGTCAAATAGAATGTTGAATAGCTGAGTTGTGCCTATCTGACCTCAAGTGTGGGTGCTGCTGGTTTTTTCTTTTGAGAATTTAATTAAGTCTGAGATAAAAGACCAGCCTAGCACTCCTGATCATTTTGTCAAAATTTGCAAGTGCATATTAATTATGGGCAGAAAGAAGGGATAGCAGACAGATAAGTTGCATTCAAATTATAACAAGAAAACCATTCTGTCCACAACAAGTAACAAGCTCCCCACTACCTCAAATCCCCAATATTAGCATGTTTTCAGTAGTGAGTTCTTATGTTAAAGATGATTACTGCCTGTAGTTTTTACTTTTCATCTAACAGTGAGTTACTTAATGCTTATATGCTTCCAACAAATGGAATGAAAATTGCGTAACATGCATTCATTTTTGGCAACAGTCCAAGAAAAATTCTTTTTGCCTTGGAAGGATTAAATGCTCTCTTACTTGCTTTAAAATGTTCTGCTGGCCATGGTGCTCAATATAGTTACAACTGTGAATCCCCACATGGTCCTGGATTTGTTATAGAATTTACTAAAGCAAGCAGGATCCAGAATTAGAGTATTTCAGCCTACTTTATTAAATAAGTCCCAAGGGTCTTTGCAGTTACATTGTACTTAAATGCTACCAAAAAAAAATTATTTGACACTCTGAGTTGGATCCTGTCTTAATGTTCCTGTGAAATGAAGAATGTCAAGAAATGCCTGGGAAGAACATGATAGTGCAAGGATATTCTTTGTTATCATCAAGTTTGAAGGTAAATAAAAATCCATACTTTAAAAGCTGTTCAGTCTGTTCTTACTTACCACATATTTTAAAATTGTGCTGTGCAAGCCCATAAGGAAATAACTGGAGGAACAATCAGTTGAAGTTCATACAGCCATGCTTATGTGCCTGTTTATCTGTCTGTCCAGTCCTCTGCTCCAAATAACTTCCACATTTCCTGGTCGTCTCAGAGCTATTCACATTCCTGTAAGTTTTCTTTGTGAGAAAGGACCTTGTTCTCACAAAACTCCCAATGGAAGTTGAGGATCCAAAGCAAGCTCCCAGGCTGAGGAAAGTCAGGCAAAGCTGAGCTGCAATACACACTCTACATACTCTGCCTGGCAGCAGCTGCCAGTTAATCAATGCATATATAATTAGTTAATAACTGCAGTGTATGTGATCTCTGGCTTGGGGAGAATGTCTTAGAGGACATATTTTCATTATTTCCATTATTCATGGAACATCTTGTAGTGCTAAATGATATACAAGCAGTGGGAAGATGGAAAACTCATCTCTGTTTGATCATAAACTGCAGAAACCTCCAGGGACTAATGAGTGTATCACTGCTTCGTGCTCTCACCGAGGCCCAATGACAAACAGAACGTCCACAGCCAGATGCAGATGAGAACTCATCCGTCCGTACTCTGCCTATCTTTGATCTGACATTACAATTGGGTAATTGCAAAGGGTGAGCAGTGTATGTGGGCACTAATGTGCACATGCATACAAGGGTATCTCAGCTCTGGTACTTGTTTCTCTAATTTGCAATCCACAGGAAACTGCAAGGATGTCTTCCTTCCATTAGTAACATTATCATTGCTGTTATATTCTGGACAAATGCACTGTTTGTAGTGATATGAAAGCTTTCCTCTGAGACTCTCCTGTTTAAATATCCTCCTTTTGTTTGAAATAAGACACTTTAAGTTTCATTTTTCCTTTACTTCTGCCTCCTTCAGATGTTAAAGGAAAAGCTATCATATTAATTCTGCTTGTAGGAATTCATTCCACTCTCATAGGACCGTAAATGCATTGTAAACTGCATGTGTTGGGGGCGGGGGGTATCCTCCTTTGTTCTCTTTGTGTACCAAACGGTTCTACTCCCAGAGAATGGAACTTTATGACTACAATATTTTTATCACACTGTCTATAGAAGACAAACCATGAAAACAGTGCACCAGGAAGATACAAGATCAGAATAAGGGCCAGTTGTTTTACAGCAGCAGTGTGCTGCTATCCTACGCCTTTTAGGTGTGTTTTCTAGCTCTCCTACCACTTATGCTTCTGTTGAAAAATGACCTAGGGAACAAATCTGTATGGTCAGCTCTGGGTGATCAAAGCAGGAAAAAAAAAATCAAAGAATAAGCAATGAGGACATAGGTTTAAAAGAAAAGGATGAAAAGGGGGAAGTTTGGATAATGAGTTTCTTAACCTCATCTGCAAGCCCCAGTTTCAAATTTCTTTATACTGAGCAGTAGAAGTGGGCTATCAGCAATATGTGACTTTTACTGGAGCAGTCTCTAGTGAGCTCAGATGTCTCTCAGAACTTTGGAAAAATTTTCTGGTTCTTTTGACAAATTTAGGATTGGATTTCTGTAGTGGCTGCTTGCTGCACCTGCAGATTCCTATGTGCAAGCAGGCTCCTGGAGTCACTGTGTGCTGCCAGCAGAGCCTGGACAGGGTCTGATCTTGCCCCCCTGCAGGCAGTGCTCTTCAACAGCTTCACTAATGAATGATGTGGACACAGGACTGGAAGGATGCTGAGCAAGTTGGCAGATGATACAAAACTGGGAGGAGTTGTTGACTCCCTTGAAGGCAGGGAGGCCCTGCAGAGAGACCATAATAAATTAGAGGACTGGGCAATCACTGACCATATGAGGTTCAACAAGGAAATGTGCTGGATTCTGCACCTGGGGTGGGGCAGCTCTGGATGTACAGACAGACTGGGCAATGAGAGGCTGGAGAGCAGTGCTGTGGAAAGGGCCCTGGGGTTGATGGCAAGTTGAGCATGAATCAGCAGTGCCCTGGGAGCCAGGAGGGCCAAGAGTGTCCTGGGGGCATCAGGAACAGCATCATCAGCCAGGCAAGGGAGGGATTGTCCTGCTCTGCTCTGTCCTGAAGCAGTCCCACCTCAAGTGATGGGGGCAGTTTTAGGTGCTGCAGTGTAAGGAAGACATTAAACTATTAGAGACTATCAAAAGGAAGGCACAAGGATGTTGAAGGGCTTTGAGGGGAGCTGTATGAGGGGTGGCTGTGGTCACTTTTTTCAGCCTGGAGGAGACTGAGGGGAGATCTCACTGCAGTTACAGCTTCCTTGTGAAGGGAAGAGCTCTATGGGGACAGTGACAGGACCCGAGGGAACAGCCTGAAGTTGTGCCAGGGGAGGTTTAGGTTGGATGTTAGAAAAAAGTTCTTTGCCCAGAGGGTGGCTGGGCAGTGGAACAGCTCCCCAGGGCAGTGGTCACAGCACCACGCCTGACAGAGTTCAAGGAGTATTTGGACAACACTCTTGGGCATATGGTGTGACTCTTGGAGATAGTCTTGTGCAGGGCCAGCAGTTGGACTTAATGATCCTTCTGGGTCGTTTCCACCTCGACATACTCTGATTTTGTGATTTCTTCTCAAAAAGAAATCGTGCAACAAATAAAAGGCATTTTCAGACATTTTTGTTCTCTTTATGTTGCTTTCTCTCCATTCATCTCTTGGTGCCTCATGCTTAATAGCCTTGCTAATAAAAAAAGAAAATCAATTTCACTTCACTAGATTTCCCAGAGAGATAGCAGAAAGTATTGTTGGTGGAATTTATTCTTGAAACTTTGTTATAAAAGAACTCCAGGCCTTACTGAGTGCTGCACCATCTCTTACAAGGGATCAAGGGCCATGCTGTGAGGTCCTTCTTCCTGTGACCCTCTGGTGCAAACATTTCATTTGAATTCAGCACGTTTAGCATCTGCTAAATAGTTCATCAGAAACACACAGTATTTCCCTGAGAAAAAGTTCTTGCTTGGTGCTGTAAAATGTCATAAAATCATAGCTAAGGCAGTGGTGTTATCATGTTGTGTTACTCAGTGTGTGCCATGTAGGAGTTTAACTAGGGATCCAAGGAATGGGGAAAAGGTTCTTTTCCTTTGTTCCAGCCTTTCCTTGTTTAGTCACAATATTGTAAATGTACATCTAGTCAGTTTGATCTTTCCTGAAGCCTTGGGAAGCATGGTTTTAGGTTTTTCAGTTCAGTGATCTGCTTTTGTTCTGCGCGGTGTCGGTGTTAAAAGCTTAGATGTTACAAAACAACATGTAGAGCAGAGCAGCACTTCCCATCCACCCCTGCTTACAGGATGTTCTGGGAGTCTCTGTGCATAGGAAACTGTTCTGTCCTCTCCTCAGTTTTGAAACAGAATATTTTGATTGTCTCTCAATATATTCTAAAGAACTTTTACAGGTAAGAGCTCTATCCATCAACATGGAAAACATTTTACAATTTATTAGATGATTCAGTGTGGCATAGTTTATCAGAAAACACAGGGACTATTTTCTGTTGAAAATTTACATGTAAATACAAGATTCTAATCTAGATTACTTCCCCTTCATTGTTTGGTGGATGGTATTCTGCCATAAAGACCTTATAATTTAATTTTTAAACCTAGGACCCAGGAATCAGATATATGTTTAGAAGAGATCTAATCCAAAATCTGTAGAAATTGATTTGTCATGATGGAAGGGTGAAGAAAAATAGCAAAATCATGCTGAAGTTTTGTATTCATCTTCCTCACTGTATGTATTTCCTGCTAGCTACTGCTTGGGGTTAAATATTTGCCCAAGGCCATACAGTTTTCCAGCAGAAATAGTGACAAATTAAATGGCTTGTAAGATATGCTCTTTAAACAAGGCTCCATTATTTGAGTGGCACAGTCCTTCTCACCTTGAACTTTTAAAATTCAGAATTTTTTACTTATATCCACTTCTAGCTTGTGGTCATGGTAAGCAATAATACAGGCTATATATAACAACAGCAATCTACTTCAATCTTTTTTTCTTCTCTCCCTTCTTGCAGCCCTCCAGAGTGTTGCAGTTTCCATAAGATGATGTATTCCTAGTTAGAATTTAAGTCTAGGGACTGGAAGTTCAAGGTTCACATCTGCTCAGAATAATATTCCTGGACTATTGCCTATTAATTATTCTCTTACAAAAGCTTTGCAAGCAAGTATCACGGGTCAGCATGATTTAAACTTCCTTGAAATTAATCTAATTAATAGATAATTTTACCATTGTACTTTCAAAAGATGATAAAGTTCAACAATAATGAACTCTACTATGGATTTTTTTATCTATTAATATCATTATAGATCAAATTTGGTGATCAAATTAAATCATAGATGGGTATTAAAAACCTTTGATGAAATAGTAGTTTTTAAAAATCTCATTCCAATACTGTTGTAATGTGCTACTTAGGAGGAATGAATTAAATGAATCAAACCTATCTTATTCATTATTAGACAACAGCATAATAAAAAAAAGAAAAAAAAAAATTGCTTTCTCAGTTATGTCACTACCTTACCTGGTTTGATTCTAAGAAAGAGTAATTGACAAATTTTGAACTACTTTGCGTTTTAAATTTGTGCCTTAGTGGACTATTACTGTATCATTTCTTTCCCTCCGATGCCATTTTTAATGGGCTTTTAGTTCAGTTTATTCAGCAAATCATTTACCCCTATATAATAGAATAACAACACTTTCCCCTAGTCAGCAGTGCTGCCTGCAGTGGTCTGCTTTAGCTGTAGGTAGCAAGGGGGGGTCTCTTAAGGTCTTTACTTTTTTCATGGTGCTGACTTGATTCTCTGACTTAGCCTGTGTACCATAACTGGGCTTGGGGGGTTTTTGCATCACAGTTGATTTGTGCAAACCTCTCTGGTATTCCTCCCTCCTTGGTCTCTGTGCAATAACATAGTCCAGCAATTTAGCCATTATTTTTCTATGTATTAATATCACGTATCTATATCTATCCTGTGTTCAGGGAAGATAGAGAAAACTCAGAGAACTTTAACCAGTGCAGAGCTTTGCTGTAAGTTTTGGTATTCTTTGGCTCACCAAAGGGAAACACTTCGGGTGTATGAGAGAAGCTGCATTATTTCTTCTGTGAGTGTACAATAACAACAAGAAAAGACAGAAGTGAAAGATGAGCAGCGAATATCTTGCTGTACTTACTGTTATTTTATCACCCCCAGTTTTATGATACCACAAAATCTCTTTTTCCTTTCACTTTAAAGGATTGTGTCAGCTGCTGTCTCTTTGAGGTGGCAGTACAAAGCTTTTAGGAGATGACAGGTTCAGTGTAGAAAGGCAGAAGGGTGAAATACAATGTTTTTAACCCCAGTAGCTTACTTCATCCTCTAATGCTTTGTACGCTCCTGCTCTTCACTGGACAGCATATGACATGGTTGGTACAATCTCAGTCCAAGTTTGAGAGGCTAAATCATTTAGTGTCAAAAATTTCTCTTACTTCTTTTTAAAACCATAGTGAGTATTCCTCTGTAAAGTGACCTGGCTGTGGCAGGTTTCCTGTCATGGTAGAGCCTGGGCACAATGTGTTTCCTTGAGACACTTCCAAATATTTGAGTCAAGGCTGACCATTGCAAGCTGTCTTTAAAGTAGTACCTAAATGCTTAAAAATAGATTGAGATGGTATTTTCAAGACTCATTTCTGTAACTTCCCTGTCAGAAAGTGGAGAGTGCTTTCCAAAAATCTGACTGTGAGCCCAACAGTCCTGTTATTCTAGCTGCTGCAGCCTTTTCTGTCCTGCCTGGCATGACAAAGACCACTTCTGAAAGTAGTTTTGTAAAAGCTTTCTGGAGGTGATGCCTAAGTTAAAGTAACAGAACACTGTATGGATGTTCTGCAATGAAAAAAAAAAAAGTCAATTAGACAAGCCCTAGAAAAACAGGATCAAGCAACCATGGTGCTTGACATACTGACAGCTCATTAGCTATAAGCAAATGACTTAGGACTCATTATGGGCATGCTGATCACTCACCAAATTACCAGGAATCAAAATAAAATTGAACCATGAAATACCTTCAGTCAGGGAAGTTTTGCAGCTGAGCACACAGTGAGGTCCCTTTTGAAAGATTGAGTTTATTACCTATGGTCAAGGAGGATGACCTGAAAGCAGAAGAGCAGAGGTTGAGAAGCTGATGTATCTGGAGAACGGGGGATCTACTTTCTGGAAGACTGAAGAGTTTGGTTTAATTACCTTCTAAATCCAATTGAGAGAAGGTCTATCAAAGGTCTGTTTCTGAGAATGGACAGGACCAGTTAGATACATTAAATGCAGTCTGTTGTTTAGAAAACTGCTTCTAATCTCTTCATTTAAATTAGTACTTTCTAGGTAAATACTTCCAAAGAGTTGGTGCTCCCAGTAACCCCCTAAAGCACCTTCTTCCACTGTAGTGTTGTAAACTTCCAGATGTCCTTCTTGTCACAGATGGCACTTTGCACAGCCTAAGTGGAGCAGTACTTTGTTTTTCCTAATACAACTAAAATCAGAACATCTGGATCTCAGTACCAAAGTCTTAAAATTATTAACAAGGCTGAGATACAGCAGCATGTGACCATTACAGCATTATGGTGTCATAACAGAGAAACAAAAGCCAAACAACTATGGGAAAAAGGGGCACTTTCACCCACTGCTCTGCAGAGGACTCTGTTTCCAGAAAGAGAAAGGCTATTTATTAGGATAAAAAGAAGAATTATTGTAAGGTGAAAGATCTAGTCAGCTAGACAGAGGACTATGTATAAATGAAGAATAGTAAGGACAAGATTGTTAAAAACAGAAAGGAGAAACTGTCAGGGAGGTTTGACTTAAATGGGAAGTTGGGGTGTAACTGCAGGAAAAAGGGATTAAAGAATTAAATATTGCAGTTCCTTAAGATAAGAAAAAGAGGAAAAAATGACAACAACAGTATTGTGGGATAGTAAGAAGCTGCTGAAGTAGAGTCACTATCTGGCAAAATAGGGAGTACTCTGTGACTTTTTGGAGGAGTAACAAAGCATAGTCAGAGTACAAAATTAGATGTTGTGGTAGTCATTGAGGTGGTAGCTTTCAGACAAAAGGAAACGGAGTAAGGCTAAAATTTGACTGGTAACATTTATGGTGAATGCTGAATAACTGAGAATGAGAAATTGAAAATATCAGGATTTAATGTCTTGAACGTTAACATCTGAAGTTGGATCTTCCAGGCATTAAGTTGTGGGAGTCCCAACAGACCTAAGGGTTCAACCAATTAAATCTATTTTCCACCACTCTGGGATTAGTTACACATGCAGAAGCAAGGAAATTGCAGATAAATATTCTGATAACTCACATATTCTGTTTTTGATTTAATAAAAAAAGTACAAAAAAATCTAATGAAAAAGGGCATCATTAATTTTGGCACCTGAAATCAAACTATAAATGATCAGCTGATTACTGATGTGCATTTTGTTCTTTTAACTTCTTCAGTAATGTGTGAATGTCACATTATATAACACTGAAAATGAATAAACCTGGAAATGAAACATGTTAGGATGCATCTTTGTGTTCCTCCCCTGACTGGTGGACAACTTGTCTCATTAATCTGTATAGTAGTGTTAATTTAAACAAACAGCATTATTTGTTGAGATTTATGGCTAGAAGACTTAGAGGTTCACTGAGAAAATCTTATGCTGTTTTATTTTCAGAGCACTGGGATAGATTTTATGACTTTTAGTGACTGGAACATATCATAAACTCTCATAACTTGTAATGCCTGTACAAACTACTACAGACCCAAGTATTCTGACAGAGAATGGGGGCACAATGAAAGATGGCCAATAACATGTGGCCACAGGGCAGTGGGGTGTTATGTCCTGTGCAAATTCCTTCTTGTGTTGGTAACTGCTGCCTAACCAGCACTGGGGTAAAGGTTGAGATAAAAACTGATAAAAGTGAAGACCTTTGAGAGGAAAAATTGGAAACCCTGAAAACAGTAAATTACTCATAAGTAACAGTTACTTACTCTTCAGTAGCATTCCTGCATTCATTATGCATGCTTTTTGCATATCATAGTTGTTGAAGTGTCTAGGATCTATTTTTAGTATGATTCTGGTTCTAAATGAACTTTAGAAAACTCATCTTTGGCTAGTACTTCCAAAAGGTCGTGGGACGCATTATTTAATCTCACCAGTGTCTCTGGCAGCTTCCCTGCTGGAAAAGAGAAAATCCTTCTGCAACCTCTGGGACACTGTGGTGAGTTCATTAAGGTTTTGGTGGCCTTACTCTACTGCTTTAGACCAGATTGGTGTTTAAGATAATTGAAAATAGATGACCTCAGGGCTGTTAGTGTGTGGGAGAGATTCATATCCTACAGAAGGGTGGGCAGAAACTGCTTCCTGCATCAGCTGTAAAAATGAGGATGAGAACTTGTTCATGTCCAGGTCAAGGCTTGCACAGCTGGCACCTTGGGAAGTTCCTCTGTGGGTGTAAGCTACAGAGGTGCAGTATTGGGTCCCACAGACGTCAGCAAGAACATTCACAAGCTGAGTTTGGTGACACTAGACTTGGCTCAAGTGGGAGTTGAGGGATCCTGAGTTTGCAAATTGAGTTACCCATACAAAGGCCCTGGGAAAGAATTAAAAAAAAAATAAATTTTTTTTTCTTCTGTTCCTGTTCAAATTTTATTGTGCTTCTGGCTTTCTCTTGCTCTCCATTAATCAGTTAGAGATATCTTTATACGAAGGAGAGATAGAATTCCACAGTTGGCTTTGTTCAGTGCTAGTAGCTGGATATGCTGGCATAGAACCAAGTACCTGGACAGTAGATTATGTCTTTATTATGTCTTACACAAAAATTAAATTCAATTTGAATGTTTTGGGGGCTTGTACTACTTTTGTTTGTTTCTTGCATGCAAATGAGTAGAATGTGGATGCAGGGAGCCAGAGGTTTGAAATAATTTCTGACACATGACAATCTCTCTATGTTTGATGGACTGAAGGAGGGAAAACTGCTACGTGCCCAATTGTGTTGCATTTCTTCCATCAAAATGTTCTAGATCAGCTCTGATAGAGTGGCTAGGAGTGGTTTCTTTTAAGTTTAGGAAAGCCACAAATAGGATATATTTGCATTTCCACATGTAGCACTTTTAGTTTTTAATATAGAATTGTGTCCAAATGTGTTTTTCTCTAAGCCTTATTAGACAGAGATTGATAATCTTCTGTATGAATTTTTCATGGGGTTTTTCTTGTGCATATGCTGGTTCAATGATGCATTTTCATATGAAACACATAAAGCTTTTTAAAGCAAAAATAAACACCTAGAAAATCCAAATCAGTTCAATTACACTTGCAGATTAAAATAAAGCTGTAATATATATCTATTGTATTGAAATGCTAACTCTATGAATTTTTGATCTGCTTTAAAAATGTAAAACTTGGATTTGATTAGATTAGATGTGGAGTAATCTACACTGAATAAATCTGTCTTCCTTTCATGTGATTTGTCAGTGTTTGTAGTGGGTTTGTACACACAGCTTTCACCATTATTTTCCAGGCAATAAAAGCAGCCATGCAGAAAAGCCACCCATAAATGTCAGAAAACAGAGATATTTTGTTGCATTCCAAGGGCTTTGAAGGTCAAGTTCAATTCAGTTAGCTCACCCAGCATGAGAGGAGAGTGATACAATGATGGAATGTGTGTTTGGGTAGGATATATCTGTTCCTGTCCCTGTACTATTCTATAAGGAAAACAGATCAGTGAGAGATTAAACTTTACTGCTTGGAAGAATTTCTTTTGGAAAACTATCAATTTTTATGATTTTCTCTAGCTCCTATTGAGATGCTGTGCAGAAATAATGAATCCAAAGAATTTACAGCTTTTATCACAATGGAGATTGACTCCTGATTGTGGCTTTTGGGTGCTATTCCACTGCAGGTATCCCATTCAACTGCATGTATTCACAAAATAAGTCTCAGATCATAGATTTTATTGTAAGCATGAAATTGTATTTTGCCTCCTTTTGATGAAAAGAGGTTTGTATAAAAACAAGTTTCCTAATTCCTAGAAGTGAGAGGTCAGCACAAAAGGCAAAGTTTTCCCATTCCAAGGAATCTGTTCTGCCAAGTCCCACTGCAGCTCAGTGCTTTGTGGTTACCTTCCCCTGCCATGAACCATTTTTTTTCTTTTTATAAAGAGAAGAAGCGATCAATAAAGCTCATAATTAAGTTGAAGGCACTACCTTGATCAGTGCTTTTATTGAGTGTCAGTGCCCTGATTTAAGGAGCTCCCCAGTGAACGGAGGGATATGTCATCAGCTGCTTGAGCAGCATGTGAGCATTTGTTGTGTTTTGTAACTGCAATGCTGCATGTTCTTTGCTATCTAGAGAGTCTCCTTTGTGGTGGCTTCTGATAACCTCTTGCTCATTTTATCCAAGGATGAATAATGAACAGACTCCTACCTGTTCAAGGAATACAATTGTATTAAATGGGCAAGAAATTTTCTTTAAATTCCTGCTGCTTTGCAACATCTTCCCATGATTATATGAGCAGAAGTGAGTAAAGATCACATCAGTGAAAGAAATCTCTCTGCCAAAAACGTACAGGTCGTTTGTCCCTCTGTGTTGGTACCAACACTGCATTGCTCAGTGCAGCCCCTCCTAAAAAAAAAAGATTTTAAATGTCTTTTTCATTTGGATTATAAAATAGTTGGATGTGCTGCTAGGAGCTTGCAGTGTTTAATGCAGTTGCTGTGCATCCTAGATGAAAAGCTCTGTACTGTAGTGCTGTGATAATAATATGATCATTAGTGTTTCCAATAAAAGTGCCTGGCTGGGTTCTGCATGCCTCCATCCAAACACTCCCCCTAAATCCCCTCCCTATTCTGTGTGTGTCCTATGGCATATTGCTCTTGTGCTGGAACATGCACTCCTTAGAATGGACCCTAATATTGACCATCCCAGCAAATCCCACATTCTCCATGTCCTTCCATTTGCTCAAAGATTTGGTGCTCTGAAAGTTTGTAAGCCACAGGAATAGTTTAAAGTCCTATTCAGTGAGGATTCTGCCATGTTGGTGTCCTGATTTTGGCTTATTTTTTTGTTTCCCCAACCCCTTTTTCTAAGCTTCTGATAAAGAAAACAGCATACAGAAAAGAACAAGAATTTAGCTGGGAAGGTATTTTTTTTCCCTCACTAAAAGTAGCATGCTCCCAGCTATATGGCAGGAAATTTCAAATTCCCATTACAAAATAGCTGATCTCAGCTGAGACTTCTCTGTAATTAGGTCGTGCTTTTTATTGGCTATAAATGGTTAAGCCTGTTGGAATGGTACTCAACATGCCAGAAGCAGACAATGCTTGGAGGCATTGAATAATACATTTTGCTTTTCTGGTGATGTATGTGGCAGTTATGTATGGATGAAATAGGCTGGAACAGGTTTATCTGAAGTAAACAGGGAGATTTCCATGTCTGATGGAAAACAGATGGCAAAAAAATTGCCAAAAGTATTTAGAGCCCAAGGTTTCCTTGCTCTTTGCAAAAAGCCATTCATAGAAGCTGCTCTTGCCTCCTGCCAATCTAGGACAACATTCCTACAGCTGTGTTGGAGAGTCTCTTGGTCAAATGTAAAAAGAAAAAAAGAAAAAGATAAAAAAGAGAAGAGAGTACAAAAGATCTCCTGGAGCCTGGCTGATGTGCATCATCTGTGCTTAAGAAACAGCTTCTTTCTAATTCACAGTTATCTTTTTTTTTTTTTTTTTTTTTTTTTTTAAAGAAGACCAGTGAGTAAAAACTTCTTTTTCTCCTTTCTAAACTTGGACCTTTGCCTAGTGAAGGAGCTGTCTACCACTTGAATATTTTTGTATTTCAGAGCAAAGCCAGCCTTTCATTCAGCCAGACCTTAAAGAGCCCATATGGCTCCTGAGACTAAACCAGGTTTGCATCCCTGTCTCTGGAACAAGACATTCACCTGCACTGTGTTAGGGTGGCCTGGCTGGCTGAGGGTGCAACACTAAAATCAGTCATGATCCCCTGCTTCTGTTTTCATTTTAGTGCTTATGAGCAGCAGGTGCATTGCATAGACTGGCAGTGAGAACATCCAGAGGAACTTTCCAAAAGTGCTGTCCTCCCAAAGAATAGTGTGGGATGAAGCTGCTGTGAAGAGTCTGCCCAAGCAACAGGCTGGGCAAGATCTCCTTTGTCTTCCAGTGTTAAATGGCTTTTAGAAGGAAACAGAGGCATGGTGTCAATTTTTGTTAATTTCAAGTCCAGCATGGCAGTCAGGGATCTTTACAGAAGAAAATTCATTGGAGAAAGTTTGGGCTTATCCAGATGGTGGTAGGCAATTGCAATTCATTTGTGTGAATTTCTGGTTATGCAGTTTTTGCTCTGTAGCATAAACTTTCCCCCACAGGCAGAAGTGAGCTGCAGGCAAATGAAGGTTTCCAGCAAAAGGCATTTTCTTCACAGATGTGCAGCCTGAGAATATGGGGTTGTTACATTTTATTTACTTTCATTTCTTCTGCCTCTGGGCTGCTGTCAAGTGTTTAATTTTATTTGTCTGATTATTTTCTTTCTTATCTAGAACTTAGTATTTCCAGAGGTTACATCCCAGTGTAGTATTTACTAAACATATAGGTATGTGATTAACATCCATTCCTCCTGCTGCATACCAATCACACTAATGATTTTACTGCTGCGAGCAAAAATTGAATTTATCTCACTTTCACTTTAGAAGCCATCACATTGAATTTCCTGTGAGTTTTTGAAACAAGAAATTGAGTATTTCTGGTATTTCATGTAAAATAGCAAAGAAATGTAAAAGACTTTTAATAACTACATCTTTTTTTCAAATACAAAGATTTGCTAACCAGAAGTCTGCTGGTATTTTATTGTCTTCTAAGAATCTTTCTTGATGTATTTGTGGGGCTTTTTGTTGTAGTTTTTCTACTGGTTTATACATTTTTTAGTCTATTTCTGGTTGAAAGAAATAACTTGTTGAAAGGGATTTTCATGAAAATGTTGGCAGCTATGGAGTGCCTTTCAGAATGTTTGTGAAAATCCCTCAGTTACAGATTCAGTCTTAGGATGTTGCCGATCTTGAATCTTTACAAATTTCTATAGAGGAGAAAGAGAGGTCACGTAAGTGAGGTATATCTGGCAGGATAAGAGTTAATACTCACATATGGGTGTTTTTTTTTTTCTTTGAACTTTTCTCAGCAGGTGAAAAATAGCTACAATCAGGTACTACTTCAATAAGTAGTAACAACCAACTGCCAGGTTGAAAGATCACAAATTCTTGTACCAGCAGTTCTATTATAGGGAAGTGTATGTCAGCCTGTGTGTGTCAGAAATCTTGCCAAGGTATTGATAAGAAGATCTGGGCAATAATCCAGCTCCAGAAAAAAAAAAATAAAAATCACCATTTGAGAGCTGTACTGCAGGGGCTTTTCTTTTTTCTCCTTTTTAATTCTACTTTATCATGCAGAGACTACATTAGTGTTTGTATAATATGCATCTACATTTACTGATGAAGTTCACCCTAGGTTGTGAAGGACATCAGTGAATCAGTAACTGGAGTTTTAGATTAAATATTCTTAACAGATCTTATAGAATGAAAAATCAACAACCTTATTTAAAGTGTGCTTTGCTGCCGTGGGGATTTTATGGGGATAGATCTTTTAAATTACTGGACAGCTTTCAGCTGCAGTATAAAATCAAGTAGCAGACTAGCCAAAGGCATGCCTTGCTCAGAAGTTTAGGGTGCTTTGGTGGTAGTGTGACCTTGTGGTGTGTGATGCTGGGGCTGTGCTAATGATGTGTTTGTGCCTGGTGGAGTGGGGCTGTTTGCATAGGGAACCCTGGGCCAGGAGTAGGCTGCTGAAGGATGTACAAATTCAGCTTTGAGGGAGCATGAAATTAATAGCAGAAACTATAGGATATGGGGAGCTCAAAGTGCTGGAAAGCCTGAAGGGATAAGAATATCTCCAGACAAATAAATGCTCCTTCTTGTCAGGCTTTGAGTTTAGGGCAAGAGGGAATTATGGCACAAAATAATTCCTGAAATCTGGCAATGCTTTGCAATTTGAAGGGCTCAGAATCACTGGGACTTTTCATATGTGGTAGCTTCTTATGAATGATAGTGTAGGGAAGGTCTTCAAAATACTTCAACAATTACTCCTTGAAACTTGGAAGTTCTTCACCTTACATAGTTTCATATTATTCCCTAAATAAGTGTGCTTTTTCTGATGGGAATGCTGTGTGTAATAAAGTTGTGCAGTTACCTGAAACTAATAAAATGAGTTTACATATAGGAGGATTATCTCTTATATAAGGTTTTCCATACAGACTGCTGCTGTTACATCACTTATTTGGACTGTGCTGATTACTGTTTTGTTCATTGCTCAGGTCTTACCTCTGCACAGTTTTGGCTTTAATGAAAGATGTGGCTGAATATGTTGAGCTGCTATGAACCTAGACACACCACCTGTGAATTGTGAATCATCATAAAAACTGAATTACGTAACAAATTTTTAGCAAATGACAACAACACAAGAGGTACAGTGAGTTGTGTTTTGAGAGCCCTCAAGCTGTCTTAGCCATAGAAAAGGCCAGAGCTCCTGCAGAGGAGGTGTGCAAGAAGTAATGTGTCTTCTATTCATGCCTGCTTAAACACCACAGTCCTCAAACACAGTCCTGATTCAGGTACCTTCTTAGAGAAACACTTTTCAGGATAAAACTCACATGTTTCTTTTATTGTAACCACCTATTTTTAGGTACGCTGCATTTCCTGTGTTACTTCTTCATCACTGAACTTCATTTTTGCTCTTATTTCTCAGCTTCCCGGCTGCTTACATTCCAGTTTAGCAAAGATGTCCTTTTCCAGAAAAAAACAAACGAAAATAAAAGCCCACAACAAAAACCCCTGTTGCTTTAATCTTAATTTTAATCTGTTTTTTGAACCCAAACAGATCTTACTGGTGATATAACCCCTACCAGCTTTGTTCTTCTCTCCTCCTCAAAGAGAAATGCTGACAGCAATCTCCTGTGGAGTCTTTGAACATATTCAGGTTAACTTTCACTTCTGGAAGAGAAGAAAGTAAATCTTCACTACTGATTTTATGCAAATGATGTTTGACATATGACTGTTTCTAGAAGGATCTTTGCTATATGGTCTTACTATCTCTGAAAACTCTAGGACCTGTGCTTGACTATCTGTTCAGTAGCCCTGTTAGAGGGAGTTTCAGGACAAAAGAAATAGCTGGAAGGCATGTTTTTTTTCCAATACCAGTGAAATGAGTAACGGTATACTGAACTAGAGTGCTGAAAGAATTTCATTTAATGCTCTGTTGTAATAGAAAGTAGCTTTTAAATGGGATGCTCAAGACTATAAGAGAGAAAATTAAATAAAACTATTTTTTACATATAGTGGTCTACACAATGAAACAAATTCAGTAAGTGTAGCCATTATTGTTTTCAAATGCTGTTATACTTGAGTAAAAACTGAAACCCTGCATTGGTCCTATAATGAAAGTAGTATGATGTGCAGAGATATTAAAAGAGTGATTGAGTTACTGGCTGTGCCCATAAAGGTAGGTATTGTGAAAATAATACAGTATTACTGCATATTGTGTCATCTAAGAGGCCCAAAGCCCTCACATAAGTCTTTATCTTTCATTTGTCCTTCCAAGCTTGGTGTTGCCAAGTATTTAGAAAATAAAAGAAAGAATGCGTATTGAAGAAAATCAATTTATGAAAAAAGGCTTATTTGCAATTGCTGTTTGGGGCATGGTTCCTAGGGTTCTTTACTGGAATCTTCCATAATATCATGTTCAACTTTGTCTTTTAGCAAATTCAGGCAGTTCTGTGTGATAGAAACAATAAGCCTGAAATCAAAACAGTTCTAGAATGAAAGTTTAGGAGTTGAGTAAAAACCATCTTCTGTTGAGTTCTTTGTGATCTTAGAGAAGTTGATTTCAACCTTAGTTTATGCTCCTGTGAAATGGGTTTTACTGTGAAACTCCCTAGGATGGGGATTTATTCCTGCTTGTGAAGTGGTTTGATAGTTTCTGCCATATAACGCATGCCAAGTGGCAGGGTGTTGTGCCCTGGCTAGAAAGTAGAATAAAGATACTTAGTACAGATTCAGTACAATTTACAAGTTAAGAAATTATCTTCCTATGCTGGAAATTCTTCCTTCTTTCCTAGACAGCTGAATACAACACAAAAAATGTTTATCTTATGATTCTGTCAGGCATTATTGAACTATAAAGAAAATATCTTGTCATCTCACACTTCTTAACAGATTATGAAAGAAAAGTATGACTAAAACTTGTTCAGACTATCAAGTTCCTGCCAAACTGAAAGTAATGAATCACCCAGGCACTGGTAATTAGCCAAAACTAGATAATATGAAGCACATAAATAGTGCTAGAGACCATGTTGTCAAATACATATGTGTATACCCTTGAAAGTAGTTTTGTTTTATTCCCATGAAGTTTTTAATTAAATTCTATCCAGCAGAGTAGTATGACACTCCTGTTTTTATTTCAATTCTTACTTTAACAACCTAGATATAAATTGAATGTGATTCATGCCTACTAGTTATTGATTTTGATACACATACTAGACAGAATGAGCTTGGTGTCTGAGAAATAACTGACACCAAAAGTGGGAAGATGCTGTTGTGGGGATGTAGTAAAAAGAAGAAACTGTTTAGTCCTAATGAGTGCTTCTGGCCCAATGGGGTCTGAGGTATTGCAGTTCTTGTACTCTGATCTCAAAGTTTTTCTTCTTCTACCACTTTTCTTTTTTTTTTTTTTTTTTTTTTCCCTCCCTTTTTAAACTGGGAATGAACCTGTAGGTAGACTTAATCTCATTAACAGAAGGTAAACTCCTTCACTCTTCTGCTCTAGGACCCTGTATTCATGAGAAGGGTAATTTTGTTCTTGCCAACTGCCATCTAAGCTAGGCAGGTACTATAGTGACTGAAATAAAATGTAACAAAAGCTAATATACCATGCAAGTCGTCCAGCTAAGAAACTCTTTAACATATGTCTGACTGTGTACTCCTCACTGAGTATGGGAAAAATGGGAAACATTTAAAAGATGTTTATATTTGAATATACATTTCTTATGTAAATGCTGCCAATATCAAAATGTCTACATTAGATTAGCTAAAAAAAAAAAAAAAAAAAAGATTGATTGAGATTTATGCACAGGATATGTCCATGTTAGAGAAACATTTCTTTTGTTAAGAGACAATTTGCATTCATGAGAACTGAAAATTAAGAAGGAATAAGATTTGTTTCTCTGCAGACTTACTAATTAGTGTTGGTTTAGCTCTCCCAAATGGTAGGATGTGTGAGTGTTTAAAATGTTGATGCAGACAAATTTTGAGACAAATGACAACTTGGTATTCATCCCTGTATATAGCTTCAGACTTCTCTGTCATATCCTAATGACAAGTAGAATTTCTGAATTCTCAAATGCTAAATTTTAGCTTTTATCAGAGGACCAATGACAAAATCCATTTATCTGCAGTAAAGTAGATTTTACAAGAAGCAGTTAATGACAAATAGCACCTGGGGTTGGTTGTTTTGTTGTTGTTTTGTTTGTTTTTTTAATAACAGGTAAATAATGTAGGGACTTAAGGGAACCAAATTACTTTTAGAGGTGCCCTGTAGAATACTCATGGCTTCTGAGCAGTCTTCTTTACTTGGTGCTTTAAGATGGCTAAAATTATGCAAAGTATGTGCTTTGGTGTTTTTCAGTATTTTTACAGTGAAATTTACAGAGCCACTGAAATGCCAGTTTGTAGTAGTCTTTCCCACAGAGAATTCCTATTGTTGGATCTCATGCCTTCAACAAAAATTTCAGGGGGACTGAATACTTAATGCAAAGTCCTTCATACAAGTTGGTATGTAACCATTGTGTTTGCATATGGCTAGTTTGGTTTTTTTTTGTTTTTTTTTCCCAAAACAATTTCAACAGATGCCTTAATTCTGTTCTGTTGTAAAAATTCCTTTCTCTCATTTGAATGTTTTTGTTAGTGCAGATTCTTTCTGGCTATGCACAGAAAAAATCCTTGCTGTTTTCCTTTTGAAACAATATTTTCTAACATAAAAACCAAAAGGCCACAATTTTTGTTTCATCTGGTAATACAGTGCATTTAAAGAAAACAAATACAAAAATCGGGTGGCTTCCTAGTGAAAGCCAAGAAATTCAGCTACACAATCTGAATTCTTCTCAGGGCAAGGGCTGTTTAGAACAATTCCCTGTGAGAAGCATATAAAGCTGATTGCACTGTTTTCAAGTTCAGAATAGATCTGCACAAAATAAAGGAAGTAAAAAGTGGTATTCAATAAACCAGGAAGATAGGATATGTGGAAATCAGGTAGTAGCATCATACAAGCAATCTTGCTTCCTGCTGTGGATGTCTTGATTGAAACATGCTAATGTAGTGGAACAAGATCTAGATTCCCCTTTAAATATTTGCAATACTTTAATTCTGATTTGCAATAAATAATATGACTAATCCATGCTCCCTCTCATTGCTTTATGATTATCACTTGTACTGCACATCCTGGCTGCTCTTAGCACTTACAAGGCTCTGATATATAGCTAAATGTTTCTGACTCCATCTGCTACAAAGAGAAGTGACACAGAAGTGCTCCCCAGCCATTTTATTGCAATTTAATGTAAATCTGTTATAATGCAGATGATGAAAAGTGCAGTGGCTTCCATGAATTCTGAAAGCTGAGATTGGGTTGTGGCTGCTGCGCTGCCCTCTGAAGATTTGCTGGGTTTAATTTTACATTGCACAGCCATTAGCTGACTGAGGTTCCTCACTGAATCACTCTGCCACAATACTTCTTCATCCTCCTCTTCCTTTTCTCCTCACACTGACCTCGTTCACCCAAGTTTTCCAGCCCAGTCTCTCACTGCTTTTATCTTATAAATTGTAACCTCCCAGTACATCAGAACACAGAGCCCCACAATTGACCCCTGCAATGGATTGTTTTGTTAACTCTTGTTTGTGGGAATATCGTAACATCCCTTCCAATTCGCTCTGGGCTCATTGTGATTCTCACTGTTGTGCAAAGAACAGATTCATCTGATCAGGTTGCAATGAGAGCTTGCCTTTACCATGGCATCACGTGTGATCTTATTGCTCTTGTGTAAAATGAGTGGTGCTAAATGTGTTCTGTGCTGCTTAGTTGGTGGTATTTGTAGATGGGAATTGGGGTGATCACATTCTGTCATCCAGCATTAAGTGTAATTATACACTTATGTAGAGGCCCTTAGGCAAATGATTTTTTCCCCCTCTATTTTCTGTAAATGTTACTGTTTAGAATGATAGCATTACCTTCTGTAGACTAATTAAACAGTGGCAAATTAGGTAAACCTAGAATGTAATTAAAGTACAGTAGAAACACCTGTAAATGAAAATTGTTTCATTCCCTCAGGGAAAATGTGAAAATAATCTTTTTGATAGGGTATCATATCTAGAATCTTTACATACGCCAACTGACAAGTTTGTCCGTAAGTAATTTGTCTAGAAGTAATTGATTGTGGTATTTCAAAAAACATCTAAAAATAAGGAGAACATCCTACTTTCTTACAAGTTTTTCACCTGCAGACTGGGAAGTTACCCAGGGGAAAAGTTGTGATCTGTGATTACATTCTCCAGTCCAACTGACTGGATGGGGTAGAGGCAGAAGGGAAGGGCTAATTAGAGACAGGTTTTGGATTGATGGGGGGTCATCTTGACTGAAATAATAGTGCCTTTGTAAATTCATGAACCTGGAATAAGGCAGGATGTGGTGCTGACTTCATCAACAATTTATCCTAAAGTATTTAAAGTTAGAGCATGAATTCTGTTGCATGGAATGATGACGGCGGTGGTAATGAAGAGACGGGGTCTTCACGATATGCCATGAAGCCGTTTATTGATCCACAAAGCAAAGTTTATATACTTTTTTACTTATTACTAAAAATAGCGCACCAATCATATTCATGTTGCTAAGTTATATAACTACATAACATTGCTCAATCTATGCCTCGTTTAAGCTAGTCAGGTATATACCCTGTACCAAGCACTTTCTTATCTCTTGCATTCCTTCCCCGAAATCCCGCTTACTCTTGCCAAGGCTTGCGGCCTACTCTTGCTAAGGCCTGCGGCCTACTCTTGCCAAGGCTTGCGGCCTACTCTTGCCAAGGCTTGCGGCCTACTCTTGCTAAGGCCTGCGGCCTACTCTTGCTAAGGCTTGCGGCCTACTCTTGCCAAGGCTTGCGGCCTACTCTTGCTAAGGCCTGCGGCCTACTCTTGCCAAGGCTTGCGGCCTACTCTTGCTATGGCCTGCGGCCTACTATGGCTAACATATCCATGTCAGTTGTGACAAGCTGAGCAGTGCCTGCAGTCCTGCTCTCTAGTTGTATTCCTACAGAATGATCTGTAGTGATGGTTATCTTCCCAGTAAATTTTGTGTGGTGTCACTGCAGATGGCATTTTCCTTTTGTGTATTGTCATCTCCAGAAAATGGATGGTTTTGAGTGACGATTTTGGTGTGGATGTTTACATAAAATCTTTATTCCAAATGCAAATAAAAGTTAAAGTTGATAGATGTTTTTTGAACCTTGAAAGGCTATTTTTTTTTTTGTGAGCAAAACTGACTCATTTGCAACCAGTTCTAAAAGAAACTCTGCAAACCTCTGAAATGCAAATTTATTGAAATAAAACAATCCAGTCACCTGTCTCCTTGTGCTCCTGCAGCAAGGTGACTACTAGAGAAATAATTTCACATAAGGCTTTCTCAAGTGTTTTTCCTTCATCCTTCAATTGAAGATGTGTATTTTTTTATTAAAACTGACTCTCAATTTTAATAATTTATTTCCTTTCTTCTTTTCATTTCAGAGAAAGTCTGTTGTTGCTGTGAGTTTCATTGCAGCATTCCTCTGTCTGATCATTGTTCGTCTCACAAATGAAGTAACTTTCCCTTTGATCCTAAACTGCTTTGGACAAACCAGAGTCAAGTGGATCCCATTTTCTAATGGCCAAAGGCAGCCTCTGAAAACTCATTATGGATATATAAATGTAAAAACACAAGAGGTAAGACCTGGTTTTAACAGCCTGGCAAAATGGACCAGTAGATTTCTTTTTCTCTGATCCCATCTAATGCTTTTTTACAACGTGCCTTGTTCAGTGTAAAAATTGAACCAAGGGTGTTTCTGAGCAAAGTGGCTGTTTTAGAAGTCTGCTACCACTTAAATGACCTTTGAAATTTTTAAAATGCCTGTCATGTCTGCAGTGGAGAGGGCAGTGAACTGGCTTCAAAATCATCCTCCACTGAGTGAAAACTTGTTTATTCTAACAAGAAAATCTTTCAGATTAGTTTCTATCCTTCAATCCCTCCAATGCAGATGGAAATTTTCTTGTGTTTGTTGTAATAAGGTCCTAAAAATGTTTCATTTTGCCGGGGCTTCCCAAAGAAGTTGTTTGTATGGGCATGAAAAGAGGAAAAGGGGGTGATTTGTGAAATAAGCATATGTGAGTCTAGGAAATATATAAAGTTAGAGGTTTACTGGATTTTTTCTGGAAGTATTGCATTAATACTTCATAGCTATTTCAAAGCAAGGTATGTATTTGCATTCTGTACTTTAAAACTCATGGATGTGTACCTGCTTTGCAAAATAGTTACTATGTGATAAAAATACTTGTCTGATGAAATTAGGTTTTACAGAGCTTCTGCTTTAAAGTATCTTAGTTGTTGAAATTTCTTCAGCCACTGTTGGGTTTTGGTGGTGGTGCATTTTCTTTAGACTTCCCCTCTCTCTTTGTGGTATTTGTAAAATGGAAACTTTCACAATAAGGTAACATAAAAAATGAACTCTTTCTATAGTTTGTGACCAGTTATAGCACTGTTAGTCATGAGAAATACTATCAGACTTCCACTACTAGCTACTTCTTTCTATAAAATTACATTATTAATGGGTGAAATTCATTAACATAACAGCTTTTGCAGAGAATGAAAATACTTTACCACTTCATTATATTTAGTCCTATAAGTGTATTGGACTAGTTAGTTATTATACTACTTTTAATGGGTTAAATATGAAAATCAGAATGAGAGAGAGGCAGTTTTTAGGAGGCAACTTCTTTTAAACATATATAGCTTTTAATCATTGTTACTGTAAGATGCATCACTATTTTGGAGGCTAAAGTACATTGTCTGTAAAGCAGAAAAAGGACAAGCACCTGAAAGGAGAACTTCAGGAGGTTTCATCCCTCTAGAAATGAGAGGGCAGCGTGTTCTGCATGTCCCTGGGCTGCTGCCACAGTGGCAGGCGTGGAATCTGAATGAGGCAGAGCTGCCACGGTCACTTGATCACTATCAGTCTGAACTGATAACTGGAGAGGAGAGGAGCATGCTAATCCATTTTTATTCACCATTGCCTTCATCAGAGGTTAGAAGTAGTTTGTGAGGGCCTTAATTCATTCTTAAATTTGATAACACGCTTGGAAGTTCTAACAGTAAATGGAAATGAATGTCCTGAAACTGGTGACCGATATCAATTTGTAAGACATTTGTCTCAGTTTAGCTTAGGTCATGAAGGACTCCTTAAACTTAGTAATTTGAGTTGTTTTCCCTGTTGTATTTGCAGATTACATTAATATTTGCTAATTAAAATGATAATGAAGAACCTGAACATGGCTTGTTTATTGTACATGCACTAACTTTTGACTTAATTGTTCCCTGTGCGAGGGAACTTTTGTTGTGATGCTCATGTGTAAAGCTTTTGCATAGCTCATGTTCCTAACTCACACTTGTAGCTTTCTCAGACTATGTTTTTTAAAACACATATTACTTTGTCAAATAAGCATTTGTATACTATTTGTATTAATATAGCCAGAAATTCTCAATTATTAATTTCTTATTGTGTCAAATATGTTGAATTTCTGCTCATTTCATGAAATTAAGATATTTTCTAGGTTTTTTTTGTGCTGCTGTGGTATGTATGATGAGCAGAAAAGTCTACTCTGTGAGACAAGCTAATGCCCCAAACATATGTGGCCAAGTTTTTTGCAAAATTTAGCACGTGATGTCTCATCAGGGACCAAATGGTGTGAGGAAACAATACCACAATGAATTATCAGAAAATAAAGTGATGGAAGGGAGGTAGGAGAGAAGGTTTTTAAAGATGTGTATTTTGGCCTCTTCTCTTTTATTGAGGGAATCTTTTTGCACCTGTTGAATGTGCTCATACTCTCCTGAGGTGTCCTTTGAATCCTGTTTCCCCACTGGTGTCTCCTGCTGTCTGATAGCAGCACTCCCACCTGTTCTTCAGCCACTTCTAGCATCCTTCTTCTTTTCTTCACATTTGTTCTCTGTTCTCCTTTACCTGTTCCTCTCAAGCTGCACTTCAAGGTCTGGCTGCATGCCAACTCCTTGGTGTACTTAAATGTACAAGGTCAACAAACCTGAGGAATTAGGGTAATTTGCCACCAACTCAATCAGTCATCTGAAGTGACAGGGAAGCTAGAAACTCTAGAATGAACTACTTCTCTGCCTTTCCTGTCTCTCTATTGCACACTTACTTTCTGAAGAAAAAGGAAAACCAAATCAAACCAAAAAAGGCCCAACCTCCCAAACCTTTCTATAGCAATAAAAGTTTGAGTTAGGGGGAGCTTTATTTTTTGGGTAAGGCTGAGTGGGATGAGACTTGAAAAATCTTATGGGATGATGGAAAATCAATTACTTGGTTGAAGTGGTAGTGATTAATCATTTGTATTAAAAAAGACCAGGAAAACAATGATATGAACGTTAGTGTTTATCTCAAGTAAAAAACAATGATGTGGCTGTTATTAGGTATGATCAGAATAATGCTGTAAAGAAATTTTTCAAAGGTGTTGTGTATTTGACTTGACACTGTAATATTGTGGAGTTCTTATTATTAAAGAGTCTGAAAAAATTGAGATTACTAAAACTAGATTGTATTTGGGTATTTAATATAAAATGCAAAGAGAGACATAACTTAATCTGCAATTAAGGCTGTATATAATACAGGGTTGTTGCTATGGTTTCCTTGATTTGTAGCCATAGCAACAGCTTTGGAAAAACTGTCTTTATGTACAGTAAATATATTAGATTTGAAATACAAATAAATGTGACGTGTTGTATATACTGGGCCATTATGGCTAGGCACATTTTAGTTTCACTTTGGAGATATTTCTAAAATCAAGGATTCTTCACCTAGAAAACTTGCATCCAGAGCCCACCCTTACTCCCCTCAGTAGGAAAGGGGAGCCTTGTAGTAGACTTCTATGATGTGCTCTTTTCCCTTTTCAATATCCACATCCAGGGTGACTCCTTGAGATTTGTGGGAAACTATGCCTGTTTTGCAATATTGCTGTCTCACTCAATACATGAATTTTGACCTTTTGGTGAGAAGGAGGTGTATGAACAAGATGACCTTTCTTTCCCTTACTTCCTCCACTTCGTGCCTATGGATTTTTGGTGAGAGGTCCCATGAAATCTGTCTTTAGGAAATGTCATGCCTATCATGTGTTAGTTCTTTTATCCTATTTCTGGTGATTTTTTTCATAGAAAGTATTAAATTGATACTCCACAGTGGTTACCCAATTGAAACCTATTGGAATAAACTTCACCCCCACCCGTGTCAAGCTGATGTAATGACTCTTTTTGTATATCAAAAATGGGGAAGCAGATAAAAAGAAGCAGATAGAAAAAATATAACCTTCCTCCTTCTTTAATACCACTCCTACTCTACAAAGAGTTCTGGCAAAATTAATGAACATCATGTATTTAAATTGCAGCATTATGACATCAATTTAAAATCCATTAGCAGTTTGAAACTTTATGCTAGGCAAGTCTAATAGTGTTCTTGGATATTTGATTGTGCTTCCTAAAAGTTGAATATTGAATAGATTTTTACTCTACCGTCAGTATTAAAATAATATAGCATTTTCTTGCATACGTAAAATCTGAAATATGGCTGCAATAACACTTGAAGCATAATTATAAAAGTATATCCAAGTACTGAACAAAGATTAAAACTGTTCTTGGAAAAGGGTAAGTTCTGAGATGACCTAAAATCCCTACATTAAACTGCAACTGTGAGATATAATGGCTTCCTCTAAATGATTTCTGAGGGAGCAAAGAGCCTTTGTCTCGTGAGCACTGACAAATCTTGCATTACAGTGATGAGCACTAGATGAAAGGAATGTGCATTGGCACTTAAGACTTTTTAAAAATCCTGTCATAACTGAAAATCTCATCGGTGCTGTATTGATATTGAAGAAATACATTTGGATCGTATTATCCCATACCATTTTGTTCCTAACCTGAACAGATCTGGGTACAAGCATTTATTGCTCTCCACTTGTGGCACACACAGCTAAAACATTAGTGACTGGACTGCCTAAATCTAGCCTTTTTTTTTTTTTTTTTTTTTTTTTTTTTGCCAGAAGTTCTGTAGTAGAACTTGGCTGAAATGAGTGGAGGTTTCCACAAATGAAATACCCCGGATATGAATATTAACAGGAGGTTACAGACCTTATATATATTTGTGTTGTCCTTTTTATTATTCTTTTTAAAGCACAATAAATTAAGTGCACTTAAAACTTACCTGAAATGTAGAGGAAAACTAACATAGCATGCAGAAATACGAGCTGTGATGTGGTCTCTGGCTGTAAGATAAGGCACCTACAATCTCAACAATAGCAAAATATTTGTAAAATATTTTGTAAACGTGTTATAAGTAATCATTAGATGGACCCACACCAACCATGAGACACCACCTTCTTATAGGACTTGAAAAATTAAATTAAAAAATGCATAAGGAAAGCAAAGAATGGGATTTTAAAAATATTAATATGCTTTCCTCTCTCAATATGGGAAATAAAAAATATTTTCAAAAAGACTGAAATTTTATAAGAAATATTATAAAAATTGTAAAGCTAGCAACCAGCCTGGGAAGGTTTGTTTTGCCTCTTTAGTAATGGACTAAAAGGACACTATGAAGTGTCAGTGGAGAATATTGGAGTGCTACTGGAGAACAGCTTTGGGTTTCATGTCAGAAGAGAAGGTACCAGACTGTGAACTTGAACAGTGTGTTCACCTAACTCCAGAGATACTTGTTTCATACTCTTCTTGGGAAAAACTGGCTCCTAGAGAGGCTAAAAAGCTACATCAGCCAAAACTCCCTGTGCCAGAAAGCTACTTTAGTATTTAATTTCTGACACATGGATGACTTCTATCCAGTCTTTTCCTTTGGGATTTTGTTCTATGTTACAGCTTAAGAATTTACAGGATATTTTGGTAATAAAAGGTCATTTGTTTCATAGTAATTTATCATTTATATTCCTTCTAAGACATGTTTTTTTATCGGTTGCACAGTTAATCATTATTTCAGCCTATTACATTCAGAAATAATGTGATTATAATGATGATGATGATAATAATAACTAATAATAATAACAATAATAATAATAACAATAATAATAATGAAAGTACAACCAAACATGCAGTATCTCCTGGATGTTTTTCTGCTTCCATTTTATAAATTTTCAGGAATAATTTTCTCTGGAAGTATTGCAGAAGGATTAGTTGCATAACACTTTAAATGACAATCATGTTACATATTAGACTTCTGAGACACATTCATATGGTGGGTTGATGGTTCCTGTCCCCCTGCCCCTGTTGTGTTTTCTGACTGTACCAGAGCTCCCATTCCTGGCTCTGGGAGCCATAGGCACTCTCAGAAATAAAATTCCTGCCAAGGACTTTAACCACCAAATTAGCAACTCCAGGAACACATCTATTATAGAAACAGATCTCACTAAACAAATAGACCTCACCAGAATTCTCACTGCCCTCTTCCTCTTTCCAACCCTCTTTTGGCCTGGAAGAAGAGACAATGATCCAAATAAGCTGCAAGGTCCACTTGAAACCACTCAGGCTGTTATGAACCTACAGGAGAGAAGGGAGCACAGATAATGTGTGTCCTCGGTGGAGTAAATCCTGCCAGCTCAGCCATTTTCCTTCTGTATCTATGGAATTAGCTTAGGTTTTTAAAGCTGCCACGAATCTCATGGTGTCTCATGAGGAAAAGTCAAGTGCCAGGATAAATATATCAAGTATTCTATACAGAGGAATTAAATCTGCTCCACACAGAGCCTCAATGTGATGAGTCAAGCAGTGCTGCCTGTGTGGCAGCTCTGCTTTAAAAAAAAAAAAGACTAAGGGGCTTGAGAAGAGATTACCATCAGCCAGTGAGCTGTGCCTTCAAAAGTCAATCCCTAAAGAACCTGGGCTGGTAGAAATAAATGTCTATGATGCAATCATGGGCTGGATTGATCTGTTGAATGGAGCTTATAGGTTATATTGTAGAAGGTTACTGGTATCAAAGATTTGCCATCCACCTTGGTTATATGTAATTTTCAGAGATTTCTTCCACCTTCTTGAGGGTTTTTTTTTTTTTACTGCTGCTGAAGGGTAGGGTCGTAGTAGCTAATGTTAGTCTCCCTATTGTGAAGATGCCAGTTGAGTTCTCCATGTGAAAAGTGTGAACGTCTCCCCAAATGAGTGACACGACACCTAGAAAATTGACTGGAGATCATCTGAAAAACAGAAGAAAAGTTGACTTTTGCAGTTAGCGAGCTTGATAGGCAAATTTCTGTAAGCAGTGTTTTGTTTTAGTTTGAATGGCAGGTGGACCAGAAAATTGAATGAAATATTCTTTGGACTGATAAAGAAAGAGCAGAGAGGCTTGGTGTAATGTCTTCTTTAGTGAGACCAAACCTCTGGGGAAAATAGGAGATATAATGAGCAGATGACAATGAGGCTTGTCAAGGGGAGGAAGGAGGAACTTACTGATTTTACTCTGGATGAGAACTTCTGTTACTGTGACATGATTTCAGCTTTTGTCAGTGATGGTTGCCAAATGAAGGATGGGCTGTTGGGCTGTTTTGCATTAGTGGCAGGCAAGTTGTTTCCTTGGTGTTCCAGTTCATCAGCTGGGAGAGCAGTGCCCTATCACTTCCTCCAGAATATTCTCCCACTACTGCTGTGTAAAAATGAGGATGCCTTCATCAAAAGAAGCCTAGTGTCACCCTCCTGAGTTTATACTTGGAGTCCATTTCTCATAGAGATTCAAGGTGCCTGTTGCAGCAGTGTCACTGGTTCTGGATTTAGTGATGGCAGCTGAGGTACACTTTGTACTGGTGTATAAAATACACCACAGAGTAAAAAGAGTCAGTAAAAATGGAATTTTGCTCTTATAATCGTTCCTACACAAGGGCTTCCTGCTGGCTGTGGCAATCAGTGAGTTTAGCTCTTTGAGCTCTTGCCCAGCACAGCTCTTCTGGCAGAGATGCCCAGCACAGAGCTGACCCAAAGCTATTAATGCTTCCCTGCAGGGAGCCACATGCCAGCCACGCACAGGCGTGTGTGGGTGCACATGTAAACACAGCAGCCAGAACTCACTCAAGAGACAGACTCCTAACTCTGACAGCCATGCCAATTACTAGTTAGCTTTAAAGCCACAGCCATCTTCCTTGAAAGCCTTTGCTTTCCAAGTTTGCTCCCATGGCCATCTGTCACAGCCTGTGTTTGGCAGCTTCGGGTTCTGCTCTGAGGCTCTGCGGATTGAGCACAGAGTTTTGTCTTTTTTATTGTTCTCTGAGTGGGTGGAAAGTTTCTATCACATGAGCCTTTCCTCTTAGGCTTTTTGTTAGGAAAAAATTGTGAACCTTAAATGCATATTTGAGCTGTTAATCTGTGCTATCTGCTCACAAAACAGGATGGAACAGGTGGACTGCTGTAAGTGCTGCATAGAGAGAAATGAGCTCAGAGACCCTCTTGAAGCAGATGCAAATTGTACCAGCAATAATTGCTTTTCTTGGGTTAGTTGCTCTTGTCTGGCTGAATACATTAGTCCATACCATCAAATATGTGTTATTTGGTCTGTAAGAGACCTGTCTGAATATTGTATCAAAAATCTCATGTCCATTAATGGCATTACTGTGCTGGCAGTGTGTGCATCTTAGAGCTCTACTTAGTAGACTTACAGTATCTGTTACAAGGAGCTACATTTTCTGTGGGTGGAGCTGTAAATTTTGTGTACTCATCACAAATAATTTTACAACTACCTCTAAACCAATAAATTGTGTTCCCACTAATGTTGGAAAGTTCATTGCAAATGGTGTCCATGCAGCTGCACCCCAAAAAGAAGAACAATTCAATCTGGGGAGGAGTGGAAGGGAGAAAAAGGAAGTTCTGTGTTACTTGCAATATTTCTTTCTTCCATCTTTATTTTTCTTTCTCTCTAATTGATACATTTTCCATATTGAGCTAGTTGGAGATTATAGTAATCTCTTGTTTCCTGTTACTTAGAAAAGCAGTTGGCCCATTAGATGAATAAATACAATGTTAAATGAAAATCCCCAGATGAGTGAAGAGAAATTACTAGAGTGATTTTGGGATTGTCCTCTTAATAACAAGACTTCATCCTCCTTTTTAATCCCCAACCCCAGGGATGCCTTTACCTTTTCATACAGTCAAGTCCTCTTTCCTGCAAATAATAGCTTCATTTTCTGAAGTACCACTTCTTGAGTTTGTCTTTAAAAGTTTCTTGTAGCTAGGACCCAGAGTTTTGGATTTGAAATTGATGAAAATGCTACCAGTCTTAGATCAATATTTCTCCACAGGATGGAACCTGCTTTGTTCCACTTAGAGATTGAAAAGAGCACTCAAGGGTTTTATATTAGTATTACACCAGCCAAAGTGCAAGTTGGTTTGGGTTGATTTCCCTGGTTCTAGTTCAGTGATGCTACCACCCTCCCTCCTTTCTGCCTATTTCAGTGCTGGTATCTAGGATTCACATTTGTAAAGAGAAAAATAGAATTTTGGGAGTGCATCAAGTTGAAAAAGCATATTTCTAAGCTTTTACACAGATGCCTTCAGACTCCTATGAAATGCCTGACTGCATGCACGGGACTCACTCCAAAGTAGTTCCAGGGCAGTACACTGAAAGCTTAGATCAGCACTGGCAAATATCCTACAACAGAAATTAAATACCAAGGTGAAGTATAAAGTGTGGCCTTTAGGTAAAAACAACAACCCTGTATTTGATGACATACAGCATCTTATGGAATTGATCAATGAATGATGGTTTTGTTTTCAGGTGTTTTTTGTGTAATTAATTTTATTGATTTATCAACATTTTTCAGCTTACAATACAGTTTCTTGTGTCATCTTATTCCTAACATGTAAAAGATTTGTAATGTCGATCCTATTTCCTATTAGCTCTTCCTTTTTAGAGCCAGCCTATGCAATCCAAAACTGCTGAGTTTTCTTCAGCTTCCCCTCCAGTTTGGCTTGCCCTTTACTGCCAAAAATTTCTTTTACTAGATCATCAGACTTCCTCTTCCCCCAAAATATGTTACTATTTATGCTTTGAAGGCATAGATTGGAGATTTAAGAGATAAGAGGCTGTTCTTAAGCCACCTACTGCTGCATTCTGCACAAGGTTGGATTCCTGATGGTGTCAAGATGAATATATTGATCCAGTCCTCTGGTAGCAGGCTTTGGAAAAGCATCTGGAAAAAGGTTTCAAATCAGAAGAACCTATGGCAAAATTGTGTGTCAGGTGAGAGTTTTTTTTAACTTTCTTCCTGATGTCCTTACTAGAATGACTTCTTTTTCAAATGGACTGAGCCCCAAAAAAGTTTATTTGAAGCCATGTCACTGTTTCCCAAAGGCTGAGCAGTGCCCTTTTCAGTGTTTCCAAGGCTGAACCAGTGCTCCGGTGTAAGAAACCAGTAAAATGCAATTTTCTCAGACACATAGCAGATGATGCTTCTTCATTAATTGTCCCCGTTGGCAGACCTTCAAAGAGTCCCACAGGAGTGCCTTGGAGGTAGTGGGATCATCCTTTGGGATCCTCCATGCTGGTGATGTCACTCTGGAGCTGTTGTGTTCATTTCTGCTCCAGTTGGCCCTTGGTGTTGAATGTGCCTTGTCACCATCAGTATCAGTGACAACAGATGGAGCTGATGGCATTATTGTAATGCAAATAATGATGATTAGTGTTGGTCTTTTACTCAGAATAGAGTGGGCAGAGGAACAGACTGGAACTCCTATGAGCTTGCCTCAGTTTCTCTCCTGCTGTTGATGTGGACCAAAATTTTCTTCACTGCTTCAGGATGCTCATGTTTGTAAAGCATTCATGTTTAGAAAGAGCAAGTAACATCTTTTGATCATTACTTGTGGTCATGTTCAAAAATTAAAACATTATAGTCATATTGACTGTCATAAAATGGTTGTGAATCTACTATCCTGGCTAGATTTTCTCTTATTACCATTGTATTACAGCCAGAACTTTATTGTCAGAGCAACAACAGAAATAATCTTTGCAGTGCACTAATGCTTCATTCTGATTGACAAAGGATGAGGCAATCCACGTACTGTGACAGCAGTGTTGGCATGTATTATATAATGATATATAGCAACTTCCATAGACTGCCATTAATTTCTGCATGAATCCTGTCTGTCTTTGATAAGCGTGTGTAACTCCTAATAAATTATTTTGGAGCTGAGCATAAGCATCAAGGAGAAAGGACTTTTGTAGGTATGGGGGCTGGTGATAACTGAAAATGAGAAGGCAAAACTGACAGATAATTGTAGATGAGAAGTCATTTTCAAGCAGTAGACAGGGGTGATATTGTTTCCTGTTTAAAATTAGTTGCCACCTCTTCTGGCTGCAGTACAAGGTAAGTTCTGCTGTAAAATCTAAATCATTTGATCATTTGTTTTGTATAGGCTGTCGATAATAACATAGGAACCAGCTCCCTCCACTTGCTCTTAAATGGCTTGCTCCTATTCTGGTGGGTGTTATCCACTCTTCATTTCCTGGGGAAGAAATGGCCCTCTGTGAGGCTGTTTATCTGAATAGCGCAGAAATAATTTTCTGCAAATATAGCTATCACCATAACAGAACCCTTAAAAAAAAATTACAGTGACACTCTCAGTTTTCTGAGATCAGTGTCTTCCTCTAAGGTCTCTATTTCCTCTGGTACTACTTCCAGTCCTGTTCACTGAAACTAGAGTGCATGTCTGCCACAAATAGCATGAATAATGCATATATTTTTCTGCTACTTTCAGTGTGTGCTAAATAGTTGCATATACAAAAAATAAAATCCAGAGCTAAAAGAAGCCAATTGGTCATTCATCATCCTACTAGTAAGTGATTGACCCATATTCCATGTTATCTCAGGTTTTAACCTGCCTGTTGCTATAGCTGCAATTCTTGGGCCTTTACCCACATCCCTTAGAAGATCATGTGTTGCCACTTGAGTATTTTCTGAGATTGAGATATGGCAAATATTACAGCTGTTTATATCTCTTTATTTTTAAAAAAAGTCGTTGATGTTTCAGTATGTGTGGACACTTGCAGTTTCAGCTTTATCATCATGTTATATCAAGCAAAATGCTTCCTTTTTTTTCCTAAATCATCCATAGAAAGAGCCCACTTTTTCCTCACTTCTTGCTGTTCAGTTTCCTTGAACTCAGTGTGGAATTGAGCTGTAATGGGAGAGAGGAGGTGACATAACATGATCCCTCTGTTTCTAGATTTCAAATTACCTTGGATTTACTTTTCCTAACATGTCTTGGATCTTTTCCCATGGGATAACTTGCTTCATTGTTTTCCATGATGACGCCCACCATGTTACTTTCCTCATGCTTGTGCACTCTTTCTGCCAATACCACTTATTTTGCCCTCAAGATTGTTTGTAAAAATAGGGCAGATTTTGCAAGGAAAAGATCACAAATATGGTGTTGTGTGAGGCCAGTTAAAAAAAGTATAGAACTAAAAGCAAAGTGATTTTTTCATTGGTTGTTTGGTTTGGGGTTTGCTGGGGTTTTCCTCCTTAGTTTGTTTAAGTCCATATCAGAAATCTTATAGTAGTTTAAGTTATTCTTGAAAATAGGATTTGTGGTCATAATTTTTCCAGTTCAGTCTGCAGTAGTGTTCTTGCAGTTTAAATTCCCTTGTTCATTAGAGGAACAGTTTTCATATTGGAATAACAGAATGGATCTGTTAAAAAATTGGAGCTTCATTTTATGTTCAGAACACTTAATTTGTATATACATTTGTATTTCTTGTACATTCAGATTAATTGTTCAATTATCTAGGAAGCTGTATTCTGAATTCCTGAAAATCTGTCTTTTTATCAGTGTTCAGGAAATGCAAGAATGCCTCTAGTAATTTCCCTTCACTCAATAAGCATGTCATTTTTCTTTGAAAAATCTAGTTTGTCTGGCAAGATCTTTATAAACATAAATATAATTTTAGCAACTACATATCACTGAGAGGCATTTCTATGTTAGATGCAAGTGAGTAGATATTATTGCATAATGCATCTTAAAATCTAAGATTTGAATTTCTAAATTGCTAGAGGATTCATGAATGTAGTTTTTTTGTTCCTTTCCAGTATGAGTATCTATCTCTCTATACCACCATTAGTTATTTCTAGATGCAGTGAAGTATTTATCTAGCTAAGGATGCCAAGGGTTCTTCTACTCTTTTGTATTTGAGATAGCATGGTTTTTAAAACATTTTTAACACAGAGGTGGTATCTTTTATTTAATGATTGTAGTGATTTGAGAGGGCAAGGGTGTTTCTAGATTACCTGGTTAGGTTTGCTCCCAGTACAACTTGAAGTGAAATCTCAGGTTCTCCTGCTCTGTGGAACCTCTGTGTGTATCTGCAAGATTCCTTTCCTGTTAAATAGGCACCTGTTCTGTCATGTTCTCAGCTCAAATCCTGTCAGCCTTTGCAAAGCACAGGTCACAGCTCCATGGAATAGTTGTAAGAGCAAAGGAGACTGGACAAGGTGAGGAAACATCTGCATATATTCAGCTTATCAGCTTACCCGTGGGCTTAGGGGCATTTAAAGCCCCTGTGCTTTGCCCCTCCATAACACAACAGTACATGATAATCAGTAGTATTTTTGCTGTACTATAAATTCTATTGTGGAAGGGTGCCCAGTGTATCTTTGCAGCAGAAAATGGACTTGACATGAGCTTTGGTCCATAGGTAATAGGTTCTTGAAGGCTCAGAGTGTTCCTTTCAGCAAAATGCTAATCTGGTAAATTGGTACATTTAACAGTCATCTGGAAATGCACCCTTTTGTGTAATATGTAGTTGATTGTAACAATTATGGATGCTATTTAATGGTGCCATCCTTAAACTTTCCAGTGTGATACTACCTAGAGAATTTGTTACTGATGAAATCATTATAGTGCTATAGAAGTGAAATAGGTTGCTGCTGAAATTACTCTCAAAATCTAATTGTAACTTCACTGGAATTTTTCCCATGATGGGTGTTAAGTGTATGTGTATTTCTTATTTTTACAGAAGCAGCAATTTTATTTGTATGCTTAATTTTATTCCACTATCTACTATGTACGTATTATGTTTTGCTTCTCATTTTCAGTTGTGGTCAAATACAACTTTAGTTCAATTTGGCTTTTATCTGATATTCTTTTATTTTTATTTCTCCTGTCACGTGAATGAATAAGGCAACATATTTCGTTTCTTGAGACTTCCCTAGGATTTCTCAAGGTAACACTATGAAGAGCTCTATTTTATCAATACCTGAAATGATGTGAACCCTCTCAGTTTCCTTGTGAGGGCTTCCTTGGAAAGAAAAACATGTTTTATAATTTCTGGCCTTCAAATCAATTCAGATTCCTTTTTTTTTTCCTTGTTGTACCCAAAGTTTGCTTTTTAGGCTCGTCTTTGTTTCAGACAGTGTCTGATTTAAAACCAAAATAAACGAAATCTTCTTACTTGTTTGTAGTCCAGGAGGAATAGATGAAATCCTTGATCACAGAGGGAGATTTCAGTGACTGCCCAAGTTCCCAGGCACAGTAACCCTTCCATGATACTCTCTTAGGTTATCTCAGTATTGTTTTAGCTCTTACTCAAAGATGTTGTATTTCACTGCCTTTAGAGCAACAGCCTTACATTCATCAGGAGTTGTGCCATCCTTTCTTTCTGCTCTTGATCTTACAGTGTAGATTGATCCTGTAAGAGATAAAAAATGCCCATGTCTGTGAATCAGATTCTGTCCTTGTAGTCCCAAAGCTGGGGCACAGAGTGGGTAGATGGCCACCACTGCCGTCACTAACTCTAGAATCCACTTGACTGCTCAGAGAAAAATTATGCAGAAATAGCTTTTATTTCCCATGCTCATGTTTCTTGCATTCCCCCCTCTTCCTAAAACAGCAGACTGAATGAAATGTACCTGATTTGGTAATTATTGTTGCAAATTTTCTATCAGAAAACTGGAAATTCATGAATACATGGTTCTAAAAATGTACAAGATATGTACAAATCTGTACAAAATGTAATAATATATATTTGAACTCTGTGCTCTCATTGTTCTTAGAAGTAGGCTGCCCTCTCTCCTAAGCAAAGAAAGCTTTGCAGAGTAAGGAGAGAAATATTGTTGGCATGGTTTGGATAGCCTCATGGATTTCTATTATTTTGTTTAACAATTCCTTCCAAGGATTCTCAGATACCCAAAGCTATTTTTTTAGAAGCAAATATTTCTTAAAGCCATTGGGCTTATGTCCTGCTGTTGAGAAAATTGCCATGGAGCTGTTACCTTTCACCCAGGTGGTCCCCACTGATGGGCAGCAGTGACCTTGCCCTGGTGTCTCATCTGAATGCAGACAGCTCGAGCTGTGCAGAGACATCCCCCAAACCTCTGCTGCAGTGTCAGCATTGGACACAAGCCCATGTCTCAGTCAGAGATGTGAATCCCTGACCTTCCAGTGGAGAGGCAATAGTGCTGCCAGCTCTGTTATGCTGACAGGCAAAGGACTTGTCTTTGAGATCCAGAAGTGATGAAATTGAGCTAAACACAGCACAAACTTCTAAATGTTGAAAAAATGTAGCAATAAACCCAGATAATCTTGCCTTCAGTTTCCACATTATTTTGTTTTCCAGGTTGCTGGGAGTAATTTGCTTCATTAATGCAGTTCTGCAGCGTGAGCTATTTAAATTTTATCCCAGAATGAGTTCTTTTAGCTGAATAAAAACCTTTTGAAAAAACCTGATTTATGTGACAGTCACAGCTTTAACTAGAGCAATTCTGGTTCAATGGCAAAGCATTGGGGTCAAGGTCCGTGGTCTCTGTTTTCTGAGTGCTGTGCATGGATTTGCATGCACACAGCTTACATTAGCACTAACATAATTTGTGCATGTGGCCCCTGTGCAGTAGTTTAGGAAAGTAGCCCTCAATAGAGCAGATATTTACAGCACTGAAGCTCATGTTGGGAAATATGAACAGCTGTGCTCCAAACAGAAAACACACATCTGAAGTAAGACAAGCATACTGAAAATTATGTCCTGGCAGTTAACGTGTTTATTTATACACACTGCTAGGCAAAACTGAAAAAAAAATATAGTTCTTTCAGGATTTATATGTTTTGCAGAGCTAATAAGAGAAAACACCTGTCATCAGGAAAGATTTTTCCTGATTATAATTTTTTTGCTGTATTTCCTGTGAGCATTGGTACAAAAGAAATATAATTAATAAGTAAAAGCTATGTCACTTGCTAATTATGTTTTACTAGCATTGAGATGGCCTCTCTATACTTTTGAATACTCAGTTGAAATCATTCTTCTAGAACATATATTTGCATAGCTTTTTAGATTTAAATATTTTGAATTTTCAGTTCTAATATCTCAGCACCTGCTGTGCACAGAAACTGAACACCTGAGACAGGCATTATCCATCATGCTGTTATGGGAACTTTATATTTACTTGCATAATGTCTAGAGCTGACTGGTAGATAAATCCACGGCAAGTTAAGAGGACTTTGAAAGAAGAAGTTTTAATTAATTTTGAATTTGACTGATGGGGCACATGCCAATACCTCAGATTTCCCCTGCTGGGCTTCCCTGGTGTTGATCTGCCTGCCTGTTCCCCAGTCCCTGCAGGGTCACACCTGGAGGGTTGGAGGCTTTGTTCCACTGATCCCCATGTTCAGGGAGCGAATGGGGCTCTTGCAGGAGACCTGGTAATTCTGTAACTAAACGGACCATGCTAAATAGATCACCTTCACAAACAGTTATCTGTGGAGAGGTTTGAGCTGGAGAGGCTTTTTTTCAACAACACTGACGTAGCAAAGCAGTTCTGTTTTGCTGATTGGCAGTGAGACCTTGTCATTTACCTGAGACATCAAGCAGGGCAGGAGCAGGGCAGACCACAGCTCAGGATTCCTGAGTCCAAAGCTCCAGACTTTTATTTTGCCTTGCTTCTGAGGTGGTGGGCTTGTATGTCCAGGAAATCATTTGTATTGCCAAATGGAAGATTGGTGGATGAATGACTCAAAAAGCAGCTTAGAACCCAGTCTTGAAAAATATCACTGAATTAATTTACATGATAAAGTTTGGTACATGACTATCTGATAGATAAAAGATTTTGGATGCTTCTTTAATATGAATATTTTATTTCTTTATGTCATATTAGTTGGTCAGGGGAAAATATTTTCACTAGAGCTAGTTGGAAAAATATTTTCCCAATAACAGTTATGACATTATAATTACAAGGGAAAGATAGTGTGGCTACTGAAGTAAAGAGTGGTGTTCTGCTACTGCCATTACTGCTGTGTTTATTCAATTGGCTGGAATCTGTGTGGAGGACAGGCAGATTCTGGCCCTGCTGGACAGCACAGGTGTCACTCTCATGCTGTGGACAGATTTCTTGGCTTTTTTTGTATCCTTTTGTACCTTTGAGGCTGTCATAATACTAGTAGGGTTGCAAAGTCAAGGTTCAAGAAGTGGAAGTGGGGAATGCCATAAATAAAATCACTTGTCCACTTTTGATTTAGAATTCTTTGATGTATTCATGGCTCTGCAGAGTGGGCCAACTTCAGCCTCATTCATTGTCCAGATTTTTACCATTTTTGGTGCTGGGTAGAAATGTCTAAAGACATTGCTAGGACTACTGCCTCATTTATTGAAGAAATGAAAAGGTGTGAAGGGATGCTGCAGGAATGGAAGGCAAGGCTGTCACAGTCAGGTATTAATGCTAGCTGCTATATTCTGTTCTTGCCTCTGTTACTGAATTTCCGTGTGATTCCAATCTAATCAAGCCATGTTTTTACTAATTGTGTGTGTTTACTTTCTGAATGCTTAGTTTGAGACCCTTGGGTCTGATTTATGAAGCACAGAGATAGCTCAAGTCGATGAAAACCATTTGAACATATAAATTACCAAAGAATTCTAATTGCTCCAGATTCTGTATGCCAGTGTATTCTTCTTAATTTAAATTATAAATTTTACTTAATTTTCACAGACTCCTTTAGTTGAAGAGGACTAATACAATCTTTCCCTGTCTTTCTTTAGAATGGTGTTTGAGAAGGGAGGAGCTACTGAATGGCAGGGTACTGAATGGCAGCCCAGGCAGAAATTAATAAGTCTCAGAGCAGGGTGAATAATGCTCGATAAATGAGGCATGGGGACACATTGACTAATAACAAGAAAACAAAGGCATTGAGTAGCTGCTCATTATGTCAGTCAGTGCAGGCAGGGGTCCAGTGGAAATAATAGTAGGTGGTCGGGTAATTAAAGATAGTATCATAATGCATGCACACAAGGTTGCCCAATTAGGTCTGCACAGCAACTCTAATTCTGACACTTCCCTAAATTTTCAGTGCTTGATTTTACACATTTAATGTTCCCTAGCATATTTTTGGTGTATTTACATATATACGCTCCCCCATTGCCTCCTTCATTGCCAAGCTGTTAATTAGGTAGAACTAGTGAGAAATGCAGCTGGATAAACAGGGCTTTGCAATGAACCTTGGATATCATGCTGCAGAGCAGGAAACCTCAGGCTGCCAGGGCTTTGAAGGGCTTACATCAGTCGTAATGAATTTGTTTTCTTTGCTTAATTATTTTTTGGAAGTTGAGTTTTCAGTGCAGTCTGTCTTACTATGTTATGTTATTTCTAGGCCTTTGTGGCTGATGATGGTCTGGATGAAACAAATTTTAATGAGACTTCTGTTCATAAGACTTTCCTCCCGTGAGTGTGAGTAGTCTTTAGCTATGGCCCTCATTTAAAACAATAATTTTATTTCACCCACTTCTTTTTGAAAATTGTGATCTGCAGCTAGATACTTTGGTTTTCAAGTGCAGCTTCCTACTTGGCATTACCTGCCTGTGAGCGGTGGAACTTTTCAGAATATCACAGAAGAATGATAAACACAGAAATGGAAAAATTGAGAGTCTGGGAAGGGAGAATGAGGGACAGGAAAGTAAATAAGCTTTATTGAGACTTTTTGTATTGTGCATGCAAATAAATTATTTCAGTGCTTCAGTGATGCTGTTCTCCTGAACTGTTCCACCACAGTTGCACTGTAAGTGCTCTACCTGATGTAGGACTCCAGTATTCTGAAATATGGCCTCACTTGAGTGTGAATTTGGCCAAGGGTTGAGCAAGGGCTGTATTCCCTGTGCTTCCTGGCTGAGGAGAGATGTCTGGATGTCTCAGTTGCTGTTGTCAGGCTCCAGGTCCCCTTCATCCACCTGACAGAGCCCAGGGGCAGAAGGAGGGAGACAGGATGAGTGAGAGCCACCTTTGCCAGCCTCCATTCCTGAAGGCACCTCCTTTGCACCAGCAGCTGTCCAGCTGCATGGGCTGTCCCTAAGAACTGGCAGAGTTAAAGCAGTCTTGTTTCCTCCTAAAACTGCATTCTTACATTACTACTCATGCTAGATCTGTCTTCATACCAAAGGGACCACGGGTGTTGTTGGGAAATCTTCAGCATTAGTAATAGCATCAAAATACAAACCCAGATGATAGATTCAAGATTAGAAAGCCTGAAAAGCTGAGTCTCTTTTCACCTTGTCCTGTCTAGATACTCATAACTTAATTAGTTTCTTTCCCTTTTCTAAGATTTTAGCTGAAATAAAAAGGTGTCATTACGGTGAGAAGAAATCACAAAGGGGGTATCTACATTATGTGTCAAGCCATGCAGACATCATCTTTAGAGCACTGTTTGTATTTTTTTACAGAACCAGTTCTTGGACTTAGAGTCAAATGTGCTATAATTAAACATTGATTCACAGGAATGAAGGGATTTTTTTTTCTCCTTTAAGGAAATGGATTTTAGGCAAGTAATGGAACAAAGGAGCATAGTATAATGTTGGTTTTCTGTCAGAAAATAAGCTGCAAGTAACATTTTACTTGCACCTAGAACTTAATATTTCTTTTTCTTTCAATCCATATTGTCTTTAGTTGTATCTTTTTCTTTTGATTGTTTAGCATTCAGGAATTTTAGCCTTTTGCAAAATATCTAAAGTTGCAGTGAAAATAGATGGCTGACTCTGAAATTATATTTAGTCTTTTATTGCAGTTTTCATATCAATTTTACCAGACTTTTACCAACCTTTCTATTCTTATAAACCTTTTTCTTTTAGAAACTGTATGGAAATAATTTGACAATGACTTACATTATAGCATAGCCTCATATTGTGAAGCCTTTTGGAATATTTTGTTGAGACTTAGGTTGGTATGGGCTTTGACAGTCATGGCACCTATGTAAACTACAAATATTTTTTCAGAACCATTGTTAATTTGAGCTCCATGGCTGAATGTTGTGACCCATATTTTCTAGTAGAGGATTTGTAGAGTCACATTTTCCTGTCACTCCCTGTTCATGTGAATTAAAATCAGAAGCATAGAGAACACAGACAGTCAGGTGATAACAAGTAAGAATGATGGATCAAGCCCAGCACTTATCTAGAACTTACAATATAATCTGCTGCTACATTTAGGATTCCTCAAGAAGCTGGTCTTGTAGTGTCCAAATGCTTCCCCCTTAGATTGTTTAAAATTCACTGTCTCAGATGGATTAGTAGCATTTAAGTGAGTAGACAGAAATGACCTCTGTGAAATCTTTATTTCTCTCTGATACTTGTTTAGCAAAACACCTCAGCTCATGCTTAGCCCCAGATATATTTAACAGGGGCCCTATCCCAAACCAGATAAAACCATTGATTTTTCATGTGTTTTGGAATTGATCCCAAAGCATTTAAGCACACGCTAAATTCTATATTGGCTGAATTACCTCCAATTTGTAATAGATAAAAATTTTAAAGGGAGATAGTCAATGCATGTACACTGAAGGCAGTGAAGCTAGGAGATATTTATACTACATGAGTAGTCCCTCTTTCCTTTTTTTCCTTTTTTCTTTTCCTAACAATTTGCTTGTATCACAGAAACCTGTGATTTCCTGCTGTGTTTTTCATCCATAGTAAGATTCCTTCTTGCAAATAGCAGCTCAGGATGCTCACTAAAGTATTTGTAACATGGTCCTGCTCTGTGATGGTTTCAGAAAGTGACACCAATTGAAGGTACACTGTACAGTTGGCTTTAGTGTATAATTTATTGTAACCTTCAAATCCTTTCCTTGTTCTGGATATAGTACTGTTCACTCCTTCCTTTTATGATTTAGTCTGTGTGTTTTTTACTGCCATTCCATCTCAGAAGCTTGCACTTCACCATACCATTCTTTCTGAACCCCTTTGGAAAACATGCTTTTAATCTTTCAAAATGAACCTGGATATGTGTGGTATTTACACATTTTGATTCCTTGGTTAGTTTCCCAGAACATGGGCTGATACCTATATGTAATTTAAAAAACCAAAAAAACCCCAACAAAACCAAACTAGAGCAACCAAACAAAATAACAGAAGTCATTCTGAATGAACTGCTATCCCTCATTCTTCCCTGTTTTGGTGCAATTTGGTGTAATTATCTACACCGTGGATACAGAGAGAGATGTGTGAGTTTTTGCAGTATAATACTTTGCTACTCTTGTGTAGTGACTGCACAGAGTGCTTGCTGGTATTTAGTCCCAAAGCTATGATGTCAGCTCTTTGTAGTCTTGCATTTAAAAGCAGGCAATTGAGATCAGCTCCTGTAGACCTGAATCTTTCTCTTCAACTATCTGTGCAGATATAGCTTATTACTACTACACTACTATATTACTACTACTACTTATTACTACTATAAAAAGCAATAAAATACATTTTAGCAGAAATGAAGATATGTAGTGAAGGCCTTTTAAAAAAATCCATGTGCCATTTGCATATCTAAGATATATATTGTCTGTCATTGACAGAAAATACATGTTATGCTGGAAATTACTCCATTAGGTGTAAGCAGGGCCCACTGGCTAGCATGGAAGGCTACAAGTTCATTTCTTTCTCCTTAGCAGAAAATTTTTACTATCCATTTCTATTTTTATGTTTTACTTATGTTAGGTGCCCTGATTTATTTTCTTTGTAATGGCAAAAAAAGGTATTAAAAAAAGCACAAGTGGTTCTAGTAGGTACACATATGGCACTACACATTGTCTGCAGTAAAACCTTGGAATGTTCTGTTTATAGACATCCTTGTTTCCTTGTCTATGGAAAGATTTATAACCAGCTCTGTTTTTTGTCTTTTTCAATGCCATGCTTTCCTACTTTAGAAATCAATCTGTTAGATGAAGCAGTATCAAATCAGTTTTTGAGATCCAGAAAAAAATACGTCTAGCCTTACACCTTTTTCTTTGCTGACAGCAAGAGGGTTTTTTTTTACACATGGTCTTCCTCTTTAAAACAAACCCACAAAAACTCTCATGAGTGATCTTTCCTGTGAACACAGCTTAGCTGGGATTGATTGTTGTATTTGCCTCTGGGTTTGGAGGCTCTGGAGATCACCTAGTCCAACTTTCATCCCCAAAGCAGAATCAGCTAGAGCAGGTTGCTCAAGGCTCTCTCCAGTTGTGCTTGAATGTCTCCATGGATGGTGACTCCCCAGCATCTTTGAGCTACCTGTTCCAGTGCCCAGTCACCCTCACAATAAGAAAGTTTTTGGAAATTTGTCTGGAATTTCCTGTATTTTTGTTCATGCACATTGTGTCTTGGTCTGTCGCTGGGCATCACTGAGAAGAGTTTGCTTTCAGCTTAACTCTCACCCACCCCAGTCAGGTGTTTATACCAAATCTTTGAACAGGACAAAGTCTTTCTCTTGGCATTTAATGCTGTCAATTCAGACTTTTTTTCACTGAGTCAAAATCCACAAGGTAAATATTGCCATACATTGCTAACTGTCTTTGGGACTTTGGCCCCTTATGTTCCCTGTCGTCCCTGCCTACCTTCTGCCTTATTAAACTTCTATTCCCATTCCCTCCTCCATGCATCTGTCTGTGGATTTTACCCATAGGAAAGAGCAAATGTTACACAGCACAAATAAAATAACATCAAATGAATGTTGCCTCAAACTGCAATATTTTGGGATTGAGTGAACAAAAGCAATAGCTCACTCCAGGGATAATGCTACTGATTGTGAGAGGCCTATTCAGAAGGAAGTGCTATTTAAGGTGACACTATTAGACTTAGAGTCCAAGGGAGTGTGAGTTACATGTCATTTGTTATCCGTTTGCTCCAAGACTAGAAAAATTTATGTTTCTTTGAGAAATAACTTGATATCAGAAGTAACCCCTATGGCCACTCCACCAATTCAGAAATGGAAATGGTTGCCAAAGTTCAGACTCCTAAATTTGAAAATGCACCCACAGACAGATCTTTTCTGCTCTGTGGTGTTTATTGCTTCTTCATGGGGGTTGTTTCATTACCCTGCTAATTACCCTTCATCTGTACTTTTACATAGCCCTTTAACAATATCACGTGTTTATGGGAAAGGTGTTCTTAAAAAATCCATCATGGTTTGAAGGATATCTGTATTCATTATTATTTCTCATGTATCATGTTTCATGTTTTGGGGAACAGAATTGGTGTTTTTGTGCTCATCAAAAAGGACAAGAGTAAAAAATACAGTTTTATCCCAGAAGCAGTATTTCCCTTCAGCACAGCAGTTTTTCAGCAGAAACTTGTGCAGTCTCTTACCTTCCTTTGTTCAGATCACTCTGTAGTGGTTTACAATTCACAGTGAAGGTTTCTTATTTCTGCCACTGGCATAAATAACTTAACCCAGAACTTAACTTATATTAGTGTTAAAGGAGAATAAATTCCTCTCTTCCTTTTCCTTTGTCTGCCTTCAGATTCATACAAACTTGGGTGTGGGTTTTGGACATTTTTTCTCTTTTTTTAAATTGTCAATGTTATAGATTCTGGTCATATGAATAGTGCTACTGAAGATATGAGTAAATAAATAAAATAGTGGTGTAAAGGTTGCATCTTAGAGAAAATCTCAGCATGATTGTGCAGAATAGACCAACCTTGTTCTGCTATTACATTTAATGCTAGCGAGCGTAAAGTCAAAGACAGCACACGCACATGCAAAAAAGAGAATCTGATTCTCACATCCCAATGCCAATAACTGATCACATCCCAATAACTGAAGCACATCAGCATTTACAGTCTGTCCTTCTGAAGCCTGCAGTAGTTATTTTGCCTTATAACCTTTTCTTCCCATTGTAGCTGAGCCCTCACTGTGTAGCTGTGTGGGTGTGGTTCTGTTTCCAGAGCTCTGAGTGCAGGATTTGCTTCCCATACAGGAGCTGTTGTGAGCAGACTGATCTCCGTCAGAGGTTAGCATACAAACTTGCAACAGCTGGGAACCAAGTAACCCATGAAATGCAAATTTAACCTGTTGGGTTTTCCTAGGCCAGTAGGATCATTCACCTAGCAATGGCTTTAAGACATTCATAAGTGCTTTTCTCTTGTCTACATTATCAGAGGTAGTAGCCACAAAATGGCATTTCTAGGACTCGTAGGGTGTCTCTGCAGTAAACAAACATATGCTTGCCTTCGCAGGAGAATTCCACCAAGGAACTTTAGAGCACAGCAGGCTCATACTCTGCAGTTAGAAACTTTCTGCAGAAAGTTCCTTTAGGGCTTCATTGCCCTTGAGTAATTTGTGGCATCTGATTCATTTTCCCCTGGCAGCTATATACGAAGATGATGCTAACAATATGGCAAAGACTTTGGAAAAGTGTCAGGGAAGAGCTGATCAGGAACATGTGAAAATGCACACCCTCAGAGTGACTTTAAAAACAACGGGGTTTTTGCACATGTAGAAATTCTTATTCTTTAAATAGACATTCGACATCACAGTTAGTGTAGATATATCACTATTCCAGGCTGTGATATGTACATCAGGCTTTTTAAAAAGTAACTCATACAAAATATTATATATTTAAGCAACCTTGAAAGCAGGGTCTAATTGCTTATCATTTGTCAGAGCTTACAATAGAAAAGAATTTGACATCCTTACTCACAATGAGTGGTACTTTATTCCACAATTACTCCTATTCTTTGTTCTGGAAAAAAAGGGATGGTGAGTCTAGAGCTATCATAAACTATGAAGAAATACAGCTTTTACACAAAGACAGCTTCATATCTACTGTTGTCAAGAAACAGGGTTTTTCTAGGAATGCTTCAAGTAACATTTTAATAGATTTACAGGAAAGAAGGGTTGATTTCAATCCTTCTATCACATTTAAGCAGGATTTCAGCATAAATCATAAAAGGTGATGGGCTAGTGAATATTTGTATTTCAGTTTCATTTTGCTGTAGCTTGAACTTAAAAATCAGAAGTGCATGACACTGTACTAAAACAATTGTTAATAATTAGAAAAATATTCTTGACTTTGTAAAATGTTTGAAGCTGTTACTTTTGCTGCTGCTGCATTATGGATAACCTGATCTGTTCTCATTTTACTGATTTCTTTGTCTGGCAATCAAGGTTTGTCAAATTGCAAGTTGCTTTAATAGAACATGAGTTCCATCCATACACACACATCTGCCCTGGTACCTTTTTGCTGAAGAATACCTGGATAGCTGCTTTCCTGTGTAGTGCAGGGCACAGTGCTGAGCTGGAGACTGCAGCACAGAACATTGCCTTCTTTCTTTAGTGTCACCCAAGAAGGCTAAGTTGTGAAGTGCTGTGTACACATCAACTTACTAAAATTCCCAGGATTACAGAAAATAGGATAAGAAAGGACTTCTGGAAATAGCAAGTTTGTAATTGTGCCCCTGGCAAGATTGTTTATAACTGTTTTCATATAGAAATCTGCTTAAAGTCTAGCTGAATCTGGCAGCCCCCCTGCTAATGTAGAACAGACGTGAAGAATCCTCTGCAGCATATTTCATATATTTGGAAACATTTATCACAGCTTCTCCATTTTCTCCTCTCTTCTCTGCACTAACCCAGTTCTTCCATTGCTGGTTAATTTTTCTATGGCATGGATTATTCTTTTTGCTTTTTCTGGCCTTTCAGCAGCAGATCCAAATCTGTGCTGAAGTCGAATGCCCAGACTGAATTTACTATCAGTGCTTCTGAATAGAGTGAAAAGATAATTTCAAAACCCTTTATGTATGTCTCAGGATTATGTTTGCTTTTTCAGTTGCTAAAACCTGTATTGATGATTTTGCTGCCACTGAGCACACATTTGTGACTTGTAGCTCTGGAGATGACTGCCATTGTCACTGAAGGCTGCCCCACTTTAGGAAGTTAAAGCATCAATTAAATCAGCTGAATGTTTATATTGCTGACATCTGGCTAGCAGAACAGATGTATCTTTGTTGGAATAGAAACCCACAGAAATCAAAGGTTATGCTCAGAATAAGATTATAGCATCATAATCTCATTACTTGAATTGGGAGGGGGATGTTGAGATTAAAAAGAGAGAGAAATGGAAGGCAGCATGCACCAAAACTGATAGTTGTTACAGAGAAAATGCAAATGGAAGAAATTAGAGGAGACATGCCTGATTTGAACTTCAACACAGTGAAAATAGCATTTCGTTTCTATTTTTATTTCAAACCACATCCAAGAAAAGAAATAATGTAGATGGAGACAAAAAGAGACTTCTAAGTACTTTTCAAATTTTTTCCTAGTGAGAGATGGATGGCAGGGGATTTTATGCCCCAAACAGCACTTAAAAGTGCTTTTGCCTTTTTAATACTGTCCTTTGACTGAAAAAGGGAGAGAAGGAAGCAGACAAGGTGCCCTGACACATCACTTCTAAGTGATTTCCCTCCCAAAAGTATTCAAAAGACTGATGGAAGATTTTTTCTGTTGGATATTTATTTTGTTCTGTGACTTGGCAGAAATGACATGGGAAGATGAAGGGGGAGAGCTCTTGCTTATGGAGCAGTATTAAATACCTGACTGTAGCTTTAGTTGTGAGGGTGATTGGAAGGATAATCTTCTCTATTTGGCATGGCATGCTACAGAATTTTATTGTTATGTCTTATGTATTTCTCATTGTGAGTCTCTTGTTCCAAAGTATGTGGCTGAGCCTAGTCAGGGAGCAAATCCCAAGTCACATTGTCTCATGCATAAAGAAAGACAGTTTGGAAGGCAGGAATCATTAGAGGGAAAGGATTTTTCATTTTAGTTATGAAACTTAATTTGTTTTCACCCCTTTGCATCTCTAAAATATTGATAGAGGTTGTAGTTTCTGACAGTGATGTTGATTGTGGCATGTAAGTAGGATCCAACAGCTGGAACCAATAGTGTAATATCCTGATGGGGCCTCTCACATAGAGACAAGATTGGAAGGTGCAGCTGAAAAAGTGTATAACTGGTATAAATGAGAATCTTGAGTCTGAACAGGCCTAAAATTGGAGGAAGTTCATAGCTGCATGCAAGTTTCACAGCTCTCATCCAAGTTCTGAATTTCAGCAATGGTGTTTCAAGTGGTGGCAGAGCAGCACTGTGTGATCATAGAGAAGGAAAGAAAGCCTTCCTCAGCAAGAGAGCAGAGCACTGAGCAAGCACATGGATTTTAATCCTGCCAGAAAATGGTTCTGTCTCCTGTTGCTTCATGGCAGATCCTGCCTTTCCTATTTTGGAGTGCTTTCCATCTCTGGCATTAGTGATGACTCCCATCAGACACCTGTGGTCTCTCTGCTGATGGCTGATTGATCATACATGCAAGGCAGAGAAACAGCCTTTGATCAGTTCCTTAAGTAGAGTATGTTTTATGCATTAAATTTGACTCAAGGATTTTAGAACCATGGGCTGCTTTCTCTTTAACGAAAGTTTCAGAGTATTTGAAAACTGAGGAAGTTTTTTTGTGCGTGTCTGTACTTTGTCAGTTTGGGGTTTCTTTCATAAACCTTTTTTCAAAAACAGTTGCTCTCACTTTTTCTTGAAGTTTTTCCAGCTGCTGATAGTGTTCAAAATAGCTCTGTGCTGTGTGGGATCAAAACAGTTTTGGCATTAAAATAAAGCACAGCATTAACTCTTTTGTTTCAACAATAAAATGGGAAATAAATGAGTAATTTTGGAAAAATAATTATTTATTATCAGATAGGTAGTACACCTGGTTATCTCAACAGTTAATTACATTTTGAAATGCATGGATGTGGAAGTAAACAGCAATATATTTAATAGTCACTGTATCTGGGTCACCCCAAATGGCATTTAATCCCCCACAAGAAATGGTTTGTAGGTAGAAGAGTGTCCTGGGAATATCAAGGCAAGATAACAGCTCACATTTAACTTGTTAATCAACAGGTAAGAAGAAGAAATGTGTTGTGTCTGGTCAGGTTTTCATGAGCAGCAGCCAGATATTTTGCCCTTTCCAAATGTTCTCTGAAGAGGAATGGAGCCATGCTCCTTGTTTTGCCCATTAGATAGCATTATCTCTGTGGAATGCCAGTTCATATCTCCTTGTGCCTTGTATGGTTCTCACATATGGGATTTTAATAACTTTCATGCTGTGCTATGAATTCATAAACAGGGCTTATAGAGAAAAAAGCACCACAGGACTTTATTTTTTAATTATTGCTCTTTTGAAAAAACGGGTCTGCAGGGTTTTTGCAAGGGTCTTGTGACAGAGTCAGCAATTGTTTTGCTGCTGCAGTGAGGTTATTCCAAGAGGAGGGGATAAATACAGTATTTACCTATGACAGACTTTTTCAGAATTGATTTTCAGTATCCTACATTTCATAGCCACTATAATTCTACTGTTTTATAGATGGAATTTTGACGGTCTGATGGTATGGGAGTTTTCCCCATTTTTCTGGAATGTAAGGAGCATTTGATTTTTTAGAACATACCTCTCCTCCTCATCCCTCCCTGTCTCAGCCTGTAAAGCCACAGTTTACTGCTCAGTGGACACTAGCACATGGCAGCAGTTTAAATTTCTGTTCTGAAAAAGACCTATTTGTGCTGGATCAGTAGGGTTTTTTTCTTTTTCCTTTTTACCCCTCTTCTTCCTGGAGTCCATTTGAGCACCACTTCTGCATTTCAGCCATGTTCCAGCACTGGTGAAGAAGGCACAGCTGTTAGTTAGCAGAGCTAAAAGGAGTAACAAAAACTCCCAGCACTGGTCTCCAGGTATGGTGTGGTATTTATTATCTTCTATTCACTGCTAACAGCCTTAGAAAGCAGACATACCAGGAGGACTCAATAAACTTAGCTTTCTCTACAAGCACCTACAAAGTAATGAGTCTGAAACTGTTGGATACAGCCAGTTTAGCAGTCCAGGTGCTGGTTCACACATGCCAGGAGGGAAATGGCACCATGTTGCCTGCCCATACCCTGTGCCACAACCAGCTGGAAGGAGCCTGTGGTCATTCTGAATTCCAGTCCTGTAACTGTGCGTAATAATATTTTATCTGGAATAAGATTTATTAGGTGTAGGTTCTATGTGAGATTCTCATAGGACATGCAGATCAAATCTTTAGCCCATTTTCATTTTAGAAATGTTTCTCTCTCCTGCTGTATTTTGTATGATTTTGTGTATGACAGGCAGTAGAAAGAACCAAGAACAAGAAAAAAGAGAATAATTTTTCACTAATCGTTCAGTTTTCAATATTTTGTTGTATTTTGAGTTCTTTTATTTCTAAAAAAGTTCCCCAGGACATTGAATAGACTTCATTATTAAAAACGTGCGCTGTCTTTTTCATTAAAATTCATTGAGCTTCCTCTTTTTTCTTCATAGTGATAGAACTATAGAATTATTGAAAAAAGTATGTTGGAAATAACCTCTGGAGACCATCTTGTCCAATATCAACCATAAGACTAACATCAAGGTTAGGTCAGGTCTGTGCCTCTTCAAGCTTTGAAAATCTCTAGGAAAAGAGACTCTAGAATCCTTTGGGCACCTGTTTCAAAGCTTAATTGCCCTCTGTCATAAAAGTGTGTTCTTTCAAAAAAGGATTCTTTTTTAATGGGATACATATATAGCACATCAGTTTTTTTTTCCTCAGCTCATCTGCCTTCATCTTTTTTAGCCATGAGAACACTGTGAATGTCTGACACTGTGTATGATGGGGTAGCTGAACACAGACACGCACAAACTTCTTCATGCTGGATCTATAATTCTACAGTTGTATGACTCAGAGAGAGGGGATGCCAAAACTGCACATTTGCTTTGTAAATATTTTCTTAGAGTTATATTAATATGTAATCTAGACCCTCCATCTCTCTCACTTGCTCCTTTTGGTGTTGTTAATACATACGTACATGTATGTGCTTTTTTATGTCACTAAGCAAACGAGAACATAGAACTAACATTGAGTATGGAAAAGTTTTGTATAATGTTCATAAAAATGAAGAAATGTTATTTCTATGCTTTCCCTCAGCATAAGTTGTGATCTGAACACCTGTTCATTTCCTTTGGATGATTATTTTATAATTATTTGACTTCAGTTGATTTTTTTTTTTTATTACTCAGCTGTATCCCCAAGTCCCTCACACCAGCTCTGTGAGGTGGAACTTACCCTCTCAGTTTCCAGTGTGCAGTTGTGAGCTGCTGATAGCTCGAGCAGCAGAGCCTGGAGCATGGAGCAGCATTGCTCCAGAAGGAGGATGAAAAGAGCGGTACAACTTGTTTGCTTAGAAGGCAGTTAGCAGTTTTCCATAATCTCTGCTCTTTCTAGGCCCTCAGCTGAGATGTGTTTTGCTGTATTCATAGTGCCAGCAAGCCACAGCAGGCAAGTGCTCTCAGAGGGCACTGATTTTCTTTCTCATGTTGCTATCCCCAAGAACCTGTTTTGTCAGAGCCATGGTAGTCATTGCTGTTATCAGTGTGAGTTACAGAGCCACTGATGAGCTTAGGTGTTGACCTTTAAGATTGCTTTTCAAGTTTCAAAGATCCTGCTGTCCTTGGAAACATTAGGAATCACAAGCTACATTAAAGCCAACAGTGTAAAAGAACAAAACAAAAAACCCTACACAAGCTCTGTGCTCTCACAAGCAGAGTGGAAACGTAGAATCTGATACCACCGTGGAAGCTCATGTGGCCTCCAAGGCTTCCATCCCAGAGACAGACTTGGGGCAGAAGATAGTTTCAGTAGTGGCCAGGGAAGTCCATCCAGCCCAGAACATCAGTATGTGTGCTCACACAGAGAAGGAACACCATATTCTGCCTTTGTGAGTAAGTGACTTACATGAAGAAAACAGTCTGCATCCTTTTCATGGGTTGAAGCAGAATCACAGATGAATGGGCTCTGCTGCTGCCCAGGCAAAGCAGTAGCCCCATGATTTTGTAATCTTGTCCATCCGTGAACTGCAACTTTTAGATAAGGCATCCTGCAATTAAAAACACTGGACTCAGAAAGCTTTTTAAGGCTTATTTTGTCAAATGAAAAATGCCACTGGTTTTAATGCTATTGTAATAAACCTTATTCTTATTCCTGGCATGAATATTATATACTTTTTAATTTCAGAAAAATGGATAATTAGCATTTTAGCTTATCACTTTCCTTCCATGCATACAAATAATTTGTCAGATAGACCACTAAGAGAGACAAAATTAAATAATAGGTCTAGACAGCATGGAACCAAAATAAGTTAGAGGTTAGGCTTCCAGCCTGTTTGGTGAGTTTTCATGGGAAAGAAGAGGGGGGGTTATTACAAGGAAGTTTTTCTGACATTTTTTGCTGCCTACCTTGATATTGTTTCCCCATATCAAATCCCAAATAAATTGACCTGTAATAATATGCGAAATTCATATTAGAAATCCCCTCGTTTATTTGTGAGTCTAATTTTTTCAAATGTATTTAGATTAGAGGCCTAACAGGCATTACTGCATCTGTGATTCAGCCAGCTAAGTTCCTAGATAATGGTCCATGATTAATGGTGAGTGCTGATAATAGGAGGTTATTAGAGAAAGCAAACTTGGAACAAATCTGCTGTATACATTATATACTTTACCGCCATCTGTGGGTATTTATAATAAATACAAATTAAAGTCAGCGGTTAGAGAAGCCCATGTTTTCCATATGTGACAGTGTTCCTTGGATGTAGCCTTCCAGTAGGCATCTTCTCTGTCAGAATTCCCATTAATTTTTCTTGCAGAGATACTTACTTTTACTTGCAAAGAAAAAAAAGCTTTTGTGGATAGGGTTCATTTGGCCTTGGTTACTGTCAAGGATGTCTTTCTAGAGTCCAGTCTGTAAGGAAGGATTGTGTGTTACATGGTACCTCTGCTCTGCTGCCACACGTTATTGAGTGTGAAAAATTGTTTTTGTCCTTTTGTACTGAGATTCATTCACTATTCAGACCATGTGCTAACAGGACGTTCCTCCCTTTTATGTCTCCTTGAGTTGTGACATTTTGCCTCCTTGTGGTTTGTATTGTTTGCTGAGCAAGTATGTATGTATAGAGAAGAAACAATTGGTTATCTTCCTTATTGCTAAATTTAAAAAGCAGAAAAGAAATGTGATACAGGCAGAGAATTGCAGGAGATAAATTAGAGTTAAATGTAACGGTACCAATAACCTGCTGAATCGAGTGACATGTTTTGCTGGTAGCAAATGTGCTGTTGTGAATACAGTTGTGCAGCAGAGTGACCAAAGGGGTGCCATTGTTAGGATCAGCTTGTGTTGTGCTCTGAGTTGTTTATGCTGCTTGATGGACAGTGTCTGGTTTACACAGTGTTTTTCCAGTGACTTTTGTGCACAAAAATCGAGAGTTATCACGTAGTACTGAGGGCAGGTGAGCAATGTGGTGGATGTTAAGATAAATGACTTACTGGATTCAGCATTCAGCAAGCAGTATTTGGCTGGAAGAATTCCCGGCTTTTGAACTATTACAAAGTCATGATATTTTAAATCCTGTGTGTTTGTAAATGTGTGATAGATGAAGTGTCACAAACATTCTGGTTATTTATGGTCATCAGCTAAACCTCTGGGATGAAGTTAGGAATGCTGTAGAACTAATGCAGTTTGTTTGGTTTTCCATTTTGTACAGCTGTGAAGCTATTTTTTTCATAGACTGCTTTTCAGAGTGAATGCCATTTTAGTGCCTACTTTGTGAACTTGTCTGCGTGGGGTGTGCATGATGGAGTTTGCCTCCCTCCCATAACAATTCAGTCCTCAACAGTGTTTGACAGGAGCATTTCCACATATGTTCTTAGGTGTACTTGTACTTCTATGCTGATTTTTTTGTATCCATATGCCAAAGAGTATTCTGCTTTTCTTCCAGTTCAGAGGTATTCATTATGTTGATCTGAAGGTGCAGACATCTGCCTGCCTAGGGATGTCAGGGTTTCTAGTTACCTACAAACTATAGTACTATATGCTGGGCTGAACATATCCATTTTCATCTGTTTTCTACTTGGGCAGTTGCAGTGTAAAGGACAAAAGCTTTTCTCTGCCTGTTCATTCCTAAATTATTTGATTAGCATATCTGTTGAAGTTTTCTTCACAAGAGTTAGTTTTTAACTTAACAAATACCTTTAGGAGTTTTGGTTCTTCTTTGCTGGATTGCATTCCCAAACATCACGGTTTAACTTCTCGCTTATGTATCAGTATTTTGCTTTTTCTCAAAACCTTCTTTCCCTTACATGTTTTCCCTTTTAAGCACTAAACTACATTCTACCCCTCATAGGCATCTGAAATTTTTTTTTGTTCTCTCTTCTGTGTGTTCTTTCCATTTATTTCCTCCTCCTTCTGTGACATGATCCATTCATGTAAATAAGAGCACATCCCTTCTGCCACCCTGCCTAGGGACAGGATAGTTTGCCAAGCACCTGAGACATGAACAAAAATGGGTCTTCTGCAGACTGACTGAGAGTGCACATGCAGGGCAGGTCTTCACATCCTTCAGGAAATGCCTTAGGGCAAAACTTCCTTCATCTGCCACTCTCTCAGTGCCCAAAGTCCTCCAGAGCTGTTGGCCATCAGTCCCCCAGAGCTCTGCCTCTCCCAGGTCTTTCTGATGTACTTGAAGCCCTGAATCTGGCAGCTTCCTTCCTTCATTAACCCTCCATGCAAAGGCAGAACAGTTGCTCATGTTCTTATTTACTCCCTGCCACCTTTCTATTTTTAAGTCTTTTCTACCAATAGAGCTATCAAGAGTGTTCCAATAGTTTATTATTCCAGAGGAAAGTACTAGTGTAGGCTTATTTAAAATATGTCAGTTTCCATTCCATGAAGTTTTGGCTGGAAATCAGGAAAAATGAAAAAAAAAGTGAAAGGGACTGTTTTGTTAATGTGAGCTCCCATTCTTTCGCCTTTTCATAATAAAGCAAAATGTTCAATTGGAGTAGCATTTTAACTCCATTTTAGAAAATTACTTAAATACAATTTTTGAAAAATAGAAATTTGAAATATTTTGATCAAGCTGGACATGGCTTTTATTCAATTTTAGTAAATTTTGTTTTACGAGATTATCATGACGAGTATTATCTTTGACTTTTCAATTTTTCCTTTATAATGAAGTAGTGGAAAATACCTAAAATACATAACAGGATCTGGTTTTTATTCTTCATAGTTATATACCTGATTCTTTCTACTCAGAGTTTTCTCACTTATATTTGAGACATTTGGTTTCAGCTCCTGATATAATGAGATGTACTTAGTTCTTACTTTATTTCAAAGCTGCTTGTATTGTTCCCAATGGGAGCAGCAAAATCAACAACATTCTGGTGAGCATTTGCTCTGCTTTATCTTGAAAGAGGTAGGAGCTGGCATGGAGTTGTCTGGAGTTGTCTTAAAAGTGAGAAAGATGACACTGCATCACTTTGCACTGTGGTTCGTGTTTGGAAGGTTTGAATTTCTGGTTTGGTGTTTTTCTTTCCTTTCCGTGAGAAAGAAAACTAAAATGTTTCAAAAATACACTTGCTGTTTAGATGGAGTGGGTGACTTTAGCACCCAAGTTTCAACCTCTGCCCAGAGTCAGAGCTTCCTTTGTTCTTCTGTCTTGTCACCACTGACATGAGGAATCCACAAGGTGCTTGTTCAAGCAAAGGGCTTGTACAGCACCTTTAAGGAGCTGTAACAAGAACTGCAAATCAAACAGTTCTGTAACAACTGGGTCAGTGTATATAGAAAGACTTTCAAATATGGTTATTTATTCAGTCTCCTGCTGTAAGATTAGTTCCATTATGTGCCTCCTATGCATTCCCTTCCAATTCATTCAATTTAAAGAAAAATGTTCTGCTAGAACTCATGTATATATCAGTGACATTCATCTAAATAAAATATCCCGGGCACTTGAGTCTCAGACACAGTCTTATGAAGAATCAGATCATATTCTATTTGTTTGGAAATGTGATGCATGTAGACGTGGGTTTATTTCAAAATAATGTCAAAATGTTAAAATCTTTATGAAATCCTAACATTAAATTTTATGAAGACAGAGCTGTTTGCTGGGATGTGATTCTGAGGGCTAGGACCAAAATCAACTGCTGAAGGTAAAAACCCCACAATACTGCCATAGGGAGAAAGAGGGAACAAACACAAACTCAGGGTAATCAGACCTGTCCTTTTTAGAATTTTTATCATTTTTTTTGCATGATGTTAGCAATATAATGTAAGTTTTATACAGTGCTGTACTAATTTGGTAGTTCTTGCTGAGTGAATACACAATTACTATCTTTCTTTCCTTTTAATGTGGTGAATTGTTTCCTAGAGAAGCTTGGCAAGTTTTTCCTCCCAGTCAGAGGTCTGAAGAAATTGAGGAAGTGTAGATAAAACCAGTTTGTTTAATCACTGAAATACAGAAAAAATTAAAATACAATTTTTGCTTGTAAAATAGAGAAAAGCAATAAAAACAATGCCAGACGGCTAATGCCTCTCTTGTACCTTGCATTTCAAAGACCTCAAAAGAACATCAAGAAGAATAAAGGCAAAATCTATTCCCTATTGGCATCATTATAAATGTTGTATCCTCTAAAACTCTAAAGACATCCAAGAAGAGTAGAAGAATAAATGGCATTGAAATAAAGAAAGTCTCTCTGGAGCTTTGTTCAATCGGCTTTGTTAGAATTCACTCAAATAGGATGATTATAAGAAAAGATCTCATTTGTTTCAACATTAAAGGAGCAAATTAATATGTGGCAAGCTGCTAATAATTGCCTCATTATGTAGTGAATGGGCATTGCTTCCAATTTACAAAATTACAATCATATTGTTAAAGTAACAATTGAGAAAGTTTAGTCTGAGTTTCCTAACTATCTGCATGATTAGCTGTGGGATTCAGAGTGGAACAGAGTTGGTGGTTGGAGAGAGCACACCACCCGTCTGTAGTGCTAAAAAGCCACAAGAGAAATTCAGCTTTTCGTTAGTGGAAATTCCATCTGCAGAGGTCCTGAGCTGGGTTTGGTCCAGCTGAGGAGCGAGTCTGGCAGTCTCTGCTGAGACCAGAGCTTGGTGTGTGGCTGCTCTGTCCAGACATTATTTTGTGGTTCAGAGACCTGGCCTGAGATGATCCCCACACGGACCTCAGCAGATGAACAGGGCTGTGCCTGGGAAACTTGTGATCCAACATCTGTCCATTGGGAAACCCAGCCATACAAATGGTTCTGTAGCTGGAATTTCGGTCTCCTGGTGGAGACACTGGAAATAATGGGGGAATGTTCAAATTTGGAAAGTAAGCAATTTTCCAAATAATGAAATCCTGTGTGGAAGAGAATCATGTATTGCGACCTACTTTAGTTGGATTTGCTTATGACCTTTTCTAATTCTGGCTGATTTTGTTATTTAATGATTTGACCTTTGATTCTGTGAAGCCACTTCAGTGCTAAATGCAAAGAACTGTTAGATAAGTGACCTTTATTACACAGCTATTTCTCTTTGCTAGAGAAATGGCACTGTTTTGCAAGTTCTAATTCACAGTTTTAATTATCTTTTCTATTGTCTGTAAGCTTGCACAGGAGATGGAAAGGTCAGACATTTCATTTTCTTTACTGATTAAAATATAAGTGTTCCTCAACAGTTACAATGTATCATTCAGGAAAAAGATGGGACTATTTGTCAGAACCATACCCAGCTGCTCTGCAGAGGACTTCTACATCCTTCTGCTCAGCAACAAAATGAGCCATTTTCTGGCAGCAATAATAGCTCAGCCCCCTTGGTGTTTAGAGGTGAAATAAATATCTAAGTACAGGAAAGGAGAAGAAAAGGTTCTTAATGTTTTTGTCTTTAACTCATGTATCTTTGATGCAAGGGAATGAAGATCTTGTGAGAGGTGAACCTTGGCCCGATGTTCTGGGTCCACAGAGGATAAGCACTAACAGCACAGGTTTCTGTGTGGTCCTGCCAATCTGTTTCAATCCCACTGCTGCTGGACCATCTCTGCAGATGAGAGGGCAGCCTGGACTGCCTGGCAGACCTGTTTGCATTGTGTGTGGGTTCATGTGTGGTACTGAAACCACCCTTCTGGTCTGTGACACAAACCAACACCACAGACTGGTGGCCAGTCTCCGTATGGGGTCCAATGAGTGAATATTGATGTGTGTTTTCTCATATGTTGAGGGAGGTATGATGCAAAAAAAAAGAATGAATACAGAAGGAAAAATAAAAAAAAAAAAAGGTGATTCTGGAGTCAGTAGAATATATATCATGGATGTCAGTCCTAACTCTGTCCAGGATGTCTGTTGGGAAATATGCATATTGGGATATGAAAAATCTCTCTACATTGTAAAAAAGTATTTATTGTGAGATAGAGCTGGGAGAGGGTTAGCCTCTGACTCTGCTCAAGAAGAGCAGATTATATGTTGACCTAGTGTAGGCATTCGGTATTATGAAAGCACTTTATAAATTGGAACAAGATAAATGAATCACAACAAAGAGCTAGAAAACCAAGGGACACAGTTGCAGGAGTGAGTACTCAGCTTATTTAAGCAGAACAGTTACACTCAGTGAATAGAAAATGTGCAATGCATTTCTAACTAAGGTGAGAAAATCAAACAATTCCAAATTTAAGAGACCAGCTCCATTTTAATAGAGAAGGAAGAAAAAGCGGCTCTGAGGATGAGACAAATTTAAATGGAACCAGATTCTTGACCAAATTGGCTTTTCTATCTAGCAGTTTCATATTCAGCATTTGTTAGTTTGAAAGTTCACCCTGAAAGCTATAAATTAATCTACTGGGACTGTAACAATTCACTTCATGCTAGGATATGAGTTATGTGTGAGGATTTGTTTAGGTCACCCAGCCATGTCCTCATAATGTATCTTAGAGAGAGAATTTCTGTAAGTAAGCAGTAAACAGAAAGTCTACTATGTTCAGCTGCATCTCCTGGGATTTCATCCCTGCTGTCAGAGAGCCATGCAGGACAGCTCTCTAAAACTATAACAGCTATAAAAAATGCATGGTGTTCTGTAAAGGAAACATTGACAATGCTTTTGTATTCAGTCAGGAATCTTTAGCTACTGATGAAATGAGAAAAGAATGTTTTCCTGAACCAGCCTCCTAACAAAATCAAATCAATCACAATAGAGAAATCAAAGCTTTGGAATAGTGAGGTTTACAGCACAAGTCTTGCAGGATGCACTTTAATTCAGTACAATATTTGTCACCCAAAAATGAGATATTTTACCTCTTACTGTTTGGCACTCCTCAGATGTTTGTCTCTTGTCCTTGCATTATTCCTCCTTATCAAAGAATTCATTTTTTTGTCAGCGTTGCATCCTAGGGTTATAGTGGTCAAATGTAAGCAGGCTATTCATCCACATCAACTAAATGAGGTGTGATTTTGAAGAGAAATAACTGCAAGTCTGATCAGAAAAGCACCTAGCATCCTGCCAAGAGTAAATGTCCAAAGAACATGAAAGGAGTTCTCCCTAAAAAATACTAAACTGGGTTCACTGGCTCCCAGTTCTGAGCATGACAGAGGATCAAGTCTCTGACCATAAAAAAAAATTGTAGGTTATCTCTGACCTGGATGATCTTCTGTAGGAGTTTTTTTTTGATGGATCTAGTTTTCATTTGATTTCCATTTCTAACTGAACTCTTTATACAATCCAATTTAAATAGAGGGCATTTCCTTTTAGTCTGTAGGTACAAAAAAATGAAAAGACATTTACTCTTTATATTCTGACAAATGGAACATCAGATAGGTCCTTATGTCTCTGTTAGATGATGTTTTCTATTTTCAATTCATTCTGGAGTAATAGCACCCTAGAACATGGTCTGGAAATATTGTCTTTGACTGTAGTTTTCTCAGGATTAAATTCCTATTTCAGATGTCACCAGTCCATCTGCCTCTCATTTTCCATGGATCATAACCACTCTCTGGAGAGAACAACATATTCCTCTGTCCACATCTCCTTTCAACTGCAGGATTTTCATACTATTAGATTGCTTTTTAGAGTTACATCTTGCATTTGACTTCTGTCAGAAATTTGGGAACCATTCATTCAGACACAAACATAATTAATGCTCAGTGTAACTTCCAGTATTACTTTTTCAGCAGATTTTTTTCCTGTTGCTGACAATACCTTGTTAAAAGAGAAGCCATTGATCTAAATAGTGCTTTCTGCTGCTTCTTTATTTCCTTTTTTTTTAGTGAAAAGAGTAACATTTAGAGAAAAAAAAAAAAAAAAAGGTTATTTGTATAGTTGACTTTGCAAGGTGGGAACAAAGGCCTATTCCACTGAAAAGGTTTGCATTCAGAGCTTTGTAGTGGCAGAGTTTTCGAGTAGCTCTCGAAAAACCACATGGGGATTGTGGTTTTGTTTTTTTAAAGAGAAGCATTGCTATCAATTTGTTGTATTGTACCTGTTTTTCTTTTAACTGAATTTTCAGTCTTCGTGTTTTACAGAGTAAAACTTGCAATATATACTTTTGTTTCCTGTCTTCCAGCCTCTACAGCTTGACTGTGACCTCTGTGCCATTGTTTCAAACTCGGGACAGATGGCTGGCCAGAGGGTGGGCACTGAGATAGACAAGTCCTCCTGCATATGGAGGATGAACAATGCTCCCACCAAGGGCTATGAGGAAGATGTTGGGAAGAGGACAACTGTAAGAGTGGTCTCTCACACAAGTGTGCCTCTCCTGCTCAAAAATCCCGAGTACTTTTTCAAAGAATCCAACAACACCGTTTACGTGGTCTGGGGTCCTTTTCGAAACATGAGGAGGGATGGAAATGGCATTGTGTACAACATGCTGAGGAAAACTGTTGACAGCTACCCAACTGCCAAAATCTACGTGACAACGGAGAAGCGCATGAGTTACTGCGACGCAATCTTTAAGAAGGAGACGGGAAAAGACCGGTAAGTCTTACACGTGAAGAGCAATTGCAGTGTTTGACAAAAGGTGTGTGAGAAAGTCCATGTGGGATGTCAGCTACTAAATGAGTCCCCAGATATGTTTCTAATGGATTGTTATGTGGATTTGACTGCTATAAGCACTTGATGAGGCAGCAGCTAGGCCCCATTTACCCCACCTACGCTACCTTCTGTTCATTCCATTTCTGTTGGCTTGAATCCCAAAAATATTGGATGTCTTCCTGAAATGTTTTCAAAGCTGTGTGTTGTTTTGAGCTCAATTTACTATTGATTAAATTGACATTTTATTTGAAGAGGATAATCCTACACAAACAACATTTCCAAATGCACAACCTCAGGATAATTCTGGATATTGCCTTTTCTTCTGTGTTAGGATTCACTGTAGCTTTTCTTCAAACACACACCTCAGGGTTATGCATTATTTCTGTTTCTTGGTGAAAACAGGTTCTCAGAGATCCTGGAACAGATTCAGGTTTTTACCAGTATCATGCTGAAATTCTATTTTCCATGCTTGATAATGGGTATTTATGCTACTCAAGTGAGGCTGTGAGAGGTGAAAGTGTGAGGGCCATTGTTTGGGCTAGCATATTCAAAGCAGAAACTGGATTTGTGGAACTAAGACCACAAATTTCAAGAATTTGTAGCCGAGCTGCAAAAATTCAGGTCATCTGTGTTTTGGCATGGAAGAGCACCTGTCACACATACTCACTCGAGCTAACTAGGAAGGAGTTTCCAGATCACTGCTGTGCGTTAATATTAATTTTAAAATTTGCACATCATGAATTTGAGGTTGGGAAGGACTGTTGCTAGTCTGACCAAATTAAAGATACAGATATTCACAAACAACTTAACGTAGTCTGAAGTTTTGACTGAGCTTTTGAAGTAGGAAAGTTTGTTATCTCAAACGTACTTGTTTCACTATGTTAGTAAACTGTCAGAACTTGGTGACAGTTGATTTTTTTTTCCTATTTTTCAAACTATTGGAACATAAGGAGGAGCCTGCCCCTTTTCATGAAGTGCTCATGTTGCTGCTGTGGTTCTGGAGTTGGAGGGAGCTCATATGTTCCATAAAGGTGTCAAGGTTATCATGGCTTCTTTAGCTTTAACTGAACAAACTGATGAACAGGAGCTAATAAATATACAAGATCCATTCTTCAAAAATGACCTTTAATAATCCAAGTCATCCTGTTTACATATTAATCAAGCCAAATATGATCACGGGTACACTATTGCATTGCTGTACATGAATTTGTTTATATATATGAGTCAGGTCACAGTGGCTTTACAACACTTCATCAAATTCCTTATTGTGAGATTAGACCTTGAAAAAAATCTCCTCTTTTTCCCATGAAAAAAAGAAAATCTCATCATTCATGTTGAAGCATCCCTCTCTCCAGCCTAATCCATTCCTCTTCAACAAATTAGCACGTCTCAAGTTTTTATACTTGCGCAATTAACACAATACAAATGCTTCTTTTCATGTCAAAAGGAGATTGAACTTCTCTCAGTGCTTATAACAAAGTTCTTTGTTAAGTCTTCTTCTTCAAAGCATAATGTCAAAGTGGCCCATGGTCTTTTCTCCTTAAGTTTCACATTTTAGCAGCAATACATTTTTATGAGCCTGTCTCATGACCCATCACGTTGTTTGTGCATGTGCGTCCCTTGGACACCAAGGGGGAAACCCACCACTTCTCACAGTGGTGACCAGGTAACAGCCTTGTATTTACTGCAACTTTCATTTTTCTACTTTTACACATCAAATACTTGGTGATGGTTTTAACATCATTTAGTGCTTTTGTCTGGCCAGAAACAAGGGAAATGGTTGATGCATCACCCGCCAACACCTTCTGTAACTCAAGAAAACATCTTGCAGTTCCCTGATAATCAGGGACTTCAGTTTGGAAACTGTTTCATATTTTGTAACATCTTCAATTTGCAGGACCTGTCTTCTGTTTCTAGGGAGGGTCATGAGACTGTTGGAGGTATGTGGCATTTGTGGAAGCAGTAAATGGAGAGCACAGGAGATTTGTGGGTGATGAAAATACTTTGGCACGTTGTGCCATCTATTACAATGCTGAGACAGACTCAGGTTTCTCAGCCAAATATTCCTTCAGTTCCTCAGAGAAACATCAACCTTTGCTTGGAATATTAGATTGAACAGAGGTCTGGTTCAACATGTTTCCAGCAAAAAATTCTGGAAGGAAACCAATTTCAACTCGTATTTTAAATTATACTGAGTGGATTGAAACTGTATCTATTTTAGTTTAATCCTAAAATACTGTCTTTCTGTACAGTGTATGCTGCTAATGCATAGTAAGATTGCAACAGATTTCTAGTCTGTCAAGCCTTTAATGAGTTTTCTGTTTCTACTCTTTGATGTGCAATCTTTTTAGGTAATTAGTGGGACTTTACAGCAGTTTCATCCTTGTGAGGCTCAGGTTTTTAAAGGATGTTGTGAGAAGCAGCTAACAGGTATGTGCTGCAGTCACTTCTCTACTGCAGAAAAGCCATGATCCTGCAGTGCTGCTGACATGGGAGCTTTATCCCTGACTTCACTGGGTGCAGGTTCAAAACCCACAGCTTTGGTTTTGACAAATGATTTAATACTGATGTGTGGAAGAAACAAGTTAATTCCAACAAAGAGTGTTTTTTATTTTGTTATGCATTTTTGAATTCTACAGCAGTACAAAATACCCTCTAATATGGGCTATCCGCACTGGGTAATTAACCTTGCATGAGTGTTAAGAATCTGGGGAACATATGTTCTTTCTGAGAGTCTTTGTTAGTGAAGCAGTCGAGTTCAAGGTGGTGAATGCTCATCCACTTTGAATAATTGTTGTACATAAATAATATTCATTACCAGACATTCACAATTTTTCATTAATGCGTTTTACTTGGTACTTCCCTAGAGGGAACGTAAAACTGGCAGCTTCTTCTAGTACTTCACTAATGTGCTGGTGTATTATATATATTGACTCAAGTGAAAGGATTTAAAGAAATATTAGATAATTACTAAATGTGGCATCTCTGTATGTACCTCAATCCAGATAAGTGGTTGTAAAGCCATCTATATCTTTACCATGCAAAACAAATATAATGCAATATGATATAATAACATTTAATTGGTACTAACAGAGAAAACTGTAATCTTCATTAAAGCAGCAAAGCTAATTCTGGTCTGATAAAGTGCACTGAGCATCCCTAAATAGGTTTTAATTAGCTGGCACCAAAGCTGCACCACCCTTAGGGAGGGTAAAATTAATGAAAACTAGCAGCAAATAGATCAATGCTACTGGATGTTCTTGCCTTAGGTGAAGGTGATGAGAAAGAAAGGAGTGTCTTTTAAGGATCATTTAGAAAACAGTCTGCATTGAAACTCACTTTCAACAAGCAATGCTAGAATAAATCTGTGCTGATATTAGTGGAGCAGTGTAATGTTTTCTGGAGTGCAAGCTCCATTTGTGTTTATAGTACAAGAATCTCAGGCTAACTCCTGAGCCTGGGGTACTGGTACTGCCCAAAGAACAGCTTCACTGGCTGTTTGTAGTCACTCTTTTGGTGAGTGTTGAAAACAGCCTGCTGAGCTCTGCTGATGAAATGTATCCTGAATTCCCAGTAAGAGATGTGAGATGGTGTTCTGAAACCCAGCCAGTCTGGTAGACAGAGGACTTTCCACATACACTCTCTTAACTCTGACAGTGCCCTTCCCAAATCCAATCAGTTCACTTCAACAACATTTTTTTAAAGATTATTAGCTACACACACACACGTCTTCAGGTGGCAGGTTCACTGAGCCACATTTGCAGTCAAATTACTGTTTCTGAAAGACTACTGTCAATAACTTGGACAATTCTGAAGAAACAAAATTGCTTTTGTGCTTCTCTTCCAGAAGTTCTTGGTTTCCTCAGTTCATTCCAGATGGTGCTATATGTTAGGTTGTGAGAAAGCTGTTTGATCATTCAAGGCAGAAAGATGAATCATTCTGAGCACCGACTTCTGCATCAAGATTCAAAATTTGAGGTTGTTTTCAAGCTGCCATTTTACTCAGTTTTGCTCACTAATTATTTATTACTTTGGTGATATATGAGATCTATATTATATCTCTGTCATTTAGAGCTAGCAAATTACATTCATCAAAATTTGGGATTGACACTGTTAAGACAACTGCAGTCATCAGAGCTTCACCTCAGCTAATACATGGTTTTTCATGTGTCTGACTAATCTACATGAAGCTATAGTCTAGAAAAAAATGACATTGAAATGAATACATGAAATTACATTCTCTGAGGTTCAAGTAGCGGCAAGTTGTATTGTTTGGTGATATTCTCTGTGAATTGAGGTAGTCAAGCTGTCAGTGTCCAGAATATGAGAGTTTTATGCTGTATTTCTGGTTGTTGGCTTGAATGAAATACTGCAGTAATGATATTTTCATTTTTGAACTTGCTTCCATATGTGTGTTTCTCTGTCAGTTATTTTCTCTATCAAAGTTATTCAGAGTTGCTTAAAATTTGCAGAAAGCAGTTTTTCCTTGGGAAGCTGTGAATGCTGACACTGAGTTTGGCTCAGAGAGTTAAATTTTGGCACTTGGGAAGTACGCCCCATCAGTACTTTGTATTGACGTGATTTTTCTAAAAAAATATAATTTCTGGAAGATGAGTAAAAGTTCATTTCCTTTTGAATAGAAAATGAACAGAGTTAGGGAATATCAGTGTCTTTAATTTCCAGAACTTTAGGAAGAAAAGGATGAAAAAACTAATTCAGACTGACAGAGGAAATGTTGGAACAGTTTTAAGGACAAAGATTGATTGTAGTTTATATTTTGCTATAGTCTTTATCATGATGATGTAATTGCTGATGCTGCACCAATAAAGTAAGCAAAAAGTTCTCAACTGCCTGTGAGCATCTCAGCAACTCCAAAAATACTTGTTTGATATAGTGACCATTGTTCAAGTGGATTTTTCTTGAATTATTGCTTGGCACTTCCATTCTTTCTTTCTATAAAGTAATTCCTCCAAAAAATGCTAATGGATTTGTCCATCTTAATTCATAAAAGGTTTAAATAGTTTCATTGTCAGTCAAGACCGCTTTATTACCTGGAAAAACAAGGGTCTAAAGCATGAAACCTTAATGAAATAAATAGATTTTTCATTATAAAACACTTAAAACCTCAGCATCTATTGCTATTTGTGGTCAATCACCAGATGGTTAACAACTGTTTGGGGGTTTATATCCACTCTTCCATTTCCTGGTAAAACACCAGTTGTTCCTGAGTGTTCTACATTTATTCCCTGCAGCCCATTAGTAACTGCATTTATATTCTTTATGAAGATTTTCCTAATTAAGATGAACACTTTTCTCTATTAGGCAGATGGAACTCAATAGAAGAAGTCCGTTCTTTATTAACATGCCAGTAAATGCTGCTGAAAGCACCAGCATTTCTGTTAAGAAGCACATCTCCTACTACATTACACTAATTACACAGTAAAGTGAAACTTTATTAAAAAATATCAATATTAGCTATTATTTTGTGATAAAGCTGTGGCTGCATATAGATTGGTGTGAGCCTAGAGACCTATTGATTCTGCAGTGGTTGCTGACTATAGCCACGGAGTTGCTTCTTTTTAATTAATGATCAAAGACTAGGAATATATAATCAGAATCTGCTCTATCATTGTGCATTTTCACATGTTCTTTGAATTTATCAATCTTTTTCTTCTAATTTTACATCATCTTTGAGTGCCACTTGGTCTGTTTCCTGCTCCTGATGAAATGTGTGTTAAATCTTTATACAGTGTTTGGTATAGCCCTAATTTCATGCACACCATTTTCATCCTGTGCTTTAAATACTCTGCAGCTTTTATTGTTATGAGGGAATTGCTGATACTCTCAGAAGGAACTGTGCATATGGATGGGATTCTGCAATTGATCCTTGAGGGTCCCTTCCAACTCAGCATATCCTGTGATTCTGTGATTCTCATATCCCATGATTATCCACCTTTGGAAAAGATGATGTAAGTCAGTGACTCATGCTGGCAATCCTGGTAGCATCTTGGATTGCAGGGCTTCCAGTTCTGCTACTGATGGTAAGGATACTTTACGGTTGCAGAGGAGAAAAGTATTGGAGACAAAAATTAGCTGTAGCATAGATTTTGAATGAAGCCTTTGGTGTTCATCTTACATAGTTCAATGTTTTTCACTTTTCAGATCATAGTGTGTAAAATAGACCTTGATGTTCCTAAAGGAGCTTAAAATTTTGAAGGAATAGAAACAACTTTTTAAAAATACAAAAATTTAAAAAGAGTAAGATAATCTATTTTTTAAAATTCATCCTTGCTGCCAGGTGGATGTAATTGTCTTGAAAAACACAGAGTGATTACCACTGAAGTCTGTACTTACTACCAGTTGTCACACAGCAATTCTTTTCTAAGAGACATTGAATAGATTAGAAGACAAATGTAATGTTGCTATTGCTTAAGTGTGATACCTGTTGGTTACTGGTAATTGTGGGGTTTCTAATGGAACCTCCCTAAAGAGCTCTGAGCTGCATTTACAGTGCTAAGTAAGAAAAAAATACTGCAATCAAACTGCATGAGATGCACTGGGAGGTTTGTGCTACAGAGCCACTGCTCAAGTGAGGATTGCAACTTTAGGAGACAGGAGACTCTACAATAATTTCTTGCTTTGGACAGAGAAGAGTTTCTGTACATCTGTCTACCCACTAGCTAGTCAAATTTATTAGAAACTACTTTTATAAGAAAAGGTGTATGAAACTGTCATACGTATCACTGAATGATATTTAGAAAAAATTGTCATCTCTAAGCTTTGTACAAGTAAACAACACAGGAAAAGAAAATCTGCTTGAAAGTAGAAAAAGTTTAGCCTGAACTTATGGTTGAGTATTTTATCTAAACGTGTAGAAAGATTAGTAAAGAAATTCTTCATGGAAAATTTAATTAGTAAGAAATCAAGCCTGTGTGAGACCTCACAGACATAGGTAGGAGGAAAACTAAGGGGAAATGGGAATTTTTGTGACTCATTATGTTAGTTTAGACCTCATTGTTAACCAGGTCTTGCTTGTGCACGTCTTCAATATGTATTTTTACCCAGATGAAAACAAAGCAGATGTTCTACATTTTTTTATTTCTGTGTTTGTTGTCCCACATAAAGAGTTTAGGCTGCAATTTCAGAACAGTGAAACTGTGTAAATGTATGGATCTATAGCACATGCCTTTGAAGGTGACTCAGGATTCAGAGCAATGCTTCTCAGGGAACCTGATGTGTTATTGGGATATGCTACAACCTGTGTTTAGAAAACAATCACTCCTACACAGTTCCTATGATACTCAACTTCTCTGAGCTTTTAACCATTAGGCAACTCTGCATTTAAAGAGTAACATGCACAAGAGAAGCATGTACAGTTTTTCTCAGAGAATCACATCTTCAGCAGGTTTTGGAATTTTCAACTTAACTGTAACAGTGGGAATTTATTATGAATCTTCAGTCTTATGTCTTCAAACAGTTTGTGTGAAGTCTCAGGTATTGACCATAGTCTCACTATTGGCCATAGTTTGTGTGTGAAAGGAAATTATTTTTATACAGATGTTCAAAGATTCAGCCATTCTATTTGCAAGACTTTGTAAGAATTCCGGATTGTGGGAGCATTCAGTACAGTTGGGAGCACTTCCCAGAGACACCACTCATCTCAGAACCTGAGCAGCCCTACCTGGTACATTAGAACTCAGTAAACATGTAATTGCAGTAGAAGAAAAGCTTTTTAACTGCTCATATTTGTTCTTTACAAGTTTCTTGTTGGTATCCCATCCTTATATTTGGAGACTTCTTTTACTTTGTCATTATTTTTAAAATCAAGTCATCCCAGCACACATATCCTCTCTGCTCTAGTTCTACAGGTTACAGAAAGGAGGCATAAACTCCCTGTCTAATAACATTCTCTACATGATTCATTGAAACTTTCAAGGCACAGGATTTTCTGCAAAGCTTTAAAAATCGTTGCAAATGATGTCGCTAATGTAGAAAAAGTCAGGAAGGAGACAAAGAGTTAGCAGATTAAATTCTAAAAAACAAATAGCATGCTTTTATCTCAACAATAATAACAAAGATAAATGTCAGAAATATGTGCTCTGTGTTCAATTTGCTCTCCATATGTTTCAGAATTTTTCTTGAATAAATTCATTAGATTTTCTAGTACTCTTGTCTCCAAAAAGTGTCCTAAACATTTTCCATGAGAGAATTTCTGAAAACTGTTGTAGGTATCACTTAAGTCTCAAAATGTTTTGTGAGGCAAAGGATATTTGTCCTCTTTTTATAACTTGACTTCTTTGAGAGAAAAGGACACTAGGGGAAAGCAGAAGCTATTGCTGTGCAGAAATTCATGCTCATAGAGCTTTTTAAACATTGTATGCTTACCAAGAAGGGATTTTGATCTCATACAGTCCTAATTTTGGTTGAAATGGTCTGAAAGTGCAGTATGGAACAAATTTCTGCTGTTCTATAACCTGTTTTCAGCCAAACATGGTAATGTTACAGCATTTCTTTCTATATTAAATTAGCAGTAGTCTCTTGACATTTTACAGTCAATCAAAACATTAGGAAAAAAATAATCTGAAGACTATGTACAAAGCAGTATTCCTCTAAAAGAGGATTTTCAGTTTCATTTTTTCAAGTATTATTTAATATATTATCAAGATTCTCTGTCCATGCATTTCAGCATTTGTTACACACATTTCTAGTCCTTTAGAAAATGTGACTAGTGTTGGTCATGTGTAGCTTTTTCTTTTATCAAGGGAGAATTGTGTCTTTGCCAAAGCTCAGTGGTTGTGGATTTTTGCTCGCTCTATTTGTGCTGCTCTGATTTTATATAAGTGATGACACTGTTGAAATATGTTTTGTGTTTAGAGCAGAAGCAAGCAATGGTCCTTAACTCCTTGGGGCTAATTTCATGCTCTTAAATTGCCTTCACGTCCCCTTCCAAGAATGCACAGTGTTTGGATTTCAGCTTCACTGTACAGAATGTGCCAGGGATCTCGGCTGCAGTGACATCCCAGAGCCTTCACACTCCCAGGGATATTTTTGAGTCTTGCTCATGGAGTGCCTCTTGGATATGAAACTTCATTTAACTTTACAGAGGACATCCCCAGGGTATCCTCAAGCTTTATGTACTGCTTAGATCTGTCTAATCACTCCCTCCCAAGCTACCCTGCTTTGCTTGCTTAGAAGGAAGGCAATGAATGGAGGAGTAGCTAAAGCCAGTTCAGTATTTATCAGTGAGCAATGTTGGATTTCAGGCAGTATTTCTGGATGTGGTTTAGGATGGTACTTGGAAATGATGCATTGAGGGAAGACATATTCCAGTTTCCCTTCCAAGCTCCTAATTTTGAATCACTTGGTGGTTTTCCTTAATTTTTGAAATAATAACCACTGGTATCATATAAATTTGACCAGTTTCAGGGTAGCACAAGCAATAGAAGCTCCACATATTTTCCATAAACTTCTTCAGTTTGCATTCCAGGCCTGAGACTGGCATGTAATAGAAACATTTTATTCATTATCACTTTACATTTTTCCTTGAGGCTGTCATACTGATTTCAAAACCACGGTCATCATTCCGCTAAAATGATGGCATTAATACATTGATCTTTGTGACTAGATTAGAATATGGAGTTTCAAAATAATTGCCCACTAATATGAGAGGTGGATGTATAGTATTCTATTGCTTGTAATGCAACCATTAAAATAACAATTATGTGATAATGAAAGGACTCATTATGCTTTAGTTTATCTTTGCATAAAGTTAATAGCTAATGAAAACAGGAAAGATTATATCTAATTACATTTTACAATACTTTTGCTTTCCCCATTAAGAGAACACTTTGCACAGAATTGTAGGTTGGCATGCCTCAGTAAAGTCTATGTCCACTCTCTATGTGCTTCAGATTGCAACTATTTTAAGACCAGTGGTTGCATGTTCTTTTCTATCAAATGGTACACATATTCTTCACAAAGATCACTTTTAAAACTAGGTTATCAGAGAGAGTCAAATTTGCAACATGACTGTGCTGAAAATAAATTTATTTATTTAAAAATAAATTTCATTTCTTCAGTTTTGAAGTGTTAGGAAAATGAAGGCAGCTTGACACTGAGTCAGTCAGTAGAATACTGTTTCTCTTTGGGTGAATGAGAAATATCGAGGTATGTTACCTACCATCTGTGGCAATTTTGAGTCAGTATTGTCTACGAGGCATTGTCAGGCAGAGGAGCAAGTTCCTTTCCTATTGTATCCAGGGATGGAACATGCAAGAACAAATAGCAAAGCAGGGCTTTGGCATAGATAGAGAAATCTCTCATTTTTTATACTAGGATACTAAGCTCTGAGCGAAGAGCGTTAAGTTCTGGAATGCAGAGATAGAGCTCCCAAATTATCTTAATGGCAAGAAGACTAATTAGGATTAAGGTATTTTGGTGTTTTTATATGGAGATCATACTGCACTGATTTTTAAAGATGTAGCAGGTTTGTCTTCCACTTTTCAATATTTTTCAGTATTTTTTAAGCATAATGATTTATTTAAATGTTACCTTTAAATGCCAAAATCACGGAGGTGGGAGTTATATAATCTAATCCATTTCACTCCAAAACAGAATTAAGAGATAGGAATTAAGCAGTTACAAATGAGCTCAGCATTAAAAGTATAATTGAATTGATTTTACAAGGTATTGTATGAAATTACATCAATGGGAAATGTCTTTGGTCTAATTGCATGATATTTAATTAATTTATGTTCCAGTGAGCTAAATGGTGGGTTGAGTTTGTGAGCCACAGTGTACGTGGTTTTAGGGTGTTCAGAGCCTGGTTACTGGCTGAGGCTCTGTTTGGATGCCAGGACAGCTCAGTACATACTAAGGCACCCATTGTCTGTGAGTCTGGAGGCCTGGTCCCAAGTAATTCCTGAAGCATTTCAACTTTCAAGCCTTCTCTTACAGCAGTCTCCAACTCTTCCATTTGGATTACTGACTGAAATCACAACCTGTAAAGTTGTCCCTGTGTTTGGTCACAAGCTCTTCTCCATGTTTCTCCTATACTTTCTCTTTCTGATCACAGAATCAGGATTGTTGGAAGGGACCTCTGGAGATGATCCAGTCCAACTCCATTGCCAAGGCGGGCTCACCAGAGCAGGTTATACTGCAACGCGCCCAGATCCGTTTGGAATGTCTCCGGTGATGGAGACTCCTCGACTTCCCTGGGCAGCTGTTCCACTGTTCTGCCACCCTCAGTGTAAAGAAATCCTTCCTCATGTTAACATGAAACTTCTTTTGTCTTAGCTTAGGGCCATTCCTCCTTCCTCTCCTCTTGGCACCCAGCTTTGAGATATTTACATTATTAATGAGATCTCCTTTCAGTCTTCTCTTGTACAGACTAAATGGGCCCAGCTCCCACAGTCTCTCCTCACAAGAGAGATGCTCCAGACCCCTCATCATCTTTGTAGCCTCTACTGAACCTTCTCCAGTAGCTCCTTGTCTTTCTTATTCTGAGGAGCCCAGAACTGGACACAGTATCCAGATGTGGAGGATCACTTCCCTCAAACTGCTGGCCACACTCTTCCCAATGAGATACTTGTTTCTATATTGCATATTCCTTGCTTTTCTTGAAATATTTTTTCTTTCTCTGACATTTTTTACGGATATTTTGGGCATTTTTTCCTCTTTTATTTCCTGCCTCATTGTTTGTAACTATGTCATCTATATGGCTTTTTTCTTTCAGCCTTTTGTCCTTTTATTGTGAAACATATTGCCTCAAACACACCTCCTCTTTTTGACAGAATCTGTTTTAAAACAGCTCACAGACCTGCAAGGTATCTGATGAAGAGCAGCTTTTCCCTTTGTGCCCTTGCCCTTGTCCTTGTGATTCCTCATTCGCTTGAATCCTGGTGCAGAACACCTGAAAGTCTGCAGGTCCAGAGCTGCAGATCTCAACTCAGTACATCCTGTTCTTGAAACAAAAACAAAATATCACAGTGGGGTGTAGAAGCTGTGCATGATTATTTATTGATGATTGTTGGTTACAGGAATTAAAACAGCAGGGAGCTCAGATTTTGATCAGAAACCAAGTGAATTTTCTGTACACTTTTTATTGTAAAATGTGAACATAATATAAACCCATTGTGCTCCTGCTGATAATGCTAAGCCCTGGCCTGACCTGCTGTATGAACAGTGCGTGTTCCCTGTCACACAGGTGTGTAACTGTATGTGTGAGCATTGATTAAGGCTTGAAGCTGTTTCAAGGCTATTTTTATATTTGTGAGTATAGGAGCTTTCACAATTGCTTTGTAGCTCTCTAGTGTACCAAACACCCAGCACAGTGTGATCTCCAAGTGAAAAGCAAAGGGATCTGGGGCTGGGCAGCCTTTCTGTGGGATCCCAGCATGGGAGTGTTCACACTGAGACTCAGTTCATGTGCTGGCAATGAGCAGAGTGCATGTGCTTTGCTTTTTGTAAGCCCTTTTCTATTGTAACAGTACAAGATAGCCAGCCTGGCAGTGACTTTTAGCTCTACAGTTATAATTTATTTGCTTTTAGTTTTTGTAACATCACCAACTGCTAAGGGAATTGATGCTTAATACATTTCTAAATAAGTAAAACCAAAGTATAAATAAATTATGCTTGGTTTATTAGTCCAGGTGTTTTCAGCATTGCTGAAAGTGATTTGATGACGGCCACCAGCGCTAGCAGTGGAAAAAAACTTGATTTCACAGTGATTATTATCATTATAATAAACCATAATTGAAATATTACAAAATTGATTCTTTTAAAAATTAATGTGGCAAGAGTGAGCAGGCTCTGTGGCGTTCAGATTTTTTTAAGTGTTACTTAGAGGGAAAGTGACTTATTTTATTTGCTGGCAGAAAACTGCTGATTTTCGAACAATCACATTAGAGAAAACAGTCCCAGAGGGTTACAGGAGGCAACAGACCTGTGTCATTATGCTTTACCCTTTCCTGATGGGTTCGGAGAAGAGCCAGAAACAAAAGAAAGTTACATTCATTATTGAGAGAGCCTTGGGAAAATCTGTTTGGCCAAGCAATTTTGCATGAAACGAGTGAGGAAATATTTGACTGCAAAGAACATAAACTCCTTCCATCAATATGCAATTTTCTGGATCCATTTGTCCAAGTGATTATTAAAGAACAGTTTCTAAATTTGCAGTGCTTTACAACTTCAAAGGGCTGTGAAAGCATCACCTAGTTAAATGGATGGAAGTGTTTTTTAATAAATAAAAAAAAAGGACCAAAGTCAGTTGTAAGACAGTTTAAAGTGCAAAGTATTGAAAACAGCAGGAAACCTGAGGACCTGCAATAGCAATCATCTGCTCCAATCAGGAACATGGAAACCACAAATTTATCTTTGATGATTTCCTGTAAATATGCCCTTTGAGGACAGATTGCCCTGCCCAGTCTTGTGGAAAATGCTCAGAGCTGCAGCTCTTCTCACTGCAACATATGGATCTCAGCAAGCTCTGCTTCTCTATTTCCGAAGTCATTCTTCAGAAGGAAAAGTCTGAGCAAAAATGTAGTGCTGCAAAAATGCTGGTTAGCATCTTTCAAGTCTGGTCAGCCTGACTGGAAAACATCTTTCTGAGTTGTTGTTTTTCTTCTTGGCCATTTTCTTCAGCAAGGTCTGCCCAGTTTTCCAGACCAGTTATCCTAGTGGAAATGGTTTTATTGATGTTTTCATTCACTTCAGAATGTCTCATATAGTGTCTAGGACACTGCAGTGTAAATACTTTTCCCCCAGATATGTGGCAGTGTGTGCAGAGGGCTGGGGAAGGTACCTTTGGGTGTCTCTGAGTGTCCCCAGGGCCACTCTCTCCAAAGGACTCCCCTGCATTGTGACAGCACAGTCAGGGTGGCTGTTCTATGGTGATGACTATGCACATGAGGGGTCTGATCTTTCTTTCTTGTCACCTCTCTGTGGCACTTCACTTCTGATGTTGTGTTACTAGGTCTCAACTCCTGTAATCTAGGCTGCAGCCAGCAGTGTTGCATCCTAGTAGCTTGGGGTTTCCACATCTCCCATTTATCACACAGACATCAAAGAAGCCCAAGAAATTGAGCTTAGATGTGGCTTATTGTTTCCCCATATGTATCCTGAAGAGAGAATGTGCTATTCCATTTTAAAGCTGATGTTTATGCACCATTTCAGACTGTCCAGATAGTTTGCAGTCTCTGAAGAAGTCTTCTATGCTTGAATTTACAGTAGACATATAATCTACCACATTTGGTATGTATGCTCTTACTTGATGACAACCTCCTATGGCCCTATGTAATGTTTTATTAAATAGAGGAACAGTTCCCAAGCCCATCTTTCTTCCCAAGATTGAAGTCAGTGTTAAGTTTCATTAATATTATTTAGCATATCCTAGTGCATATCATCCACAGACCTTAAAGCACTGCAGGACATTCAATCAGCTTTAATTTTCCCATTTCCCTGATTGTAAAACTCATGCAGGGAGTCATTTGTCAAGTTGCATAGAGGTATCATCCTGCAAGTGTGTGGCTATGAAAATACCCTTCATCCAGGGTTCCCAGTTGTCTCTGATGCACTACCCTGACATTCAGAAGGCACAAGTGCAAGTTCATGCTTCACTGAGAGGGAGTCCTGGCTGACCAAGTGATGACCAAGCACATTTTTATAGGCAGAAAGAAAGAACTGGGATTTCTTAGAATAATTCACTAGAAATTCCTAAATTTTGTATGACTAGCTCTTGTGTCTTGGCCTCTGTGCCAAGATAGGCTTGTATTGTTCAGCAGAGCCTTGTTTAAAGGTAGGAGGGAGGGCTGTTCATTAGATTTGGGAAGGAATATTACAAGACATGTTGAAGCACTCCATATTCAAGAAGTTGCTTTCATGCCACTTCCCAGCAGTTAACATTGCCCATCAAAGAAAATTGCTAAATAGCTCTGCTACATCATACTTCATTTGCATTAGAAATGGCTCTAAGCAATAACAGGATTACAGCCAAAAAGTGCCAGCACTTTATCATTCATTTATTTGATTTAATATATAGAGGTACCTATTTGAAACAGCATTTACTTTTCTTGAGCTCATCATAAAACCCACTCTGAATGGAAGTGTTTAAGTTAATGACGACTCCGATTAATTCTCTTAGAACAGCATGACTGGAATCAGATACACTACTTCTCTTTTCATTAGACATTTCTGAGCTGCTATGAGTGATCTTACAGTATGAAAGGAAAGAAATTAGCTGTATAAATCCCCATGTAAATAATCCACAAAATGCTGCTATTCTTCTCACTCAACCTGGTGAACTGTAAGCTGGGAAGCCTTTGTGGTGGTGTCCGGATGGCATTAATAGAACCTGAAGGAAAGTTTTTGTTTTAAAAGAGGCAGAAAAGCCATATGCTTGCTGTGTGCTGCAGATTGCTCTTCACCTGCACTGTGAATTGAGCAGTGTTACATCTTTCTCAGCCAGCCATTACCACCTTCTTCCCCTCTTCTCACTGCCACCAAATCCCTGTAAATCCAAGCCTGGCCTGAACAGCAGATCTCTAATCTGTTTTCAGCATGCACATCCCCCCACCAAAGTCAGAAGGTCAGATGTGTTGCACTTTTGTTCACAGACAGGATTGATACATGGGATGCTGCATCAGGAGCTCTCTTCTAAGCAAGAAAGATGTTTCAATTCATTCTAGGAAATTTGAGAGCTGACAGCTAAGTTTTGCCAGTGTTTTGTTTCTGTTTACATTTTTTGATCATCAGTAACTACTATATATTACCAATGAACATAGCACAGATAACAGGGAAAAATATTTTCCAAAGCACCTCCCAGACCAAATAGCCTGTGTTACATCTGAAAATGAAACAGTTCCCTGAGTAATTTAGGCATCCTGCTTTTTTTTTTCCGACCAAAGTATCTAAAATTCCCAGTATCTTCTGAAAGCAGAACTGGAAACACTACTGTAGTATGTTTGCATTATTTGAAGAAGCAGAGATTTTCTGGTAACATTTGTCTAAATTTCTTGTGCTGTTTTTCCTAAACATAATTATGAAGTTCTGCATGATTGCTGATGTTGCAGGTGTCAGCATTATAACATGGTAGTAGTAGTAACTAAAAGAAAGGAGTAGGTAGGCAGGCAACATTATAGAGAATCTCAGTGAAGAATTTTCTGAGAAAATACTGTTTAAAGTCAGAGTTACAAAGTGCATGCTTTACTACTGAGAACCAAATCTATTGGTTCCAAATTAAAGGTTCGCATGAAAGTTTTATCTGCTGTGCCTAATCTGCAGTAATTGATTCTTCTAATTCCTAGAGGAGCCTTCTCCACTTAAAGTACAATTGAACTCCACATTACCTTAAAATGTTACAGTTTAAGTTATATCAGCCTAGCACTGAGCAGTACCAAGTGGGCTGCAGGTGCACACGGAAATTTTAGACCTTTTTCACTTCTTTGTTTTTGTGCCTTTGAATGCTAAACAGTTGGATCAGCAGCCATTCCTGCCCTTTATTTCACACATGCTTTAATTTCTTACATGTCTGTCCCTGGCAACAGAAGAGGAGAATTCAAAATGGTATGGTGTGTTTTCATTCAGACTGGCTTATGGGCTGGGTTTTCTTTTCTGCTTTCTCATCTGATTCTAAAAAAAAATCACCTGTAATCACATGTAATATCAAGGCTAATAGAACAGCCTGATCTTCATTATTGTTTGAATAAATTCTCAGGGGAAAGATAGAATTCTGCTGAACCATTACCTTATCTACCAAAGGAAAATGTATTTATAAGCCACTCTGTGGAAGATTATATGAAGATAAGTTGCATTTTATCATATGATCTGAACCATTATGGATTATAGAAGTACTGGCTTTCCAGAATCAGTTTTTAACATTCTTAGTGGCGATAAACATAGTCATCAGTTCTACAAAAGTCTGGCTGTAACTAACAAACTGTGTGTTCCTGTATGTGTAATGACTGTCTTGATAGTTTCACATATCAGTTCAATAAAACATCTTCCACTCAGGGGAGGCATTTGGGCAGGAATATCTCATGACATCCTTGCCATTCCCATTACCATCACTACACACTCAGAGTAATACATGTTTTAAAAATTGATTGAGTGTGTATTTACAACATAGATCATAGGACATGTTTTTTTAATGGTGAGAAACTCCCAATGAAGCATTCTGTGATCTGTAGCATTGATTTGGGTTCTTTGATTTTAATGCTACAGAATACAGTCATAAAACTTTTAGACCCTTAATGTCATAGAGTGCAGCTTCTTGACACAGAATGGTAATGTAAAAGGCAATGGCTACTGCAGGTAAGAGCTGATGAAAACCAAAGGCTTGCATTAAACATTGCTAACTAAATGAATTTGAATTCATAACACATTAAATATAAAATCTGGAGAAATGTATTGAGGTGACATAAGTCTGAGATGAAAAATCTCTAATGCAGGTAGACTTTCAGTAGGCAACTTTGAAAGTGTGGAGGATAAGCATTTGGTTTAGAGAGTTTACTCACCTCCCTTCAGGCAGTTTTCAGTAAGCATCTCTAAAAGTATTTTTCTGAAAGAGCCATCTAAAGATGGGTGAAGCAAATTTTCCACCCCTTCTCAGTTGACTAAAGATGATCTAGATGAGTCACCTAGACATTTAGCTCTTGGTTAGCAAAGGAAGATGAGGTAAATAGTGGTTAAATGTCTTGTTATGTGTTGTATCATCTAACAGGTATTTGGTGTTGTACTAGTTCAAGGTTTTGGTAAAGGCATGGCAGAGGTGATTTGTTCTTATCATAGCAGAAAGTTCAAATGTTTTGTCATACCCTTTTCAGTCTGGTTACCATCCTGGTTCTTAAGAATTTCTAGTTTCTAGCAACATAAAAATTAGGTCTGAAATTTAATTCCACCCTGGGTTAGAGGTAAAAGGTGACAGGGAAAAATGAGTGAGAGAGGTACCAAAAAAAGAAGTTTTGCCAGATAGCAAGTATTGGAATAGCTGTGAGGATATTTCCATAGATTTTCATAGATGTTATAGTGAATAATATTGGGAAGCTTTTAATTGTTACACAGAAGTCCTACAACCATCCAAGGTGTATTAGAGTTCATTTGGATATAGAAAAGTCTTGACATTTCTCAGTGCAGTGAGATTACTGTCCAAAGTTATCTGGAACCCTTCCAGTGCAAGAATTGAGTTTAGAAAAGGCTGTAATTGCTTTGTTCTAGTTCTGTATGACTAAAGTCAGATGGAGCAGTCAAGACAACAGAACTGTGGACTAAAGTGTGTGAGTGTGGTTGGCAGTTTTAGTTGAGTGCCTTTTTTTATGAATTTCCTTCCTCCCATTGGCACATTAACACTTGGTCTTCTAAGTTCTTAGGACATTGTTTAGACACAGACTATTTTTCACTTAATTTTAATTTTCTTTTTTAAGAGAAAGGGGAAAAGCTAATTGTTTGTGGGAATGCCTTTTCTTTGTTACAGGTGTCTGCACTGAGAGGTGTTTTTTTAAGAACACACCTTGTAAGCCTTTAGCACACCAGTAGGTTGGTAATTTGCAATATTGGTGAGGACAGGGCTTACTTTCTCTGCAGCACTCTCTCCTGGCATTGTAAACTCACCCACTGGGACATGCAGAGCTGCAGCTGGGTCAGACTTGCCCATGGGCTGTTGTGTGACTCCACTGAACACTTAATGTTGTTACCTGGTTCCCCGTGAGATGAGGGATAAAGGGCAGAGCAGTGAACTCATTGGAGGAAATGACAGAAGAGAAACTGTTTTTGCAAAGGAATAAGATACCTTAAGCTGCTGCTGGATTGTATTTACAGTGCCTGTTCAGACCTATGGCTCTGTGACTAACCTTTTGTGGCACCTGCCCTCCAGGAGTAAATCACCTTTTCTGTCCTGAGCAGATTTTGGTTCTGGATGCGACTGTTCCAAATGTTTCCTGCTGCTGTTAACAAGAGTGCTCCCCCTGGCCAGGCTGGGGGCTCAGGAAAGGCAGTAAATCCTTGTGAGGTTGCTGCCTTGGGCCCCACATCCCCATCCCCTCACCAGGCAGAGCCAGTGCTGGGGTGTACAGCCAAGGGGAGAGCAGCTGCCTGCACTGGTGGGGAGTACTTGAATCTCCATCACCTTCCCTGCTTTGCAGAGCCAGGTGCTGCCACAGTGGTAGGATACTTGGATGGAGAGGATCCAGCTCTGGCAGGCTGCTCTCCCTTGTTCCAGCTGTTCACAGCTGCTCTATGGCTGATTGAAAAGTCATTTACTCCCCTCGTGTGAATAACCTTGAGGGATCAGAAAGTCAATTGTGCAAAGCACCTACAGTCGGTGCCAGGTCCTGTCTGGGAGCCACTGCAAAGGCAGCTGATATTGAGAAGAGCTTTTTGGTGGTGGTTTAGGGACTGACAGGTGGCTACAGCAACTCAGGAGAATTTATTGCTGGTGAGAGAGGTGCAGAGGTTACTTAGCATACAACTATTGGTATTTAACAGCTCTCTTTGCACCTCCTTTTCAGAGCAGTACTGAGCATATATCCCCTGTAGTTTCCAGTCTGTTAGTTCATCTGTGAATGAAGCAAATGTTACATTAATTGTAGTTCATTAGTTCCATCTGGTGCCAGGGTGGGCAATGGAGACCCTTTCTTACCTGACAAAACATTATATACCTTTCCTGCCAAGCTGCTCTACTAAATAATAATTAGAGCCTGAGGCTAACTAAATGTAAAGATTTGGAATTGTTTCTCCACTGGTTCTCCAATAGATACACACTTAGCTCCTAGATCTGGCTGCTGTCTAAATAAATTAAGACCAACAGTATTTTAGTTGAAGCAGTAGTATGCCATATGCAAGGCCAGAGATGCTCTGTGTGATACCCACAAAATTTGGTACCTGTCTGCTTTATTTTGTTCCCTTTAATCGATAAAAATACGATTTCACTCTAGTTCAAAGGAAATTGAATTTTCACATAGCAGGGGAAAACAAATACCCTCCAGTATTGCTATCAGTGAATTGGGGCACCAGATGTCTTTTAAACGGGTCCAGCATATTGTCTCTCCATTTCCAAGATACTCTTTTATGCTTCTATTTATTGTAGGCAATTATGCTTTGACCCACAGACATAATCCTAGTGGAATTAAAAATCATGTGACCTCTTTTTATAAAAAAAGCTGAGTCTGATTTTATGAAAAAGAAATTTAGAAAATGAATCTAGTGGGAAATTAGACAGTAGTATTTGATGACTGTAAATGTATTTATTTATAACAGCTAATCTTGGTGGAAATGAAGAAATAAGAAATAATTAACTTTACTATTTATAAAAGAGTCTCTTTTATCCACTGTGTAATGCAGTCACCTCCAGGATGAATTGCAATGTTTGCTAAAGAGCATACAGACATTTAAGAGAGAAAGAAAAGAGCAAATGTATATTTGACAGTGGGGAAAATGTGGCATGGAGGGAAAGCATTTGCATGAAAATGTTGCCCCTTATTAATTGAAGACATATTTTTATCTGGTTCTTGTAATTATTCGAGCTGGAACATGGTCACGAAAGTAGAATGTTTCTGGCCTTACAAAATACACTCTGTCATTTTTAATAGCTTCAATACAGAAAACAGCACTTATTTTACAGTAAAAAAGAACACTTACTCTGAGAAAGATAAAGGGCTTCATTTTCCTTTCACAAAGACTGGTTTTACTGATGATGTCACTGGAATTATTGCAGACTTAGAGCAGTGCAAGTGTGGGAGAAGTCAGCACTGGACAGAGGTGAGAGTGCTGCTCACTGAATTAACAGCTCTTTTCATAAGCCCAGAGAATGAAGGAGTAACAGAGAGCTCCCTGGCTGTTGATGAGTTCCTGTCCGTGTGCAGTGTATCCTGGAGCTCCAGTTAAACCTTTATAAGAGAATGAATGGTACAGTAAAGAGCACTTTGCCAAACAAAATAGAAAGATCCACAGGATTGCTGCACTCTTACAAGTGTCAGTACACAATTGGGAGCCGGTTGATATATGCAAAATGTTTTACTGAGCTTGAGTGAAATTTACAGTTTTTAACAGGAGATCTTTTGAAATATACCACACCATCTGTGATACATGCACTCAAAAATTCTAGTGCTCATGCTTGCTAGACTTAAATGCAATATATGTTATTTTACATAGAACTATTGTCCTCAAATTAATCCGCATTCAGCCAGTAATATCTAACTTACATGCTGACTGAAAGTCAGATGGACACTGTCTTCATAAATTGAAAAAAGGCAGAAGAGTGATTTTAGTATCTTAGTATTGTTGATTAAATGTGTGAAGCTAACTAAGAAAATAATCTGCAGGGAGAGATGTTGTGATAGTGGTCACGTTGTGTCATTGATTTGTATTAAATGTTAGGGAGGAGAGAGAGACAACTTTGAAGATTTGCTTTTCATTATGGTATGAACTGATGTTCAGCTACTAAAATGAAATAGGTTTGCATAAGAATTATGACTGTCAAAAACCATTTGGAATTTCATTTTGTGAAGAGAAATTAAAATTTTGAGTGATTATGTGAAAGACTCTTCTGAGACAAGATTATAAAACCACGTTTCCCTTGCTACTGGACTTTTGAGATTAGGTGAAATTCTTACTGTTTGTTTTATCTGATCTCAAATGCTTTTTTAGTGACTTGCTGATTTAATATCATAGTAAATTTAAGAAGCTATGGTGATGGAACAATATGCTTCAGTATGCAACTGCATACAAAGATATTCAAAGTTATAGGTCATACAACTAATGCAAGTTAACCATCTGGGTGTATACATACAAGAAATATTTATTCTAGTTTCTAAAAACAGTGTAATTGAGTAGATTGGGCAGATACACCATTAATTATATGCTTCAATACAGTCTGATCTGATATCAGGAACAGAACACTCGAAATTCAGAATCTCTTGACATATTTCATTCATTTCCATAACAATCAGCCTCTCAAACCACTCAGTTTAGAAGGAAATAATGATACTGGAAAAGCACTGAGTTTTGCAGTATGCTTTCAACATCCTGGATTCAATTAAAATGGAAGAATATATTCTGAAATTACAAGACTTGTCCTTTTAACAAGAATCTGCAGATGAATGTGTATGACTCCCATTGGCATAAATTTCCCAGATCAGATTACCTAAACTTTGAAAAGCAGAACAATTTTGAGGGGTCTCAAAGATATGACTCTTGGATTTCACGGTGTTTTACAGCACTTGAATATTGCAAAGTGCTTGCTGGAGTTCTGGGCCTATTATTATAACTGCACTCTTGAAATAGAGAATGTGACCATGCCACTTAGAAATGTTAGAACAATCAGACAATAGAATTCACTGCAAGATCCTAATGGACTTTGTAACCATGGTTCTGAATGACTCACCAATGGAGAGCTGTCAGATAGTGATGCACCACAGAAAAAACATAAGTAAACTTTTGTGCATTTAGGGCTTTTAGGCTGGTTTTGCTCTGTTTGCAGCTATCATCTGCTTTAAAGGAAACAATAAACCAACAAAATTGCTCAGTTGGTGACAGAATCAGTTGGTTTTTTTTTTTTTGCATGTTTATAATCAGATGTTGAGTTAAAAGCACAAAATGAATGCAGTCCTTTGAATGGATGCCCTCTGAAATAAATGCATTTGAGTTTTCTTTTCAGAAGGGGTTTCTAGACATGTAGTAACTAGGCTGGCATTTTCTCACTGGGATACAAGGTCACAGCTTCAGTCAGCTGCCTTGTCTTCAAATCCCAAAGTGAGTTGGTTTTCTTGCCTTTTGAACTTTGTCTCTTTGGTGCAGTCAGTACTGTTGGGAAAAAACACCAGATGCTGTGAGAAAGTGTCTGTTTGCAGATGGTGCCTGTGCTCCTCATCACATCTGCATTGAACATGCTGGGAGCTTCTCCTCTGAGACCCTGTGTAGATTCTGGGCCAGGAACAGAAGCTTGTTGAGGTGTCACCAAGGGTCTTAATGCCATCATTCACAGGTGTTCAAGGCTGGAGCTGAGGTGATGGGATTTAAGAGTGATAAAACTGGAATTCTATTAATTTTTGTTCTTCTTCCTGGGCTTCTTGAGTTTGCTTTCCTGCTGCTCTTTGAAATCATGATGGCTAGGAAGTTTCTTTGGTTGCAGCAAAAGTGGCACATGCCATTGAGTCAATGGATTCCAAAAAGTGGGGCTCAAAGAATGGTAGATAATGTAGACTTTACAATAAAATTGTGAAATCTCTCAGCCCTAGGGTCTTGCCATTAAGATGAAAGAAGTTTTCCTGTATTTATGTAAAGTACTATAGAGGATAAGACATCCTGGAAAATGGTTTTGCTACATTTTTAACACATCAGCCCAGATTTGATGAACTTTCCTTTTTTTTTCCCTGTAGAGTCATTTGAGTTAAGGTTACTACTGGCTTTTCCCCTGGACTCTGAGCAAAAACAATGAGTGAGGCAGGCACAGTCCTGTTGAGAGATCCTTGAACTGTGCTAAAGGTTCAGCTCCCTATGCTCTTCAGGCATGACTATGCAAATAAATGTGCATTTCTTCCCCGGGGCTCACGTCCCTTTCATTTGAACTGCAGCCTCTTGTAGGATTTGCTTTATTGGCTTGCAGCCAGTGTCATGTCCTGTAAGGCTGAGGAAGGTGTTACAAAGACAATTCAGCAAAGGGGAACACTTCAATCCAAACAGTGCAAACTTCCTCAGAGAAAAATGGACTTTAAGTAGCTCCTCAATGTGGTGCCCTCTCCACTCTGCCACACCAGTTACTGGTGATAATGCATTATAGAAGAGGCTGAAAAATTTCTTCCAGCACTCACCGTCCACACATTTCACCATTTCCTTGTATCAGCTTGGCTTTGTTTAATAGCTGTGTACTCATGACAGTTTAAGTGACACTGGACCATTACTTTTGGATTATGGTCCAGGCACCTGATGAAAGAGAAGCTGAAGTGTTAAACCTAAGGAAGGGCAAATGCATACATGTATGCAGTGAAAAATACATTACTGCATCACATCCTGAAGACAAAAACAACCATAAACAAACATTAAACAGACCATATTATTTTTCACAGATTTTTCCAAGCAAAATATAGAAGTACATATAAGAGGCTTTTAAAAAATGCTGCTATTTTCTGGAAATCTTCAAATGCTCACTGTGGTTCTGTACTGCTGAGATACTGCATTGGTGGTGTTACTCTGGCATTACTAGGAAACCTTGGGGTAGTTTGCCTTTCATACCTGCCTTCCAGGATAATTTGGTCCTTGCTGATAACACTGGGGACCAGCTGAAACTGAAAACCAGCCTCATATACTTTGAAAGACTACATCTCAACATCTCCCATTGCCATTATGACACTTAACTTGAATTTCAGCTAAGGCAACCTACTGTGATTTTTATGTGTCTGTTTACAGCAAGATACCTCAAAAAGGCTGTCTGAAGCTAGCATCTTAAGTCTTCATATAGAATGTAAAATATACCCCAGTTTTTCAAAGTACACATGCAGCAGTTCCTGTATTTTAAAAACATGGTGTTTTTTCCTCTTAGTGTCACTCAAAAATAAGATGAAAATTAGGATAGTAATTATACAGCAAAATGCATTGATTGCCAGTGCCTAATGCTGGGTACTAGCAGAAATACACTTTTAAATATCCAAGCAATTAATTTGGAGATAGCATTTATTGATTGTATAAGAAGTTCCTACAAGTCAATCTAAAATGTGTCATCCAAAGATGTATTGTTAGAAATACAATAGTGAGCTTTGCACTGGATGTGCAATGAATGTAATGGGTTTTGAGTGCTCCCAATTGCATTATTTATGCATCGAGTCACCTTAGATTTTGCAAAGGTATTTTCCCTGGAGGATTGAAACCATGGCAAATAAAAACCTGGTAAACCTGGCCTTTGCTGAGGTGACACAATGGGGAGGTCACTGGAGGTTTTTTTCCTGTGTAGTTCTTTCATCTCCAGCTACAGGTTATCTGAGCCCCTGTCCTCACACAGATTGGCACAGCCCTACCCCAGCTGTCTCCTCTCTGGGGTAATCTTCACTTTCAAGCCTGTCAGACCTGATTTAGGAAAGGGTGACTGCAACTGTGGCACAAAGAGATGCTGTGCAAATACCAATTAAAGCCTTGAGGCTTTGATTGGTGCTGCTGGAGAGCTGCCACTCTGTGCATTCAGTGCACCAAAAACTTGAGATTTCCTGTTACCCCTTCCAAGGTGAGGACTGTTCTGCAGCTGGTGTTGCCACAGTAGAATTGTGATTCTTGAGTTCATTAGGAATGTCAGGTTTAGATTCCAGCCCCTTCCTCCTTTCCTCCCAAAAGTATTCCAGAGTGTGAATTAATTTGACTGTGAATGTTTATTTCCCTTACTGCTGTTATAGCTCAATGCATTCCTATACTGAAGAGTCTCCAGTTTGGGAAATATCTGTGTTTAGTGCAGCCCTACTTGCCAGAGCCTTGATGCACAGCTGAGAGCGAAGTATCAGCATTAATCTCCACAATGATAATGTATTTTGGGACAAAAAACACACATATGGTGAGGGTTTTTTAACCTACATTACTGTATGTAACTTTGCAGCTTAATTAATCAATTAGGATTAGTGCATTTGTAATCAAGTCCAAGAGTGATTGATGCATGCCATATTAATTGCAACATTCACATGGAGCATGTCATATACACAGTCATTTTACAGCTGGATTTCACATTGAGTTGCTCATAAGCACTTAATGGCAGGAATATTTTAGACTAGCAATCAGGGAAATTGTATTACACAATATGCTTTATATGTTGCACACCCTGCTTAGATAATAACTCCTCCATCACTGATGTATCCTCTCGCTCCTCCCTCCTGGTTCGATCGTTGGCAAAGTAGTCCATTTGCAAAGGCTTTTCTTTGCTGTGGAACAAGAGGTATAATTAAATTGTATCCCAGTAGTGAAGGTTTCTAATGATGATGAGCCAAAACTAATTGTATTGATTTGTTTATTACTGGCTTAGGAAGCTCATCAAACAAATGGACTGAAACTATTTCCATATTCTTATCTGTTTGGTAAATGAGAAACAAATAATGCTTCCATATTTCTGTTGCATGGTGTCACGGCATTAATACTAATTCTGAAGATAGACTCAAGCACAGGAAGGTGAGTTATCCCTGGTGCAGTTTTCTACAGCTAAGAAATGCCACATTTTTTTTCCACATTTGTGTTCTGGCATGAGCCAAATGAGCATTTTCTTTCTTTTTCAATAGGGTGTTCTAACTGCCAGAATTGGGGAGTAACAGGCTGTGCCCAGAAAGTAGAAGGATTGGGGCAAAAGGGAGGAAACTGGTTTTATGTTCGTGTCTCCCTTTGTTCTGCACATTTGTTCCTTGGCTTCTGTGTTAAACAAAGCTGGATGAATAACGTGAACTAAAAATGTCTATGAATATTCATTTTAATTTTTGAATTAATTTACTTCACACTCTCACATTAACTCTGCAAACAGTCAAGCAATCATATCTGGTATAAACATTTGAAGAAAGTAAATTTCACTATTTCACATAAGAATTTTTGTAGAAGAGTTTTGATTTTGAATGTGCAAAAATGTGTTACTGCTCACCCAGACAAAAGTTTCTCTGTCCTCTGTGAAAAATCCCTTTTGTTGCATAATGACTTGAAGGTGTTGGGCTTTTTGTTACTAAATATTTGTGATCAATTCTTAGAGCAACAATCTGTCCAAGTTCATTTAAAGAGTTGTTGATCTAAAACCATTGAAGCCACCAATAGTCATTCATTGGCTGCAGTGTGTTTTGGATCAGTCTCCTCATGGATGCAGTTGAGAACAACCAGAGCTAGGAAAAAAAGACTAAGTTAATTGTATAAATTGTTATTTTAATTGAGTTTGGGGGACTGATTGTATTGAGGCTGTGAGAATGTGGATTTCTCTACAGTGAAATGTTGACTTGGGCTGTGTTTTGCTCTTAATGTAATGCAAGTAAAATGGCCACTGATCAATTTAGAGCCTGAATCTGCTTCCTGTGGAAGCAAAAGCAAGTGTTTTATTCTTAGGAGCTGCATAACACTAGATAAAATTGCTATTTGTACATGTGGAACCATCCAATTCCTTTTCTGAAATACAGCTTCCTCTTGTGCTCAACTGCGTGTTTTCAATTACAAATGTTTGCCACATCTCACATCTCTTATATGCTGTAGCAGATGACACTTTGTGACAACTTTTGTTCAACTAGCAGGTTTTGGTCCAAAGAGGATTCAGTAAAGTTGGAGGGTGAATTACCCTTACATCCCTTGAGAAGCTGATCCTGTCAGCTTGGCAGAGCATTGCTCGAACTGCTGCACTGCATATTATGTGTAGACTGTGGATAAGTTAATAACACTAGAAGCAGAGCTAAAGGTAGAGGGAATTATACACCACAGTTATTAAACTTTGACCTTTATGATACTTTAAAATCATAAACCACTTTAAAATAGGTACAGGATAGCACTTCTATTGGGCAAACTGCCTCTCAGTATAACACACTGAATTTATTTCAGCACCTCTCTTAATATTCCAGTTTCCATATGTAGCAGTTACAGACTGGTAGTGCTGCCTTTCTCTGGTTATGTTTGCTGTGAAGATCTGCTGTTAGAGACAGCCTGGTGTGCAGGGATGTGAGGCAGCACATGCTGCCTGTTCTGCCTCTCGTGCTCTCATTGCACAGCTGTGGTGCTTTGCAGGCTTCAGCATTAACCTCCAGCCCTGGAGCTGTGAAAGGGGACCCAGCTGAGGCACCTGCTTTTTTTGTCAGCCACAGAAACGTGGAATAAGCATAAACAGAACTGAGAAGATTCAAAACACTACTTAGGAACTTTCATTAGGACACCTTGGCTTTCTTGCTTTCTCTGTATTCGTTGAAGAGAAAGCATCTTTTCACCTGGAGTTCTTTTCAGAGTCATGTCCAAGAGAGGTGATCAGACATAGAGGGTTGTTGGGGGCTCTGAGTTGCCTTCTGAAGCTGCCTCTCTTTAGTGGCTGTGGAAAACCTGGGGGAAAGTGCCTCAATTATGTTGCATGAATATCCTCTCTCCCCATGCTGTGCCTTGTGCTACAATTATAGGGCAGCTTTTATTCCCTATTTGTTGCACTGATAGGCAAGGGAGGAAACACAAGTATCAGGAAGCAAAAAAAATTCAAACTAGGTCCCTGACTTAAGCTTATTCCCTAATAAATAGCTCAAAGGTAAATATTTTTCAGTTAGGGTTTAGATTTGGCTCATTTTAAACATCCAAGACCCTTTGCAAAATGTGAATGTTTCCTGGTTCAGGTCTCCTAAGTTGCTATCTTTTCTTGTCTATGCTTGGCTTACTGGCCCTGGGTGACAGAGTTCATGACCACTCTTGAAAGTTTACATTTGCAGAGGCAAAAAAGATGCTTTTTCTGTGACAACAAACACAGTACTTTTTTCCCCAAGTTCTCTGAAAACCTGCCCATACATTTGTGTGCAAACCATTATTTTGTTTAATATTTACAAAACTTGTGGAAGTTTTTGCATTTAAAATGGAAGGTGAATCAGAGGTCTTAAGAGCACTAATGAGCCTGTCCTGAAGGAGCTGTTTCTATATGTCATTTTTGACTGAAGTTTCAGTTCAAGAAAAACAATCTCTCAACCACTTAGTATTCAGACATTTGCATGTGCCCTCTAGTTTCTGTTTTGCTCCAAAAAGTCAGCTCCATGGCTACTCCACACTTTAACAATACAAACTGACAATTCCATTTTTTCTTTCACCTTACAGTAGTAAAAATATAGATGAGATTGGTCCCACAGGTATAAAGAACATGCATTGAGCACCAGAGTTCTGAGGCAGTAGGGGAGGTGCTCAGCACCAGGACAGGAGCAGCCAGCGCTGGCAAGGTCAGATTTTCTGCATTCATTTATAAAGGTCCATTGGCATTTCATTGCAGAGCTATTAGAAGAGCATAAAGCAAAACTTCAAACCCTTGAATAGCACGTTTTTATTTTTTGCTTTCACTGTTTTTATGCCTTTGCATTGCTTTCATGTTGCACAGTTGTGAGCATTGGAGTGCAAAGCATTCTCAGAAGTACGTGTGGCTATTCACTGTGCCCACTGTACCTCAGAACAGAAGAAAGGTACTGGCAGGGTCTCATAATACAGAAGAGCAAAAGAAAGAGAAGTTTGTCACCTGTCAAGGCTGTGTAGTGGTAATGACCCACTCTGTAGTTCACTGGAGAGCAGCAGATATTCCAGGGAGAAGCTATTCTGAGCAGACATCCCCGTGGCTAAAAGATCAGCTTTTTATGGTGCTTATTGCACACACATTCTGGGAAGAAAAACCTTGGAGATGGGTTTTACTATCAGCAAAGGCTGACAGGGCTCCCATTAGGTAAGAGACTCTTTTACTTCCTGATGCACTAACAGCAAAGTAAACACTCTCCTGAATGCTTTTGAAAATCCTTTCTTTTGATGCTGGGATGTTTGTAAATATGCTAACAAAGAGGGATGAAAGAGGACCAGAAGTGTCAAGGGATTTCATTTATGAAGCTGTTGACAAATACCTTTTGCCCTGTTTACTCACCTCTTCCCTTAAGGAGAAAGTAGGTAATACCAAGGATTTTTATGAAACCAGCTGAAATTCTAGTATAGCACCAAAGCCCCGAATTTTGTTGTGTTTTTTTAAATTTCACTAAGACTGATATACTGGACGTGGTATAATGGAGGAGACGTGAGAAAACAAGAGAGAGGAAAAAAACCTTGAAAGGGTCTTGAAGGCCAATTAGAGATGGTAGATAAGTTTTCAGATTTAGATAGGCCTGAAATTAAAGCACTTCAAATTCAAGAATCCTGTGAAATGAAGGAATCTAAAGCCATAATTTTCCCATTCTTTCTAACATAAAAATGAATCTTCGACTGGGCATATTACAGCTACTGTCAGTGGGAACAATTCAAATCCCTGTACCCTGCAGGTAAAGAACCCCAAATTGCCTCTTCCTAAATATCTCCTCATGGACAGCTCAAAAGCTGGATGGCCTTTGTGAGGCTCTCAGGTGCAGTTTGCACAGTCACAGCTGCTGTACCCAGACCAGCAATGTTTCAGCATGCTTGAGTGCACGTTCCCAGGGGGAGCACAGCGACTCGTGGTGCAGACAGTAGTGAGGGGCGTGAGGACAAGTCTGGTTTGGAGGTGACCTGTCCTTTTGCAAACCCAGGAGGATTTGCTTGCTTTCAGAGCCTGTCTGTGCAAAACCAAAACCTCACTTGCCTAGTGAATCAGCCTGTGATAATTCTTTCCCCGTGTAGCTTTCAGTGACTTTTTCTGAGAAAGAGAACACTCCTGCTTTACCTTCCTGTCACAGAGGAGAAATCTTGGCCTCAAATCTCAGCTGCGTGGCTCTTTTCCTCTTTATTTTTCTTCTTACCCAACCTCCTCCCAACTATCCAGCTTTGCTGTTGAATAATTCAAATGGAATGAACTGTGAGTTGAAACAAGTGGACAGTGTTCCACCTCTTGTCCACCTAAGTTATTTGCAGACTGTCCTGAAATAGGACCTTTGCTCTGTATCTTAAATGGCTGCAGTGTTCCAGATCGAGTTATGACTATGTGGTATAGGAAGCATCTTTGTTCGGTTTTAAATAACCAGGCATGAAATCCATTAACAAATCTTCCTTACTGTATAACTGAACACATATTCTTTCATTTTAATTTCTGTTTTGGTCTGACACTAATGGGTCATATCATTGCATTAGATTGCACATTTTTCTTAACCTTTTTTTAAATGCTTCTCCATTGCACTTCATATGATTGGCTGCTCCTATTAATTCCACCTGCAGTTCCAGTTACCAAGTTTTCATGTTAAGCCAAGGTACATATTTGAGTGTCATAGACTCAGTGTCTCATTTTCTAAAAATCCTAACTTCCCCCAAACTTCCATCAATAGCAACTTTGAAATCTATTTGCAATGTAAATGACTCCAAGTATCCTGCTGTGTTCCAGAATGCTTCCTTCTTATTTAATTGCCGTAGACACTTTAGTTACTAATTAAGCTTTATTGTTTATGATGTTGCATTTCATTAATAGTCGTGATAAAAATTGCATGTTCCAGCAGATATTTTGCATGTTAATGCCACTAGTGGGGTAGAATTCAGAATTGATGGGGAAGAGTTCATCTCAGAGGTTGCAGGGTTGCAGTCTTATAATCACAAAGTGAAACTGCCCCACAAACACCATCCTGAAAAAAGAGGGTATGTGTTTGAGTCTCATGTCCAGAGCCTTTCACTTCTCATATGATGGAATGACTTAAAGGTTTTTTAATTGTAATGAAGAATACTGGAAATATCATCACAGTAATTTCCAGAAGTGCTCCAGTTTACAGATATATATCTATGTTTATATGTATTTGAATGACAACGTGAATGGTTAGGAAATTTTGGAACATAGTTTGAACTAAGTATTTTTAGGTTCAGGAGCTACAAAACCCAAAACCTGTAATTAAAGATATTAAGGAGAATCTAAGGCTGAAACTTCAGCTCTAGGTACAGGAAGGGAATGGGAAGTGTCTTATATGGAGGGCAGCCAAGAAGCCACTGAACAGGTAATATATTACTCAGTTCTGTGATGTGAAAGGTGCTTTAATTTCTGAATAGGTGAGTTTTGCACCTCCCAGTCTCATGAATTCAGGGAAAGGGTCATTTACATCCAGAAGCTCTGATGTCACTCATGGGACCTGCCTGTCCCCACCATTTCACTTCCCTCCACAATACCAGTGTGGCCCATCAGCTTTAGTTCTACCACTGTGCTCCTGAAATAGCATCTGGCATGTGCTGGATCACCCAGAGAAAATGGTGCATTGCAGTATCTGGTATCTGACAGTACAGAAAGCCACACTGATTCCAAGAAGTTACTTTTCACAGCACAGTATGATTACACCAGGATCTTGTCCCAGTGAAGCTATGTTTGCTTCCCTGTGTTGAGCAGAGGCTTTCTGCCTTCCCAGAGCCCTGCACAAAAACCCTCAGGAATGAGAGCAAAGAGAATCTCACTGATGCTTCCCTGGAAGAAGGAGCACAGGCAGAGGCTTTCCTGGACAACCCACCCTCAGTGTTGAATGCAATTACAACAATTCTCTCATTTCCAAATTTCAGCTGCAACTTCATTTGGGTAATCAAGCTTGCCAATCTCAGACATTATTTCTTAATGGAAGCTGAAGCTTTATTGTAAATACGACAGGCAGAGTCCTCCAATTACCCGCCTGGCCCAAGTAAAGGTAAACAATGTGTTTGAGTGGGACAACTAATTTTGTAACCTCATCCACACACTGTTGCTCCACACCACTTGCTCACTAGTGGCACATTCAGCACTCTTAGCAAGATGCTAAACAATGCTAAACAGTTTAAAGAAGAAGTTCCTTTTTCTGGATCTAGAGTAATTCTTCCAGGCTGAAGCTGTATTGGGCTGACCTGGTGAGCAGAGCTGCCTGGTGCTGGATGCTGCCAGTCTGCAGGGTGTAGAGTACAGGAATTATCCTGCAGCTCAGCTATAGCTGTCTTTCACCTTCCCATCTCTCCTGATGCAGCCCTTTCAGCTCATAGGGAAACTTTGGTCTCCTAATGACTTGCCAGACTGTGTGATTAAGAATGATTTCTTTTGTGCTGTAGCAGAAAAAGATTTCAAATAGATGGGATAATGGCATTGCATTCAGCATGTAAAGATCATTGAATATAAACGTGAAACAGAATGTACTTCTGTCTCGCAGAAAATTGCATTTAGAACTTGTTGCCTACTTTGCTGCTTTTGTAATAATGCTTCAACCTCAGCCCTTGGATCTCAATATAAATATGTTGGCGTTTCACACAAAGGAATCAGAGAACAGCTATTATCTCCCAAAAGCTGAGAAATTCTGGAAGGTGCATTAAGACATGACGGGATCCTTCCACTTGTGTCTCCCAGAAAGTCACAAAAGATACTGTTTTGGAAGAACTAATTTTTAAAGAGCACTTTTGATAATAGGATTATGTCATGCTGGTTTTTGCACATGCTAGCAAGGCCACAGATCTGCTGTAAGAGGAAAAGATGGAGAACTGGGAAGAGAATAAATGTTGGGTTAGAAGTTCTGACTTTAGCATAGCCCAGAAGAGTTAGTAAGTGTCATCACAAATTCTTAACTACTTTTTATTTTTCAGCCATCATGTGTAAAACACAGTGAAAATAAAATCAAGATTTACACATTTTGGTACCAAAACTTAGATGTTCACTCTGGAGTTTGATGAGATTTCCCAAGGTGCACCTCTCATTTCTGTTCCCATGATTGCATGTTTTCCATGTGAAAATCTTCCACTTAATAAATAGCTTTAGTTTAAATTAATTCTGAGGTATAGCAACTTCACTGGTAACTGCTGGGTAGTTATTACTTTAGGAGGTCAGGCCATTTGGATAGACATTTCTTGAATTGTTGTATTACTGTGTAGACAGGAGACGTGGAACTTATTTGCACTTCACTTCTCTAGCTAAAGTTAAAGATATTTTGTATTGCACTGCTTTGTTCTACACAGGTGTATTCTTAATTCAGAAAAAAACAGAAGAATATTGAGTATTAATCAGCCATGTCAGTTTTCTGAATGTAGCATGATTCTTATAGGCCATATTTGAATTTAACTCAAAATAGTGCATAACAGAGATTAATACTGCTTTACTGAAAAAATAATAAATCAAAATTCAAACCTCATTTTTAAATTGAAACTTAAGAATTAAAAATGACCAGTCACACAGCTTGTACAGTTCTGATTTGGAAATTATATTTATTAGTTTGCAATGAGATTGAATTTTAGACCATCAATAATTGCCATAAAACGGAAAGCACATTCTGGCCCACTTATTTTGTTCTAGCACATCCTCATCACTACCAGAAAGACACTTTGTGGGATGTGAGCTGGCCTGACTATAGCTCTTCTCTTTTTGCTGGGAATTAAGTGTTCTACATCACTCTTTACATTCCACAAAGTTAGGATGCTGGACAGTTGCCTTTTCAAAACTGGAATGTCACTCTGAAGTAATTTACTGTGCTTGGCTTTTGTTTATTCCATCAGCTTCCTAACAAACATTTAAGGGGAGAGAAAACTCCAAACACTTTTTTTTGTCTTAATGCAGACACTCTTGTTGCTAGCATGTGTTTTAAAGACACTGGGACCATGTATTATACACAGATTTTATAAAGTTATTTTTCAGTATAAAAAGATACAACAACATAGCTGAAACTGAGGAATTTTAGGCTGGGATAGCTGCATGTGGATGTCCTTATCCATGTATGTACCTAATACTTGAAGAGGTACTCTGCATCGCCTTGAGCTAAGGCAGTTTCCCAGTCTGAAATCCTGTTCTCATCAATTCAAATCCCTTTCCAATGCACAAGCTAGTTCCAGCTTCTCACACCAGCCATCCTCTGCCACACCCCCTCGCTTGTAGTCGCACTTCCAGCCTATTGCACAGACTTGCAGAAGATCCTGTGGGATACAGGTTGTTCTGAGTGTAGTTTCTCTCTTTAGGAAGCAAAGTGCCTGATCTCTATCATGCCACAAGCTGCCAGTGCCCAGGGTGCCCTGGTGCCCCAAAGGAGCTCCGTGAGGTCACAGCCCAGCCATTGGACTGACAGCAGAAAACAGACGGGTTTAGACAGCATGAGAAGTGTGCAGTGATGCACAGTAACCTCCTGAATGCAAATCCGTGTGACATTTCCATTTTTGCAGTTTTCTGGGGAAGCAGCAAGCCAGGTCATTGTAATGAATTGGTAAACATCACACTGTATTACACATGAAATTCATTTCCCAGAGCTCAGGAGCAGGGTACTAATGCAATGCTTCCCACTATGGTGTTTGCTTTGTGATATTGGTTCAATGCTGTGTTCTAAAATATTCGTATCCCAGTCATACCATGCCACAGAGTTATTAGCCTAAATCTGTGAAGACTAAAAAGATGAGGAAGAAAGCTAATTTCACTTTTGGTTTTCAATTCTTATGCACTGTAACAGAATGTGAATAACCTCATTACTATACAAATTTTGTGTGTCACATAATGACCTCTATACTGAGGACCAAAGTTTGCATAATTGAGGAGAGACTCACCTACAGCAGTGCTGGAATTCATTAGCATAAGGCTGAAATAATGCTAAGAAAATAGCATTTGATGTCAGCTATTTAAGTTGAAGCACTAGATGTTTTCTTCCTTTCGGAATTCTTAAAGGTATATGCTTATAATGGGGAATACAACTTGTCCTACTGAATCTGGCAAATAATGAGATGGTTCTGTAAATCACTGGGTCTTTTACATAACAAACAGCAAAGGGCTGTTCTTAGTAGCTTGACAGTTTCATGCAAAGATCAGTGAAGTACGTGTTACCTAATAGGTTTATTTTTATAAGCAATGTGTTAATGTATTTCTCTTGACTTTTTAAGTGTTCATCCTTCATGCTAGGTTCTCTGTGGTAATTAAAATATACCATAAATCACATCTACTGTAATTAACAAAATACCCTGTAATTATCTGTTGATCTTTTGCACCTATTAAATAACTACTGGGATGTTTCAAAGTTGAGTTATTTTTGTATTCCTTGAGATAAACCTAGTGCAAAATGTTGGTAATTCACTTAATACTGCAGCATAGATCAACTTTGGAGTGTTTCAGGTCTCCTCTCTCTTCTCACTGTAATGTTATGGCAATTCTGTTGATTATCATTCTGTTAAAAATCACATTTATGAGTGGCACCCGAATCCTGCCAGCTGATGACAGCATCCTGGGGTATTCAGTTATTGAGGATAACTCTGCAGGCTATTCCTTTCATCCTGCTCTTTGTCTTTACCATGACTACAGACAGAAATTTTACATTAATTGAGGGAATTCAAAACCTGAGTTGGAAAAAGGAACAACTCTTATCTGAAACCTGCACGTGGTTAAACCTACTTCAGTGCAGCTGCTCAGAATGAGAGTTGTGGGCCCAATAGTAATAAGCACAAACATACAAAAACAATCCGAAAATGGCAAAATAGTTCTGCTTGCCTTCATTGAAGGTATAAGTATCCATGTATGAATATTTGTAATGTAGCCTTGGAACAAATGTACCAAGGTCTTGTTTACTGCAACATTTCCCAAATGTTTCCCTTTTCAGAAGTATTAATTCTAGCTTGCCAGATTTTTTAATATTACCAACTCTGTGGTTGTATAAGAACTATGAGGATTCAATTTGTTGTAGTGTTTTATCAGAAATCGAGGTGAGCCCAAGTGGAATTATGTAGGTGTCAGGGTTAATTTTCTTACTCTTCATGGAAAAAACATTACATCAGTTTCCTGGAAACTTGAATTTCCAGTGATAGTAATATCTTGCAGCCATGGTTGTGTGTAATGTAGCAGTGTTAAATTCTTGTCTTCAGAGATTTATGCAAGTTGTTATTTAAAAATACAGATCTGGGAGTCACAGCTAGCTAATTAATCTCTACCAAGGAAAGCTAAGTGCTTGGCCTTTCAGGCATCCTGTGATGGCTGAGTAAGCTTGCAAGCCCATAAAATTCTCACTTCTATGTTGTTTGGCTTTTTCTTTTTTTCACTGTTGTTTTGTTTTGCTTTTGTCTTTTGTTTGGTTTTTTTTTAATATATATAAAAATCAGATGCTGAACTAATCAGCTTATTGCAGAGACAGTTTTCAAATATTTGCGTGGATTTAGTCCAGAATTTGACATGAATTGGAAATAATCAGCATACTGCTCTCCAACATAGACTGAAGATTTGTCAAGCATAAGCCTGTCAGGAATGCAGCCAGCCAAGTATTGCTTTCAGATTGTATATGATATTAACTTACCACTGCAATAATTCAGCCTTCTTACCTGATATTATTGTGTTTTTCTTTTGATCTTGTCAGGGTGTTTCTTGACACCTATTGCCATACTGCAGTTAATTTTAATAACCCTGTGGCCAAACCTGAAAGCTGACCAATTGTTAAAATAAAACCAATAAATAAATAAATATGTCAACATTATAGTAATTCATACTATCAGTAAATATAAAAGATAAAACCACGTAACCATAATAGCTTGATTGGAAAAAGTAATTTTCTCATAATGACTGATAGAGTGAATAGCAGTAGTCCCCAATTCCCTGTAAACAGAAGTAGTAGGTAATCAAATGGCTCCAGTCCAACCAGCAGAATCTTACTGGTTCAAGATAATCTTTTGTAGGTTAATAAGCAACTAATTATTTTTACAGTCATAACAGCATGCATGGGAATACTCCAATCTTCATTTGGCTGTAGCCTGAATGACATGTAGTTTCTGGCACACCAGATTGGAGAAATGCAGTTCACAGGAGTGACTGGATGTCATGATCTTTCCCACAGCCTCTTTATTCTGACAAGCACATTATTATCCATTATTTGTTTAGTTATTAGTAACTCTAGTGAAGAATTAAATTAATTATGTTCTTTAAGATGTATGTATCTATAAATTGATGTTATCCATCTCTGTGGAGGCAAGAATTACAGACTTTAACAAAAGATTATGTATATAATTTTGAATATCTATTCTAAGGTTTGAATTTCTGCAACAGCTGTAGGAAGGTTTAGATCTAATTGTAGTCACATAAAGAAAGTAGGTATGAAAAGGAGGTTCATGTCAGGCCACAGTTCCCTTCAGTGAAAGCAGCTGCCAGTCCCACGCAGGGCAATGGAGCTTGTGCTAAGAGCTGAAATGAAACTTAGGTAGCAAAGCACATGGGGCTTGTGTACAATGGTGAATCTGTTTCTAAATGTCACTGATATTATCTTACTTTTTGTGCCTCTTTCTTCTATATATTTACACAAAGAAATTCTCCTCTTTAAGCTCTTTCTTTGCCCAGCAGAACTGGGGTAACCACTGTCATATCCTGACATATTTTACATATTCGAGTACTTTCACCTTCCAGGTAAAGGCAAATACATTTGCTGGCCTCCATTCCTACAACTGTTTGGAAATACAATATTCCTGGATCAGTAGGCAAGAAACAACAAACATCTCACACCAGTCAGCCTCTATGATGCAGAAAAGATAGATGGTGATGCCCTTAATCTGTTTTATGTCTAGCAAACTCAAGTGGTAACCCCTCAATAATTGCTAATTTTTATTCCTTTATCTGAACAGCATGTCTTGTTTATCTCACACATTGCCAATCCTCCAGTGTAAGACTGAGATGCTGTTATCATAGTCAATTCAAATGATTTAAATTATACAAATGGCCTGTTCTGACAATGAACTGTGTGAAGACTTTCCTACCCATGCTGTATCACTGATCAGTGCTAAGTGCAAATTACAACTTCCCCACTGAAAGATGATTTTGGTCAAATATTTAGATGTAATTGTTCATATATTTTTCCTTAGTTAATGCTCAGTCTTAATAATTTTTGTGAAGTGTATTCCATAGGGCTTCTTTCCTGTATTTGAAATAAAAATATTGAGATCTTTTTTTGTTTCTGTCAGCAAGATTTGCCATTTGATCCAGATCAGGGTTCCTATTTCTTAGTGTTAAATGAAAGGAAGAAAATAGATAAAGGTATTTATAGTCCTCTAAGGTAGAAGTGAGAATAATTCTTGTTCTTGCTGAGTTCTTTTATGAGTTTTCATAGACATTGTGCTAATTACAGCGTGGCCTTAACTGTCTGTAGGGAGGAGTGAACTGATGCAGGTGTGAGTAATGTCCTGTACCTGCTTATGGTGGTTTTAGTCCTTCATGTCAAAGCTGATGGAAGAAGACTCCATAACTCATATGGGAATTGGATTTGGCTGTCCCTGAAATCCAAGGAAAACAACTCAAACTGTGCTTCTAGAGTGTCCTACATTAGTATTTAGGAAGATTTCATACCCTCACCTATCCACATACCTTTAATGACATCTTTACAGTCTTCTATTTTGTGCTTGTCTCCTATGGCAAATTCCATGTGAATATGGGCTAATGCTGGTATCTAGGCTTATTTAATGAATTCAACGGTAATAACACATTTTCTAAATAAACAACCTGTGGAAGCAGCTGGGAAGCTTGTCTTTTCTAAAGTACTAGAGGAGTACTGATACATTTTACCTGCCAAGATTGGCAGGTATATTGCCTTCTTGAATAGTAAATCATATTTCTGCCTTTCTATGAAATGTAGCTCTTGTCTATTATAGCTAGTCCTTCAGATGAAAACCCAGTCCAGAGTGGCCTCATTAGTCCAGTAATTACGACTGAGGAGACTGACCTACACTATTCCTACATTCCTTCCATTCTTCTCCTTTATTTCACTCTTTTCTCCTGACCATTTATGAAAAATCTTATGTAGCCTAATGTAAACAACTCTGAGCCAAAGAGAGCAAGAAATTACTAAATGTATTAACCAGAAAATCCTTTACTAGGAGCAAATATGTGCCTAAATATTGTTTAAATTCATAAAATAAATCATGATATCTTGATCTGCTAGTTTTAAATTATCTTGTGGAATTAAAACTTTTAAATTAATCTTGAGGGAGAGAGATGCTCCAATTCCCAGAACTTTTTCCTGCCAGTGAATACAGACAGTTTAGCCTGACCTCTGGTTACATTTGTTTACTTTTTATTTGTGAGAAATGCAGGGAGGAGTGATACAAAACTCTCAGGAGTTCACTCCATGATTAACCGTGACGTAATTGACAGAGGAAAACAGCAACAATTCATGCAACCAGTAATTAATCTCTAGCTTTATGGCCTCATTTGCCAACTGTCTCCGTATTTGACAGCAAAAGTGACTTGCAGAATGTTTAATTTCCACAGTGACAGCTAAGGTATGAAACCAGATTTGAAGATAAACATCATCTGTGGCTTCTGCTTGCAAAAAGAGTGGCCAATTAAATATGCTTGCTTAGTCCTTGCAAATATTTGCCATAGGACTGACATAGGAAATAGCACATTTTCCCTGTCTGGGCAGGAGCCCCACCTCACTGCTCCTTTCTCCTGTGTGTGGAGCCTTCAGGAGCCTTCTCAGTTTCATGGACATGAGCCATGCAGGTATTTTAGTTTCCTCCTCTCTTTTTTTTGCCTCTGTGTGTAAAAGGGCCAAATCACATGAGATGCTGACTATCTCCCAGTAGGAACTGCATGCCCTAGCAGGACATGGGCAGTTTGACATATCCCAGGAGAGAATTTGCACCTCTTGGGATTGGTGAAAAAAGTAACTTGGAGATCAGAAAGTGAGCAGCTGCAGTGAATTCTTTCCAGAAAGATTTTCTCCATATTGCAATGGGAATTTTTTTTTTTGTTGCTTTTGTGAACAGGCAAACTTGCCTATCTGACCCACACCACATACTGCTGACCTGTAGGAGAAAATTTCTCCCCTCTGCTCTGCCCTGACAATTTGAGATTCTGTCCACGTTCTGCATTCTCTAGACAAGTCAAACAATCTGCAAACAGACAGCTGCAGCCCAGAAAGGAGAGAGAAATTTCACCATAAAAGGAGAAATTAAATTAGTGTCCTGTTCACCTGCATTTGATTTTTAAAGTAAATACATTTGATATGTTTCCTCTTTAGCACTACTGAAAGGGCAGTTTCCTGACACCCCTCATATGAAACAATCAGGAATGTGGACTCTGGCATCTCTGTATGTAACAGGACTCTGATTGTCAGAATCTTCTTTTTTATTAAGTCAGAGCTGGTAAGGGCAAAAGATTTTTTTTTCTTTATGTAAGCTTTAATGTGCTTTTTTTTTAACTCGTCACTTTTACTTGCCTGTGAGCTTTGTTTTGATTTTTCCTGAAGATTTCTAGTAACAATAATTGCTTGCAACAGGAAGATTCATGTGAACTGACTTCCATTTTAAACATCAGATCCTGTGAAATGAAAGGGGATTGCAGTGTGGATGTGGGCAAAGAGGACTGATGCATCCATACAATGCACTTCTGCTCCAATGGTAAATATATTTTCATGATTAATAAAGAGACAGTAGAAGCTCTGTTAGGGTTTTGTTGATGGCTGCTCCCCAGAATACTGAAAAGATGCTATCAATACTCTTGACACTCTGCTTAATCAAGATGTGACCCTCCAATGAAACCAGACAGTATGCTTGTTTCAGAGCTGGAACTGTGCTGCAGTTAAGGGAGACGTGGTTGTTGTTATTTTTGGTTGCAGGATTTTTTATAATTTCATTAAAATTTAATCAGTGCCATTAAATAATATTTAATGCCACTGAAGTGCTGTTGGATACAAATAGGAAATCAATCAACTTGTGCTCTGAGTGGCCCTCAGCTGTGGAACTGCATAGATACCTGAGAGGAAAGGGCTGCACCTTGCACAGCAGACAAAATCAGATCAATAATTGTATGTTTAGTTCAGTTTTTAAAATTGCCCTTGCTTGGAATGTGCCAACAGGCACCTTCAATATCAGATATGTGGGCTTGGAACAAGAAGTTTTTGAGTGCACCCTTAATGTTTGCAACTTGCTAAGTATTTTTGTTCCTTAGGTGCTGGACATCAAAATCCAAAATTATAAAAATTATATATAAGTATAATGCTTGCCCCTGGGCAAGCTGGTAAGATAGGTCAAATATCCAGCATGGTCTTAGCCTGGTGGTGGAATTAGTCAGGGTTGCTCCTGGGTGTGCTGCCCAGCCTGCAGTGGTCATCATTGCTGGCTCAGTGCAGTCAGCCCTGTCTGTGTGCACAGATACACTGGTACAGGGCATCCTGAGAAACTGTGTGCCAATTGAGGTAGGGCTGGAACTAAACCACACTCTGGCCTCTGTTGCAGCCAGTCCCCAGTGGGTTAATGGAGTAGGATAGCTTCCTCTGAAGGATTTAGGATGATCCCATTAACTGCAGTGGATATTTGCTCACATTCCCTACCTGTGGAGGCAGGGGAAAAGGGATTACCATCAGTAGCCACTAGCAAAGGAGAGCTCTGCTGACTGTCAGTAATGTCTTTATAGGACTGGGGAAACTGAGCAATTCTGTAAAATTTCACAGAGTCCTGACCAGAGACTCATGTCTTCCTTCAGAAAGTCCATGTGAGGTGAGTTTTCACATAAACTCAAATAATTTCAAACGCTCCCGCTGGGTCTGGCCAGAATGCATTTGACGATTCCTTGCAGCTGTTTAATTCCAACATAATTGCCTTTGAGATTTCCTTCCTGATTTTTCTGTGTAAGCTGCACTAAGCTATGCAGATAAGAAGCAATCTATACATTCTGTGTATAGGAGTAAATCCAAGACTGTAACACAGATGGACAGAAGCAAGCAAAAGACTCAGTTCTTGTAATTTAAAATACATTGCAATGTGAATCCCACTGAGTTGAAATATCTAATTTCCAAGAATTTCCTGGGGCAGGAAGCATGAGGCTGCTTTATTCCACGCAGTCACATCATTCTACAAATTAAAAACTAATGAAACATGTTTAAAACAATTACACACACCTTTTCTGAGTTCTTTCCACAATAAATTTGTGTAAGTCATGCAATGACTAGCAAGCAATTCTTGCTGACAGATATGATAATAGTTAAAACTGGTTCTACATAATTGTGCTGAAAATGTGCTTTTCCCCTCTGATCACACAAAGATGGCTTGATCAACCTTCTGTCATCCATAGGTGGCAGATGGAAGGAATTATTAAGTCTGTCCCTTTTGGATGTCATTCCCCTTGATATTGAAGCCTGTCTTGCTCTATTTGCACTCTAACACCTTGCCATACCCACAGTACCAATTCTGATTGTGTTTTTTTCACATAGATCCTAAATTCTAAATGATACATCAAAACCTTCTTGCCAGGGCCTTTGGGCACTCACCCTTTAGGAGCAGAGCCATGGACTATACAAACCATTGCATTAAACATTTTGTCCCTGACAGGTAGGTTGGGAGCTGTTGAATATGATTTGAACAAACTTAGAGGAAAGGAAGGAAGGCAGGGTGGAAGCTCCAGTCAGAAGGAGAAGGATTGTATTAGTGAGGGGGAAGAACTGAATACCCCACATCCACAGCTGAGCCATATCTAATCTGCCAGCTCCTCTAAGGAAAAGCAAGATGTTCACTGTATGCAGCTGAAAGAGCTATTCAAACCATGCAGTACAAGCACGTTGCTCTGTTTTGTGAATTTAGCTCCTCAAACCATCTCCATCCCAGCATGAGAGAAGTCTGTAAGCTCAGTGCAATCGTATCATAATTTGGATCTCTACAGGAGACTGAACTCGCATCACCAGAATGCATCAAGCCAATGCATGTGTCAATGCACAGTTACATATACACACCACGGCTACAGGCCCATGGTGGCATTTTTCAAACTAATACATTGACAGAGTGCCAGGATGTGTTTTAAGCATATCCAGAAGGAAAAGGAGTATTACAATGAGGAAGAAAACCCAGCAGAATGCTGACACCCAAGTACATTACTTAGTGTGCAGTTGCATTAATGAACCATTACTTCAAATCCCAGGTTTGCCAGTAGTGTCACTGTTCGTTTATCAAGGCAGAATCACCCTGGATGTGAACAGAATGCCTGTATAATAGAGAACTTCTCAATCCTCCCATACCATACATTTCCTTGAGCCCATTACAAAAGATTTATTTTTAAATTGGAAATTTTTTTTCAGTTGGGCAGAATGAGACTGTTTGTTGAACAAATGGTGTTAGAATCCCCAAGGCTCTGACTTACTTCAATAACGACCAAGACTACTGCTTGAGCCAGCTGATGCTCTTTTAATGAGCGCTGCTTGTCAGAGGATCATATCTGCAAGTTGCTGTATAAAATAACCGTTTTCCATGAGTTCATAAAGCAGTCTCTCTTTTGAAATGGATGAAGTGTTGTACCAATCTCTGCAGCACGAAACAGGCATTTGTTTGAACTGAAAGGGGAAAAAAAATCCTAACCCAAAGTATTTGACAGGGGGTTTTTTTCTTCTTTTTTTAAAAAAATTGTTTTTCATGTCTGTGACAGACAGCTTTGTGTTCGTATACAACAAGCTGAATTGGTTCAAGACAAAAAATGCTGGAATATGAGCTTCAAAATTAATTTCAGCTTTGGCCTCATTGAATTAAAACAAGCATGACAGGTTGTTTATTTAGCAAAGTAGGTGAACAGTAAGATTAAGCCTTGTCCCATGACAAGGCATCCCTAAAAAGTCTCTTGCTGTCCCTTGTAAGGTTTTTCAAGGCAAATCAAGAAGAGACTCCTAAATAAATCCAAATGACAAGTTCAAAACACGTGAGTCCTTTTTTAAAGAAAAATCATCTCCATAACAAGCCCGAGCTGATTAATGTTGCATTCTGACAAGCACAACCACTTTGTGATTTTGTTCAGTCCATGAACCTGATCATACCATGTAACTGCTGTACTGCTACTGCTGCCACTGGATACAAAGCTAGGATCACAAAGTTAAAGAACAGCATTTAGTGGCCCTGCCATCAACTTGTTCTTTCTAATATATGTGTTATTTATGGCTGCAGGTTAGGTTATACCCTTGAATATCACATTTCTCACCAGAAACAGCAATGAGTAATTGGGTACTGCAGGGTTTAATGTGCAATACTGAGTCATTTTGATCAGACCCCTATTTTATCACTCATACTATTAACATCAAAGATTTTTTAAACTACAATACTCCATGCACTTGGTATTAACGTGAATTAAGGAAATCAGGTTCTAACATGCTCATGTACCTTGAGTTTTCTTTGCCTTGTGCATATCAAATCCACTTTGGTCTGGTAAAATTCAGCTTGTACTTGTGTACAAACTAGCTCTGTCCTATGAAAATGAACCACTAAAGTTAACTCAGATTTGTTCAGGGCCCTGAACAATGTAAGTAATGAATCTTTCAGACAGTTAATTTGAGCTGAACAAAAATAGAATCCACTTAAATGTTGTAACTGCTTGGATTGAATCTTACTAGCCTTGATAGGTCTGAAGATCCAAGCCTCAGTGGGTGAGATCTGCAAATCCCAGCTTTGATCTCAGCAGAGAGAGAGAGATGATAACTTGGTCTCTGTGTATTCAATAAAATTTCTGCCCTAGCTTGCTTTCTGATCAGAAACATAAATATGTAATTCTATTTTGCTCTAAAAGGAATTTTTACATTTGTAAACTTTTCTCCATTTTGCAGATCTTACATCCAGGCTGATAAAATCATGGAGCAGGAATAATAATGACTTCCTGCACAGAAAAATGTGTATGTTAGAGATGTTGGTTGAATGTTTCACCTCTATTAACCTCTCTTCCAAACCAGCAGAGAAGTGGGAATATTTACTTATCATACAAATTCAAACTAAGATGCTTTTCCTGAGAGCAAAACTGCTCACCAACTTTGTTTGCAAGGGTAAAGTCTTGTGTGATTTGCTGCATATGTTAACCTCACTCTAGTTTTTCAAGTTCTGTGATTCTGTGAAATTATTTGGCACTCTTAATATTGGGAATAGTAAGAAATAGTCTCACTGGTATTTAATTTTTAACATCAAACCTGGTTAAACTTCTATTCCTGTCCATCTGTCTCAAGTTGTCACAGATTTTCCAATAGCAACTAGGCTGCTGTGTTACGATTCAGGCTCTATATGTGATATTTAGCATGCTGTGTCTCTGCTGTTCCAGGCTACACAGAAAGCAGCCTCTAGCATAATAAATGCCTGTTTCACCTGAAGTAAAAATGGGAGAGCATTTTAAAAGATAAGTTTTCCTTTGTCACATTCCTTCCTTGTACTGTAGATTATCAGAGCCTTTCCCTCCTTACATGTAAGCAAAGACAGATATAGAGAAAAATGAGTTCTTTGAACACAGGAAGATTTTTCTTTCCTGTTCTGTTAATATCTGACTGAAATAAAAAGGAAAAATTCTGAATAAATGACTACAGGCATCTTAAAACCTGTAAAATTATTTTTTAAACAGGGCTTTTGCTTAAAAAATGGGATCTGAACATGTGTGTAATGGAGCCAGACTCACAGAGGAAAATTACAATTTCTATGTCTAGCACCTGTCAGGTTTCTTCAAGAGTCCAAAATGCATGTATTATCACTGATAATACTCCCAAATAGACCTATCAAAGTCTAATTTTCAGAGGTAAATCTTAGAATTCTTTTGAAGTCCAAATTTAAAACATGATCATATGTTACCCATCAGAGGTTACTACCAACTGGGTATATCTGCAACAAAGGTAGCTTTGGAGCATGGTAATGATGAGAAATATGAGAGAAACTATCTTCCACCATTCAACAAGGAGTAATAACAGCATCAGAAGTAGTACTGGTCCTAAAACTTGCCTCTGTGCTCCAGTGATTTCACACCAGGCATTTGGAGATGATACTCACAGCCTCACAGTAGGGATTCTGCTGAAACCTATGTTAAGGTACTGGGAGCAGTGCTCAGAGCAGGTAGCAACCATATTGTCCTATATATCATGATTAATCCAGGACAAAGAACAGATGGCAGGTGAAAGAGATGGATTCCATGAATATGGAGTGGGTGGCAGTTGTAGCTGGTCCAGGCTTTGAGACCTGAGAGAGTAGTATTGGTAAATAGTGATAAATGTGAAGGGATTGTTTCCTGCATGTTACAAGTTACAGGAAGACAGAATGGAGTTGTCAGCTACCTGACAACTAATTTTTATACATGAGGGGTTTTTTTATGGCTGCATTTATTCTGTGATCTGTTGTTTCATTTGTTTGTTTGCTGCCAGGCATTCACTGTAAGATTTCAGGATTCCCAGATTATGAAGAGCTGGCTTTGTGTAGGGAAAGCCTGGGAGACCAGGAAAGCTGTGGTTTCACAGTTAGAGAAGATGAATTCTCAACTAGTAGTAAATGTTTAAGCCCTGATTTTCAGGAGAATTAACATAAGCAAATATATTTAACTTGCCTTTGAGTTTTGTCCCACGAAGTTAATTGCTTGATGTTGAATTTGTATTGATGATTCCTTTTCCACAGTGCAGTTACTTTGTCAGGAGGAGGAATGCTTTGAAAGGTAGACAGAAGAGGAAAATACTCCAGGGGAAGTTGGACTTCTGGTCTCTTGAGACACCCAGTGTATAGATTTTGTTGGCATGTGAAATGCATATCAGTCACACCTCAATTTAGATCAAGTCTGGCTTGTTTGTGAGACTTAGTGTCGTAGGCAGCGAGTAATACCTCTATAGTGGAGAGATGACATGTTTCAGTAGAGATGCCAAGGTGTAAACATGGATTAGTTCAAGTGACCTTTTCTTGGCAGATGACTTAGAAGGTGCAAAATGGCTCAGCAAATCCCATGGAAATACAGCTAGGTTTTTATTCCTTTGCCCTTATGAATTAATTAATTAATTGCTGGGTTTCTTCCTTTTAATTGCTGTAATACTAATTTTTACTGCAGAAGAAACCAGAATGGTAATGATGCACAGTTTCAGCAATAGATTTTTTTTCTTACTGTTTTCTTAGGAGAGTTTATCTCTGTACCTAATACATATTTTAGAGCATAATAGTTATACACTTCCAGAATATTTTTACTTCTCTTTGCAGGAAAAGAAAATGGGTTTCAGACTTTCTCACAGGAAAGCTATAAAATAATTTCTGCTTCATACTAAAGAAATATTTGCAATATTTACAACATTTGCGCTGTTTTTCTTCTAAATAATTTCTGTCTCTTGCTAGATTTTAGGAAAAAAAGCATCAGTACTTTTTTTCTTTCAGCAAGATTTTCTAATTTCAGGTAGTGAAGGCTTGAGGCTTGAGGCTCATGCTCGTTAGTGGGTGCCATATAGGTTGAATTTAGGTACTATTTCTGTGTGATATATAAATTCTGTAATGAAAACTGATTATTTTCTTTTGCCTTCACAGCTGGTCCTTTGCCCTTTCTAGACCAGTTCATTTAAATTTTTGAAGATCTACTCAAACGTTTTTGAAAAGAACATTTTGTAAAATACGGAGAACAAGAATTGCGAAATCCTCAGGAACATTAAGTCAATTTATTGACAGGAATGTTGCACCATTTTGGGAGATGGGGTCTCTTTTCTATTTCTTGTTCATAGGAGCCTGGATCCTGTGACAAGGCAGTCATTTTTTTGGCTGTTCTGTAGTAGAGTTGCACTGGTTAGAGGGAGGAATATGAAGGGCTGGCTGTGAAAACAAACCTCTTTTAGAATTTGAGCCAATGAAGGATGGCACTCTGGGAAATCAGCTTCCCCCTATTTCAAACCTGTGTTCAGTGAAAGGACAGTCTGCACAGCAAAAGAGGATTTACTGGGGTTTAATCCTGTTTGAAATTCTGTAATTTGAAAAGTTCTCTATGCATTCAGTCTAGGACAAAGGTTTTTCTCTGCATACAAAAACCAAGAATACATCCCACTTAGTTATGAGATTTAGGGGCAGAAACAGACAGGGATTTTCACTTTTTAGTTGGATCTCCATTTGCTTTGCCATCACAGTTGCATATTGCTGGTGCATTGCCCATCCATAAGAGAGTAATTCAAGAACTGCTAGGACAAATCCCACACCAGTAGTCATGTTGCCAATGCCTGTGCATGCCCTGTGGGATATCCCATAACTTGTCTCTGTAACCTGTATTTGCCAAACACGTTATCTTGCTGTTGTCCTGTGTGTGGTGCATTGTCTGTGCAATTGGTTGAGAATTAGATTTATCTTTTGTCAATTTGCAACTTACTCTGGGTTTGATACTATGATTCTGGAGAGAGTGAGTACAACTGTGTTATCCATGGGCAGGCCATTTGGATATCTGACACAGCTTTCATGTGCTTCAGTTAGTAAGTCAGAATCACAAAATATTCTGAGTTGGAAGGGACTCTTAACGTGAGTGTCCCATACAGGGATCAAACCTTGGCCTTACCAGCACCATGTTCTAACCAGCCAATGCCTGCTGCATTCACAGTTGTGTGAATAGTTCAATAATTCTGTTTGCAGGAAGTACTTGGAACAAAGCCTAAAAGGTTGTTGTTTATTTTGGAGCACTTCAAAATGTGAAAGAATGTAATAATTCAATACAACTTCGTGCAAATTCTAATTCTTATTTCTTGGGCAGTTGAAGCCCTCTGTCCACAAAGTCATTTGGATATAAGCACAGCACAGTTTAATGTCAGACCAAAAACCAAAAGAGATCACAAAGAACATAAATAATTTTACTTCATTTTAATGGAATTTTGATAAAAATTAATTTGGATTGAAACATTCTTCTTCTCTTACAAAGAAAAGGAAAAAAATATTTTCTAGAATGTGCCTCTTCAACCTGCTGCCACTGAATGAAAATCCATCTTAATGTAAGCCTCCACCTAACCACTTTGTCAAATATCTTTTCTGCCTCTTTTCATTATTATTTTTGAACAAAGCTAAGCACCTAAGGCAAAGTACAGAAAAGCTCAGAGCATTATTTGCTTAGGGAGGAGTGCTTTACTAGTGGTCTTTTCTCAAGTTGGCAATAGTCTGTTTCATTGTATAATATTTGAATTGTGAGGGTTTATAGCCACTGTTCAGGTAAATAAAAATATCATGCCAGGTAAAAGATATAAAGAGGTGAATTGAATGGTTTAATCAGAGCTGAGTCTGCTACTCAGGCTCCTGGAGTGGCAAAGAAATTACCATTACAACAGTGCTCTTTGTATATGAATATCAGGCATGCTTCAATTCAGGCTGGAAAAGATGTGGTTCCAGTAATTCTTTTTATAGGCACAGGGCCATTTTGAAGCTATTTACTTGTCCATAATCAAAAGATCAGATATTTTGCTCTCTTTTGGTGGATTTATTTTTTTCTGATTTCCTATTAATAGAAATTCTAGGAAGCTGCTTTACCAGGGCTCAGAGTGCACACTCCTGGAGGACCAAGATCCACATTCCTGGCTGCACTGCTTCAAGACACAGCCACTTCCCAACTGTGCTGTCCCTGCTCTTGTGCTTCCAGTGTCCAGGAGTTGGTCTAGTCTGGTTATTTTGCTCAGAGCAGGTTGGAGACCTGCATCATGTGCTCCAGAACCGTGTGGGACCAAGCACCTCCAGCAGTAACATCCTGTACCCCACAGCTCATCTCAGGCAGAGTCTGACAGGCTGCTGAGCATGGTGGGGTTGGTACATGAGTTCAGCAGAGATGGAACTGAGCTGCACAGAGCTGGCTTTGTCCACACCAGGTTTAGCTTTTCTTCTTGTTGATGATAATATTTGTCCTTCATTGCATAAAACTACGAGGGCTTGTTTACATGCAGCATCAAACTGCTTTAAAAGGAACACGTTGCCAATGTAGATTTCACCTCTGGATTACAGTGTTTTTTCCCATGGTTAATTTTCATGCATTCATGCAATTCAGAATCACATTCTATATGATTTATGCACTAGTGAAATAAGTTATTGAGATGATCTTATATTTGTAATGCCTTCATCCTAGACTCTCTTCTTAAAGGGAAACTCCAGAAATCTGTAGGAAAGACAGTTTAAAAAATTGTTCCAGGGAGAAATGAGGTTTTACTTATGTGCTCATTTACTGTGGTATTTGAGGACTGAGGCAGATAATATCTAGCATCTTTTCAAACACTCTTCTGTACAGAATACTTCCACTCCAGATTGTTTTCGTTTGCTAGCCTCTGTAAACTCTGTTTAAATATTATGGAGTCTGTTATGGAGCCTAGTCTACGTTATGCTTTACCAGTTAGAGGTGGGCAACTCATTCCACAGTCAGGGAAAAAAATATTATTTCAAACCGAACCTTTGGCTGCACTCAAAGAAATCAAATAAAAATACAAAGGTAAAAAAGAACAAAGCTTCTGTCAAGTTCAGAGAAGTGACAGCTCCCTGGTTGAAGAGCAGCTCTCTGGTTATACTTGTACAAGTAAATGGCAAACTTGAATTACCTCAGTTGAAGATGTTCTCTCTTCTTCCTCCACCTGTGCTGTTGTTCTCAAGCTTTTGAACAATTGCTGAAATCTATAAAATAGTTAATTTATATTCCTTCCCCGACAAGTGCATTTTCATTTCTTACATCCTCTTAGGAACAAACTGAAGGAAAACAAAGTCATCATGTCACCACTAAAATCACAGAATTTTTACAAAGTCTGGTCTTCTAGAGTATAAACGAGAGTAACTCTGCTGCTTTGCCTGTAAGGGTGAGGAATACTCTGATGGATGAGAGTGCAGTGTGTGTCTGTGGTATCTGTAAATCAGTTGGTGTAATCTGGGTGTTACATACACATGCAGAGGCAGTGCATGACAAAATGTGTAATAATGAATAGTGCACAATGGAGGACAATACTACACAGCATAAAGATAAAGGATAATGACATTGCTCTCAAATAACAAACCCCTGAGCAATGCTGGCAAACCTGTGAGGGGACGTAAGACATCTTCATTGTTTCATATGGTAATCATCTGTGTGTGCACGTGATTTTCATAATGATCCATGGATATAGAATATTATGTGAGCTGTTCAATAAGAAACTACCTGTTTATATTGAATAATTTCCATATGAATGGTTTAGGGTTGTGGGTTTTCTTGCTTCGCTTTTCTGAGATCTGCAATTTCTAACACTGGCTTCTTATCACAGCCTTGCAGCCATACAACCTCATCTCATCAGATCAAACAAGTTAAATGTAGTCAATACTTAGGTGAGCAATTTCCAGGGTAATTCAAGAATGCATTGGGAAACTGCTCCATAGCAATATTCCTCTCTTGCCAGCATTGAGCAAGCATTTCCCATATTTTTGGGGAGTTCACTTGATACGTGGTTCTTCATCCTCATCCTAAATTGTCCTCTATCATTGCCATGTGCACGTGGCTGCATTTGCCAGTGTGCTTGTATTCTATTAAAAACCTTTTGTGATGAAAGGTACTACATAAGCAATGGTGCCAGCTGAGATTTTATATTTTATATTTTATATTTTATATTTTATATTTTATATTTTATATTTTATATTTTATATTTTATATTTTATATTTTATATTTTATATTTTATTTTATATATAATAGTTTTATATTTTATATTTTATATATAATAGTTTTATATTCTATATTAGTTTTTTGCAGCCTTAGTTTAGTAAAACCCAACAAAATGTTATTTTTAAAGCACCATTTAGGTCAGCCTTTGACTGAAGAGCTCAGAGCACTGTTTCCTTGTTAGAAATACTTGTGCAGAATCAGAAGTGCTGGCATATACCTGTCAAAAGGACAAGATAAAGCAGCATTTCTATTATCATCTGTGAGATAAACAATAATTATCATGTTGGAGTCTTTTTCTTTCTTCATAAGATGTGATTTAATTGACTTATTGAACTTGAGGTAGAGCTGGACCTGGTCATTGCATCTTGATGTTTGCCTTCACTCTAAGCCAGCTGACATAACATTTCTTTATATTTGTGTAACACCTACCTCTCTTGGAGGTTCCATCTCTCTTGGAGAAAGTGTATGGCATATCTATGCATGAGAAATGTGTATTATAATAGCTGAGAGCTATGATAAAGAATGCAAACTAACTTGTTCTCATCAAGCTATAAGATAGCATCAACACAAAATGAAACAAGAGGCTATTGAACCTACTGCCTGGAGAAAATGCAGGTTAAGTACAAATGAACACAAAATACAAATGAAATATCTGAACAGGCTTATATAATGAAAAAGAGGGAGCCCAACAAGTTTCTTTTCTGTTTAATGCCATACTCCAAAGACAAATATTACAGCTAAGTTTTCAAGGAACAAAAAGTCATGCTTTTGTTCTGTAATTTTTCCTGGCAAAGCCACAGAACAATTTCCTTAACTGAATGCAAAGAATAAGACCTACAGCAAAAATAACCAAGCCACATTAGCATGATCATAATTGTCATCATGTAAACACAATGGATTTTTTTACTCTAAGACTATCATGATCCACATTGGAAGGAAAACCACACCAGAAGTGAATTATACTCTCTGCTAGTAGTTTGAGGATTCAGTCCATATACTGTGTCAAAATGCTGATGCCTGTGCTCTGAGAGCTGCCAGTGAATGCATCTATTTAGAACAAACAGTAAAATGAAGTTAGGAGTCAACCATTCCTAAATCTCTTGTATTTATATATAAAGCTGGATGTGTACATTTCTAGAAGGAGTGAAGGAATGAATTCTCTCTTTGTTGGTGGTGTTTCTTTCAGTTTGGAAAAAGAAATATTCTCCTCAATATTCTGGATACTTTGCAATATGCACTTTTGCACTATTTCCTTCTTCTGGTCCTATATGAGGATGCTCATTTCCAAAACCTTTAAAGCCTAGACAAGTTTCGTTACTACTTTTAAAATTGAATTTAGGTAAGGAAGTCCAATTTATACAACTTGGAGAGGTTTTGTTGATACCAAGCATATCTGAATATGCCTGTCTTTGTACCTTTGCAGGATTTCACATTGCCTAATATAATGTTCGTCATGGTTTTAATTTTTCCTCAAAATGGATCCCTTTTATGTCTGCTATTTGCCATCCCTGCCAGAGTCATTGAACACAAGAAATACAGTATCTACAAGATGCAGAGCTGCTTTCTTCCTTGCACTCATGTAATATGTAATGGATGGTTTTAAGAAAGGATCTTTACTCTGTGCTTTACCTATTCATGTGTAGGATTTTGATTTCATTTGAAATGAAAGGCGTAAACCTCAGGTCTGAAAACTAATAGAATTTCTGCATTTACCTGCTGATCCATAGCCTTTAGGTTAGATTGTGTGTCAGCCAGCAGTCGGCTTGTTGAATGAAGCAATACTTTAAAACTAAAATGAAAAGATTTCTGTTATATGTAGCCTGACACCAGATATGAAGGCAGATTTCTGCTGGCTTATTATTGGAAATATTTTCCAGTATGTCTGATAAGCGAGACTGAACAAGCCATAGGAAGTAGACCTAATCAGATAATGCTGACTTGCAGACCAGAAAAAAAAGAGAAATGTATTTTCCTAAGTGCTGTGCCTTCACTTGACAAGACTGAGGACAAAATGGTTGGTGTAATGGCAAAAGGCACTCAGAGAGCAGGGAGTAAACCTGCTGTTTCCTGGGGGTGGCTGTTGTGTCTGAGCCTTTTTTCTTGTGCACATCCATTGTCTGTGTTATGGAAGGTTTACATCTAAGTGCTTGAGTGCTTTGGCACTCTGGAGATGGGGCATGTAAAACAGACTGGGGGAATATCAAACTGGATCACCTCTTCATTTTTCAGTGAGTCTAGGTATTTTTTTGGAACTTCAGAGGAATTCAAAATAGACTTATGAGAGGGTCCCCCTGAAGGATCGAGTGCTGTGTTCTGCTCAGACTCTCAGTGCCACAAATCCTTCCTGGAAATACACTTGAACACTGAGGATATTGACAGGACAAGAAATTCTCAATATGATTACAGGACCTTCATGATGTTGCGGAATGGAGGACAAAGGAGGATCTTTTAGTAATTCTTAGAAAGAGCTCCCAAAGAACTGAAGCAAAAAGATTCCTTTGTTATTTCCATGTCTAGGTATGAAGTGGTCAATACCATGGTTTGATATTAACACAGAAATAAAAGATATTTAACACAACTTCAGATTCTTTTATGTCTTCAGATTGCATGTAGATAGTAATTATATCAAATGCAAACATAGTACCACATTAATATTGCATGACAAATGTGCATGCTTTTATTTGTTAGCCTGAAGACATTAAAAAAATTGTTGGAAGATCCTCTTTATTCTAAGGGTTTTTTTAAAACAGCTCAGCTCTTGGTTTTGTACCTTAAATGTCTCTGCTCAGGGAAAAATGAATTTATTGCTTAAAACCTAGTCTGCACTGATTTTTCCAGGGAAAAGATTAAAGTTTTAAATGGATTGAGTGTCCCTGTAAGCATATTCATATTCATATGTATCTGGACTGAACATGCCATCTGTGGCTTCTGCTTTATTTTTCTCACTGTATATTTGGAATTCAAAATAACATTTATTTTGTGAGGAAAAAAAAATCAATAAATCATTTAAATTGTCCTACACATTGTATAACTAATTGTAATTAGTATGTCTTTGTTGGCAAGGACTTATCAGGCACATAGCATGAAAAGGCAAAGAAAGAGCTTTATAAAGAATGATATTGTTTTGTAAAGTTAATTGTGACACTATCTCTGCTATTGCATGTGATTGAACTCCTAATTTTTAATGTGGTGTTCCTTCCAGTAGTGTAGCTCCTACTGTTACCTGAGGTTCTCTGTAATACAACCATAGAACAGATTTTAGTCAGTTCTAGATTTTACACTTTGGTGCCAAAAGGATGTAGTCTAGGCTAGAGTCAGCTAAATTGTGCCAAGAGAGTTGCAGATTCTAGTTGTAATAAATTAGCTTGTTTTAATGTTAGTTATGCAAACCTTGTAGATAAGAATTTAATTAACTGTGATGTCCTGAACTTTGGTGCCAGGGGAGCAGCCACAGGCTCCTCTGATGGATCCTGTCACGTGTATGGCCTTCAAGGAGCTGCTTGCCTGCACAATTCCGTGGCAGCATTGCCAAGTTTTAACCAGCTGATACTGGGAATAGCTGAAAAGATGATGTTACTAAGAGCACTACAATGTGGAAGAGAAATCAGAGCATTTTTTTATAAAGCAAAGGACCACTGTCCCACATCATGAATGTGTTCTAGTAACTTGGGTTCGCTGGAGTTATCATATTCCTGATGCTAACTGAAGTTCTCACCATTCTTGATACCTTGGCATTAGTTTAGATTGACAGTGAGCTGGCTAGATGATTAGTCTTGAGTTTATTATTCTGAAAAAGCTGGATTTTGAAAGACTTGGAAAATTAACTAATTTGCTACTTCAGTTGATAGCAGAGAAGCCATAAAAATTCTGGTTTCGAGCATTTAACTGCCATTCTAATAAGTATGGAGATTTTTCTCAAAGCTTCTATTTTTATTATTAACCTCCTGCAGACTGTTCAATGAATATTGATATAATATAGTCTGAGATTGTCCAGTGTTGAAGAAACTGTTCAGTGGGATGGTAAGAAATCAACTGTCACCCCTAGTTCCTCTTCCTGTGAGCTTCTCTGTTTTCTGTACCATGCTTTGTTCTAAAGGGTGCCATCTGAGAGAAGAACTTGTGCCATTCTTTGTTCAGCCAAATATGTCTGTCTACAATCAAGGTGCTGCCTTCAGTGTAGATATTTGAGCCAGTGACTGCAGACATCTGGCCTTCAGAAGATCCTGCTGCATAAATGTAGTGACTCTGGGGAGCAGAAGGGGAACAACTAAAGCTAATCCTGTGTGGCCTCAGGATTTGGGACCCTGTATTTTAAGTGAGGCTTTAATTTAATTTAATTTGACCTTTTCTGCCCACAATGAGCATGAGCAAAAGATGTCCTTCAGAAAGCCACCTCCTATGTAAGCCAAGCAGTGGAGGAATTAGAGGAAGTTTCAGTAACTCAAATGTGAGGATTATTTGCTTCTTTCTTGATATGTGGGCAGAGGTGAGTTAATTAAGAAAGCAGTGAAAGACTCGATCCATTTCGATGGAATATAGATAGTAAGCAAAACCCTAATATTGATACTAAACTATATATATGTGTGCTTGGTTTCACCTATATATATGGTGGTGTGCTTCATTAAAACATATGTTCAAAAAAGGAAAAAAAAAGGAAAGAAAAATATTTTGTTCTTTTCATTCTTTAAGGAAAAGTTAATCTGGAGAAAGTTACAGTAGTAAAAAGGAAGGCAACATCTGTGTTAATTAGCAGTTAATCTTCAAAGCTTGACTGATGGGTTACATTATGGCCTCTTGCAATTGAATTAAAAGTCAGACCCACGCAAGTTCTATTTTTATCTACTTTTTCCATATTAGAGTAATTTGTCTGGATTTAAGACTTCATTTTTGCTAAAAAAATTGATGTTCCATAATCTAAAATGAACTTTTGGTTAGTGGAAATAGGCAGTGTAGAGAAGAGCTCTGTGGCTCCAGATGCAATTCCAGAGAACGTGGCTTTGTGGTGTGGTGTTAGGGATAAGGACAGGTCCATTCTCCAAGGAATCTGTTTGACAGCTTAGCTCTTTGGTTCAAGAACTGCTGTGTGTGTACTGTGCCTTGCACAGTGAGGATTCACAGTGCTACTGTAATGTAAATAATCAGTTAGTAATTTAGCAACAAATTAGGAATTAATTTTAGAATACCTTGGAAACACTCTTCTGAATAGCACAGCTGGGGGACATAAGTTGTTGATAGAGGAATGTGCTCTGATGAAGGTTTAATCTGAGAAGTTTAAGTTCCCTTTTTTCCACTGAATGTTTTCTGTTCAGAAATGAAATTTAGAGTTAACATTCTGGCCCTCCGTAAGCTTTTTTTTTGTACGGGCATCCATCCTGGTAAAAAGCAAAGTTCTCAGAAAAATGTGAAATGTGTGGAGAACAATGCAGCATCGCCTTCCCTTCCAGGGCAGTATCAAAGAGGTAGTGCTGAACTACCACAATGACTGCAGACTGTGGAAAATTTGAAAGGGTATCAGCTGATGTACATCAGTGTGGGTTTTGTCAGCTGAGTATCTGGTCCAGTGTTCTCTCTTAAATGAACAGAGTTAGGGTACAATCTCATGCCAGCTATTCTTTCATTTTCACCATAGCAATAAAACAAAATGTCTTTATAAAAGCCTCTGCTCACATGCCTATGTCACAGAAATACAATGTACACCTTTACAAAATTGTATCATATTTTCGATTTAAATGTAAAAAAGATCCAACCTAATAGAAAATGTTTTTATGAAAAATTTAAGCTGCTTTCAGACAAGGTTAGATGAACTCCTTTCAGTATCTTGTATAGAGAAGGTAAGAGCTAATCAGGAAATTTCTTCTATATTCACCTACAATACATTTGACTAAAATATTCAGCTAGGAGTAGTGAGTGCCCTTTAATACCAAAAGAAAAGGGTGGGAAAGCCTCCTTAATTAAATCTCTTCAGGGATCCTGGATTAGCTGCAGCTCTGTTTAGTTTATATCCTCCCTGTAGAAAAATGTGCAGACCCAAGACAGCAAATATTGATTTAAATGAAGATGCAGGGAAAAGGCCCTGTTGTCTTTTTTCTTCCACTTGGCACAGTTTTTCCTTTTGATTCATTTTTGGTTACAAAGGATGAAAATCTAAATCCTTCTCTACTCCCTTTCACGCTGTGTGAAAATATTGAACCAGGACTCAGCAAACTGGATGCAGCTAGTGGTGAAGAGAAGAGCACATAAAGCTGCCCTGCAGAGGACTGTGGCACCAGCACTGAAACCTGTGCCAAGGTTTCAGCTGCCACTCCCTTTGTCACAGCCACCAAGGACTGCAGTAAGTGTTCAGCCTAGCATAGTCCAGTAAAAGTGAGGAGCAGTGGGACAGGGTTGCACCATGATGCCACAGCCAGGGAAATTTTGGCATTACCTCCCCATTTGCTTCAACCACTGCAAGCATAAGTAATGGTCCTGTGGAATGAGTGCTCTTCTGCCATGGAACAGAAGAGTTGTATTCCCTGATAAAGTCTTCCTAAGCACGGAATGGATTTCACTCAGGTGGTTTTCGAAGAGAAAAATGGCTGTGAGAAAAATGCCAACAGCTTAGCCCTCAAACCTGCTTATATGAACTTAGTTTTCCTTCCTTCTAAATGTAATTGCATGTTCATAATGGGCAACATTTCTCTGTGTCCTGTCCTGATTTCAACATACATTTGGTCATCCACAAAATCTAAGTGCAGATGGAGATGTGTGGAGCCATGTGCTTCTCTTTCTGCACAGTGCAGCTCCAGCAGGTTGAGGTTGGGTGTGGCTGTGCAAAAACTGCTCAACTTCAGACCCCAGGGGAGAAGTGCAACCCAGGCACTCACAAAAGCATCTTCTGCTGATAACTTGGGTGCATGCAGGAGCATGGGCTGTGATTCAGACCACTGTCTGTACTTAAGAAAGGGAAATAAAGAGTCTTTACTCAAAAGAAATCAAGCGAATATATATTTCTAGAAAAAAGGATTAAGGAAAAGAGTGGGGAAGGAAAAAAGTTTGGAATTGGGATTTTTTGTTCTGTAAACAGTTTGCACCAAGACCACAGTTCTTACCTGAAGACTCAATGCAACCTATAGAAGCCCAGTAGCTGTAAGAAATTAATCTACCTGTTCATGTTCTCTACAGGGAATGGCATTCATCTTGAAGAGATGAGCACAAGTTTGAGAATGCATGAGAATCGCCTTGAAATAATATGTATGTGCAATATATAGGCTGAAGGGCAGAGTTTACAATTATATTCTTTAGTCTTGTTTCTCTTCTGTGTGCTTTGCTGCAAGCTGGACCTCTATGATCACCCTTGATAAACAGGAATTCTGCTTTTCTTCTCTGAGATCAGCAGCAGAGGTGTCTGAAGGAGCCCTCGCTGCCTGGGTGAAATAACTTCCTTGTCTCATTGCCTGAGCTCACGAATGAACTGAGATGCATCAAAGTCAGGTCAAGGAATCAGAAATAAGGAAAGTACAGAAGCTTGGACAGCAGAAGTCAATTTTCTCAGGCTGCTGCCTTTTTTTTCCCCCCTTTGTTTCTGGTTTCCATGAGTGTATTGAATAGACAAAAATAGAAAGGAAGTAAATTAGAAAAATGTACACAACACAAAGATTGGAAATACATCCATAAATTAAATACCCAAGCAGATGTCTCAGATATTTCAGTACTTGTAGTAGCAGACTAGTTCTTATTTGTAATGTTGGTTTTGCCTGTCTTGCCCAAAATAATAAGTAAATATAGGTCAAATAGGTTTGTTTTTTAATGTGTTTTTTTTTTTTTAATTAGATGCAGTTAAATACAAAGCCATCATTTCTCACTCCTTTTTGTGATCATTCCTAGGTGTCCTTCCTATGTTTTTTTCAATGCCATTTTGACACGGGGTTTATTAATTGTTACATCTCTTTTTAAATCAGATTATGGAGGGAGATTCTGGTGGGCCAGTTTGTGGCCTAGGAGTAACCTTTACTGCAGGCTTATAGCAAACTCAGGTGAAATGGGCTCTCATCCCTGTGTTCCATTGGTGCAATATTAATATAAACAGAAAGCCAATATTTCTGGAGATTAATTGAACAGTATGTCACCCAACTGTAGTTTAGTTTCAGGATTCACAGTCAGGATGATCTACCAAGAGTTTGGGCTGGCTGGAGTGCATCACTTCTCCATGCCCAGGTACATCTTGCTGGGCACAGTTGCTGCCTGAATCTGGAATGTGGGCTGAGCTGTTCCTAGTGCATTCCACTTGTTTAGGTTTGCATAAAACCATACATGATGGGTAATAAAATATCTGTCCACATATAAATGTTTCACTTTTCAGAATGACCTGAAGCACAACGTGTGAAACAGTCTGCTCACTGCTAGAGAAGCAAGGCTGTTTATTATTAGATGTCCTGCACTGTTATGGGATGTAAAGAAAAGATGTGTGTACACTCTCACACACACACGTACAAAAGAATGAATAATTGGGATAAATGGCTGCCTAACAGGTATCTTTGTAATGCAGAAATAGCAACCATCCTTACCAGGTAAAATCAATTCTCTGTGCTTGTGTCTTTGCTCTTCTTCTGCTCTTTTTTCTGCAGAAAGTATGTAATTAAATAATCAGCAGCAGAGCACTGTGTCTTAGAGAAAACAAATAATTCCAGACTAGGGCTGATATTCTTCAGGATTTAGAGTGTGGCCCTTCTCCTGTACCAAAGGTACTTCCTTTACTCCCCTCAAAAAAAAAAAAAAATTCAGCTCACTGGCAAGAGAAGTGTATGTGCTCCTCAGGAGAGAGATGAGAGCCTTGCTATTCTCTCCATGGTGGGTGCCTTTTTCTGTCAGCTCATTCCAATCTGTCATTTACAAATCTACATCTGATGTGAAGAGAAAGACATAGGCCAAAACTGTGACTTGGGGAATGTGAGTGTTTAATTTGGCAAAGCAGAAGCGTTTTTCAGCAGCTGTACTCAGAGATGCTTCCTCAGGAGAAAGAGAAGGGGAAAAATAAAAAGTCTCAGTCAACATAAGTACAATTTGGTTAGTACAGAATTAAGTAGTGGCTCACCAGTATGTTTGGCAGGTAAATTTCTTATATTTTTAGTTGTGAGGAAATATACTGTGATTCAGCAATGCAAAAACCCAGAGAAACCCAGGGAGAAGAGCTGATTGTCTTTAACAAGGGGGACAGAGGGGACATGGACCTTCTACCCTCATTGCCAAGGACCTGTCACAGAGCAGGCTGTCACAGGGCACTGACAGAGTGCCAGGCAAAACCAGAGTACCCTGACCCCTCCCTGAGGGGTCTCTTGGTGCATCACAGATACAAATAAATACCAGAGACAATTCTCCTGAACACAGTCTAAGTTAATCCTGATATATTTTTGAAAATATTTCTGTTTATCTTGAATCAATTCAATAAACCTTTTTGTTGGGAGGGCATCTCACATTATAAAGCCTCTACTCTTGTGTATTATAGGTCTCTTTGTTTGGACTAATACTCTTATTTATACTTATTTATCAATCAAGAGGCCTGACAAGCTGCTGCAAATAAAGCTGCTGCTGATTCAGTAGTTTGGTAGGAGAGTCATCTGAGGATTAGATTCTATAAACAGCCTTTATGAAAAGATATATATTTTTGTCAATTAATTGGCCTGGAGAATTTTGTCATTTCAATCTGTCATTGTTGAATTTTACTTTACTGCAATATTTTGTAATTAAGTCAGAAAGGAAAAGTGTCTATCTAATGCTTTTGCCAAGCTCTCTGTTAATTAATAGCTTTTTGAAGTACTAAATTTCCTTGGTTTTTATCTTAATTAACACTCCAATTGACCTTCTGTGATCTCTAGTTTCTCCCAAAAGAATTTAAAAAATAGACTTCTAAGTTCTTTTCTGCAATCAGATTGACATGCAATTGCTTCTGTAGACATCTTCTCTGCCTTCACAAACGTTTTTTTAATTTTTATTTTTTTACCACTGAAGTCCCCACTGGAAATTACGATCCATTGAACCATAGAGCTAAAATTGATTGTCCACATAAAAAATCTTGGAGCAATTGAATGAAGAAAAGAACTTCCTGGAATTCTGTGTTAAAATCAGAGCTCAAGTGACAACAAAACTTCTCAATTTGAATTCACCTGCCCTGGATCACTGAGAAAATACTTTATGTTCCTCCATTTACCTCCAGTGACAGAAAGAATGAGTTTTTCCTTCATTTGGCCTACATCAAAGCAGGTTATAGATGTCAAAGATGATGAATTTCAGTTGCCAACATTTTAAGGGTGCATTCTCTATTCCATCTTCTTTATATCAATTATTCTTTTTGTGAAATAGTGGAAAGTTAAAGCTAAAGAGCCCTAATTGCTTTTATTTTAAATTAATTTTTAATTAAAGCTTTATATGACCCATATTATGACTCTAGCAATCCTAAAACTGTGTTTTACTATTTTCTTCTGAAATGTAGAATGCAAGTCTCTTTTGTAACATATTGTGAGAAACTGTAGTCAGTTCTTTTGGCTGGAGTTTATGGAAGGCATTACTAAAAATGCAAATTCTATGTTTTGAGACTTGAAACTTTCAAGTAACTATTAATCTTGGAGCTTACTTTTATATGCTGAGATTAAATAACGACATTTTAAGCACTTAAACCTTCACTAAGAGCAAGATAAGCAAGCATATACTTCATTTCAAGCATTTTAACTAAGTTGATTCCACTGCTCTTTTCATGTCTTTAGTGTTAAGCATATGCCTATGTACTTTTCTGAAATGGTGGATGGTATTTAGCAGAGTGAATTACAACCAATAACTATCATTTCTTTAAGAATACTAATAAAGTGTGAAGTATGCAAAATAAGCTTTCATTTTTAAGGTAAACAAAGTAACTTTTTGTGAGCATTGCCTTTTTATTGCTGCATTCAGCTGTAAATCATGTCTTGAAAGCAAAGCCATCTTTTTAAAACTGTATTTTGGAAAATAGTACATAATTTTCTCCTGAGCTGTTGAGACAATTTCCTGTCCATATCTGGTACCCCATTAATTTTATACTATTAAAAAAAGTCTCCGTGAGCCATAGGAAACAATTTTGGAATTGTTGCACACACATACCACAATATATCTGCCTACTGTAGTTCCACAGATGATGTTTAACAAACTCCTGTTTACACTATTTTGGGATTAATATCCTCCTTTCCCCAGATTTGTGCAGTTACATAGCCTTATGCTACACATAAATGGAGGATTTTTTTATTTCCTATGTGTAAAATTTGAAATTTGAGTGCAATTACAGTAACAAGAGGAACTCTTTTCTAATGAGTTTCAAAAACCCCTGACCAAGAGACATGTAAAACTCTCCTGTAGAGAGGGAAATTGAGTGCACAGTGTTAGCATAATAGCAAGGGCTGAGACATTGCTTTGCACTGCAGTTTTATGGGATGGTATTTTAAAAGGTGTTCGGAGATTTATGGCTTTTTAGGGACAGCTAAAATTGTTTTCACATTTCTAATATTGCTTTCATTAGAATTTTGAAAGTATGTTTATGGTATCAGATTGAATTCTAAGGAGTTACCAAATCATCCAGAATCTCCACTGCTTAAGTATGCTCCCTCTTATCCCTGTGTATCTTCAGAGGAAAAATGGGATGAATATAAGTGCTTTGGTTTAAAGTATATAATCTGTATTCTGTCATGTACTTCATCTCCCAGGGAAGGTACCTGGGAACTCACTCTGCTGTTTTTATTTATCCTGCCAGTGCAGTATATAGATGAGAAGACTAAGGTCCAATGGTGCTAAAACAAGGCATGAAATATTGATTAATTCTTTTTTAAAATTCCTTTTCCTCCTGAGTATAGCAAATTTCAGATGCTACTGTCAATACAATGCTCTCCAATAAACCTCCATTATTGGAAGGGTCCTGATCTTCACCATGTTCTTATAAATGGTTATTATGATTCTGAAAAGCTTTGAAAGCTCAAGGCCAGTGGTTTCCTGGTGCAAGAGCAGAAAGCAAGTTAGAAGCAATGCAGCCTTTTATCATGGCAGAATGTTATTTTGAAATAACATGAATTGGATTGGGAATTCTCCCTGCTAGACAGCAGCAGAACATTCTGGTTGAAGAGATGAAGATCCTGATGGGGCAGATAAACAGCTGTACACTTTCGTGGCTATAAAGGTGTCAAAAATAGCACAATTACAGTCAGTATCCACCTAATGAAACATGGGTGTTTGACACCCTGCCTTTAGTTTCCACTTGTCATTCTTCACTTTAAGTTAACCCTTTATTTATTGTTTCCAGTATGATCTTTACAAATGCAGCTGGGCAGATACTTCGCTGTTTCCCCAAGGGAAAGGATATTTCAGGACAGGCAGGGATAGAAGTTCACACCAGGTCACCCATGAAGGATGACAAGCATGGGCAAGGAAGAGAATATTTAACAACTTTCAGTGTCTTGGACTCAGCTATGAGAATTGAGGTAATTGTTTTTCACTAAAAAAAACACCAAAGGTTTATTTAAACTGGAGTATACTGGAGTTTCTTTAGGAATGTAAAGCTCTTGGAGCTTTTCTACTATCCATAATGAAAGGTATTACACAGAGAAGGTATTTGAATCTCTGACCTGTATGTGCCAGGTAATTGTCATGATAAAGGTGGTACAGCTACTTTTTCACCCTTAAACGGTATTTAGTTCAACTTGAGCAAGGAAGTAACACAGAATCTGTGCCAAAAGCCACTGATTGGTGTATTTATGCAGGAGACTGGAGTACATTCTTGCTCTGAACCAGGATAAAACACCTGGGGTTGGTTCTTCTGTCTTACAGGGAGGTTGGGGCTTATAGGCTGCATAAATTGCTATAGGGCTTTTTTCCACGTGAAAATTTCATTCCTACCCCAGGATGAAAATGTTTTCAGAAGATTTTGTTGGTGGCAATAGTTGATTTGCACATAGGCTTACTTGGGTGTTCTTTTACAGCAAAACTTAATTGTGTATAAATGTTAGGCTGCTTTAGGTTAGGATGGAGAACAGACTGCTCCCTGCCATACCCAAAAGCTAAGAGCTTACAGGTGTGGCAGAAAGCTCATATATCCCCTCCTCTCACTCACAGCAGCTCTATTAAGTTGCTCTATTAAGATGGTTTTGTGAGTTTCGTGGTATCTTTCTTTGGAAATGGGGCATTTTAAAATAATTTAAAGATAATTGTTTTCACTGATTTCAGTAAAACTGAATGCAATACCTGCACAAAGCTGGACTTCAACCAGTTTGTAAGCAGCAAGGGCTGAGTGTGCTCTCATCACTCATGAGGCTTGAAAGCAGTGAGTCTTGCACACCCAGGTTATCTGGGTGACTCCATTGACTGCCAGCCCCCATTGTGTGAGCAGAGCAAACAGGATTTGGTTTGTGGTTAACAATGCATGTGTTTGCTCAAACAACCAGTCTGTGAGCCAAATCCTTACACATGTAATTTTTCTCACTCATGCAGGTGATATTTCTGGGCTGATTGAATATATCTAGTCATTTGAGCAAAGACTGCCAATCTGGGCACTGTTCTCTGGTGGTTTTCTCTCTGCTATTTTTGCTTAAAGAATGATAACACAAAATTATGTTAAGGGATATGCACAGAATTTTGGTTTTCAGAGCCTTATATGAGATGGTTTTGTACCAAAATACCCTTGAAAGTTTCATGTGTGAATTTTCAGGTCAAGTATAGCCCACTGCAGATTAAAATTTTGCTTGCAGAAAAAAGATGGTGCTTGCTTACAGGCACGCACTACAAATTTTGACTGTATTTTGTATTTTGGTAGACTTTATCTCATTTTACAAACTCCACTAATTGCTGTCTTTCAGATGTGAAAATAAATTATTTTCTGTTTTACTTGAGATGCATTGTTTGACTTCAGATATTTAACATGTTTTTTTTTTTATGTGGACAATAGCTGGAGGCCCCAAGCTGAGAAGAATGAGAGCATATCTATAAATAATTCAAAGTAATTCTATGGTTTTGACAGATTGTCAAGCTGCTTAATGCCTTTTGTTCTAGGCAATAAATTGTATTTCTTTGATAAAGTGTTGATAATTTCTCATTGCAATTTGTTTTGTGTATGTTGTATTTTTGCAGAGTCCAGTCAGGTTCATATCTCAGCACGGGTTGGTTTACCTTAATTTTGGCTATGGATGCTTGCTATGGAATTCACGTCTATGGGATGATAAATGACACCTACTGCAAGTAAGATCATAGAAAATTATTTTCATGCATCTACAATTCTGATGTCTTGTCAAAATTTCACAATTGATTTTAATATCATAAATCCAAAAAATGGATCAGGCAGTCATTTCCCAGTGTTTTGCATTGATATGACACTATTGTCAGCATATTCACTCCTGACATGGCATGTGCTGTGTGTAAAATAAAAACATTTACAAAATCTAACATCAGATGTCATAAGGAACTATTTTTAATCAAAGATCTTTTGCAGTTTCTGAATTAGCTGGAAACAAAGTATGCTCATATTCTTTTGATAAAATGGACTTGCTTCCACTGCTAAAACAAATCTATAGAGGAAAAAAACTAATACATTATTTTCTGAATACCAAATACCTCTGGAAGTGAAATAAAATGATTAGCCCAGGATAGTTACCTGAAATTACATTTCACCATCATTGAGCAACCTACTTGAACTTTCTAGGTTATATATGGCTTGTTTTGAGTAGTAGAGGTTTCTAATTAGATAATAAAACAAGTCCTGTGAGCTTTATCACCATAAACTGACATAAATTCCAACCAACTACTGTTGGTGACCTTACAGTGACAGTGGATTAATCCTATTGTCAGAAGTATAGCTCTAAACACAATTTTTACAAGTCCCGGTTAAAAACTTAACTCTACTGTGTATGGCAGGAAAATATAAAATGAAACTATTCCTCATTCCTTCAGAAAAGCAGGCAATGTCATGAAAAACATGTGTTCCTAGTACATACACATCTATTCTTCTGTACTAAGCTGGTCCAAGTCCTGCATGTAACCAGTCCAGTGGGTTATGAGCTCCTAAAGTCAAGCCTTTGTGCAGGTTCTCACTCCACATTCTGTGTCACTCCAGGAATGAGACTCATTCCTGGCAGAACCTAAAAAATGTCACAAACAACAAAATTTGAGTCACAGCTGTTTAATTAGGATATCTTCACATTAGAGGCTGACTTTTTAGAACTTGCAGATCTCACTGATTGAGTCATCCAGATGGAATGAACAGAACGAACATATGTTGTTCTTTGTTTATGAAAACACACAGTAGGCACCCTGAGATGAGGGGTGACAGGACTCAAGTTGTCCTCAGAGAGCTCAGCCAAGCTGGCATTGCCTAACCCTGATGTAAAACCAGTCAACAGCATGAGAGCACTGTTGGCAGCAGAGAAGGACATCTCCTTAAAGCTGTAATTCTGACTGGATTACCTACTATAAGTTATATTGGATGTTACTCTTATAACTGCCTTGTTCAGCCAGTTCAAGAAGCAGTTTCAGCAGCTGGGATTATCCAGTGAGAAGTCTTTGCTTACTTTGCTTTGCCCACTCCAGCACCTCAGTGTCTGTCATGTAGTGAGAGGCACAAAACTGAACAGAGGGTTGAGGTGTGGCCTCACCAATGCTGAGAACAGGGCACAATCACTGCCCTGGTCCTGCTGGCCACAGTATTGCTGATCCAAGCCAGGATGCTTGTATCTTGTATTCAGGTGTATTATATGCATTTATGTTTTTCTTGAAAATAGTGCTTAAGTATATTTTTCTTCTCCCTAGGTCAGAAGGCTTTCGTAAAGTTCCCTACCACTATTACGAGCCAGGAAGAGATGAGTGTGAGGAATACTTTCTCCATGAAAATGCTCCATATGGAGGCCACAGGTTTATCACAGAAAAGAAAGTATTTGCTAAGTGGGCCAAGAAGCAGACAATAATATTTACACATCCCAACTGGACAGTGTCTTGATAATGGTTTACTTAACTCTCCCTTAACAGCATATTACAAAAATGTCTCAGTTTACAATAGTTTTGCTTACATCTGGCTGGCCTTTCTCAGCCTAGGTAACACTAAACTAAAAACCAGAAGACAAAGAGGGTGGTGGTTCAGCTGTTAAGCAAAATTAATCATCTGTGGAAGGCAGACACACTGTTTGTTATTTCTTAGGGTTTTAATCCACACTATGCACTTTATACTTTAACTGGATTTTACTTCAAGGCAGGAGCAGTTAAAGACAGATAAGACTTCCTGTGTATACAGGTGCACACAAAGAATATAGTGGTCCTTTGAAAATTATCTATCATCTCAGATATTTAAAATTATTTGTAGCTCATTTGCTGTACTGAAGTGCTAATTCCATTTGTGGTATCAGTAGAAATTTTCAACAAGAGAAATGTGAGAAAAAATACAGACTTCCAAGGTCCATGAGTGAGTAAATTTTAAAAAACACCTGAATATATTTATATACAATATATTGTGAGCACTTGCATATATGGTGAAATTAGAGATGAGCTAAGCATGGTTCTTGAACTGTACCCAACTCTTGAATGGTTCTTGAATGAAAAGATATTATCTACTCAAGACTCCTGATTAATTCATAACTTCTGAAATGCAGCTTCCTTCCTGGTCAGTCTGCACCATCAGGAACTATGTAGTTTGTGCTTTTTGAAGCTGTTGTCCCACAGTTCAGCTCCAGCAGAATGGCACTTGGCAGAGATTGTGTTTTGCAGCCCATGATGAGCCTTGGCTGTTGTACCAAGCCTGCTGTCAGTACCTGAGCTGGTGAGTGCAAAGTTGTCTCATGAATATCTCCATTTACTCCAGTTGTGCATTTGACTTGCTCCAACATCCAAATAACAGTATTTTGACAGTATTTCCCATGCAGCCACCATAATTTATTTTAGATCTCCATTTTCTCAATTTTTAAAAACAAGGATAGTGTCTATATAGCTCACATGGGAGTTGTGAGGATTAATTTGATTTAATTTAAAACACTTTCCTGATGCAGAATGCTCCAGATCATTTATTCTTAACACAAAAACAATGGTACCTGTCATTTATTCTTGTCTGTTGGGTATTTGAAGAAAGTGACAGCGTGTCTGGCTCTGGTGGCAAATTGATCTGTGCATCCGCTTTCCTACTGAGGATAATTTGTAATACTGAGTTCTATCAGCTTGCATGGCTTCAGATGAAGTTGAAAGAACTCCCCATCTCACAGTATTATCTGCACATTAAAAGGCAGTTCAAGAATCTTAAAATATACTCATCTCTAGTTTAAATATGTATTTCCAAGCTTGCTGTCTTAGAAAGTTTTTGACTGCAGCAGACTCATTTGTAATATGGCCATAATTCAACTACACATGTGAGTTTTATTTAAACTGTATTTAAACTAATGCTTTAAGTTTAGAATGTGTCTTATGAATATTTTAACATCTGGAATGTCAGATTCAACACTGTAATAGCCAATACTGTGAACACTTGAAAGAATTACGTGTGGAACATGTCACACAGGGTTTATTCACACTACTTAAACATTAACCAACAGGAAACTTTGTATGCTTTTGTAAATCAAGAAAAGGGGAAAGTAAAAAGCTATTTTTACATGTAAGTGTTTGTATACTGACTATTTCCTATTGTATATTTGTATATATAAATCTATATTTTTTATGTTCATTGCATATATATTCTCTCATCAACAGCTCCAACTCATAGGATGGGGAGAAAATCTCTTTATTCCTCCTCCTGATCATTGGTTTCTTGTTCCTGTTGGTAGGTGATCCCAGGGTATCATCTCTGTTGCCCCTTCTATTCTCAACCATAAATGCAGCTGTCTGATTTTATTTTTTATTATAGCTCAACTTTCACTGCTTATTTTAGTATTCTTAAGTATTCATTCTGGTTGTCAGACAAAGGCTAGGGCCACACTTATGATCTTGGATTAACATCTATATTCAAACACAGGCTTTGTCCCAGATTTCTGGCATGACTTTGTCTCACCTTCCTGTTTGGAAAAGGAGAACAGTAGTATTTTCCTACTCCCTTTCTTGACTGACTTTCTTGAAAGCTATTGAGATGAGTATTCCTATTTTCAACTTATTTGTATAATGCTTTGAAGAAAAGGTGCCCGAAATGTCTGAAAATTACAGGCAATGCTGTGATATACAAGTAATTAAAAGTGGCTGTTTCTTGTTCCTGGAGTTTAAAATCTGTTGTAGGCTGATACAACATGGGATGAAATCAAAAAGGGAAAAAAGGTCATGGTTGGATGGAGAACTGTAGTAGCAAAACCAGATTTATCACCATATGCATCTTTTCAGTTCAGATGGGTGGCTGGATATATGAAAAGCTAACAAAAAATTGTAAGGCAGGATTTGAAAAATGAAGAATTAAGGAGAATGTTCCACACCTATTTTACAGGGCAGCCTGGGAAATCCTCTCATTCCTTTGAAGGAAGAGGAACTGAAATGAAGGACATCAGCCAGTTGAACTTGTATTTAGAAGGTTTCTGGGTTAATAGAAAACTGCTGTGAAAGTGCTGCACATGGAAATTGTTTGGGCTGGACAGATTTACATGGCAGTGTCCTCATGAAGCAGAGTGTTTCTTGCCAGTGAGCATAAGGACTCTGCCTGAGTTGTGTTCACCTGCAATGTGGTTTTTAAGCTTGAGAAAGTTTTTAAGATAATTAATAATTGCCAATTCACCATAAATGTGTTGTAAAATAGGTGCTTCATTCTGAAGCTCTTTCAAGAGTGCCTGCATGCTGCATGAAACACTGTCACAAAGGACAGCTAAGAAAAATACAGCTCTAGAACATCCAAATGTACAGAAAATTAAGAACACAATTAGAGTTTGGGTGTCACAGAGCAAAGTAAAAGTGTTGCTCTCTGCCTGGATTTGCACTAAGAGCAGATCCACTTTAGAAACATTGCAGCAGGCTTCATTCATATTAGACAAAATGAGCATCAGTTCTCTTATTTAAATGAGCCTGTCTTTAGCATAAGTTAAATGCATATTTACATGATTTTTATTATATGACTAAATAACTGTGACCACTGTATTAAAGAAGATTCTGCAAAGAAATTACTTGGTTGAAATCTGTTAAAAGCCAGCTGTGGTACTAAAGAAAGAATGTCAGTACTTGGATGTATATAAGGGATCTTGGTGATTCACCTTCTGAGAGCAGTTAAGAAATCAGCTGAGAATCACTTACTAATTCTTTAAGATAAAACTACTACAGTTTACCTGAATGTAATCATATCCTAATTGCTTATTCATTCAAGCAGTCCTATTTTAATCAGCTACTCATGAGTATAAAACAAGCAGGGAGTTTACCTGAGATTTTCAAAATGCATTTTCACATTGCTGCTGATAGAGGAATGCTTAAAAATAGTTTGGCCTTTTTTTTTGCCATCAGTGAGCTGGGTAGTCATCAAAAGTTTCTTTTAATATGTAGGGGCAATTTAAATAAACATTTTTTTTAAAAAAAAGGAGGGGGAGAAAATGCATAAATGGCTTTGTTTTAATAAACATTTAAATTTTAATATACTTTATGTTTTATGTTGCATTACCTTCTGACTTCTTGTTTTCAAAATAGAAAGTTTTAAATAGGAGCAGAAATTTTCATTAAAAATGCCTTTTTCACTGGCTAATTACTATTCATAGGTACTTGACTGAATAAAATAAAAAAAGGTTTGTGTTTTATCTTCAAACTGACATAACAGACATCATCCCAACCTTTTCATCCCCATTAAATGTCCAGATCACATCCTTCTGCTTATCCAAGGCCTCTTCTCAGAAAGAAAAAAATTAGTCTGTATATCCAGCCAAATTCCCTTTCCATCTGGGCTGGGAGGCTCCATCTGCAGACTACTCCTATCAGTTACATCAGTAAATGGGAAGGACTGATGGAGAGCTCTACTTAGGAGCAGATGGTGTTCCAACTTCTAAAAAATGCCCCTAAAGTGCTTTAGGCAAGGAGTACCCGTTGATCTCTCTTGGAAATACTTTACTAAAGTGTTCCTTTTCTTCAAATGCCTTTAGCTCCTGTGTAGAATAATTGTCCTACTCTCTCTCTAGTAGGAATTACCAGCAATGGGAAAGCATGCCCTTTACAGGAAAAGGTGGAGGCAAATTCTGTGTTGTTAAATATTTCCACATAAACACCACCAGGGATGAAGAAGTCGATGTGACACAAATAATCTGAGCACTCACTGATTTAGGAATCTCTGAGGACTCTTTCAAAAGCTGATGGAAGTGGCTTTGGCAAGTTCATTAATATAGCGCCTACTCCAGTAAAATCTTTGCACTCCTGGGTGCTAAGGTTAGCAGTGTTTTGTCTGGGAAGTACCATATACACACAATGCTTTGCAGAATTAATAAAGAGAAGCCTATCTGACTCTTGGAGGGCTGGTGCTGATGGTCTTTCATTATTCACCTGCTTGTGGGCTGGACTGAAGTAGGACCCCACACAGAGATAGCTGGCAACAGGGCACAGGTGCTCAGCTAGAAGAGATGTCCAGGTAAGTAAGAATTAAAGTAATCCTTGTGAATTATAACTGGATGATGCTCTTAGTAAGTAGAAAACCAGAAGCACTTTGCATATTGATGTTTATAATTTGCTGCCTTCTTTTCTGCATGTATGTCAGAAATAGTGTGTCTTCAGTTGTGCTCAAGCAAGCCTGGGGTTTTTTCGTGATGAACTTTAGGGTACCCACAAGAGTGACCCTCGGTGTTAGTATCACACAGGAGCTGTCTGTGAGCATTGTGATGAACTGTGAGCAACAGTCATGTCCTGTTTTTCCTGGCTATATTTAGTTCCTTTGGGGAAGATATGTTTCATTTTCAACAGATGTGTCTCGTTCTGTTCCCTCTTTCCTGAGAGGATGCACAGGAATGAAACTTAACCATAGAGGAGTGAAGCCAGCCACCAGATTAACATCTATTTTTCTGGCCATTGCTGTGATGTATACAGCTAAAGTTGTAGGGAAGGGGAAGCTTTTTGTAAACATTGTGTAGCTTCATCTAGAGAAGTCTTGTGTGTCTGTTCTGGATTAGAGTCTCCTAGGCAAACTCTCTAAAAGGGGCTGAAGGAGAAAGAAAAGGTCTCTCTCCATTGAAAGACAGGATTTCTGTGGAAGCCATAGTAATATGTGTAGCACATCTGGGCCTTCTCTCCCAGCTTTTGTAAGTCCTCAGCCAGCTGCAGCTTTGGGCTCTTTCTAGCCCCACTGGAGAAGAATTCTCCATCTGACTGACTCAGCCTGTGATCTACACAAAGCCTGCCTGTCCTCCCCTTCTGTGGGTCAGGAAAGTGCTGGATCTGCCCTGGGGGTGCAGTGTCAGAGCAGGGACAGCTTTCCAGTCAGCAGAGTGATTTGCTTAGGGCACAGTCTCACCTCAGGTGCCAAACTCAATTTCTTGGAATACGATAGGAAAGATATCACTGCTGGTGTTATTGTTTGTATGACTAACTCACAAAGAGTTACTATTTTATGGGTGTCTTAAACAGCTGATTTCATGTCTTTTTTTGCATTGCTTGCTGCTATTTCTGGGAATTCCTCAAAATATGCAGCTGTCAACATCTGCCACTGCTGTTCTAATTTACTGGGAAGAGACTGTAAACTTGAACTAATGCATGTTCTTACCATGTATTATGCATGATAGCATGTTACACATTTTATTCTCTACTATAATAAATAATGTAAGTTTTGTGCAAACTTAGTTCAAGCAGCAGAAGTAGTACTTTTTCTCTTATAATGTGTTGCCCAGAGCACTTTGCTGGAGCTCTGTAAGTGCCATTAGCAGCTAGCAGCAAATAAACTGTTGAAACCAGTCAGGAAATTATTACTAAATTTGACATTTTTCACTGAAATGTCAGAAATAGTTCAGATTGCTTTTGTGAACCTACTCTGGCACTCACAATCACAATTCTGTGTTCTGTTCTAAGGAAATCTCACATCCCAAGTGTAACTTGGGAATGACTTTTTTGACACAGATGTTGTTTAGAGATTAGGAGAGCAATGATTCCAAAGTTTTTATATTTACAGAAGTATCTTTTTTAATGGGAATTGAACATGTAGAAGATTGGCTAAGATGCCTGCAGAGTTTTTCATAATTTTGCTACTCAAAATAGTATTTCTGAAGATGGCTGAAGGAAAAACAAATTTTGTGCCCACTGCTCTTTTGGCTGATCACCTGTGCCCTCCGCATACACACACACACACACACACACACACATCTGCAAATACAATGAGTGTCTGTAGGGAAGGTCCCTTTTTATCAGGTAGGGGCAAGAAAGAACAACTAAGACTAATCTACATGGTAAATACAGCTTATAGTACTTGTCAATTAATGTTTATTCTGTGTATTTCCAAAGCCTGTGTCTGTGTTAGCAAAGAATTATCTTAGCTGGATAGGATCTGTAGCCTGAAACTGTTGGTGCTGAGGACCTGATCTCCACACTTACCTCTAGTTTGATCCCAGGGGTTGAAAGCCACTTGGAGCACATCCTTTGTTTCCATCCAAAAGAAATCTGATGCACATCCTCAGGAACGTTCCTTCGTGCAAACTAAAGCTCATTGAGTGAGGCCACTGTACAGGACTGTCCCACAATAAAGTGGAACTCTTGCTAGAACATCTTATGACTCAGGCTTTGCATGGGTATTTTTTCCATGGGTATTTTTCTTTCAAATTTGAGATCTGATTCCTCCTGTCAGGTCATGGGAATCAAGGGCTCCTGATTCTTCCTAAATTTACCATCCAAATGTGCTCTGTAAGTCAGGAGTGTGACATAGGACAGAGTGATCCAGCATGGGTGCAGCATGGTAAGTGTTTTGTTTGATGAAGGGTTAATGTGATTCTGCTCGTGGATGTAATTTTATCCTGAACATGCTGGGTGCTTGCTAATGCATGCATTGTTTTTATATACTGCAAGACACATAAAAAATTCCCTTTATAATTTTCCCAGGGTTATTTTGTTCTTATGGCCTTCCAGTTGTATCTGTATATGTGTGCATATATGCATTTATATACAGTGTGCAAACATTCTTCTGTTCCTAGAACGTTGCTACTATATGCTGCAAACATAAACTTTTTTAGGCAGTTCATGTTACACAATTTATTACTTGTACTTGTACTTTATTCTTTGGTTGCCTTTTTGTAATGCTGACAAGTGTATTGATAGCAGATACCACTGTAGACTCAGAAAACTTTCATACTGTTTATACTTACTTTGTATGTTTTGCCATGTGTTTTCTTGCTATATGTTACTTAGGTTTTGCTCCCATTTGGAGAATATGCTTCTATATATTTGCAAAATTGTGCCTGGATTATTTTAAAACATGAATAAATGTATACAATTTTCCAGTTGTCTGACATAATTTATGCATGATTTTGTGCAAAACAGTTTTGTTCTTGTTTATGTGTATGCCACTATAATAATATCTGACAGTTTACTGAACTCAAGGAAACAAAGATCTTTTTTTCTAATAAGTGTTATAAATCAACTGCACACACTTTAAAGACATTTTAAGGCATCTGCCCTAAAAGTATTCAGTAATGTTGAGTAAACTCGGCCACAAAACCTACACTTACAATTACTCATGATTGTATTTCTGTGTGTTAGAACACTTTGCAGGCACAGATGCACCTGGTGGGAAAGGTCCATTGGATGCTGGTCATAAAGGACACGTCCTTGTCAGAGCGCAGCAGTCTCAGGGGTGAAGCCACTGAAACCCCAGGAGTGGACACTGAGCACATGCTTGAGAGAGCCAGGTTTGAAGGGCTGGGGGAGAGATCACATTTCAGGAAAAGGTGCAAACCTCTACTTGCAGCTACAGTGTTGACAAGAGTGTGAGCAGGACCTACATAGCTTTTGTTTCCCAGTGGACCCCATGGTGCTAAAGGGAGGAAGGGAACTAGAACTCGTTCAGCCTCTGGTCTCTAACTTTCCTATTTTCCTGTTCCCAGCTAAGAACATGGTTAACAAGCAATAGCTTCTTTCTGGAAATCTTAAATTGGTCTGTATGTGCTGAAGTAAACATATGTAGAGTAGCTGGGCTTGTGAAAGGACTGGAGATTTTGGGTTTATTTGTCAGCACTGGCATATGTAATGCAGCAGCTGTTGCCACCTAATTTTGGTCCAGATTCTGGTATATCCTGCTTAGAACTGGGCTATTTTGTCAGCTACCAGAGTAAGGGAAATGAAAAAGTATTTATGTGATAACGATAAGACTAAATAAAGGGAAGAAATGCTTCACATGCTCAGCTTTGAGGGTCCTTCAAGTCTGATATGCTGCCAAGGGGCTTGTTAAGAATTTGTGTGTTACTTTTTCAGGCATACTCTCTGCATAAACCAAAATGTTCACTTCAGAGCTATTAACAGTGTGAGCTCTGAATGCATATTAGTAGCATATGATGTAATATGGATTCATTTCATCCTTTTTCCATGCAGGATGGTTGGATGTATTACTCTTGAAGTACATCCAGACATGACAGTACTGACATGGGATGTGAATGTGAGTTCATTTGATTATTTGTCATAGGACCAGATAATCAAGTAAAAAATAGTTTAATTGTTGAATTAGCCCTCTTAGACTTAAAATAAAATAGCCAGCCTAGACTCCTGAAGCTTTTGCTCCTGTGGCTTTACATTTGGATCTTATTTTATTAGTTTGTACCAGATCACCCAGTAATACTTGTCAACAGTCTCAGTGATATTTTCTTTTTATTACCGATTTCTTCTGTAATGACTGAGTCTTCTGTGAACATTTGTGCTTTCCCCTAAATTACTGATAAAATTGTGAAGGAGTGTATGGCCAGAAAGCTATCCCAGCAGAATACTTGTTCTGTGATCATTCCCCATTCAAATTTCCATTTTGAAATGTCAGTTAACCAGTTTTCCATTCCTTTAATGTGAGACGTGTCAATTATGTATTATCATGTTTTCTTAACTCAAATGTCACTAATACCACATCAAATGTCATATAGAATCAAAGTGTATCAACAGTGTTGTCTTTCACATGTACTCACAATTGGAAAAAAAAGCCAGCAAATGTGTTTGGCACTATCTATTTTCCATACTGCACTTAGATTGGCATTTAGCATATTTCTCCTCTTTAATTAGTTAGTAATTGAGTCCCCTGTCAGCCATTCCATTATTTTACTCCAGATCAATTTCAGACTGACAGGGCTGTAATTATCTAGGTCATTAAGTTTATCCTTCTTAAATATTAACACAACATACATTTTCTTCCAGCTTTCTGGAACCTTCCCAATTGTTCCAAGACTTAGCAAAAAGCTGTAATAATAAAAGAGATTCTGCAGTCAGCTCTTGAACAACTCTTGAAAACAAGTTATCTGAAGTTGCTCACACAAGTGTTTCTTACTTTTCTTACTTCACTAGCTTCCATTTAATTTAATTTTATTTTATTTTATTTTTCAGGTAATTTATCATCCCCATAGAGTATCATCAATTGTCTGTCCTTTCCTTAAATACTGAACACAAATACTTATTGAACACTTCTTTCTTACTCTTTCATTACTCTTAACAAATCTTCCACTTCAATCTGATAAAGAATAGGTACCATTGTCAGGGTTCCTAATGATTTTGAAAAATATTGTCCTTAATTCTCCGGCCATAAATTTCTCCTTACAACTTGGCTACACTTACTGGAGGAATTATATATGTAATGCCTTAGTTCTACTCTAGATTCAGTGTTATTAACCTTCTTTTTTCATTTCATTGATTTACAATTAAGTAGAGGTTTTCATTAACCCTTTGAACTAGATATTTTTTGAACACATACAAACTTCTTTCCTGATTTTTCAGCTAATAAATGTTTGTATTTTCCAGTTAGTGACCTGTTTTGTCTCCTAGCTGATTCTCCATCTCAATAATTTTCAGGTTGGTAAAAAGACTGCACCATCCATATAACTGTGGGCTTCATTCTCTTTGTGCCCATAAAGAGCAATCAAGTTATCATCATAGCCACTAATATTAATTTACTTCTCTTACCAAATGCCTGATAATTTTTCATTATTTCTGGCATGCTGTTTCACATAAAATTCTCATTCTTGGAGGGTTCTCCATTTTGGTTTAAGTAACATTCATATAGAATGTTCAATAATTCAGCAGAGGTACCAGGATTGTCAAACTTCAGGCATATGTCAGGCAGGCTGCAGTCTCAGATGACTGTGCAGCCTTTTGGCTCCTACACATTGCAGAAGGTGCAAAGGCATCCAGTCATCCTGCTGTCTTCTATGATTTGGTGATTTGCAGACAGCAGCTACTATCCCATCTAGTGTTTTATCTGTTAGAGTATTGATCCATTGCATTCACATCATTTGCTTCTGAGCTGCCAGTGTCCTGAAAACAGACTGTGGCTCTTTTACTGTGGAGTGCCACTCTTCTCCCTCTCTCTGCTTGATCTTTCCAAAAATAGATTATAACCATTGAATTTAATATTTCAATTACATAATTCTTCCTATCTGATTTCAGTAATACCTGCTACACTGAATTTATAAATATGTAATTTTAATTTCTTTCATTTTTTTTCCCAGACTATTTGGTATTGTTTTATAGAAAATCTACTACTTGTATATTCTTCATGAATTTTGCTTTTGCCATCTTAATTTAATCCAGAAAGACTGGGAGTTTATGGTTGGATTTGGGTGGGTTTTTTTATCACTTCCTCCTTTAGCACTTATTTTTACCCTCTTTCCTCACAGGCTGTTTGCCTTTCCAGAGAACAGGAGACCACCTAAATGGTACCATCCTTTCAGCTGCATCAAAAGACAGATGCTCCATGTTCAGAATCTTTTTTTTTCCTGTCTTCCTTCATGCACCAGCCAGGGATAATATCCTGGAGGATCACACAGACGTTCTTGTTCTTAAGTAAAGTTCAGGGTTCCCTGGCCTTGTCTGTTCAAAGGGAAGTGCTTACACATCTGCTTGTGCCCTTGTGTTAATTGTTGCACAGAGCAACCAGACCTCTGTGGGCTGCTCAGTCCCTGGGCTAGCAGCTCCTATCTCTCCTCAGGACTGCCAGAATTTGGGAACTATGGAGTCTGGGTTCTGAGACTGTGTATAAAGTGAGCAAAGGAACTGTCAAAAAATGAAACTAAGATTTGTTTTGTTTTGTCATAAAGTTGGTCAAAAGCTGCATCTTGTATGGGAGATTAAAATTACAATCAGCTAGCACTATTCGCTGGCAAAAGGAAAACGTTCTACCAGAGAATTTCTGATTAACTCTTCTCCTGTCCAGAGGAGAGCTGTCTAAATTAATTGTCTTTGACAGGTGAGGTCTGTCCTCATTTTGGTACAGGAGATAAGGTACTGGATACGATACAACTGGGTAGACTTGCACAGCTTTTTAATTACAACAAAAGTACTTATCACAAATGTCTTGTAAACTGAGTGTCAACAGTGCTTGGATTGCAGCTGCCTTGGGATTTGATGGCTTACCTCTTTAATAGACACAATGAAACATTATCCTGCATTCTGTGACCAACTTTGCCTTCAGCCTGTTTTTGTAGTGCCTTATAGTTCATCAAGCCCTACTGCATAGGCCTTAAAATAAGGCAAATTAAATCAATTTGGTCTCACATTGCCTTTTTATCAGCACTCTAGAAAAGATGCTCAGTTCATTGATCTGACACAAGTTGCATTGCTTCATCATCTTAGTGACCTGATTGATGAAAGACACTTGATGTATGGTGATGTCACCGAGTAAAAAGTCTGATTGCTGCCTTGTCCTGTGTATTAGTTCTGCAGAACTAGGAAGGGAGCCAAGCAAATGCTTCCCCTGAACATACTGTGTAGAAACTAAAAATCCTCCAGCAACTAATTTTGCAGGATAAATCCACATGGTACAGTACAAGCCCCATGCCATGCAGAGATATTCCTCCTGGCTCTGAATGAACAAAACGTGCCTGCATACAAATGGCAAACCATTTGTTAAATTTTTGCAAGGAAAAACATGAAAAAATCTGTTGGAGCACAGGCTTGCAGCTCCTGGTTTCTCTGGCCTGTGCTGGGAACAACAGGTTGAGTTACTTGGAATTGTGAATCACTTGGTATTGTGTTGATTAATTCACACACTCACATACCCACACAAAATGGCATGGTAAAAATGTCATACACTAAAACATACACTGAAAGATCAAGTCACTGTCATGTACTTTTTTTCTGTGTTGTGTTGTGGAAGGAAGGGGAGACAGCAGAGTTTATATTGGCACAACTGGCTGAAAGCTGTATTCAGTAAGCACCTTGAGAACATCAAGTGATTGTGAAGGGAATTATTATGAGCACTGTAGTGATTTTATTTTTTGTTATTTCTTCATCCTATCTTGAAAAAAATCAGTTCTTTTCATCAGCATCTCAAAGATTCTTCTCCAAAAAAGCACAAAGCAGACTGACAAAGAATTTCTGAACGTGTTTTCCATTACATGAAAAGAAGCAGTGGGAATTTAAGAAGGGCAGAGAAAAGATTGAATATTTAAACTAAGGACATTGAGACCTAAAATTCTGGCACTTTATGTACTGTACTTCTCACTGGTATCAATGGGACCACTTACTTACAACTTAGTACAGGATTCAGGGATTCCTTCATATCTGCAAATGACATAGAAAAGGAAAGAGGCCAGTCGTTTTCTGGTGTGAAGCCTTTGCTTTGTCTTTCATGATACTTGAAATAACAACCAGCTTTAGTGATGGTTCAAGTGTCAGAATTCACTTCCCTAACCCCACCCTCCCCCTGAGGAAAAAGAGGACCAGGGAGTCAAATTGCATCATTTTTCACAGGCAGTCTTGCAGTCCTTGGGAATTTTAAAATGTGGAAAGTATTGTATTGAGTATATGAGTAGTGAATGGGATAATTAAACAGCATCTTCCCCTCTCAAGTATTTCTTTTCTTGAATAGATTATTAGACAGCAAGGGTTGAGGATACAAACCCTGAATCATGAAAGCATGTGTACATGCTGAGGAGGTATTACAATGAATTATAAGCACTGGTAATGGTTTAGAATCCAAAGGGCTGGTGACCTTTGCTTTTTAAAACATGCCCTAAATGTTATCATTCTACAGCACCGTCTTCTCTGCTCTATCTCCTAAATGCTTTTGGACACACAGACCATGGGATTAATTATATACTGCAAGCAACAATTCATGAATATTTAACACACTCATTTATACTTAATGAATAAATTTGCATTTTGACAGTGTTATTTAATGTGGTTTAAGGAAAAACTGCTCATTACCTTTCAATTTTGTAGATTAGGAGAATGTAATTGAAATGATAAGGTAGGAGAGAGGCTGCATGATTGTTTCACACGGTTTGTTCCCACAGGTTTTTGGAACAAAACGGCTCAGTTTGGTTTGTTAGGGGAAGTTTGTCTTCTGCAGGACCACGGCCCTGAGAGTGGTGCAGGGCTTGGAGCTCTCCCCTGTGAAACACTGCACAAAGTTTTGTTTATTTGGCTTTTTTCTCCTGAAGACTTGGTCCTTTTGAGGAACTCTCTGTAAAAAGAAAACAAACAAACAAGCAACCCCAAGCCCCCAAAAACACGCAGTTCCAACAAAGCCTTGGAACAGACCTGTATACATTTCAGTAGTTTAAAAGGAGAAGGAGGTAAAAATATAAATTCTTTTTTTCTTTTTATTATTCTTATTTTTTAAGTCTGTCTCATGATTTGTAGGAAGTGGAAGCAGTGAGGAGGAGGAATTACTTACTTATTTTGGTTTTGTTCCCTGTCAGCAGTCACTGATACAAAGACTCTGCCCATTTAAATTTCGTGGATTTTCCCCCATTATTTTAATAAGGCTAACTACAAAATCTTTGTACTTGGGTATCTTTGGTTTGCCTTTTAAGGATGTATTTAATCAACTCAAGTATTTCCTTAGGCATAGAGATACTGTAAAGATTTCTTAGCTAGTGCAAATGAAAAGAATCAAAAATAATCAGAAGTTTAAAAATAATTTCCCAGGACTTGGTCTTGTAAATTTCTGTATCGGAACAGCAATAGAAGAGAATATCCCTAGGTTCCTAGTCTTTAATACCAAAGGTTAATTTTGTAAAACAGTTTTTTAAATCGGTTACAATTTGCTTCTTTAGAACAGTATATGCATTGTTTCTATTTGTCACTTTGAAGTGCCATATGGTGGCAGATACTAATCCACAATATGTTGCCATAGTTCTCACTGATCTCTCTTGAAAAAAAACATAATTACACAAATGGAGACTTGACCTTTCATTTGGCTTTAATGGACTGTTTCCTGAGCACATTTCTAATCAAATAGAATTGCATGAAATGTTATTGTCTAAGCTGGCTGCATACATCTTGTCTGGGAAGGGAAAAATCTTCAGGCCAGAATTGGGTTGTTCACCAGCTCCCCATTCAGCACACAGAGTAATGACATCTTGATTCTGACAAGGGGGCTCTGGAAATGTCTTTGATGTTAAGCAAAACAGAGATTTGAAATGTAAAAACTGTGTTAATATCCTTCCCCTCTGGGCAATGATGCATAAGCAAAGATAACCCATCTTTGACATGCTCCTCATCCTGTGGGAATATCCACACACAATATTAATACAGTGGAATGTACCAGATAAAGCTTGGATCTACATTTTAGTGTTCTTTTCCCTTAAATTTTGTAAGGCTTGAAATCTTAGATACTGTTTTGACTGCATCCAGCAAGCCAAGAGCTCATGATTTGCACTCACATTCCCAAACTGCCTGGGCCTCCATCACTGTGCATCTCCAGATGAAAAATTATGTTTCATCTCTCAGTGACTTAATCTAATTCTGGTTTTAATATATCAAAAGAATCTTAGCTCCTAGGGGCAAATGGGACAAAATCTAAGCAGTCTTCCCGTGCATGTCTCCTTTTTATTTAGTACAAAATGGAAAGGATTTGCAAGGGGCCAAAGCAGGTGTGTGCTGGCACAAGGTCAGTTGTTTCCCAGAGCAGGTGTGTGCCCATTGCTGTGTCTGCAGCTCGTGCTGGTGGGCTGTCACAGGCTGGGACCACAAAGGACAACTGCAACACTGCCCATTCCCCCTGACTGGGAACAGATTCTTTTCCTGCTTGGGAGGAGAGTTTGTAGCCGTGGTTAAAGGTTTTTGTTCCTGTTTTGGTTACCAAAATGGTTGATAAAGTTGACAGTGCATGAACAATAGAACCTAAGGTTCATTATATTGCATAATTTTCTTTGACACATTCATTACCTTTTTGGTCTGGGATTTGATAGCCCCCAAAACAGTTTTGTGTCTGAAACACTGAATTGCTATCTTAGGATATTTCCTGAGATATTTGTTGCTGAAAGTGTGTGTTGCTTGCCACCATTTTGATAAGGCAGGAAAGCAATAGAAGTCTTATATTTAAAACTTGTCCCACTGGGAAATCTTGAGTTTGTGAATATGGTGACTGATTATATGCATCACAAAGCAAAAATGCATAATTGAACAGCAGCAACTGTCTGAAAATAATCTACTATTTCAAACAGTTGAAGGCTCCAGTGTGACAACTCTATTCCTGTGATCAGTCTATATGGTAGCTTGATAAAAGGTATTAGCTATGAATACATGAAAGAATAATCTTTATTCCTCCCATGCCCCACCCTTAAGTATGCCTAGAGTCACGTTTGATGGGGCACAACAGGCACTAGATGTCACCAGATGTCATCAGGCCCCTGCAATACTAGCTATTTGGTTTGCTTCCCCCTCAGTATTAAAGGTTTAAAACTTCTAGGAACATGAAGATGATTCAGGATAGATTAGGTTTTTCTTCTGACTTTGGTGATTCAAATATATTTGCATAATTTAACTCAATGATGTTTTGCTTTATAGTGCATGTGAACTGGGAAATGAGCAAGTAAGGAATCTATCCTTTTTCCTTAACTGTATTCCAAATTTACTTGTTTCTGTTGAACAAATTTGTTAGTTATATTCAGATGTTGGGAAATCCATGTATGATGTTTGCTTTGGATTTTACAAAGCAAACTCAACCCAAGTTATGAAAAATTAGTACATTCATAATTTGTAATGCATAAGGAATAGTTAACATCCAACTTGTTGGCTATAAGAATCAAGCCTGGGGGCATATTTAATTGACTCAGAGTCAGACATATTTCTCCTGTGGGCAGAGAGGTAACTTTCTGAGACTCAGAAGTCCCTCTCATTTGTTTCTTGTGCCAAAGATCTTTAAGCCTCATGAAAACCTTTCTCTCTGGAGCATTCTTCCTTCCACTACATTATTTCCTCTTAACAAGGTATTGCTCTTCTGCTGTTGATGTTAATGAGAGTACTAAAATCTCTTAATAAGAAAATGTTTGAATTAATAAAGACAGTGCCTTTGCTATTCAGGATCAGCCTGATTCCTTCTTCAGAGATTTCTATGGACAATTTTACAAATGACTGTATTTGGCCTGGCCAGGGGCTCTCTGGCAACTCTACAATTTCAGCATAAATACTCTAGTCAGGCTATTTGGGAAGATAACACAGTAAAATTTTTTACCAATGTATTATCTCAACCTAAAAATGTTGATATCTGAGCAATGCAAGTGCTGCTACATTCATTTATAATGAATTAACTAGGCTTGCCTGAGCTTTTGAAGGTTATGTGACTGCATTTATTGATCTCATTTCACTGGTATCAATAAGAGCTGAAGTTTCTTGTTACCCCATAAGGACATTCTTGCCATTGTCTCCCAGATTCATTTGAAGCTTTTTCTTTGATCTAGAATGCTAAAAAATGCTAAAAAATCTGCATGAATCTTCAGAAGAAGCTCTTTCTGATATGGTTGCTCTATTTATTGTCAGTGAAGGGACATAAGCCATAGTTCTATTACTAGTTCTGGGAGAAATTAAGTCTGGTTAGCAATGGATTTTCCCTTAATAGTCTGCATTTCTCCATTGATTTTGCTCCACATTCCCCATGTCCCTTAAAAACCTTCATAGACTGTGATATCCCTATGTCCTCTGTCTTTTTCCACACTGCCCCTATTCCTCTCTTGCCCATCCCATGTGTATTTCCTGAGAGATTTTCTACTGTGGTAACTGAAGTTAAGGTGGTTTCAGAGCTCCTTCATGTATTCTCTATTACCTTTTTTCCTGTCTGGTGGTCCAAAGAAAACACACTGGTTTAAAGTTATGTGTAGACTTCTGGTCTTCTAGTTAATAAATGTGTACCCACTCACTGTTTGCTGCTTCCTCCCTCTGAGCAAACTGAATAAAAAAGAGAGAATTTAAACTGCTCCTGCCTTTCCATCATTTAAAGTTCTAGTAGGGGCTGTCTCCTATTACCTGGCTGTTGAGCTTCATGAAATTCATGCCTATATTTGAGACCTTTGTTTTTCTGTGGAATTAGTTTTAAATTACCCAGTGAAATCCAAAGTTACTTAATGGAGGTAGACAGGCATGCAAACAAGCAGTGTGTCTGTGATCACATGAGCTTTCTGTGCATTGGCACATTAGGCTAACACACACATAAGTGGGAAGATGGAGGCAGTGGTTTACTAATCCTGTGGACACCTTTGCTAATTTTCAGGACCATTTATGAGGCAGATTGCTGGTTTCCCCTTCGGTCACAGACATAGATGGGCTGAGGGGACACAGGAAGCAAAAACATTGGAGGGTTTTATTGCATTTTGTTTGATGTGTCTTTCTTGTTCCTATTTGATCATGTGACAGGTGGCAGTCATTTGATTTTTAAGAGGTTGTCTTGGTACCTGGAGAACTGGAGGTGCCTGTATTTTATGTGTTAGTACTAGAACAATAAATCAGAGGAAAGGACAGAAGCAAAGTATGCACGGAGACATTGTGTAACAGCAAACTATGGGACGAGGTTTGGAGAGGTCTGGATTGCCAGCTAGTGGGGAGGAGAGGAAAGAAAAGAGCAGCCTGACCTTTCTGTGGTGCCCTTATAAGAGGTCAGAGGAATGAAACAGTAATGGCAGCCTTCAGTCTCGAAAAGGGCAGCAGGAAGAGAAGGGCAGCAGCAGAACTCAGCTACTGCTGTATAGTCCATTAACATTTGCTGCTCACAATCCCATAATTTTTCACTGAGTAGGAGCCAGGATAAAAGCCATCCTACTTAGTGTGCATTTTGCAAAGTGAAATCTAATTAGTTAAATGTTTAAAAGTTAATGAAGAACACGCAATGTCAGAAAATACGTTCTGGTGTAAGTGCAGCCCTCTCATAGGAGCACTCGTGCTGTTGTAAACTCTGATTAGGTAAATAACACCTCAGTGCCAATGCTATAAAAGCCATTGGCAAAGGGCCAGGAGGATGCCATGCAAAAATGTCCAGTCATTGCTTTAGGGGTTCAACTCTGGTGTTAATGAAGGCTCCCCATAGACACATACGTGAAAAGATCTTAGTAATTTCTGGAGTTTGTGTGCCATTCACATCTGTAACTGCAGAATGCTGGACAATAAACCTGAGAAGATGTTTTATCTGAGCATGTGGGATGCATGCACTTCTTTGCTTTAGGAGTGCTGCTCATACATAGCTGCAGCCTAGCTTGAAACACTTACCCAAGAAATCAAGGGGGAAAAAGCCCTGAGAATTGTCTGATGAGCTTCAGATATTACTGGAGTTCCTGAGTTGTCCAGCTGAAAGTGCATTTATTTGACAGGTAAATACTTGATGCTTGAATACAGAAGTTGGAATATTACATTTTGCTCTAATATCTCCAGATGAAAATTTCTGCTATAGGACTAAAATTCAATATTATGTAATATAATATTTTGCCTCTACACAGTGAAATTTCAGCACATTCATCTCTGGAAGAGTTTCCAGGAATTATTATGCTTCACCAGGAGATGCATCAGAAATGAAAAAATATAATCTTTGGATCAAAGGCAAACCTGTTAAAAAGAAGTATTGGGTGCAATAGTACCACAGAAAAAAAGGCCAGATTGTGTGTGGGAGTACATCAGCATTACTCCATCAAAGACAAATGGATGATCTGGACTGAATGTTGAGTCCTACAGGGATCTTAGGTAATTTCTTTCTGAGCCTCTGTTCTTCTGTCTGAAAGGTGGTAGATTGCACCCTAACAGAATCTAAATATTATCATTTCAAATGTGTCCTCTTTTTACAATAAATATTCATTAAAATTAATTTCAAACTCTTGTTTGGCAAAATCTAAATACAACTACTATCTGGATACAGGATACAGGCAAAGCACAATGCCTTTTCTCATTATATAGTTATCAGAAACACTCTAAAAACTGCAGTAGGAAAGACATTCTTTGCTATTTTGATCTATGAATAATTATATAAAATAGAAGGGGTTTTTTAGAGGGAGCTACAGAATAATAATTCTGTGACTTGAAGAGAAAGAAACAAAAAGTTTCTTGATATTTTTCTTGAAAAAAATGTGAAAGATCAACCTCCAGCAAAGGAGGTAGATGTGATTAGAAGAAAGATATAAAAGTGATTCCTAAAGACTGAAAAGCAGAAACTTTTCTAAGAGGTGGCTGAAAAGTAGTGAAAGAACCAACTACCAGGCCTCTCTGGAGGAGTTCTTCATAGCAAAATCCTGAAGAAAAATTAGTATTCTAGAGACTTGATGTAAAGTATGTTTTCAGACTCAGATAAACATTCACATTTCACAGCCTTTCCAAGAGTATTTCCTGTGAATATTTTAACATTAACCTGGTGATCACCTGTAAAAGCTGTCACTGTTATCTTATTTCCTGCTCTCTGTACTGGGCTGTTTTGGTTTTTATTAGCAGCTGTGCTTAGTGTGAAGATTCTGGTGGATCAATTAGGAATACTTCCCACTTCAAATATGGTTTCTGACATAAGGTCTGTTTGTGTCTGAATACACTTAGAGAGGACCCATTAACACTGGTGTGAGTGAGATAGGTCTGTACAGACATTGAAATGCTCCTCAGAAGATAAAAGCAAAAAGCCTTTTTCCCTTACCCCAGTCTCTGAAGCAGGATGAGCACACTCAGAACAGCCATGACGAGAGTATTTCTAAAATCTTTTAATTTTGATTAAAATTAATTCATGAGAGCAGATTCTCAGTTGGTGTAAACTACATATTTCATTAACTAATCTTGCTATGCTGATTTTCACTGAGAACCACCTCCATAATTTTCAGAGTATCATCCTACATGCTTCTTGCCCAGACTGCTGTCTCACAGGATGGTCAGATATGATGACAATGGATATGGTATAAATAAGCAGAGACAGATCTCTGAAGAGATCATTTTGAAAGAGCCAGATGGCAACAACCACATTTTTTTTTTCCCAGTGTCACAAATATGCTTTGCAGTAGGGTTGTACTTTTTCATTCCAAATGAACCCAACCAAATCCTCATGTATCTTTTCCATGTATATTTCAGTTCCTCAGGGAGACATCTATGAGCACAATTATACAAAGTCCAAGCCTCATTTTACTGATTTACCATCCAGGAAATGCAGTGACATAACCAGATTGCTTATAATTGTGGTTTTTTAATTGGCTTCCTGAAACATTAAAAAAGAAACAGTGAAAAGCACAGTTGCTGATACAGGGTCCCATGCATACCACTGCCTTTGCATGAATAAGCCTCTGATTAATTCTGAGATCCCTTAAAACACATCTTAGTCATCCTAAAATCGAAACATTTCTGTGTTCAAATTAACATCCACATCACTCACTTAGTACTTTGCTCTTGATATTTCTTCTACTTCTCTGCCAATTTTTTTGTGTTCTATCTTCTGTCAGCTGGTAGAAGTTCATACCTTCTCCTTGATAATTCTGTACACAGGAGACAGTAGCTTTCAGATAAATAAAATCAGTTTCTCTTCCCTTACTATGTGAATAGCCAGCTGTAAACTTTTTTGTCTGTACTGGAGGTAACACTATTCTATCCAGAGCAGGTGTTCTTTTGGCACTAAGCAGCACACTTGAGTCAAAAGACTCATTAACTGAGGTGTAAGCACACTGTATAAAATTCTGGATTCTGGATTTTTAAACTTCGTACCAGATGTGGGATCATACATGTGCCATTTCTGCTTTTGCCAAGTTTTTACTAATGATCATTAAGAAGTACAGTTAGGTCCAGCATTTTCCAGCCTAAGTCTTCACTGACTTGAGCACGTTTTACATAACAAGAATTGCTATTTATAATATTATAATGCAGAAGGGGAGAACTTCTGGAGGGCAGGTGACCACTGAAGCACAGCTCCTGTTCAGAGGAGAGAGGAGATAAACGCAGATTCCTTTCCCCTGCCCCCCTTGGTGGTTATTTACATTGACCCTAAGGTGAGGCTACCCAGCTAGCATGAAGGAAGGGCTTTGCTTCTCAGCCAGTCTCTGCTGTGGGAGATGCCTCTCCCCACCTCTAGAGTGTTTTGGAGCTCTAATCTCGTTTGGGATGTTTGCTCCTCCCTCCTCCTCGCTGTGAGTCAACACTCCCCTTTCATGAGGAGCCGTGTGGGTGGTGCAGAGATGCTGGAAGCAGCAAGAGGAGCAGGAAGGCTCAGGGCTGGCAGGTGCAGCCCAGCCCATCCTGTTCTCAGGCTCAGCAGTGCCCAAGGCAGAGGACCTGAGCTGGGCAGGAGATGCAGGCTGTAGAGCTGTCTGTGCCAGCTCTGTCAGGTGGTCACACTATCAGATATCTGGTCTTTCAATATGTGATACTGGCAGTGCACTGGGAAAACACAGAGAAATACATTTCTTTTTATTTTCAAACTCCTGTCTGAATGGGGAGACAAGTGATTTGGGGATTTTTTTGTGTATCTTTATTTCTGCTCAGGGGAAGTTTAGGACGATTTTTGATCTGTCTTATATTTGGGGACAGTAAAATAAAGGAAGCAATAAGCCTCTGTAAATACAGTTTTCTGGAGAACAGTGGCAGTGATACTGATTAGTGGTAAGTGCACTATTGTTCCCTGGTATCTCTATGAAGTGGAGGCACAAGTATTTTGCTCCCTGGTGATCACTCACTTGAGGATAACTTCGTAGGAATTTATGCTCAGCTGCATTCTGCCCTATTTCCTGGTATTTTTGGTAAATCAAACTGGTGCCTTCAGCCTGCCTTTGTACTTTGAATGGTTTGTCATTTCAGAGATGACAAATCCTTTATACAAATTTGAAGGATAAAAACTCTGTGTGGCTTTTATATTCAAATTTGTTTACAGAATGATATTTGCAGATAACTCTTTAAATCACCCTCTTTTTTTTTTTTTTTTTTTTTTTTAAATATTGGTGTAGTCAGTATGTTGTTCTGTACTTGGAGGTGTATTTCTTTTATGTTCATTATTCATGATGGTTCTGTACTTATGCTGTGGGAATCTGCTGCACTCAATAAATACCACTTCATAAAATTGATGGACTGTAGCTGGCACAAGTTTATCTATAATATTTTCAAAGAGAATATATCATGTAACCAGCTTGTAAGATAAGTTAGTAAGTTTTAAAATATATACAGATTTATTATGCATTTTCTGTTTGCATGCTCTGTCACCTCCATGACCAAGTCCAGATGCCTCTTGAAGCAGAATTTGATTCTGTTTTGCTGCTGACATGCAGCAAGCCCTCTTTAGGGTTTTCTCTGCTGTGTGGCCTTGTACATTCTTCTGGAAAAATACAAAGCTTTCAATTCCTGTAATTATTGCATTCTAACCTAATTCCTTCTGCTAGTTCTAGCAAGGGAAACTTCTTCATCTTCTCTATCAGATACTTGTGATGCAATTTCAGTTCTGCATGCTCATGTCTCTATGCAGGCATTGTTTATGGTGTAAAGGTGAATAAACACAGCAACATGGAGAAAAATTACAAACAATTTTGAGAAACCCCAGGGTTGCAGTTTTGTATACACATTAGGGGAAAATTACTGTTGTTGTTATGATGGTCTGAGAATACAGATAAGGCAAGATTTTCAGGAAAACCCCTCACTTGGCTTTGAAGAAAGGAAGTTGGGTTGTTTGTCCTTATTGTGTTCACTTGTATAATAAAGGACATCACCTCTCCCTAATGTGTCAAATTTACATTTTTCATAAAATCTGACCTTGCTTTTGTATTCAGCAAGTAAAATTTTCTCATAGCCACCAGCAATTTTTTTATTTTGGAAAGTGTGCATTATAATAATGAGCTAAAAGCTACATAGCAAGGAACTTGTTATTATAGTGGACAACACAAACATGATGGCTTCTGCACTCATCACTGTAAAAGTAAATTGCAGATGGTGGGAAGTGCTGTGGTCATTTGATTACTTTAATGTGGTAATACATTAACTTAATGTATTGAGGGTCAGGAAGGGTACATCTCAGTGGCACCAAACTGAAAATCTGCAGAATATAACAGAAACCAGCAACAAGTATAATAGTTGATAATCATTAAGAAATTAATTTAGCCAAAGAGAGCTATTTCTAAGCAGTAGTGAAGAGCAGAAGGCTATGGACCTGAATGCAATTTTACAACCACCTTGTCTCAAGGAATGTTTTATTTGCCAAGTGCCACTCTTCCTGCAGACAGAGTTAGAATAGTTTGTGGTTATGCACATTGGTCACAGAAGTCTTTCCATTAAGAATCAGAAATACAGGATATGCAGAATCAGAGCAAATTCTTGAACGCTGATGGTTAGTAATTTGGTGATTTGTAAGAATTCTCATTTAATTCAGGTTATTTTGTTGGTCAGACATTTAGATCTAGAAATATGGTCTGGATTCTGTGAGCACAAAAATCTACTTGACATTTCACAAATGCTAGAATCTGTTAGGCTGTTCTTTGTTGGATATAGATTGGTTTTGTTAAGCTGGTCATTAAGAAATGTAAGAACATATAAAGCAAACTACAAGACAACTAATTTGCTTTGCCCTGATCTGCTGATGCACTGGAAGATGTGACAGAACCAGAAAGCCTAGCAACTCCAGTATGTTCCTGGGCTGATACTGAGGTAATAATCACAAATCACATTTGGCAAAGCATTTCTTAATCCTATGAACATTTCTCAAAGACTTTAGAGCACTGAAAATCGGAAGACAAGAAAATTCTTTTCGATCAGTCTTGCTTCACCTTTGATTCTCATTCTGCTTAGCAACCTTGGTCCAAATAGATCCCTCCTGCCTTTTCTTCTTCCACCTAGTTCTGCTTCCCAGTTGTAATAAAATATATCTCACTTTTCCAACAGCTCCTCAAACTCAGTGTTCAGGTAGAACTGCAGCTTTCAGAGCAAACCACAGGGGAATTTCACTTCTTTCCTATTCTGGTTACTTTCTGAAGTCCATTCAAAAACTTTACTGCTTGGAAACTCTCTTTCTTTGAGGATGAGACACAGGCAGCTGAGATCCCACAATGACTCTCAAGTTTGTAGTGGTTTACATGGTTTCTCTCACCTGTCACTGTACAGATGGTTTAGTCCTAAATGGAGCTTGTAATGCAACAAGCCAATGACAAAACATTTGCCTTTAGCTTTCAGTACAAAGCTATCATCTTTCAAAATGGACAAGTCAGAAGTACTGATCTCAATGGCAGAGCACTCCTGAATGCTTCCACAGTTAGCAACGCTTCTACTGAATTTCATTACTCTTTTTTACTGACCCAGCAATGCAGAGAGCTTTAATTATTTCCATTGAATAATAATCTGAATAATAATCTGAATAATAATCTGAAATATGGTGTGGCTGTCAACCAGCCTCCAGAATTGGTTAGTTTATGAGAGGTGAAGAGTTTTGCACTGTAAATAGTGTGCAGTGCTTTCCCATGATTTACAGTTCTGTCATATGTGTATCCATGTCTAGTTCTTCTGGTGCTGTTAATTTCTAAACTGATCCTGAGCTGAACTGAAGAAGCTGAGCTTCCATCTCATTAGTCTCTTTTTTCCCCATTTTTTTTCTTTTAGTAGTCAAAAGAGCAGCACATACAAAACACTGGTTAGAAACATTTCAGAAATGCAATATAGTTATATAGACAGTTTCAAAAACAGTATTTTTGAAGACTTTATACTTGTTTTTCTTCCTCTTTCTTGTCTTTAGTCAAAAAGACAGTGTATTACTGGATATTTAGTGCATTAATTTTTGTGGTATAATGCTGCTTACAAAGATGTGCAAGCAGCCTAAATTTGATGGGAATATGCAAATGTCATTCAATACAACAGCCTGTGCTAGAGTGACAGAACACAGACAGTGGATCTCAGTTTTATAACAAGCTAGTTTGTTGTTTTTAATGAGGCCGTTGGACAGAATAAAAAGGGTGTGACTTTTTTTTCCCACTCATTGCAAATATATCTCTCTGATCTTCCTTTTTCTCTTATCTTTGGATGAGCTATATTATAATAGGACCCCTCAGAATCCTTTGTATTTTTGAGCCTTTTATATCTCTTATCTGAGAAATCATCTTTCTTCTTTTATAACAGACTTTCTAATGTAGCTTTCTAGCAGGTCTGTTAAACTGCTTTTTCAGATCTGTTCTGTTTGTCCAGTAACTGAAAGAGCCTGGCCTGTCACATTTCCCAGGAACAGTCCTACAGACTAAAAAGCATCCTGTCTCAGAACTCATAACTCAGTATGCAGACATTACCACCTGCTTCCCTATTTCATCACTCATTGGCAATTACATGACTCATGCATGCAAATTAGGGATAAACAATTCTCATGAAATTTGAGTTTACCCAAACTTTCCAAACATTTTCTGATGTTTGCAGATATACTTTAAGTTTGTCAAACTTAGGGAGGCATGATTTGTTGTTTCTTTTAAACAACATCTTGATGCTAGCTATGAGGATGATGTCCAGTCTTATAAATAATATAGTCTAGGATTCCTTGTCTTATTTTAGTCTTTTTTTGTTTTTTGTTTTGTTTTGTTTTGTTTTTTGAGGTTTTTTTTTTTGTTTTGTTTGGTTTGGTTTGGTTTTTTTGGGGGTTTTTTTTGGGGTTTTTTTTTGTGAAAAGAGAATGTTTCTTTGAGAAGAACCTCTTGGGAAAACAGGGCAAATCCGTGGTTAACAAGCTCTCATACTCTGGTAACATTTAATTTAAAAGTCTTCTGTAGAAAGAAGATACTTGTAGACAGTCTACCACGTCATAAGAACTTATTTGGAGCAAACAGATGGAGCTAAATGAACTAGGAAAACCTGGAGCTCATTTAAAAAGGTCTGCTATAGCACGAGAATAAAACAAACAAAAGAAAGAAAGAAAAAAAAAAAAGGGAAGCTTTATAGGATTATCCTGAGTGTCTGTCCCTAGTGTATTGACTATCTGAATGACAATTTTTAGAATTCAGGAATCAAATATATCAGCACATTCAAGAAGACTAAAAATTACCCAGTCTTGCTTTATCCTTTGCTACAGTCCTTATGTTTTTTAACAGTGACTTTCTGTACTATTTGAAATATGATCATGCTGGAAAAAGTACACATATTGTAAGAAGTTTCAGAAGGTATAAGAGCAAGAACTTTGTCTCTGAAGGATAATGAGCAGAGGGGCACCCAGATGAATATGTACAGCTTGTAAAGAAAAAAGTGCAAACTCCTCTCAGCAATTTCTGAGGAAAAAGGAAGTTAGCAAGAAGGAGAAAATTGATATAAACATACTGTCTGACTCATACAAATGCTGAATACCAGCAATTAAAACATTTAAAAGATGGCACTGCATGTTAATGCTTCTTCAAAGACAGTGTCTATTCTTCTCCAGTCTTGTGTAATATGCATCATCTCTGGGAAGCTGAAAAGTTTGAAGGCAGGTCTTCAAAATCCTGTTCCTCCTTCTGAATGAATAATTCCTCCCAGGGACAGTTAACTATTGCCATCTCTTTGCCATAAACCAAATGATAGTCTAAACTCAATTGTAACAGCAATGTGGTTTTCTGTAGCATCATTTCAAACCAGGGAACCTGAGGATATGTTTATTTATTGCTTGGTGAACAGATATATTCTCAGCAGATGACAACTGAGGATAACATCCTGCTTTAATGGCACATTTTCATGGTATGTTTTTTTCCACTTTCCTTCATACTCACCTTCTTGTATTTTCTATTTACTAGTTTCTGATATGCACACCTACACTAATCAAACATTCTATGCTTTTAAAGCTTCATTCTTAGTCATGCTTGGGTTGAATGTGTGAAATCACCACCTTCCCAGCCAGAGACAGCACTGAAACATTGCAGTCTGAAGACTAATGTTTGAGGCACTAACAAAACAGCCAATTGCAGCCACTGCAAGATGGAACCATAATTTGCATGCTGATGCAATACACTGCTAGTGTAGGTATGGTCTGAAACCTCTACAGCACTCTTAGGGAAGATGAAGGAAACAAGGAGGAAGTATATGTAGGAAAAGAGACATAATTTATAGTATCATGACATTTTGTCTGGCAAGCATGCTTAAGTAGGGATGGTATGAGTGTCACTAACTTCAGGGTACACATACATAAATGTGGTTTCTCTTTCAGGGGAATTATCATACTGTATTTTCTCATTTTATCATTCACAAGTCATCTATAAATATAGATATTTATATATTTTAGGAATAAGTAAACAGCCTGCATTTCAGAAGTAAATGAGTTCTGACACTGGACAAGAAATACAAGGTTATGTTTATGTTAGAGCTCCTTACTGGTCCTCTCTGCTGTCTCTAGAACATGTTTCTCCATAGCCTATATGGCCCCCACTCCTGAGCTTGAAGAGCCTTCTGCTCTCAGTGATCTGGGGACTCATTTTCAGCAACTGACACTTCCTGAGGAAAGGATGCAGGGAATATGTGTTTTTATTGAACCAGTTCCATAGAGTAACCAAAGCATGTAACCAAAGTACTACAGCACAAGGGGTACACATTAAGAATAGCTTGATTTTCATTTCATGTTGCTTTTAGACAGACTTTTTAAAGTCAGTAGGTCAATCTTCAACTCACCCTTTCATTCTCAAAATTAATTCCCATGCTAGGAAACAGAGCCAAAGCTCAAGGCCACTTTTTCATACCCGTGTTCACACACTGGCCTTCGCCCTAAATCACCTACTGAATAATTTAGAGCAAACAGGAACATTTTTTATTGTTCCTCATAGCAGGTTTTCAACTGCTTTGAGCAGCCATAGCTACATAAAGCAGGCAAAGTTAGCCCCAGAACCTGAACCAAATATGCAGATTGCTAATTGTCATGCTGTTTAAGCCAAGATTTGACCCATTTTTGTACATATTTATGTTTTTTACATATCATTTCCGTGATCTTAGCAAGCTTAGGGCAAAGCCCTTGATAAGAATTTTGTTAGTGCATAAGGTTTTGATTATTTTGTTCCTGGCCTTAAAAACCCATTCATAAGGCACTATGATTTGTATCTTTTAAGACTCTATTTCTCAATTAGTTGATCCTATTTGCTTTGCCTTTTAAAGTCAAATCTTGGTTTCTTTCTAACCATCTACACCAAATGATAAAATATGAGACCTGAGGCTCTTTCTTTGGTTACACTCTCTGCCACTCCAATTTAAATCCATATTTAAGTTTTGAGCTCTTCTGTGGGAACGGCTGAGAGCTGAAGTGTGTTTAATGAATCTGTCATGGTACACTAAATGAAGTAGGAAGCTGATCAACACAGACTGGTTATTAGTTTGGCTTAGGATGTGTGTTTTAAAAACACTTCTGTGACCTGATGTGGGACATCTAACTTCCACAATGTTTAACACAGTGTCACCAGTTAAATCATTGGCCTGGGCAAGGTTGGCATGGCTGTCCTCTGAATTTCTGTTAGATCACTAAATATGTGGGCAAACAACACATCCTGTATCTTGTACCAAAAACTTCCACCAACTTCCCACCTTTAATGGTTGCCTCTGGCTATCTAAAGGAAGCTAGTTTTAAAAACCATATACTGCTTTAATCAAACATTACACTTCCAAACAAGAAAATTGAGGCTTTCTTCTACAGCCTTCCTTGTTTTACCTGGACCACTCTTTACTTCTTTCCATGCCCTTACACCTTCACTTGGATGTATTGGATGTATACAGCTGAAAATTAAGCAAGCCAAATAAATTATATCTGAATCCCAATGTGGGAATTTTGTAAGGTGCCTAATGTGTCTGGCATTTAATCTGTCTTGATAAGAGACAACTGATACTTAATATTTCCATTCATAAAGAGTAGCTGCTCAGAGAGTACCTTAAATTTTTTGCATGCTATTTATTTTTCACTTCTGAATGTTCTTAAATATCTTCCTCTGTCTGTTTGTCGACTGATAAATCTAGCTGTTACAGTCTTGGTGTAGACATAATTTATACCTAGAAAAGCATATCTGAAAATACATTACCTTTAAATACTGGGATCCATCACATCTGAGCTCCCATGTCTGATAGCCAAAAAGCTCCATTTCATTTTGGAAGAAAAATTGCTTCTGTCAAGGTAAACAGAATGCATTATCCCCCTTTAATAACCATTTTTAAGCATGCTTCTGTATTACTTTTTCACAGCTGTATTGCAATAAGCCTTAGAGTAATTGCCAGTTCTTCTATCTAATAGGTTCATTATTCTTTTGCCATAATTGCAGCCATTAAACGTCCAATTGTTAAATTTCCACTCCTACATTTACTTAGTGTTACTTTTTATAATGGGCTATGTCATTACAGCACCCCAGTGGTTACAGCTGTTGTTCAAAGTGTGTCTAAAAGTCAATGAAACCTGAGATATGTCTGTATTCTTGATTTTTTACAGATTCTCTCCACTGCACTTTATCATCTTTTTTTAGCTTTTAAAAAGATAGCTGCATTTAGATACCCTTTACTGAAAGTTTAAGAACCTGACCTATTCAAGAAGACATAAAACTATGACTTTAATATTTCTAAAGCACCATTTTTTCACTTTTATGAAATGATTCATATATAACAAGGTGATGGAGCAAAGATTTAACTAAGGGAAATTAACACTTATGCCTTAATAGCTTTTCGAGAGCACTGATTTATCTTTTGTCATGTTAAATTTGTTGGGCTTTTTCTTTGTTGTAAGAGAAGCCTAGCTCCTAGTGTTAGCTACAGTTGTGGTAATAAAACAACCTTTCCAGTGCCCCTTGCTTCATTAGTTGGCATTTCTGGACACATTAATGAGTGTGCTAGGGCTTACTCCTTATTTGTGTCAGAGAGACTTCTTGATTTGAACTGTTGCATGTAGACCTGATCATGAAGTTTTATTTTAAAAAATAAGTAAAAAACATTAGGACTCTTTTTTTTTTTTTTTTTTTTTTGGTAAGACATTATCATCTCTCTGGTTTGTGTGTGGTATCTGGTCACAATTTGCTTTTTTGAAGTAACACTGAAAAATGGCTTTGAAACACCTATACTAACACATTAGTTTCTGTTGCTGACAAGCATGGAGAAGCTGTTCTGGAAATTGCTGGTAACAACCATTGTCAGCCCCAATCAGCTTCCTGAGAAAGCTGGTACATAATACCCAATAACTATTTGTGAGGTTATCCAGCCTCTTTTTAGCATATAACTTCATGTCACTTTAAAACTTTCATAAGCGGTATGTCATTTTTATTACTTAGATTTCATCCTCCTCCATAAGGACTTGATTAAAACTGCATTTGAAATGTATATCACATAAGGTTTTTTTATAGACCACATTTTCTTTCTTAACCTCGTTACCAAGCTGTAATTTTTTTTCAGTGATTAACCTAAAATTGCAGCATTTCCTATCAGTATATGCAGTATCTCCTATCTTCTCCCTCACACATTAGAATAAAAATAATATGATATGGAGTAGGATTGATTTATAGAAAAAAAATAGATTTTTATTTAAATACTTTTAAAGAGGACTATTTTTACCATCCAAATTCCTTCCCATATAGTACAGCATACACTGAAGACAAAAACAGAAAGAAAAGAGGTCACAAAGAAAGTCATCTTGTCTTTTTCTGTGTGGAGGTAGACTTTCCACAGAGCAAGGCAAAGAAAAACCTTCTGATCCCTGCTTCTAAATTGCAGCTCAAATCTACATCATTATCAAAGAAGAAAGTTGTTACCACATCATTTCTATGTACATTACATGACATTTATCTACTTGTTATCATGATGTTTCCAGTGCTGAGGTAGTGGGTAATTAATTCTTTCAGTGCCTGGCACCAGATTGCAATTATACTAGATATGCCAAGGTGTTGAAGATGCCATTCAGATATTCTGTTCTCTTGTGTGGAGGGGTTCTTTTTGAACAAGGTAGATGTAGCAAATTTCTACTGTAATTGTCAGCTTTACAGCTACAGAACAGGCTTTGCTCTCCAGGTTCCCTGGATTATAAAATTCAGGGAGATACAAAGGTTGAGAGAAAAAAACTCACCAGCTAGTAATTTGGAAAAAAAAAAAAATATGGTGAACTTAATATAAGCAAATAGGTGGTAGAAAATATTTAAATAATTTTACCCTGTTTTTAGCTCTTTGGGGCACTGGATAGAAGAAAAACATATTCTTGATTTAAAATCCAAGAGTATCACAGTCAGCAGATTATCAGATTGTGAATTTCAGATGTTTTAACCAGATGTACAATTCACAAGTAAATCACAAGCCATTCTGCAAGCCATAACACTTAGTTAATAAATAGAGTTTGCAATTCACACAGGCTAGAAATAATTCCCATTTACATTTTTCATTAGAGTTGTTACAAGTATCATCATCTCCTCTCTTTTACCCACCAGCCATTAGGGCTATAACAGCACAATTTTGCAGAAATCATCAATTCAACTCTGCAGTGCTATCAAGAGGAGGCTGCAAATGCTGAAACTCCTGGCTGGCTGTGCAGCCTACAAACCTGCCCATGCACCTTGGGCAATTCCTGACACCCTATAGGAGCTGTGGGTAGGCCTGTGAGGCTGGGGAATAGTCTGCTGCATAATCTGAGATATATGGCAAGGCTTTTGCACTGTTGCTTCATGCATGAGTTTAAAAGTTCAAGTTGTTTAAGGCTCAAGTTCAGAGGTGAAATTTCGCTGGAAGAGTTAGGAGCATCCATAAACTGAATGTGGAGGCAAGGTGCTTCCCAAGGGGAGAAGAGTGCTGTGTCACTGGGGTTGTTATTTGAATGGTGAAGTTCTATAACAACTCGTGCTTGTTCATCCAACTGAAGTATCCTTGATGTAAACAGGACCTTTTTTCTGTCTGTTCTGCATGAACACCATCTACTCCATTCTGGATGTAAAAGTAGTAGTAGAAACTGAAAATATAGAAGAAATGTAGTTTAACTTTCAGTTCCCAAATTATGGCTCTTGTTCACATTGTATTAATTGCAAACAAGGCCAGTCCTTGCATCCTCTAGACTATTAGTTGGAAAGAAAATTCCCTGTGATCTGGGAGTAGAATGACTTTGATATGGCATCATGATGTTACTGTGACCCACAGTGGATGTGCCCTTTTTTGTATTGGAGTAATCCCAAAGTCGTTACTACAGTGACTTTTTCTGACTGACTCTGCTTTTACTCCTGCTATTGTATTCTTTTCTTTTCTCCTAATAGTACACCAGCATATCAGCTTGAGCTTGAAATAATAATAACATTTTAGATAGTTTATGACACAGCCTTAACCTTCTTTAATAGCAGTTTTATGTATTCAATATTCTGCTGCTCTAGTCTGCTTGCAGTCTTTCAGAAGCGCTGGTCACTAAATAAAATAAAGTTCATATTTATTGCTATGTGTCATCTAAAAGCAATCACTCAAAGCAAGAATTATAAGATCTTCTACAGATGAAAATGTTTTTGTGATGGAAGTTGGCAAGGCCAATCTGTTATCATGAGGCATGGAGAAGAAAGGCCAATGTTCTTGACTGTTTAGTGAATGCACTTATTTTCCTTTTGCAATTTTCATTATGGCAAATTGTTTGACCTAGCAGAGAGACACCTTCTCAAGGCTAGGATCATATTGTTTTGCTAGTATAATTCCATCACAGTCAACAATGGATATAAATGGAAAAATGAGGCAGAAAGGTACAACAGTATAGAATGATATGTTTTCAGATCAGTAATCAGTGTCTATTTAAAATAAAATAGAAATATATTAAATGACATGCTTTGACTCCATTTTATTAAGGTGAAGTGAAGTTTTATTACTAGTCTTATGATCAAATGAAGGAAAATAGGGGTAGTGAGAGCTGTGCACAGGAGAATAAAGGCAAGCAGCTAAAAATCTGCTATATTAACCTAACAGTTTTTGACATTCTGTAAAGTCATTGAGATGTGATTTTTCATCCAAAGCTAAAAAGTTGCCATGATAGAATTTGTTAAATAAAAAAAGGAAAATAGAAGTCCTGGATATTGTGTACATCTCCATTGCAGGAGACAATTATGTTTGATTTTTTAGGAAAGTGTAAAAGAATAAAAATGCTAATTTTTCTCATCTAAATTCTAGTGAATAAATAGAAAAATAGTAGCTAAAATAGTGACAATTACTTGCAGAATAGCAACTTCTACCAACAAAAGCACTGCTTTTTCCATTGCCTTGCCAAGTCAATACAGTGGCATTTAACTATTCATATTCTTACTTTCTTTTTTAAATGGATTTGTTTCTTTTTTGTTCGATTTTTCAATGTAATGAAAATATCAAGCCTAAGGTCATTCTTTCTTCAATATTTATAAGTTAGGAAATATTATTTTACAATATAAACCAGTATGTGAAGGATCATCAGCCCTTAATTTATGCTTTTGCAGCCCAGTACTCTCGTGTGGTTACACTGGACCAAATTTAACAATACTGAAGGAGAAAAACAGACACAGGTTGATCTCATGAACTTTTAAAGACGTGAGGTGCTTGCTCATGTCTGTGGTTTCACAGAAGTTAAATTGAATTATGCTAATAAGACCAGATGTGTACATGCTGTCAGGTTCCAGTTAATAAATGGTCTTTCTCCTCTGTTATTTTCATGAACTATACAAAAAAGATGCTTATGTAGACACTTTCTCAAAAAAAATATGAATAAAATTTCCTATGAGATGAGCAAAATAACACCATTTAATCTGGCTGTGAATGAAACTGCAAATACAGTGTTTCACTTTCTGAATTTCTGAACTGTTTTAATTACATTATGAATTTATCTCCATATGGTTGCTGACATGCATTGAAATCATAGTTATTAGCCATTCGAATTTATGTTATGCTGGTTTTTGGGGGGGCCTGATTCTAATGATTGCATGAAGTTTCTGTCACCTGTTGAGCAATGCAGAGGAGTGTTTCAGATCTGCTGAGATTTGCCCCCCCCTTTACAGCCTCACAATATGGCCAAAAGCCAAAAATACAGTTACCTTAGTGCAAATTATCATCAGACCCAGTGCTTTCATGCACCTTCATTTTAGATCCTGGCATTGCAGGTGTAAACATGTAAATATGGTTTGGCTTCCTGAGAGATGCTGAGGGAAGTGAATCTATTCTTTAGTCTTAGTTTCCTCTAGGTGTGTAAGATATGATAAAAACAGATGTGCCTTGTCATGTATTAGGTCAAGTTCAGGCTTAGTTGTAGTTCAGACTACTGCAAACCAGCTCAGAGAAGTGGGAGGAAATGTTGCTGTGCCCTTTCTCTCACATCCCTGCATCAATTTGCTTTGGACTAGTCCTGCAGTCAGAGGTGGTGGAACATAGAGTGGAAGTTGGAAAGTAAGGTTATTTTATTTAGTCACTGCTTGCCAAGATATTTCTTACAAACCCAAAATTTTTATTTTAATGTTACTGATGTGTTTTAGAATGGGTTTTCTTTTTAGTTTGAGGCCATGACAAGTTCAACTGCTTAACAATCTGTTTTTTAAAAAGTTTTTCTGACTGACCTATGAGTTATCAACTCATCAACTCAATCAACTCAACTAAATCAACTCAATCTTTCATATTCTCTGTTTCATTTTTGAGTTTTATTGATAGTGATGACTCATATGAAAAAGACTTCACATATGTTAGTGGTTACTGAAATTTTTAATATAGTTAGCAATGACTTGCATAGCAGTAGATAAAAATGTTTTTATGAAAATTCTGAGTGGGAGCTCATTGTTGACATACATAATGGAGTGTCTGGCCATGTTTGTCCCCTCTTTTCTTTCAAAATTTTGAGAAGTCTGCTATATCTCATTTACAAAACACTTAAAATAGTTCAAATGTATGAAACTTACATTTTAAAAATGAAGGGGTTTTATCCATTTTCTGAACACTTTGAATTTAACAAGCTGACACCTGAGATTTACTAAAGAAACTCATTTAAGCTACGAGAAGAAAATACTAGTTCATATTTTCACTTTGGTTCACTTCAACTCTATTAATTTCAATGTTAACCAACACAAAGATGCTGGTCCTGAAAACTTACATTTCCATGATCTCATGTCATTAGTTCATTACTGATCAGACTGTCTGAAGTCCAGATGTTGTCTGTGTGATTCTTCCTACATTATCTTGCTTCAAGACTGAGTAAATAACTGCAGGCACTCAAATGAAGTCCTTACATCAAAGATGTTGCTAACTTACCTGTTTCAACCATGTGCTCTCCCAGTACACTGCTTAGCTGAAGTAAGAGTGAGAACAATCAAGCTGACTGGGGTGTTTTTTCATTAGGCTGTAAAGACTGTGAATATGCTTTTTCCCAGATGTTATTGAGGATTCCCTGTCGTGTTCAACAGGCACAGTCCAGGTGAGTGTACTGTCTGCTAATTTGTCATTATAAATTCCACTCTGAAAGCAGTCAGGGAAGTGAACATTTGACTTATTTTAAATCAATGTAAATAATGAGTTATTGACAATATTTATAATGTATTTTAACAGAAAATTTACTATCAAATGGGGTAATTAATTATGGCTCCTCCATATCTTACAGTTTTTGCAGAAATGTACTCATTTTAAGAATCCAAACTAAATTTAAATTGCTGCGCACTTCTGACATTCCCAATCCTACACTTTCCAAAATTGGATTCAATTTTATCTTCTTTATAGGCTTTGAGAATATTTTAGAAACTATTTTACCATACTATTTTATCTTCACAAGGCTTTTTTGAACCAGCTCAGATTTTTCAAGACTGCATAGAAACTGTTTTTATAATAGTTTTGTTTTGGGTATATTGACAATTGTGACAGCGAGTGCTTGTGGCTGTATGGCAATGGATGATTAAAGATTAGTCTGGGCTTTCTCTGGAAGTTACCATTGAGAGCAGATGAACTGTCAGAGCTTGAAGTGACAGAAGTCACATCCACACGACTGAGGTGCCAATTAGCCAACTTTGAGCACGGTCCATTTGTCAGATTTTAGGGAGTGAGCGTTGCTGGTAGCTGGAAGCAAGAGACAGGGAAAGCTATTACTGGTGTAACACATGGAAATATTCAATTGTTCTCTACAAGCTGTACCTTTTGTTTCATCAGCAAGTATGGAAGCAAACCTGGCCAGGCTTCCTAACAATTGTAGCACAGCTTTCTTTCATCAGATTTTGATAACTTCATCAGAAATAGGTAGCAGTCTCTGGATTTTGACATTGTCAATTTAATATAACTTGATAAAATATCTGAAACAGATTAAAAGACTCGGCTAAGTTTCAGCTTTTAAAATTTTCTTGGTGTTTTGTGCATCCTGGGGCACAATATAAATATTAATGTCTAAAGCAATGCTGATTTGTCTGCCAAAAAAAAATTAATTCCATTCTTTATTTCTGTTTCTGCCCACTATTCTCTATCAATGGTGGTTTTTAAAGTACAGAAGCAGTCATGTATCTAATATTTCTCTGTTTAAGTTTTTTGGGAAAATGTCTGTCAATAAATTGTGTGAGCTTCTACAGAACCATAACTGAAGCTAGTTATTTAAAAATAAATCACAGGTTAGTTTTTTTCTTTAAATCAATAAATATATATGGACTGCAGTGAAACATACACCTTTTCATAGTCTGATTTAGGTATTAAAACCAGATATAAAAAGTGTTTTTGAAAAACATATTGTGTTAGAAACAATGGAAATACTAAGTGTCATAGAAAAAGAGGATTTATGTGTATTAGTCAAAGGACTAGTATTTTTCTCTAGTTTAACCAGTTTTAGACATTCTCTAGGCCTCCTGTTTAAGTCCTACATCAATTACTTAAGTCATTGCTTCTTTTACCTAAGCCAAATCTTGAAGGCAATGAATACTTGTAAATGTTTTACTCTTGGTGAGAGTGGCCTAAGAAGCTGCACCCTGTTACCCAGACTAAAATAAAAGTGCTACCAAATCTTTGCATACTCACATGGGGTCCACTCTCTCACTTCTGGAAATCCCTGTGCCAGAATGGCCAGGAACCAGCTGTGCCCCTCTCTCTCTCTTGGAGATGCTTTGCTGGGGCTTGTGTTAACCCTGGTAACCTATGTAGATTATCAGTTCCTTGGTCCTTGTCCCCATTTTGGTTTACCTGACACTCTTAAGGTGCAATAATTAAAGCTATAACATATCAAAATATATGACTTGCCCCAGTTGACATCTGTCTCACTTATAAGGCAGGATCACTTACAGGAGGAGAAAAGGGATATAATGCATAGATTTAAAGTTCCATTTCTCATTTATTTGGTAGGATGTTTCTCATTTCTGTGATTCCTAGTAATCTAATTGAATCCAATCTGATTGTGTCATCCATGTGACCAGGACACTCCTTTTTTCCTTTAGTAACTTCCTTGCTGCTCCACTGCTCAGACAAGGACACAATTAAAATTCCATTTGCTTCTTAACAGTAGTGAGCAATGATTATTCATTAAGTCTGAGGAATATCTTTAACAGCAGTTTTACCTGATTTGATCATCTTTCACTGCCTTCTAGAAAGGTTTACTGGGAGATCCTATTTTTCAAACTCCATACTCCAAATTGAATCTGGAGTCTAGTTTTTGATAACATTAAGTGAGATAGAAAGTTAAATGGAAGCAAATGATGCTCTACCATGTGCTCATAAAGTTCATGAAGATGACATCCATTTCCTGACTTTCACTGAGTTTCTCAAGCAAGTTCTGCTACTGATGACAGGGAGTTTCTTTCATTTGCAATAAACACATAAATTGGCCACAGGCTCAGGAATCTCCTACGAATATTCTGGCTATGTTTGGTTTTTTGCCTTCATTTTGTAATTCATTATTGCAATCCATTTTATAACTGAAAAAATTCACTTCTTCCTTGTCAAATGTAGATGTCTGTAGATGTTATAATATTCCCTATAGCCTTTCTTTAGCAAATCTTAGCACTTCTTTTAATCCTTCTTCAAAAGCATCCCCTCTAATCTACACAACCCTCTTTGGCTTTTTTCTGAATTCTGTTTATTTCACTGGCACCTCTCCAGTATTAGAGTGCCAAAACCTGTGTGCAGAATTCCATGTGCAGTGTCACCGAAGCCACAGGGAGAAAGATTATCACCTCATTGGGCTGTGATACAATATTTCTGCAACACAGAGCCAGTTACTGGTTTGGCTTCTTCAGGTCTTCACTGTAGGGTTTAATTTACCATGCTTGGCTCCCTCTTTAGACTTTCCAGTGTGTCCTTTCTATGGAATTGCAGTGCATAACAAAGCGTGACTTGGATTTTTGGCGAAAGGATTTAATTCTTAATATTTTTACTCATATTTCTAACATTTAAGAGGGTTTTTTGTATGATTACTCTTTCACCAAAATATAAACCTGGCAAATTTAGCATGCAATTATATGCTAATACATGAAATATATGAAATATTTATTTTCTACTTCCTTTAATTTGTCACTATTAAAGAATTCTGGCCCCCTGTTTGTGACAATTTTTGCTTGCTGTTGCTAAAACAGTGATGACATCTGAGATAATTTCAGTACATTTTTAATAAGATTGTGTGAGAGATATTTTGTAAAGTCTGTTTATACATCAAACTCTAGAGACAAAATAAGTGCAATCCCAGAACAATCTTTCCCGTGTCTGGTTTTATAAGCATTTTGCTATTGATTGAGATTGTGAAACAGAGGGTAAAAAAAAATTCAGTGTAGACTAGACCAAAAGGTTGGGAGGGTCTGTAAGAGGGAGATTGAAACTGAAAATGGTGATGAAAGAACATTGCCAAATGTTGGGTAAACATTCTGGAATCAGTAAGGTGACATCCAATAAAGGCAGATCTCTAGATGGAAACACCAACACACTGTGAATTGATTAGCTGTGCAAAATCACTGCAGATAATTATCTGGCCATAAACTAAATAGGAATCACTCCACAAATGTGATGCTGGATGAAAAAGAAAGCAAATGTTACTCTGAAGTGTGGAACAGGAGTGTGATCTAATTATGCCATGATATTTAGTACTGCTGGGGCTCTCCAGGACCACTGTACTCCACTTGCAATCTCACACGGAAACGTGTGGACAGTTTGGAGAAAGCTGAGAGAATGCCAGCAAGAACACAAGGTTTAGAAATGAAAGGTTGATAGAATTGACTGCTAAAGAAGCAGCTGAATGTAATAATCACCTGCAAGAAATGTTGTCATGAAAAAGACAATGATGTGGGGGTTTATATCCCTGTTTCTACTGACAATAAAAGAACTTGATCTTTTTGAAAACACATATTGTTGTTCTGATCTTTGGAAATCCTTTTGATTCATAAGAAAAGAGTTGGGAGTAGGCTACCTCTGAAAGCTTTTGCAGAGGATTTTGTCTGCAAAATTAACACAGGTAGTACTTCTGGAACCTGGGATTTTACAGCTATTGCAGCCTTCACTTGTAAAATGGTAGCCTCAGTTTGAACTTGAAATATACCCCTTCAACCTTGTAATGGAATATATTAAGCTGTAGAAATGTAAATAGGCATACAAGGGGAACCTATTAACTAGATTACATTCTTGATTTACAAAAGCTAAGGAAGACTGACAAACTGCACAGACACTGCCTGTGCACTGTCTTTGGGAAGATCCATGTGTAAGGGAAGTAATACCCCATCATCCACTCTTTACCCAATCCTTGAGGAACACATTCCAGATAACAGAGCCAGAAAAAGCTCTGTAGATGAAAGCAGGAGATACTGGGCACAGATGAAGTCAGCCCATGAGCTATGGCATGCAGTGTTCAGAGAACAAAGCAGAGGTTTGAAAATGCAATACAGAAATAAAGCAAAAAGCATATTAAATAGTTGTATGGAGTGAAGTGGACGTGCAGTAAAAAAAAAAAATTAAAATTGTGACCTCCTATAAAGCTCCTCTTTCTTCAGATTATCAATTTTGCTCTATTGATAACTATGTAGAAAGAAAAAAGAGCAAGTACTGTCTTTATTGTATACTCTTGGTATAACAGTAAGGAAATTTCAGGTGTGGAATTTAAACAAAATATTTAATTTAATTTTCTTTGCACTGCAGTGATACTTGTACCACTTAGTCAAGCCAAACATAAGTGGATAGTGGGAATTGCAGATCTGCATTTGGTCTTACATGTTTTACTTGTTCAGTCTTCTTTAGTCTCCTTCCTGGGGCCTGATGGAAGCCCCAGATTTGGGCTCAGGCCACAGAATTACAAAGAAAGTGGGCTAATAAAAAAGTACTGCAGTTGACTGCTTAGTAACCAGGTGAAGTTGAGATTGATTTGTAGGAAATTTGAACTGTGTCCTACAAAGGAATAAGCAAAGTAAATGAATCATTCCTGTATTAAAGCAAGGTAACAACTGTGAAGATTGATACCTTTATTTTCCAAATCTCTTGAGTGGACCTGAAGTCAATCCTACCAAACAGATAGCAAATATTTTAAGATCTGATTGGTGTGTAAGCTGATGGCTCTATAACCCTAAAACCTTTATGACCCATCTCTGCAGGCAGGGAGGGTATGTTTTGATTTTGTCTGGATTACAGTCTACAGTTGTTAGAGAATGACTGACAGCTTAGAAAATCAAACCAGCTTTTTTTTTTTTTTTTTTTTTTTTTTGTACACACATGTGTGTCTGTGTATGTATTTCTATCCATAAAGCTTTAGAAAATTCAAAAGCAACTTGAGCACCATGTTGATTGGATCATATGCAGGTTTTATTCCAGCAAAATTCCTGTTTAGTTCAGAAAAATTAGAAAAGGATGGCAAAGACCTATTCTTAATCATCATAATGGCATTTTTTTCTGTAGCAATTTATGTCCCTGGCTGGTCCACATACAAAATTCTTAGATGTATATCCTGTATCTTTCTGCCAGGATCTGAGTCCAGAAAAAAATCACAGTTGGCAAATGAGTAGAACTCAAAGCAATTTTCAAATGCTTTGTTTTAAACTAATTTATCAATACTTGGGAGCCAAAAGTAGCTTCAGCCTGTTACTGCAGATAGAGGTCTGCTGAAGACCTTCATCAGGCTTGACTCTTAAGCACATCAGTCATCCTTTATATATAAACATGTCTGCTAAATTGCAGCAAGTAAAATATGTCTATTTGACCTTGCAGGATGAGGGTTATGGGTGAAACTTCGCAAATTGTTTTGTCACTAAAGAGTTTCACAGCTTTACTTCAAGTACCAAGTACCATTACCAAGTACTATTGACAGCATATGTTAAGTGCAGGAAACTTTGCTCTTTACATAGACCTCAAAAACATCTTAAGCCAATGGGGTAAACAGTGTAGAAAGGATCCAAAAATATTGCAGCTGCATGTTATTCTTCAGTCATTTTAAAGCTCATTATTATTGCTTATTTATAAATCCCTAGAAATAGGTGTAGCCAATAGATCTGCTGATAGATCCTGAGCCAGCCACACAAATGGCAGGTTCTAATTAGGGGGCAGGGGAATGAGTCTGATGTTCTGCCAGAGCTCATTAAAACAGGTTGTGCACTCCAGTGCACTCATGACTGGTAACAGAAGAACATATTACTGGCTGCACAGGGAGGAGAACATGAAATTATTTTTCTTAAAAAAAGAGAAAGAAATGGAGAAGAAAGGGGAAGTAAAAAGAAGAATGATTCTTCTTTTCAAGGACTGAGATAATGCTGTTCTGACCATACGCTGATAAATTAAAATGCAACTGTGTTTTACCATTTATTAGCAGGGCTAAGGTTTACTGCTCTAAGGTGCCAAGGCCAGAGTCAATGTCTGTACTGCTCAATCTGACTGGCATTTATTTGGCAAGGTGCACAGATTTTTTGGCAGATCTGGTGTTTGCACTGGCCAATCATGTCCTATACATTCCTGTGCATTTATGTTTGACAGTATAAAAAGATGTGTGTTGTGCCATGAGCTGCCATTTCTCATAACAGCTGATGCAGTTCTAGAAAGCATTTGATTTGGGGACAACTTTGATGCATCCTTACCCATCCTTGCCTTCTAATAGCCAGTTTTTTACCCTGAAGGATGCTTTTAACACAGATAACACAGATCAGCAAGGTCAAACAAAGTATGAATTGTTATCTGGCAGCCTTGGCTTTGCTGTGTTTACTTTGGCCAGACAGAATGGACACCCTGCATGGGGTAGCAGAAGAGAAGGGGGAAAAATGCTGTTGAGTGCAGTAATGGACTCATGAAGCTTATTTTGCAAACAAATCTTTAGCAGTTCACAGAAAGGTAAAAGGCAGTGAAGCAGGAGTGTGTACAGCAAAATAGCCTTAGGTGCATTGATACCCACTTTTTAAAAAAAAGAAGGAAAAAAAATACTGTGTAAAATACTGAGATATGGTGAAAAAGGAGAGCAGATGTAGACTTGAAATGAAGAGTTAGGGTAAGCTGTTTAGTAACCAATTAACAAAATTAGTGTAATGAAGCTTTCTGTTAAAAATGCAAGAATATTTCCCTTCTGTTTATTCCCACATAAGAGGAAGCTTTGGCGAGTCTGAAGGTCATTTCAGTCATAGCATGTCAGAACAGGAGGCCAAATTTCAGCACCTCTTCTGCACAGATCTTGAGAGAGAACATAGGTCCTTAAAGGTCTAATATTATCTGTTAAATACTTCTTTGGCGTTCATAAATTTTGTCTTAGTATAAGATATTATTCTGTAAATCCTGTACCAAGTAAAATACCATTCTCATTTATATAGGGCAGGTGAGAGGACTTATCCTGAGTTTGGTTAAACTGAAGAATTGAACAGAAATTCAGTTAGTAAATGGTATGTCCTAGCAAACTAGAATTGTGATTCCTTGTTTGAATGCTATTCCAATATCCTATGGACGTACTGTGCCTATATTACATGAAAAATATTACCCCTGTTCATTGCTATTGATCAGAGATAATAAAACTCCCTGGATTCAGATCTGATTTCAGTTGAAAAGCAAAGCTGATAACTTTTCCTCTGTAGAAATGGGTGAATCCAGACTGAATACCTGCAGCCATTCCTAATCCAAATCATGAAGAAATGACCACATATTGACATTCCAGTGTAAGCCTACACACAGTGAGACAAGGTACTGACAGAAAAGCTAATGAAAAATAACCCTTCTTTATTCTAGGGAAAGCAAATAGCAGAATCATCTCTAAGGCTTGCTTTGGCAGCTGCTCTGGAGTTGGTGACCATAGGTAGATTGACATTTGCTGAGAATCTGGGGTAGAGATGCTCTCCTGTACACTAATTTGAGACTGGACCTTACAAACCAAGACAACCATGGAAATCATGGATTATTGGAAAGGAAAGCTTTTAATGCTTCTACTTCTACTGCTCTAGTGTGTTCTCAGCTACAGTCAGAACTCTTTTCAATCTATGCCAATGCTTGGACAAGCCTGGCAAATGCATGGAAAAGTCTTCACTACAAAATCCAGGGAAGAGCAGAGAAAGGTCCTGTAAAAAGAGAATTTTCAGGCTCCGTGGTACATTGTAACTGGTGAAATGGAGCAGTCATCTGTGCTATCAACAGCTCTGGACTAAGAGATTTTAGGATGTAGATCAAGACCAAGCAGGTAACTTGTTTAAGCCATCATACAAATTCATAACCTAGAATAACCAAAACCCACAGTTATTCCTAATACTAAACATAGAAATGAATGGTAGAGATTGGGAATGTGTCGAGGTCTCTACAATACTTCCTAAATTTGCTGTCTTCCTTGTGCAGAGTTTCTCTTTGTAAATGTATGAACAGGTGTTAATATGAACCAGTAAAGAGGTTACAAGAATATTAATTGCTGCTTTGAAGTGTTATCTTTAGGGAAAGTAAATTAAAACATAAACAAAGCAAGTAATAAGTATGCTCCTGAGGCAACAGATAAGACTCACTCAGAGAAGTTTCAACACCAAATGACCCAGTATTTTACTGCCACTGAGGGAGCAGAAAGGCTGTCCTCTATCACAAGAGACTGTTCCTGAAGTCAGTGAGGTATTTAAACTGGATACCAATTTCTTGTTTTTCTGAAGTGGGAAGCTCAAAGCTTTTACACCAGTTCTTCACCAGAGGACTATGCTTTAATTAGCTGAATCTGCACGTATCTGGCTACATGGATGCTCTAGCTGGAGGCTTGGCACGCTCTTTGTGTGGTAAACTTGTCCAGCTGGGTATTTGAGAGTTTTTTTACCTGAGAAAACTCCTAGGATGCTTGGTTGCAACTCTGTCCCACCTGGGATAGTACTAGCAACCTTGAAGTTTACTTGACAGATGAATGAAGCCTAGGTAAAGGCAAGGAAATTAATTTTTCTCTGGCAAGAATAATTTTGTCACCAAATTCAATGGTACAGAAAAGGTTTTTATCCAGTATATGTAAATCTAACTCTTTTTTTTTTTTTTTTTTTTTTTTTTAACACTGGGCTGTCTTGATCTTAGTTGTATGGCATGACCCATTTAGAATCAAAGTGCTTTTGGATGTCAGTTATTGTGATGAATTCCCAAGATATACTCCAAGCTCTGGATTGCTTGCTAGGTTTTGGTCCTATTCAGTCATTTTTGTTTCAGTTCTGGGATTTGACATTTCATATTAATAAATGGTGTTTGTGAGACAGTGGGCATTAATATCTGAGTGGGCAGGAGCTTTACTGACCCTGACATTTGATGAAGAGCTCATCTACCTACATAAATCAGCTTGGCTATTGGAAGACTGTGATGTGTTTATTTCTGAACAGTAACAAAAGCCAAACAGATACATCAGTAAAGGGAAAGGAAGAACATATCAACAGGAGTCTGAATGGAGACCAAATACTGATGAGAATGAAACCTTATCTCAGGATGCAGGAGTTGGCATTCCCTGCTGCCAACAGCTTTCACAAGCCAAAGAAGAGGGAGAAATGTTTTATAAAAATTATAAGAAGTTGGGAGACCCCCTTAGATAACTATCCACCTGCATGTAGCTGTCCCTGAAAAACCAAACAGCAGGAATGAAATCCAATAAATGCTTATTCTTCAGTACAGCCAAATGTCAGCTGGGGGCTTCAGTGAAATGAACAAGCTCTGTCCTGAGTAAATATATATATTAATAGCTTGGAGCTGCACTATCAAAGAAAAACAGCTGAACAGCAGAACAACAAAACAAAGAAGCTCTGAGGCCTTCCACTGCCTACAGCAATACGCAGTTCAAGATGAATACTCTGCTCATTTCCATTCTAAACTAAACTCTATCTTCAATGCCATCAATATTATCAATGTCATTACTGCAACTGCAGTGTGAGTTTAATGCAATAGCTATTAATTAGACCATTTTGCCCTCCTCCAGCAACAACCCTAGTGCATCAGTTCCTAATGGAGTTTATCATATTGTATTTTGATTTCTCTCAGAGCAGCCTTTCTGAATTGTAAGTTACTCTATGGTAATTCAGAGTACAGCAAAGGTTGTAGAATACCCTTCATACTTTACCAGCTCATCTGCTTCACAACATTACACACCAGCAGCATAAACAGCCAACTCAATAATGAAGAATGCTGACATAAAAAAACAGCACCCTACAATAACACACTCCAACTCTTTTTCACTCCTCTCTCAGTGGTCAGCAAGGTGAACAAAATTGGGAATGTCAGAGACAGCACAAACTAGTTAAAACTTCACTTTAAGAGGTAAGAACTTCTCATCCTTAGAACATCATCAGCTGTTCCATTTGTTTTGCACCACAATGGTTATCCTGTATAGCTTCAATACTTGTGGATTAGTGTAAATCTCATTGTTTCTTTTGTCAGCCTGTATTTAGCATGTTATCTAACTTGCAGGTTGGAGTCTTTCCACTGGAACATGAAGCAGCAGTAAGTTAATTTGCATTGTGGGAGCACAGGTTGCTGCATCATCACTGCACAGGGAGTGATGCACATCTGCCTGTACTGACATTGTACTGGCATCACTGTGCTCCTTTTTAGTTATTGAGTAGAGATAGGACATGGAATACGTGCCTTTTCTTATCTACATCTGTCTCCTCTGCTCCTCTGTGTTTTCATAGCCCCCATCACTGAGCTCAGCTGCTGAGCTTCAGCAAAAGGAAAAAAGAAAAACTCAGGGTATCTTCTGAAAACCCAGCTCCTTCACTCTGTTGCAGAAATTAGACACCAAATGCAAAGATTTCCTAACATTCCAACCAAGAGTCAGCTCCCTTTCCTAATCTGTGGAGATGACAGTTGTTTCCCACCAATTCATGAAAATGTAAACTGAAATTTTCCTATAATTTTGGAAAGGGACAGTGGGTTTTATTGATCATTGCTATTGTAATCCTTGCTGCTATTGTGAGTGAGTTTCTGCTTTCTCTCTCAAACAAATTATCTGAAGTTTAAGAGCTAGCCTATCAACCGAGGAAGTTTTGATATCTATACTCACATATGTATACATAGATAGATATACACACATATGTTAGTGTGTATGTTAGAATCATCTGTTCCATTAAATTGCTATTTCCTGACTTTGGATTGGGGTATATTTTGAAGGAAAGCACATTCTGGTCAAATTTCATTTCAGTAATTAGTGACAAATATGGGCTTGGGGGGTTTTTAATGGAAAAGAAACTAAAATGGAACCTCATTTTTTGAAACTGCAAAATGCTTTGACTCATATCTGGTTCCAGTTGCTGCCTTTCAGGTTTATCATAACCAACATGTAACTAGATTGCAGGCATCTGATCCAGCAGCTTCTATGCAAGCAAACCCCCCACTGACTCCTGCTCACTTAAGGGAAGCATCTTATTGCTACTCATGATGAGTTTGAGTTCCTACAAATGTGAAGCTTTAGGTCCAAATGTGCTGAGAGGCTTAAAAATATCCATGAACAGAACTATAGATAATCAGTGTTGCTGAAATGTCAGAGAAGTTACTCAAAAGTGTCACAATGCAGTTTCCTTATCACTGAAGCTACCCCTGAAAGGAAAGAGAACTACAGGGGCTTCCATAATCTTTTTATAAAATCATTATGGCTTCATCCCTTTAGAATACTTGATACTCTTGGCTCCCTGGAGTGGAAAAGGAATGAAGTGAGCAAGTGGGATACTTAGTCCTGAAATCTTTGATTTTGAGATTCAGTGCAAGTTCTGCCTGAGTGATTTATGAGGAAGATGTTAGAAAGGAGGCTTGAGGATTTAGCCCTATGTCTCTCTGGTTTGGACTCACAAGTATTTAGAACTCCATTATTGTTTTAGTAAAGTTGTTTAAAGAATTTGCTGAAAACACTGTCTCCCTTGATTCTTAATGTCTACAGGATATTTCTTATGATAAATATTAATAATTTTCAAGGACATGGATGAATGCATTTTTATAATTATCAAAACCCAGACATACTGGTTTAGTGTTTGAAATTAATTATAGTATGGAAACCAGCATTCCATAAGGGAATTATATTAACTCATCAGAATGAGTTCATTTTGCCTTTCAATTTACATTTGTTGAATTTTGTTTACTGATTTTGTATTTAACTTCTAAGCACTTACTGAAATCTCAGTTTTTGTAACTAGGGGGCCTTATTTCTGAATGTTTGACTTGATGAGTGTTTAATTTAGATCACTGTGTATTTGAACCTGTAACAAGTACAGAAATACAAATAACTTCAGAGGAGAATAAGAGTAACTCATTCTCAAAAAGTGCCTTCAGTTGCAACTTTCTTTATAGCATGAGAATAGAAGATTAGTATTTAAGCATTTTAGGTTGGTTTTCCTTCAGGATACCTCAGTTTACCATGTTACTGAAAGGCAAAGGTGAGCAAGAACAAATGGCAGTCACACAATGCTGATTTCAGAGCCACCAAATGTCCCATCACCTTATCTGGTTCTCCTGTGTGCTACAATAGGGATTACATTCCACCCAAGAAACTTATTTCGTTGGCCATGCACTGTTACCAACAATCTTTTTCATAGTGGGAATGGTGATCTGATTACACTTAATTGCAGAAGCCTGTGACAAATGGGAACCAGCTGCTTAGTGAGTTTCATCAGGTACCTCTCAGCATTTCACCTGGACTTTGCACATTTCCCTGTTTCCACAGGGACTAATTCTAGCTTCCCAAATCTGTAACACTGAGACTGGTGGGGGGTTCCAGGTTATGGCTCTGAGTGAGCTGGCAGTGGAAGGATCTCTGCCAATGCCTCCCTGCCAGAAGTTCCAGGCTCATCTGGTGCATGAGAGACCAGCAGCAGTAACTAGGGATGGGAACGACTCAGGTAAGGGTTGATGTGTGCTGGAGAGTACCTTGTGGGGTAGGATGTTCTCTCAGCATTATTGATGCAGGAAAGCAGTACAAAAAAAGTCTAAAATATCACAGAAGAGGGTTCTTATATTTAATGTGGGGAAGCAGGAAGCTTCCAAGGAATGGAGGAAGGACCTGGGCTGCAGGTGCTCACATGATGCCTGGTTTGACTGAAGGTATTTTCTTCTGTTTGATGGCTTATTTATCCTAATACTGCTGGTTTACTTCTGATTCTTTCAGAACATTGAAGAAATGTAATAAAGAAATTGTCTAGCCTTTTGAGAATTCATGAGGATTTGTCCTTTATCTTCATGGTGATATGTCTTACAGCAAGGGGAGAAGCAACTTTTCCTTACATCCCCCCAGTGATCACAGCATGGGAGAGAAGTCCATAATGCTTCTAAAGAATTCTTCCTTCATAAAGTCATGTGAAAATCCAAGTTTGAAGTGTTTTTTCATTTGAAGCCCCACTGTACCTCATGCAGGTCATTGTGAAGGTCCTCAGACTTGTGAGTTTTCAGTTTCACTGTTAGTCAGAGCAGTTCCACAGTTTTCATGGCTTCAGTTCCAAACCTCTTAGCTGAATCCTAATCTTTTGCATATTTTGGAAGTAGTTTAGAAATTGTAATTCCCTGCAGACTCTGTTTTAGAGAGCCTCCAAAGGGTTACTAATGTATAACAAAATGGGACACCATTTTAAGGGCAGTTCTCCTAATACAAGCTCTCAGCTCTAATGCAATGTACTTTAGAGTCTCCACCCAATCTCCCCAATATTTTGAAGACTGGTTTGCTTCTAATAGCAAAAATAGCTCTGAAAGTGGGCACCCTTGACTAGCCTCCCTCGAAAGTCAAAATTGAGATAGTATTGTGACATTAGCATGCATCCTTGCTCAGAACGGTGTAACTGATGCAATACATTTACAGCAAATTTTAAAATTTCCATCATAGTAAAGAGAAACTGTCATTCAATCCAGTGAAATGCTTTCTCAGCGTCAAAAGATGCTATTACCACAGGACTGGCATCATTTTTCATCTTAAAGAGGATATTAAACAAGCACAGCAAATTCGTGCAGGTGAGCCTACTGTACTAAACATAAAATAAAACCATGCATTGTTCAGGATAAATTGTTTTAATGCTTATACTTTGAGTCAATTGGCCAATAACTTTGCCAATTTGTTAATACCTGCATTTAGGAATAAAATGGATCTATGTAACCTATATTGCTATTTATTTCAGTCCGTTTCAGTGTTGCCAGAATCAGCACCCCACAGTCAGGGAAGTATCTGCTGGTCAGCACCTGGTTTGCATAATGTAGTGTTACAAAGATTAAAAAAACAGCCAACATCAGCTGGCAAAAAAAAAAAAAAAAAAAGTTTCCCTTTTGAAATGTGAAGGCTAACCTTGTCTAATGATTACAAGATTTATGAACAATTCAATGGCAATAGACTATAAAAGTGATAGGTCAGGCCATGTGTACACAAAGACTAAGCAGCTTTGGGTGAGATAAAAGATAAGACAAAGACCCAGCTCAGATGCAAGGCTGTATTTTCAAGACAGCCCAGCATGCTAAGCAGTAACATCTTTATACAGAAATACTTAGGTTTGAGTTTAGGAACATATTTTAATCATACAGATTTGAATAAATAGCCTCCCTTTTCATGGATCTTGAGCTCCAGGCAGAGGGAAGTAGAGATGTTATTTCCCTTTACACCACTTCTTTATTAAGGTTCATAAATGATATTTCACTTTTAAAGGTATGATCAGGGAGCATCCATTGCATACTTTCTGTATACCATCTTCAACTTCTAAATCCTGATTAGCTGGCTTGGAATGTCAGCAGCCATGGGCAGCTTTAGACTGCACTGATTTCTTTCCTGTTTGTGTGAGTGAAACTGCAGATCAGACTTATTATTTTCATAATGTTTTAATTGACTTCTTGAGTGTCTGTGATGCTAAGACATTGTTTATCCCTGACTCTTCAAAGTGCTTCCCACCCTGCGCTGTTTCTGTTTTTGCTGCATATACTCTTTCCACCTTCCTCTAATCCCTTTCCCTTCCTCTCTCATCCTTCAAATATGTAAAGATGTGAAGAGAGCAGTCTTTCTTCTGCATGTTAGTTAATAATATCCAGACTGTGAAACTAAAACTTACAGTACTGCATTTCTAATTAATCAGAAAGACTTGCTGTAATAATATAGCTGGAGACAAGGAGCTCTGCTAGCAATCACTCAGTGCACTGTTGAAAAGCAGCTTGCCAAGCAGACCAATCATTAGCCAATTACACCATGGAGCTCTGTATGGAATGGATTTGGTACATACGTGATAGAACAGATGGTGGGGAAGAGTAGCCAGGGAGGACCTGGTCCAGCTGCTCAATGGCTGGACAAAGAAAAGCTTAAAAATAAGGAAAAAGGAAAGAAGAGGATGTAAGTGGTTTTAGTTGAAGATGGGGAGGGGGATTTGAGAATGGCTTCTGTCAGGTGTTAGTTGTAGATGTAATGTGTTGGAACAATTAGTACAGGTAATGTGAAAGCACTGCAGTGATCATGGCTCCTGGTTCATGGTTTCTGGTTCAGGTCTGCATGGCTTCTTGTACATCCTTGTGCCTTGCTGTCTAGACAGGCAATACAAAGCAAAAAGGGCTGAGGGAAAGGAAACTGCAAACCAGAGTTGGACCATATGCCTAAAACATTTGCTAATAGAAGCTGGCTCAGCTTCTCATGAAATGAGCCTGTGCATAGCCTTTGTCCTCTGGTGAGAGTGAAAAGTTTTTTTCCAGTGCACATTAGTCTCCCATGTGTCCCATCCCATCAGCTTTTGAAAACTGTTAATGGTAATTCAGGAAACACTGTGGGGTTTCATAACTTCTGGTAGCTAGAAATGTGCAGAATTAGAATCAAGTAATATTGTAAGCCAGTATTTGTGTGAGGTCACTTCCCACCCAATTCTGTTTGAAACTTCTTTCAAGCTGAGATGGGAGAGGTTGCTGTTGCAGCAATCCTTGAGTGATCCTGAGAAATAAGAATTCTTGGGTTTGAGAAGTCAAGAAGGTTCAAATTTCCAAAACAGCTCTCTAAGTGCCCAACTTTAGACTTTGTGGGTTTCAATACTTAAGGTACTGAATATTCACAGCTATAAGGTGACAGCTTGGAGTTGAGTGAGCAACATTCCTTACCTTCAGTACACAACAGTCTTCTGAAAATAGGGATGAAGCCACATAGACTTTGTGAGGACTAGTTAGTGTACAGACAATCCTTGAATATGAATAGCACTCAGGAAAAAAAAAAAATTGAGGATCCAAAGAAATTTACAAAGTCGGTTTGATTTAAATGATTGAGCCAGCTATACAAACAACACTGGTACATAATTCCTTCTCACTTAGGAAGAAACACTGTCCATGTTTGCTTACTAGCAGGATATTCAAAGATACACCAAAAAAAAAAAATCTCCAAAAGCAGTGACTGAACAAACACATAGCAATTATTAAGGTATTTCATACTAATATATCATGCTCATGCCCATTTATTCACTTCTCTGCTAAGCTTTGGTTCTTCTTTACTGTTTGCAAGTTCTTGAACCACATCCCACAGTCCTTCAACCCAGCAGGCTGCTCGTGAGTTGGAGCTGATGTGCAGATGGACTCGAGCTCCTCTGCACAGGCTCCAGAATGGGTGATGTGAGCCAGCTTTATCCCAGAAGGCTTCAGTCACAGTGATGTGGTTCTGTGCCTGAGTTAATGTGCCAGAATAGACGTGCTTTCACATTCCAAGCTCTGCGTTTTCCAGACTGATATTGCTTAGAAGCAGAGAAGCTCTCATTTATCAATGGACAGAAACTGAACCCGCCAAAGTGGAGGAACCATTGCTGGAGAGTGACTCAGGATTGTGACAGAGATGAAGCAGTAGGAGACTGAGCAGAGGAAGCTCATACAATGAGCAAGAACAGCTTGTGTCACATTACCACCTGTTCCTTTGACATCCGAATTTATGGTCTAAACCATAAATGGCCTAAGGCCTCATTTATTTGAAGTGAGGATAGAAACAGGACATGTTCTACAGAGCTCAGCTTCACCTTTCAAGTACCAAGCAGATGCAAAACTGAACAAATCTTGTGGAATTTGGGGGCTTTTGGTTTTTAGATGCAAAACTATTGTAAAGGAAAAGACATCAAATTAATCCCATCTAAATTAAACCATAAACAAAAAGTAAAAAAAAAGTAAATAGATAAATATGAATGTTTGAGGCCAAAATCAATTCCCATCAAAGAAATAATCAGATGGCAGTAAAAGTACTGTGGCAAAACTCCACTAAGTTCCTAGCCTTGTAGTTTATGGGAGAGGATAGACATATAATCATCACCTTGAATAAAATATATGTCATGATTGGGAAAAGTATAGGATTTTTTGAAGGTCTGTCACTTGAATAAAAACCACAAGGCAGGTGGGGATGACAAAGGCTAGGGGATGTGATAACATGTATTATTAGCCATTCAAAGAAAGAAGGGTACAGCTGCTGCAGGAAATGTTGGATCCAGCTCTGCAGCTGAGCCAAACTTGGTCCTCTGCCCTTAAGCGTTAGAAAGAAAAATGAGTGTATGTAGCCATGGATTTGCTCTAATCCATGATTTGAGGATGCCAGTAGACATCCAAGATATCTATCCTGTATGAAACAGAGATGCCTTGTTTTCTGTATTTGTTTAAGAGTGACAAATATCAATAATATTGCAGAAATGTTTAAACAAGGACGCAGCACATCGTAAAGGAAAACAATCCATCTGTTTCAGCAGCTGGTTTCAAGCATCCAGTTAGGTATCTATTGCAGTGAAGGAACTCTCCCACTGTTTCAGGCTAGTTCCTACAATACTCATTCATCCTGGCTAGAAGAGTTGTCTAGGGTGGCTTGCAGGACCTGATTTGGACACAGGAAATAATTTTATAGCTGCTCTGTACTCTCTTGTAGGTTTAGATTCCATGTCCAATTGCAATTAACCAACCAAGCAACATAAACATGATCACTGTTTCTGTACCTTTCAATTGAATGCACTGCAGCCTGAGATCTCTGGTGTCTGGAAGCAGAGGTCTGTCCCCATCTGGCTCTGCAAATGGCCAGAACCAACACTGCTTCAGGCAGCTCAGCTGAATGCAGAGATCCTCCTTCCATCTCTATCAACTTCCTTGGGAAACAAGAGTACTCAGGACCTCTCAGCACTATGGTGAGCCCCCAGGGACTTTATTTATATATCTGTGCCTGGAGTATGCTGGGTAAATGGGACATTTAAGACATTTGTACATTACAAAGGTGGCCACTACATAATTTCAAAAGCCCACATGACTCAAGCATGAAATTGCCGAGCTATGACAGAAGTCACTGACAGCTACTCTGACACTGTACATGAACATTATTGGTCTGAATTAACACATGCATATTTAGTGATATACTACATGAATAGTAAAGATGATTCCTCTAAGCCAGTAGATAGGAACAGTAGCTGTTGCCAACGTAAGATCTGTCTGTATAGCTTGGTCACTGAAGGACTTGACTTGATTCTGTGACTGTGCCTTTTCAGGTGGATGCTAGTGGATCCCCTTGTTGCCACAGTTGTTGTTCAGCCTGTCATCATAAGCGATGTTTGTGTTTGTGTTAGAAATAGCAGGAGAGTTTTCTATCGACTTTCTAATAATACATAAAGAACTGCAAACCAATCCATAATGAGCACTTATTCTTCTTTGCTTCTTTTTTTGCTTTAATGCTTCATGTCAGATATTTGCTTGGTAAGTTGCTTTTTCTAAAGTTTAGAAATTCTCTTTCATTTAACACTTTAATTTCTTGTTGGTGTAGTTTTTTTCTCCAAAGGAACAAACATATATACACTGAAAACTGAACCATTCAGGATCCTCTTAGGATATCATATATTACAGCAAACACACCCCATATTTAAATTTTTCCAATCTCTCACCAAATCATAGTAATGATGTCCTCAGTTGCTTTAGTCCATGTGTTAAATCTGTGCTCTGTTTATAGACAGGATATATGCCTTCCTTCTCTTGTTTTGGTAGTGAATGGTAAAACAAAAGGCCATGAAGGAGTTCCTGGTCATGCCTGTTTTTCTTCCACAAGTGGTATTGGGTAAACTCCATCTCAAGCCTCCTGTGCTGATTTCTTAATCTTCAAAGTTTCTGACTTTAGATGAGGAATTTTGAGTGCACTGTATATTCCAGGATATGTTTAACTTATCCAAAAAAGTGATTAGAATGAAACACAGTGTTTCATGTGTGGTTTTAAAGCAGATGAGTCAATTCAGTTGAGCTAGACATTGCTTCTGAAACATCCAATACCTTTATGTAGACTGGGGAGAAAACTAAGAAATAAGAAGGAAAAACCCAGCAGATTCAGCAGATCTTATCTCACTTTTTTCGTCCTCCTGTTTTCATTTGCACTTCTATTTCCATGCAATATTTCATTTCTTTATGCATCTATCACTGTTTGCTTCTGTCAGAAGTTCAAAGGCAGCCTGCTTTCATAAAGGAGAGGCAGTATTGACTGATCTATAATATTGTTTCTACCTTTTTTTGACCAATCCTCAGTGCATATTTCCAGTTTTGAGAAGCATTTCATGAATCACTGGGCAGTTTGAAAAATCTATAGTGTAGGCTCATTACTTTGCTGGCTGCTGAATGTTTTCCATTGGTTGTGTTGCAAGGCAAAAATGCAGCCCTTTCTCTCAGGAAAAAGGAGTTAAAATTTCATAGACACATAAATAATAAAACAACACATGGAGGTGATATCAGTGTGATGTATTTAATTTCCTATATACCTTCGACTGCCCTGCTGACCATTAATCCACACAAACTCCCATCATATTCCAACTCCTCAGCACCGTTTTTCTAGGTAGTCACTCAAAAAAAGCTTGCTTCTTTCCTTGGAAATGTGGCACTCCCAGCCATCCTCCCAAATGTCACTGGCTGCAGGCCCAGGACAAGCAATATTCTGTTCTATGCTAGTGATCATGGTTTAAGCTCAAACCTCATAAGGCTGCAGAAGTGGGAGCTTTGTGCTTCCAAGTGAGCTCCCTGCCCCAGCAAGCACACAGATAAAATGGCTGTAGGAGTTTATTACAGTAAGGCCAGGAGGCCCAGCTCCTGAGGAGACAGATCCAGGGCTTCACAGACCACAGAATATAATAGAAATGACAAAATGATGTGACTTACCAGGAGTCACTTTTAGATTAATTTTAATTATTTAAAAAATATTTTCTCATGTTTCCTGCCTATCGAATCTTAGTAACTCAGATTCTGCATTTCAAAGGCATAAAGGTATCAAAGTGGTCCTGATACAGTTAACCTCTCCCCTCCAATCTATTTTGAGCACTTCTATCACCAATATTTTTCTGAAAAACACCTTCATACACATAGTGTGATGGGAATGTATTTAAGTGCTTTCAGCACTCCTGCAGAGTGACATGCAGAACTCACCTAGAGTTTAACTACTTATATCACACCAGATCCCTTTTCTTCTCACTCTTTTGTGAAGCGTAGTAGATAAACAAAAACTTCCTTTTTCTTATCCTCTTTAAAATTAGGCACAGATCTAAATCAGTTTTCTAAAATATTATCTTTTTTTCCCCCAACAAAGGAGCCACACTGCCATCAATTACTCACAAAATAATTAAACATTTAAGACTGTCTGGGCTTTTGTTCTGAGGAGGTGACAATGCTGAAGGGTAGCTGCAACTTCCAGTTTAGAAGCATTCTGTGTACTGGCTGCATGTGCAAACACTCTGCCTCTGGTCAGGGTGGAAAGGAGACAGGGACAGCAGGAACACACAGGTAGTAGACAGTGCACTTAGGGAAAACAACATCTGGATCATCAACAGAAACATCAACCATTGCCCTCATTCCAAATTCCACTGAATATTTTGGCTACCAGATGCTGAGGTGCACTGGCATAGAGGCTCCTCCACTCGAGTACTCATTGCAGACCAACCACCATGTGGGAAGTATGTTTATAATTGTACATTATATTAGGGTGTAAATTATGCTACATAATCTCTATTTGAACTTCATGAGAAATCAGCCATAGCTTGAAAGGGTTATTTTATATCTCTCTAAGGAAATCTCTGAAAGACAAACTGGGCTAAAATGCATTATACAAAGGTAGTTATTTCATACAACCAGACATCTCAGGGGAAGTTGCCGTTTGAGCAGTTTTATTTAGGAATCGGTGAAAGAGCTCTGTTGCTCCAGTCCACTGTCAGTTTTGAGAGGCTTGACTCTCTCTGCACCACTATTTCTTACCCAGATTACTCACTCTGGATGGATTTTTATGCTGTCATTAGCATCTTAGGTTCTCCCAAAGCTGTCAGAAACAGGTTTTTATTCTATATGGCTATTTTGTCAGCCTGTAGCTACAAGAAAGATGAAAATGAGAAGGGTACGTTTGAAGAGGAGACAACCCAGACCATTCCATGCAGATCAAAAGCTCTCCTCAGTCATACTTGGTTGAAAAGCCCTACTACCACTCTGCCATTTTTTCTCCTGGGCTAGGGAAAGCAGCTGTTTATGCTTTAACTGTCTTTACTCCCAGCTCTAATGAGGAATAGAAATGCAAGGATCGTTCATGATCCCTTACATACAGAAAACAAATTGGTTGAAGCAGAAAGTCAAATGGACTTTAAGAAGTTTTCTGTATTGACTCATTTCCAAGTTGATTAAATGCTCATAAGTGCAGCCTATGCTTTCCTCCTTGCAAATCTAGCTATTGGATATACAGATTCATATTTACATGTATGCAGATTCCAATAGTGTTAAAAACTCCAAACCTCTGGATAGCTAGAACTATTAGTTCATAGGAATTTAAAATTAAATTAAATATCTGGGCTGTTTTCCAGATGATTTTTAAAGTTCCTCTGCTTACACAAAAACCTCCGTAGGATTTACATTACACTGCTGTATGTGTTTCAGTGAGCATTTGACTGCCAAGAATATGGTCTATGACCAAAATGGCAATCTAATTAAATATTTGACAAGCAGAAAGCTGGACATTATTCAAGTCAAGCATTAAATTAGAAAATTTAGTTTGTCTCCTTTATCAGTAGATTTTAAAATCAGCCTATTCTACCAAAACCCATAAGTTTAATGAATTTGGTCAGACATACTGTGTAACAGATGTCTAACATACAGCTATGAGCCTAAATCATAAAAATGATGCTTCACTTTGGCATGGCAAAATATATAGGAAAGACTCAGAAAGGTCAGTCACCAGCAACTTGCTTGCTGTAGTTGGGAAACAGCACTGTAAAATGCATGAGCTGCCTTTTGTAGTCTCTTATAGGGAGCCTTGGAGAGCCACAGATAATTTGCTTTCAGTGATTCATCAAGTTGGCCCTTTGTTTCACTAATTTGAGTGTCAAGTGCAACCACATAATAAAGAATTACCAAGACCTGATAAGATTCTTCTTGCATTGCTGTGTTTGTCTGAACAACTGGTTCTGTTGAAACCAACCCTACAAACTGCATAAACAGCAAGTGTGTGTGCAACTGGCATCTTCTGTAAAATGATAAACGTGTTTACTGCCTTATCCGCTGGTGAACCACACCTTCGTGTTTCTTTTCCCTTTCTTAAAAGGCACTAATTGCAGCATGCTGTGCCCATGCTAGAGCTGGCATTTGTTTCACTGTTAGTCCTCCAATGAATTAACAAAGATAAAATATTGTTTTCAATGACAATTACAGCCTTGAGAAAGGTGCTATTGTGACCATGGTTGAGTTACCCTGCTGATAGTTTTCTCCTTAATGTAATTTTTAATACTACATAGCTGTAGGTTAGATGTGAAGCCATATATTAGTGCTACTACTTAAATGAGTAGTTTCAAGTGAAATAACTTCATTATTAGGATATAGATTTTTTTTTTTTTTTAATGCTGTCAGTCTAATCAATTCATGAAGATCAACCCTAAAAAGAGGGGGCACATTTATAAATGTGTAATTCCCACAGCAAAAGATATGTTATTTGAGGTCTGGTAAAGTTTTCACAACTGAACTGTACACTAATAACACAAAGAAAGAATAAAAAACTTTAGAAGGCTGCTTGAGAGCGGGAAAATGTCCACCTTCAGAAACCAGAGAGATGGCATGGGGAGCAAGTCTGTGAGATTTGATTTATAAGACGAAGAAAGCTTCTGTCAAAAGGGTTTGAAACCAGTTGTTAGAGCTTCAGCAAGATTGTGCGAGGGGGTATTGTCAGCGCCGCAAAAGGAGTTGACGGTGTCGATTTTTTTACTAATGTGAATTTAAAGTACTGCCTGATCCCTGCCAGCTCCAGGAAACCCAGGTAGCTCTGAGAGAATGAGAAATTTTCCGCCAGGGAAAAATACAAATAATGTAAGGTGAAGGTCGTGCCCCGGTACCACAAGCAGGACAGAGGCCTGGGCAGAGGGAGGGAAGAAGGGAAGGAACTTCTGCCCCTGCTCCTGCTCGCTCCCGGGGCCGGAGAGGCGCCGCCCGCCCGGTGCCGCCCGCCCGGTACTGCCCGCCCGGAGCCGCCCCCGGTGCCGCCACCCCGCCGCGGGCTCGCCGCGGAGCAGCGCCCGAGCGGGAGGCAGAAGTTAACTTCCACCTGCCCTGAAGTCGCCGCTGCGCCGGCAGCAGGAGGCGGAGGCGGGGGCGGAGGCAGGCGGGGCAGCCGAGGACCCGGCTCTGGCAGGCTCCGAGGGTCCGGCCGGGTGTAATTCCCCCCTAATCCCCGCCACGGCGGCGCTTCCCTGGCCGAGCCATGTCTGCGGCTTCCCCGCCATGCCGAGCCTAGCGGGGAGCGGGAGGACTGGCGGCCGGGAGGCGCACAAAATGAAGACCCTGATGGTAAGTGCATTGTTGGCGCGGCTCATCCCGGCTCCGGCGGCGGGGAGGAGAGCGGGGGAGCGGCGCGCAGCGGAGCTGCCCCGGGCGCCCTGCACACGCTCCAGCCTTCGCCGGGTGCATCCCCGCGGCTCTCCGGGATCGCGCCAAGGCGACCGAACCTTGGTGGCGGCGGCCAAGAACTTTCCGCCTGCTTTCTTTTATTCGTGTTGCTCGTGGTTTGGGGGTTTTGTGTGTGTGTGCGTTTTAAGGAGCGTACAGAAAACCGATCTGCTTAAAGAACCGAGCTGGAGGTAGCTGGGCGGGGGGAAGCGCTAGAGCCCCAAACACTCGTTAAAATGCACGGATGAGATGCCCAAAGGCGGACGGCGGCGCGGGAATGAGGGACGCGGGGTAGCCGGGCGCACGGAGGGGAGAAGAGGCGAGGCAGCAGGGCTGGGGGAGAAGGAGGGAGGCACGGGAGCGGGCTGGCGAGGGGGCAGGAGGAGGACGGAGGGGCTTCCCCAGTTCTCTCCTCGCACTTCTGCCGGGTGCCTGGTGGGTGAAACTTGCGGGCGCTCCGGCGGGCCCCGCGGCGGGGGGAGCCCGCTGAGCCGGCTCTCTCTGTCCCCCCGCAGCGCCACGGGCTGGCCGTCTGCCTGGCGCTCACCACCATGTGCACCAGCTTGTTGCTCATGTACGGCGGCATCGGCATCGGCGGGGCCGCCCGGAGCCGCGGCGGCGGCAGCAGCAGGTGGCGGCGGTGCCCAGCCGCCCGCCGGAGCGCGGCCAGCGCCACCCGGCCCTGCCCGTCGGGGCCGGCCTCCTGGAGGGCTACATCAGCGTCCTGGAGCACAAGGTGAGCGCCGGCCGCGGGACCCCGCGCTGCCCCCGCCTCCCTCGGGAGCACCGATCCCCGACCTGCCGAACCTCCCGCGGCTCTCCCTCCCGCCCCCGGGAGATGCCCGGCTCCCCTCGGCGGGGCCGGTGTGTGCCCTGCCGGCCTCGCTGTCGGGGTTGGCTTAAGCAGCCTCCGGGTGCCGTCGAGCCTGGCCCGAGGGCAGGAATTACCGGGGTCAGGAGCCGGGCTCCAGCCCGCGGCGGGGTATTTGTGCCGTGCTGCTTCTCTTCTCCCTTGCACAGCAGAAGGGGTGGCGGGGGGGAGGATGGAGTGTTTTGTTTCTAATGTTGTATGCTCCAGATACAGTACAAATGTATGTTTATGATGATATTCGTAAGGGTTAAAGAATGAGGTTTATTTACTGGAGGGCAAAGTCAATAGGTACATGTTTATTCTTAGATCATTTTGTCATAGGAAAGAAAAAAAAGTCTCCTGCAGGAATGACCTTTTCATACCCCTTCAGGGAAGCAGAAGTTGTCACCCATACTTTCCATTCTAGAAATTGAGGGCACTTCTTTAATGTTGAACAAAATTATGTTCCTCCCCTTGACAGAAGAATTACCAGGCTGTATTGTCAGACTAATACTTGCTTACCAGAGATAGGCAGAGTAAGCTTTGATAGCTCACAGGTCAGATGTAGTGACATAAAGTGAGCAAGGTGGCACATCCATGCCAAAGAGATACTCAAGCTTCAGAAGGCAGATTCCTCTGCTTTTTGTGTGGTGTTTGGTTTGTTGCTTTCACCTGGAAATTCCAAGGTCTTCATCTCCCAAAACCTCAGATACTGTTTAGTGCACACATATCCTGCAGTAAAAATTTACTTTAAAAAATAAGCAAGAGAAATGTGGATTCACAACTTTCTTGTTTTCACATCCAGACTGACAACCTTCTGAAAGATATGTTGTCAGACAAGTTACTGGGCTCAGTTTAGAGGTACTGTGTGAAGACTAGTGACTTTGATATACAGAGATTTTTATTGTTCCTTCTGGCATAACTTTCTATGCAAGAGTTATCTGTAGGGCTCTTAGCACAGAAATATAGCACATGATGGTGCCTTGTAGGCTTTATTTGCTTTCTTACATGGTTCTCCTGGAATTTCTTAAATGTAATGTCTGTAGAAAAAGCAAGTTTGGCCATGGGCTTCCTGCTGTCTGACGTGCACTCTTGTAATTCTTTTTTCTTCTTGGACATGACTGTAGTGATAGGTGTAGCTATATGTGCACATGGTTTTTATATCCAGCAGTAATTGAAAAGATTACTTTCTGGGGTTTTTTGGCATTCATGTGTGAGTATCCTTCTGATTCTGAAAAACCTCACCCTGGTTTCTCTAGACTCACAAACATCCCTCATTAACAGGCCATACTTAAAATCACTGTTCTATTATGTTCCAGGGTAATTTTAATATTTCCCTGTGTTTTGGAGAAAGATGATCCTTTGGCTTTCTAATATATTGTAATATGGCCCAAACCCCGCAGATATTCCATTTCTGACTTTCACTCACACAGCTCATGCCTCACAGTAATAATCTGCTGAAGGTTTAATAACTTTTCCACCTAACTTACTTGGGTCAAAAAGAATATTGTGCTACCCCTGCTGTGTTCCCAGCTTGCATTGTCTTATTTTAATGCACGTGAGATCATGCAGAGAGCTGTGCCACTGTGGTATACAGAGCAGTGAGGACACTGCATTACCATGAGGAGATTGGGAAAAAAGGGGCTTTGTCTCTTAATAATGTATTTATTTTTGTAATTTAATTTGGGGAGAGAGATAGCAAGAACTGAGGAATGGTGAGACATGTTCAGAGAACATGTGGTTTGGGTGGGACATTGGAAACTGTAGAGAAGACAGCTTGAAGGAAGCAAAATGAGGGAATTGGGAAAGTTTTAAGGAACGTGAAGAAAGCTGCAGGGCAAAATTCTGTAGCTGTGAACAGGACATGATGTTTGAAGAGATGGGGGGTCTGGAAGGAGATGAGAAATATCTGTTGTTTGAGGGCAACAGGCTTGCAAAAGTAAGGCAGGAATGAGTTCAGCAATATTATTGTACATGTTATTTTGATAGCACAGAGGTGATGGTGTGAAATGACAATGAATGGTAGATTTTTCACAGTATAGCTTCCTTAATTTCCCATATAGAATCTTGGAATTATCTGTCAGGTTGAATGACCTGAAGCTGAATGACCATTATACAAAATTCATCCTTGGTATGTGTTCATGCATGAAAGACAGGTAGCAATAGACTGAATGTCTGGATCATTCTTGTGCTGGTTTCTGGATCCCATAATTTGCTTTAACAGGAAGATCTCCTTTCATATTCGTAGTGTTGTACCCATTCTGGTGCACTTAATGAGAGCAAGTATTCACATATATGTAGAAGCTGTAGGACAGCTACTGAAGTTTTTAATCCATAATCACAGTGTGAGTATTGACACATGAGCTGTGTAAGTATGTGGTAGTAAAGATGTTTCTCTTCAGGGATAAAATTTAACAATTGTCCTCATTGTGAAATATCATGTATTACAAATGTCTGTCACTCCTAGCAATACAGCTCATTTAGTAGTGCCAGATGATCATGTATGGAGACTATTTGCCAGAAAATTTAGGCACTTAGTAATAAGCAATGATGATTTTGAAATATAGCCTGCAATATTGTAATTACCAATTATTTTTCTCCTTTTATTTTATATTCAGTAGGAATTGCAGTTCCTCATCCATACTGTCAAGATAAGCAGGCAGTCTCTGAAATATGTCTTTTTTTTTTTTACTGGGTTGAAGAGGTTTTTTGCAGGAGTTTCTAGTTTTCACCTTTATCATTTCTGCAAGCCCATTTTTCCAGGAGTCAAGCATCAGAGATCAGAACCCCTGTACTTAGCTTCAGTTGCCTTTCACAGTTTAGCAGTGTGTACATAATTTTTGTTGAGCTGAATTCTTGGAACAAAAAAAATCAGAAATGCTGTGGATTCAGAGATGCAGGTAGATTCTTGTCATTTCACCTCTGCATGTCCCAGAGTAACAGCAGTTGACAGACATTGTTGATGGATATTTGAAATGAACAAATAGTATGTCTTTTTGTTCCCAATAGCCAGATGTTGTATCCTAAAAAAATCTCACATTTTGAACAGAAACTATGGTTTGCTGATAGTTATTGAGAGGTCAAGGACTGAAAGAAAGCGAAGAAGAGGCGGCTTCTACTTCAAGGAGCTGTTGCTTCCTCCAGAGGCACTTTGAGTGTAGCACTGCTCAGTCACTGCATCTGCTCTGCAGTTAAAAAGAACAAGAGTCCTGCACTGTCAAAGTGACATCTTTCATGACTTCTTTGAGTATTATCCTGAAATTAAAGAGGTTTTATCACTGGCATTGAGGGAAGCAGAATTATGCTCTTCTGTGGGAAGGCCTGGGGATAAGCCTTTCTGTTGATTTATCATAGTGCCAGCAAGAAATTACAATGCTAATATTTTAAAGCAATTACTGCATACAAATAAGAGAAAGTTAATGAAAGTAGGAAACCTAGCACTATTCCAGAACTTGCAAGAAATAAATATTTAACCATTATATTACGATTGTGAAATGAATGGGAGAACATGTCTCTGGATAGTTAAAAGGCTTTTTACCCAGTATTGACTCAACAGTTGGTGCTGCAAATAAAATATGAGTTTGTCACGTATGTAATTGAATAATATTTCAAGCCATCAAGGATTATTTTTTCTTAGAAAATAAAAAAAGTTAAAATCAATCCTGCAGTCAAAATGTATGATTTATTAGAAACACTTTTAAATACCTTAAGAGCGAATTGAGATCAACATGATAATTTAAATGATCACAACGATTTCTTAATTTATGATAATGTGAATTATCATATGCAAAGAAATCTTGGTGATCCCTCTAAATTAATGCAGATCAGAGACTAGTGTAGTTAATGAAGTGTTTTGAGGAAGAGTCATTCTGCAAATAGTGCTGCTATAGCTCCTTAATCACTGAGATGCAAAATTTGCTCTTGGGTGAAACTATTTTTTTGAGGATAGTAAACTTTGTGCACTTAAAGTCAGATGGGAATCTTGCCATGTTTTATATTATTTTTAGTAATTATTAAGTCAAATGAGTTTGGAATTTGAAATTTTACCTCATTAAATCATTGACAGTTTGGGGCTGCATAGTTTTGGGGGGCTTCACTAAACCAGCCAATTTCACTAAACCAACCATGATTTCATTATATGTTCCTATTTGTCTCTGAAATTCTTACCTGCAAGGAAAGGAACACAAACTTTATTATGCAATTAAGGATTTGATGGAGTTTTTATTATGTGAGAGATCCACAAGGGGGAGACTTTATTCTAGAATAACCTTGTTGGGGACACTTCCATCTGTCAGAGACCTAGGCAGGGTGGGAGTCCAAAATGCCCTTTGCTCAGTGCTCTCTTGGCTTCCTGGCTTTTTGAATTGTTAGGTACCATAGTTACCTCCCGTTGATAAGCTGTAGGCTTATTTAAATCCTTATAAAGTTGGCATCCTAAAAAAGTGTATGGAATGTAACTGACTATCCACACACAGAGAGCAGAGACAATTGTTTTTCCAGATTTACCCAGCTTTTGAATAATGACTGCCCTGTGCTTTGCAATTTCTTACTTTTGAGCTACTGCAGTAGTGTGCTTTTTCAGGTTAACATTCATTTTGATGATCCTTGTCTAAAATTTTCAGCAGTTTCTGTGTGCACTAGCTGCTCACTGCTCACAGGGCAGTACAGAGCCCACAGCAGTCACAGCAAATTGTGGTACATTTCCCTGTTTTCCAGGTTGCTTGGCATCTCTGCAGGAAACAGTAGTTCTAGCATGGCACTGCTTCTACTTAGAATGTCTTGAAATATTTTTAAATGTTTGCATGTAGATATCAGGTGCTGTGCAGTTTATACATTTATTTTATGAAAAAGGCTGTGTTCCGTAGTTGGACACATTTTTGCAGAATACTGACTCCAGTGTGAGCTTGAGGGAAAAATGTTAGCTAGGATCATAAGAAAAAGTCATTTTTTACAATTAACAGTATTGCCTAATTCTTTCTAAAACTAGAGCTGTTAAAGATGAAATCTGACTAGCAGGGGTAGTGAGTCCAGGCAGAGGTCAGGATCTGTTGCTTAAAAAAACATCTCAAAAGAGCACAGGTACTATTAAATATTGAAATGTCTCTGAAAAATGCTTGGTATGCATCTAGTGCATGATGTTGTAAATGTTCATTAATGTAGTGTGGTGGAAAAAACCTACCCAACCACAAACTAGCCATGTTCTGATCATTTCCTGGTGATTGGGAAGATAAAGGAGAGACAATCATTGTTCTAATACTGAAAATAAGAGAAGGTTTTGGAGTTTATACCAGATGAAGATCTTGCCCTATGTAATTTGTGACATTATGTGATATAGCCTTGTTCTTTCATAGAAACTGAAGCAAAAAGATTATTTTAGAGATTGTATCACAAGATATTGATGATTTATTTCAGTACAAACATAAATAGTAGGTAGTCAGGTCGACAGTTGAAGCAGAATTGTGTTTTAATTTTCTCACATTTATAAAAAGTCGCATCTCACCTCAATATCTGATACCATGTATTGGTAATGTTATGATATCTTATTTTTGCAACTGACCAAGACAAAGTGGTTTTTGGGGTTTTGTTTTGTTTGTTATTGGTTTTTTGTTTGTTTTTCTTTCTTCTTTTTTTTTGTTTGTTTGTAGAGGAAAAACTGCAGAAGCATGAAGATGTTCATTTTTGCATTTCTTTATATTTTACTGATTCTGGTTTATATGACTTTTTCACAAATTATCCTGGTTTGTGAAAGGTGAAACATGAGTAAATATGCTCTTTTCATTTTATGAATATCATACCCATAATATTTTCATATGCGGGTGCTGCCTGTTTCCCTCATCTGCTTACCTGTCTTCTTTTCTGAACATACAAAATTCTTAATTCAATGGATTTGCAAAATACTTTCAGGCAGGGAATTGGTGACACTTTGGCTGCTGGTGAAATTTGTTCATCTGTCAATCAAAGCCCCTTAATTTTTTTTTCTCTTCAATTTCAGCATTAATTTCAATGACCACCTTTGTATTTTTAGTATGTGTTGAAGTATATTGTATTTGATAACCATTTAAAGTTGCTATATGGTGCACTTCTTTTTCACATGATCTTTCACTGTGAGCATTTTAGGCTGTTTTCATCTTTCTGTGAAGACAAAGTGTTCTTCTGAAGGTTTTTAATCCTTGGTGGAAGCAAGTCTGAACTAAATGAGATTTTCAATGACATGAAATGTAATTTTTGCTCACAGCTGATGGATATCTCTCAATAGAGTTCCTTAAATTCTCCCTTTCTGCTTGTCCTGGGGCATAAGTGGATATGGAATATCATCCTAACTATGTGATATCCTCAAAACAATAGGCTGCAGGTAGTTTCCTTTTGCCAGTGACCTTCCTGAGGAGTTTAACCTGTATTGCTCAGTAACACTCCGTGTGCACATCCTTGATGCTGAGGTGGCATTGATACCAAGAACTTAATTAGGGCAATTATGATCAAATCAGCAGTCATTTGGTGCTGATATAAGCAGATGTGACAGCACAAAAGCTACTTTGAAGGTGAGGTGAAGCATCATGGTATTTAACCTCACTCTGTTTCATCTCATTCCTAAGCAATCTCCATTAGTCATCATTCTTTCTCTAACAGTTAAAACCTGAAGTGCTAAGACCAGGTTAACTAGTGAAGTTTGCTGTCAGCTGGAAAAGCAAGTACTTTACGTTCAAAAACTGCTATTAATTTTTCTCTATTGTCATCCTGAAAATAGCCAAGTGCAGTTAAAAATAGGAGTCATATAGGCAGTGAGGGAGCGAGTCAAGGCTGGAACTTTCTGCCTCCAAAGCATCAGTTTGGAACAGAAGTGCAAAATACAGATGGAGAAATGGAGCTCTGAGGTGTCCCTTGATAGTCTATATGAAAGACAGAGCTGGGCACTGAGAAACATGTACACATTGCTATACAGAATCCAGCACGTTTGAACTGGGGTTAGGCAAATCTGGTAATACTTTGAAGGAAGGAAGAGAAGCACAGTGTGTTTATTGCATGCAATAATGAGTACTGAATCCTTACTGAAACTTTGTGAGCGAACTTCACAATAAGATTGGGTTATTTTAAAACACAGAGAGGGAAAAGCGATAAATTTAATAGATTAGTAGAGTATTCTTTCACAATGATAGCATAGTACAAAGTGTTCATTGTCCAAGATAAGGGAACAGTAATGGGTTTATATGGTATACAAGCAGCATAGATCAGGTTTTTTTTTAATTCAGATTTAATAATATGAACTGTTGTAAGTCACACAGAACAAGAACATATAAATATGTGTCTTGCTGTTAAATACAGCAAGTTAGGAATTCATTGCAGCTGTAGAAAAATTTCTATTACAGAATGGATGGCTTAGTAAGAAATAACCTGGAAGAGGAAAATGTTTCTCAATAAACATTCAGTATATTTGGAATATGCATTTTCGTTTAGCAAATAATATATTTTGAATTTAGTGTGTTATTAGCATCCTCAGGTATTGGCATGATGTTAATATTGCAGAAACAAAATACTCTGTAAATTTTGTACTCTTAAAATACATCTTGCCCACAGCTATGGCAGGTCATAAAAGTAGATGTAATAACACTCAGCAGAGCATCAGTCTAAGAGCTAGCTCTAAAGAAAAGAAATTCCACAATGCAAATCTGTGCAAATGTACATATCTGTACCAAGCCTTGTGCACAGGAAATGTTAGGGCACTCGTTATGTTTAAGAAATGGCTGGCTGAGAACCAGAGTTCTGGAGACCACATTCATCACCACGTGTGGGCTGCTTACCAGTTTGCCTGCATGAGGATAAAACCTTTTCTCCCAGTTTGAGATACCAGGCTGTGTTTTGCAGGCAGTGACATGAGTTACAGCCAGGCTCATTGCCTTCTAAACTTTCTTGCCTGCATTACTTTCTCTGGGGATAGACACTTCTGTTCCATTTCAATGAACTTCATGCTTGTGACTTGTACAAAACAGGAAGCACATAACTACAGAATCCCAGAACCCTAGCATGGTTTGGCTTGGAAGCGAACTTAAGTATTATTTTGTGTCACTCCTTGCCCCACAATGGGCAGGGACACTTCCCACTAGACCAGGTTGTTCCAAGCCTTGTAGCACCTGGCATTGAACACTTCCAAGGATGGGGCAGCTACAGCTTCTCTGGGCAGCCTGTGCCAGAGCCTCACCATGCTCATAGTGAAGAATTTTCTCCTAATATGCAGTCAACACCTATTCTCTTTCAGTTCAAAGCCATTCCCTCTTGTCATAGGATACAATGTTTTCTCTTCAGCTTTACTGTATTTCATGTATAGTACACACCAAATTTAATAAAGTGAGGGGTGTAATACTCTAAGAGTATATTTTAAACAGCCACAGTTGACACAGCAGGCAGGAAGGCAGCATGTGGCTGTGGGCTGATGAAATGATGCAGAGATTCCAAGGCTGGCCGAGGCTGGGGCAGTAAGTCTGCCTAGTGTAGATGGAGCCAGCCTTGTTAGCTTGAAACCAGAATAGTCACACTGTATCTGAGCAAGTAAATCCTGGTCCTTGGCAGCCACATTTCTTCTGGAGCTGAGCTGGCTCTGCATTGTGCTTTCTGTAGCATTTGGAGGTCGAGATAGGTGGAAGCTACATGGAGTGCCTGGGGAATTGTGGTTAAGACACACCAACAGCACATCTGGAGGGTTCTCAAGTGCAGTGCCAAGGACTGAAATTGCATTTGGTATTCTAGCTGTTCTTTAGCTTTAGCCATCCAAGTGCTGTACACCTTGTATTTGAAGAGACCGAACCTTTGGCCACAGCAAAGACATATTTTGAAAACATGGTTTCCAAGACTTGTCCATGGTCCTTATGAGAAAGCTTGTGGTCAAATACGTGGAAGCAGTGCTTTCCCAGCTTTATCCTCAGTCTGGGTGCAGAGCTCAGGGGCTCACAGGGAGTATGTGCTGTTGTACACCCTGTGCTATCCCTTCCCTGCCCTCCTCCAGCTTTCAGTGTGGCATCTTTGGGTCAGTCCTTCTGACACTTGGCTTAATTTCATCCATGGAGATTAAAATAATGTCATGTGTGCTCCTAAATTTGGTTGCTGTCCATTTTAGTCCTAATGCAACTGTAAAAGAGTTAGTTTTACACATCTCAGCATATTGGTTGACTCTAAAATAGAAACATAGAGCCTCAAAATACAGCCAGTGGTCTGAATGCAGCTGCTGAAGCAATGCAGAGTTAGCACTGCCTGTCCTTGCTCAGCTCATCTGCCTGGGCCTGGATAATTGTAGGTGAACTCCTGTTTTTAAAAAGCAAGATATGACAAAACATTTTATTTAGGTAATTTCTTTCTTAGAGTTTATATTCCATAAAATGGTAATTGTTGATATTATTGATAGCTATCTAAAATACATTTTACAAATAAATACCTATAACAAAGTCACTGCTATTTCCATTTGTTCACCTACTTATGTATTCTGTTTGTAACACCGCTCCAGCTTTCTTTCTGTTTTTAATAGTGATTCATGAGCCTTACAAAGACTGAGACAGTTTCTTATAATATTGCTCACATTATCCATGAGAGCTACCTCAGCCATGAATGGGACTGTACATAATACCCAGCCCTTCAGTGAGGGTTTTCCCAGTGCCAGCTGACATGATGTCTAAGCATATGTCAGGATGGGATTTTGCCAGCAGACAGGAGCACGCTCTGCCCTCCCTTTGAGCTGGTTGGAGATGCACAGGCTCTGCTCTGGCAGCACAGCCACTGCAGTTTGCCTGTTGCTAAGCCAGAACTAATAAGCTTGACTGAAAGGCAGATTTATTGTGCTGGGCTCAACATACATGTTGTGGTTCAGTAGCTCTCACTTGGAGCTCCTGTGAGTCCTGCAGTCGACTCCTGGCCAGTGCTGGCGTGGGCTTGGCTGTAAGGAGCATGGTCAGTATTTACTTGCATCTCCCAGCAAAAAGCTGCTGGTCAGGCTCCTAATGGCTTCCTAACTCTGCTCCAGTGCAGATTTTCTGCCACACTGCCACGAATTTTTTGCCTTTTATGACTGGAGAATATACAGAGTACTCTTGTCGCTTGGATTTTGGTCATTGGTTTGCCACATGTTTAGTACACTTAACAAAAAAGACTATTTTTCATAATTTCTTTCTTGTACTGCAGCCTAATATGATAGATGATGTTGTGGATCACGTTTTCAAAGTTTGAAGTGAGACACTAAATTTGGTTCACAGAGCATGATTTAATCATCTGAATCACCACTTACAACAAAATCTGCTGTTTTCACTGGGTAGATACTTGCTGAAGAAAAGACTTTAATTTCTTTGCTTTACAAAATCACGTTTGAGCATGAAGCTATGTGATTTTTTGCTTGTAACATGGCTATTTCTGTATGCACAGGTTATTAAATTTTTAATGTTTGTGCTTTCATTTGTCTTTTCTGATATTCTTACTATGCATATGTTGCTTTTGAAATATTGACAACTGTATCTTAATTTTGGTCAGTGAACAATTGTTGCTGATAGAATATTTAGTAATGTTTTCACTAACAAGAGAGTGGTTTGCCTTTGAACCTCAGTGTTACTCTTTCCATATGTAATTGTCATATTAATGGATTTAATTTTGATTTAATTTCTATGAATAGCCAAAAGCTCTGGTTTTCACAAGTAGAATCAAAACTAGAGCGGCATTTTTCACTTTTGCTGTATCTGCTTTATGTCTCAGTAGCAGTGCAAAGAAGCAATGAACCTAGTTACAGATATGCTGAATACTCTTTCTCAGGGGTAGTGTTGATGTGTCCCTGATGGTTTAAGGGCATAATTGAGGTACTTTGTGCAGCTGGTACATGTGGAGGAGGGATATCAGGGCCAGGAGGGTATCTCTGGTATTAATGGGTCTGATTTCTTCCAGCACAGTGAACCCTTTTGATCTGTAGCAGTTTATGTAATACAAAACAGCTTTCAGGGTATCTTTAATTATGCCTGTGGACATTTTTTGATGGAAAGTGAAATGAGGCTTTGGAATCACCTTTCACTCCCAGCTGTGCTGATTTGAAACTGGCACTGCTTGTTAGCTCCTGTAAGTGTGGGGATCATGTTCCTGCTCTCATGAAAGCCACTGGATGTGCAGCACCCTGGGCTTCAGTAGAACTGTGGGTGGCTCTCAGTCTTTCTGTCAGAGCTCTCAGTGCTGTCAGGATGGAAGAGCAATATATTCCACACACAGACATCCATATATAAGCTGTAATAGCATGTATCTTCAGATCAAGCTGGGATTTGAGACACCTCACAGGACCTGCAGACCTGTCTTTGAGGTTTCATATTTGCTGAGGAGCTCAGTGGGGCAGCTGCACTGGGAGCACCTGGAAGCAGAGTTTATGCTGAAAAGAGACTGAGCCATTGTGCTTCTATCAGTGCTCTCAGACAGACACATTTAGAATAAATTGATTGATGATACGATGCATCAACTTTATTAAAAGTTTCTCAGAAATGGTATTTTTTAATTATGCCACTTTCTAGGTATATTTTTCAGCATGTTATGAAGACATATCATGTTTGTACTGCATAATGTGAAAAAAATAGTTTTAACATGAAAATTAATGTCCTAACATTTGAACTTTCAGGTATGCTGTTGAATTTTCACAGTCTTTAGCAAATAAAAAAGAAGATTATTTCTTTTTGGAGGTGCAAGAGGTGGTCTCATCCATGTCATACTAAGTCCAAGGACCTAACAGTTATTTAAGTTCTCAAAACTTCTTAAAATTGAGTGCATTGTTCACAGCAAGTGGATGAAAACCTTGTGACTGAGATCAGAGGTAAAAACTGCTATAACAGGGCAGTGTGTAAGCCAGTTTAGCTAAAATGGAGTCCCTCATGATTCTGAATGATGAGGTTGCATCTGCTTGTCTCTTTTTTTTTAATTGCTTTTTTGTATACCAGTCCTTGCAAAGTGCTGAGATTGAAATCCAAAACAGAAGTAATCTCTAAAAAATAGTTTCCCTTGGAAAACAAATAGATCTGTCAAATTATTTTTTGCTTCATATCCCATGCTTGACATCAGTAAAACTACTGAAAATTACATTACAGTGTGTTTATTAAAGTTGTGCTCCTATGCAGTAATACACATAAGACATCTTACACTGCCTTAAGGATTAAGTTAAGCTCCTTTGTCAAGCCTGTTGGTCTGGCAGGACTGTTAATCTTTAACTGTCAGACTCTGGTTAGATCCTTCTTTAGGCTGAGGCCATGGCTAAGTGCAAAGAAATTAAAACAAATCAACTCCTGGTATTTATGCTTTCATGTTTTTGCACAGAGCAATCAATAAAATGAGAAGCTGGTTTAGACATACATATTTCTATAAGAAGATTGTATTTCAAGCTCTTATTTAGCAGCATCATATTTGCTTTATGTTTATGGTTGTGAAATATGAAGACAAAGTTGGCAGTGTTCAAAATGTTAAATTCATGAAAGTAAGATATGCTCAGGGTGACAGCTCATTGAAAGGAGGACGGAGGATAATTTTGTGAACCTATATTTCCTAGTTAAAAATCCATCTATAATATGTCCTTGTTTTGTTGTTACATCAGTAATTATTCTTATATTTTTCTTTCAAATTACAGCATTAAGTCACAAAAAGAATGTACTATAATGACAGCATATTTAAACACCAGAAACAAAACTGTATGAAAAGGAAGGTGAAGCTGGGAGACAAAGTTAAATTCATTGTGAAAGATAAAAGTTAACATTTTAGCCCTTAAAGGATACAAGCTGATTGTAAGGTACCATAATACTGTGCTATAGGCATCAAAGGTTTGTGTTTCCCTGTGAATGTCTGTACTATTTAATTAATATTATTCTTGCTAAATTTGTGAAGAGGAATTTTTAAATAATTATCTGATAATAGCCAAGCTGTGCAATTTGTGCAAATATTTATCAATGAAGTGATACAGGTTGTATGTTGAAGTAGGTAAGGATCTCCAAGTGCCATGGCAGCATTACATAGAGACTCCTGCCATAAAGTACAGGAGTGTTAATTCCTTATGATATAGGAGGATAGTGGAACAAAAAAGTTCAAACCATAGTTTTGATCTTGAGTATCTGAAGAGGGATTTAGTGTAGGAGTTTGGAAAGTTTTGGAGTGTTGAAAACTGAGGGCACTCAGCCTTGGGATAGGCACACAAGCAATCACTTTGAGATACCTGATTTTCATGCATGGCTTGGAAGTTAAATTTCAGACCTCATTCTATGTAGCACTGAAGTTGTGAACAGTGGATTGGGATGCACCTGGAATGGATTTGAGATACCTCCAGCAGAAAATAACTGAAGTGTGCTTTCAGTCCAGCCCTTCTGCTTGTACAGGGCCATGGTGGGGAGGGTTTAGCCCAGATAGGAGGCAACAGAAGAGAGCACAAATTGTGAGTTTCAGTTGCAGATCTTGGAAATGGTGTGTAGAGCATTTGAGTTCCTTCTCCAGGAGCTGTTAAAGCACAATTTTGAGTTGGAGCTCACAACTCTCTGGAGCTTTCCAGAGAACTTTCTGATCTGTTTTATGGAGCTGTGTAACTCTTGCAGTTTCATCATAGATGACAGGGTTGGATGTCCTGCAAGGTTGCCAGATTTCCCTGTCAGACACATAGAAAGAGCAGTTCCTTAAATGCAGATTTGGGTGGTGGCTAAACGAGGTTTTTGTAGACCACACTTTCAGGTTCTGTCAAAGTGTCACCAGCTATGCCTGAGACACTGAGATTCCATTCTAAATTAGTACACAGGCACTGGAATTAATGCCTTGATTTTTAGGGCATATTGAGTCACATACCCTCTGCAAAGCCCTGGTGGCTTAGGGCAGGTTAACTCTTTAGGCATTAGAGTTGATGTGCACAGCAGGGCTGCACATCACAGTGTTTTGGGCTCTGATAAACTTCAATGGAGTGTGCACACACAGGGACTGAACAGCATTAAATAGGCACCCTCAGGTCCTTAGGGAAACAGTCTATTCATCATACTGGCACCAACTACTTACTTTACATAATTTATTATGCCTTGAAATACTTGGTGTATATTTTACACTGTACTGTATCATGCATTTGGTATTTATCATATGACATTCTATCAAAAATATGTTGTGTTTAAAAATAAAACATGTGAATTTCATTGATGGGGAAAAGGATCATGATAACACATTTCAGGGTTCTTTTTTGCATATTCAAATAGTTACATCTCATTTTAGTTTAAAGCAAAAATCTTCCTGGCTCCAGAAGATGACCAACAAATGGAATGATTTAAAAGATATTTGAATATAAATGTAGCCAGTAAGTGGCTGATAGTTTTGAAGTATGAAGTCTATGACACAGTCCTATGAAACAAGAGTAATTTGGGAAGGAGAGGAAAGAATCCTGCCATATACCTGTTAAGACTTTCTGTAAGTGGTGTTTAACACTCCTGAGTCCTTAACTTCTCCAGGAATGCTGATCCAGAGTTTTCTTGGACACTGAGTTATGGCAAAATCACTTGGTTGTGACTGTGTCTGATCTAGTACATTAAAGCAGTGTGTCTCTTTAAATTCTGTGGACTGTAAGAGCATCCACTGTATCCTTGGTCTTTAGATAGTCCTCAGTTTTCTTTGTCAAAAATTTGCAAAGTCTAAAGAACAAGTACGGAAATTATAAATACAAGAGTGCAGGTACAAAAGGTTTCAATTATTTTATGTGTGTCAATAGTGAGATGTGAGCAACAGAAATACAGGATTTATGAAGTGTGACCTTTGAAAAAAATTGAGGTCTTCTTTCAGGCTTAACATTATGCAGCTAAAGATTAAATGACCTCAGTTTTCTTTGCTTTCTATGGATTAGGAATAAATATTTTTCTCTTCCCTTCCAAAGGGTAAAAATGAAGATAAGACTGTTCTATTCTTCTCATTTAAAGTAGGAAAGTTTGAGAAGAGAGCTGCAAGTAGTGAATCATGTTATCATGGATAACAAAACTGCAATAAAAGCTGCTGTGCACCCTTTTCAGAGTGAGGGCATTCAGACCAGGCCATTCTGATTAGACACTGAGATACACATACCCACAGTGTTGTAGCTTAAGGTGGATACATGACTCACAAATGTGAACCCTGGCAAATCATCCATCAAGTGATGTTGAGACTGCCAGGCAAAGCAGACTCAAATAATGTTTTTTTTCTTTATTATAATCCGTCACTTCTTGTTTCTCTCCTAACACTCCTATATTGACAGACATTATTGTAACTTTTTTCCCCTTTGTATTTCTTGGGAAAACAAAAGCATAACTCTGGGTAGCTGGGGCCATTCCCACATGCTCCTTGCAGAGCTGGTGAGAGACACACAAGGTCAGGAAATGCTATGAATGAAATATCATTATTCAGAGAACCCAGCCTTGCTTCTGCTGAAACTCTGTGGAATTCTCCCCTGGAAATCAGTGGAAGCAGGATTAGTGCCCAGATCTGCAGCCCAATCAATTGTTATTAGCAGAGGTTGCCAGTGCTGCAGGTACAGACTGCAAGATGTTAAGCATCAGCTGCTGATCACCTCTCCCATGTTGGTACATGGATAATTTCTGATTCTGCTGTGAACTGTTGAAGTCTGTAGATCAAAAAATTTGAAGACAAGGAGGGGAAGGGTCAGGCCAAGTCTGTCAGGTTCATACAGGTTAGGAAAAAAAGAGAGTGAGGCTGCAGTCTAGGGCAGCTGAGGGAGCTGAGTTGTTTAGTCTGGAGAAAAGGACGCTGAGGCTGAGGAGCACTGTTGCTTCTGAAGGGAGGCTGTAGACAGAATTGGTCTCTTCTCTTCTTCCAGGTAATAAATTTCTTCACTGAAAGGGTGGTCAAGCACTGGAACAAGCTGCCTGGGGAAGTGGTGGAGTCACCATCCCTAGAAGTGTTCAAAATATGTGTGAATGTGGTGCTCAGGGATGGGGTTCAGTGTTGAGGATGACAGTGCTGGGTTAATGGTTGGACTCTTACTAGTCTTTTCCAGCCTTAATAATTCTTTGGCTCTGTGATGAGGGACACTGAATCTTTGTCTTCTCCTTCTTGAAACTAGCACTGAGCTCAAGTCCCAGCAGTTCCCTGAAAGGCCAGGACTTCTTGCATAAACCACTGACCTTTTTTCTTGATTATCTTTGTTAACTGGTGCTGTTTCTGAAGGACTGCACCCCATGGAAGGGACCCACACTGGAACAGCTTGTGAAGAACTACAGCCTGTGGGAAGGACTCAAGTGGGAAAAGTTGCAGGAGGATTGTCTCCCATGAGAGATACCATGCTGGAGCAGGGGAAGGACTCCTCCCCTGAGGAGGAAGGAGCAGCAGAGACTGCCTGTGATGAGCTGAGTGCAGCCCCCATTCCCCATCTCCCTGTGCACTGGGGAAGAGGAGGCAGAGAAAATCGTGAGTGAAGTTAACCTGGGAAGCAGGGATGAGTGAGGGTGTTTTAAGATTTAGCTTTATTTTCCATTATCCTGCTCTGATTTGATTGACAGCAAATTAAGCTGATTTCCCCAAGTCAGGTCCTTTGCCTGAGAAGGTAATGGGTGATCAGTCTCTCCCTGCCTTTACCTCAACCCAGAATTCTTTTGTTCTAGTTTCTCTTCCCTGTCCTGCTGAGGAGGGGAGTGATGGAGCAACTTTGGTGTGCACTTGGTGTCCTGCCAGGGTCAACCCACCACAGATATTTCCACTTTTGAGTTAAATAATTGTCCTACAAAGTTGCATAACTAAACTGTTTAGGTCTGGCACCAGGTGAAGCATCATAATCCTTGGGAAACTATACACAGGGCATCACAACCTGTATTTTGCAAGCAGCTGACATGTACTTCTTTTGGTGGAGTGATTCAGTGATGTTAATTTTTATTTTACCTTGTACAGCATATTTAACTGTAAAAGTAGCATGCTTTCTTTGGTATTAAATCCAGTGACATCTGTGAAATCTCCACTTTTGAAGATATGAGCAAGGAGACACCAGATTCAATATTCTCTCATAGGTAAAGCTTATGGAAAGATTCATCAGTTGTGCCAGTCCAGATTTGTCTTTTGGAATGGTCCATGTTCTTATTTGCAGTGGAAGTGAGTGTATGGATGGGGTGGGATACAGATGGGATTTGTAATTCACCTGGAGTGAAATTGTGATATATGGTGGCTTTGGTTTAGCGGAAGGAATGGTTTGTGCTTTGAAGCCCAATGATGACAATATAAATCAACTCTTAGTTACATTGTAGCTGTGTTTACCTCAAATTACTTTCCAGACACCAGTGCTAAAGTGCAACATAGTGTAACATTTGTTGTAAAGTCAGAGAAACTTGCTCCTTGGTCTTCTTTTGGTAAAGGTTAAATCCTGTGTTGGAGAACAGTACTTTCAGAAACCCCAGTTGTACTTAATATATCATCTCAGTGTGATTTTTTTTTTTAAAGTTCTTTTTCCTGTGTGTTATTTTCTCACCTCAGTGCAGCCTGTTACTGTGCATTCAAATGAAATACACTGTTAAGAGTATAATACCTGAAAGCCTCTGCTCTAAAAGTCCAGTGAGACACATTTTCTCTTTTACTAGTAGATAGTGATAACTTAAGTCTCTAATCTCATTAGTTTATAAAAAACACTCCATTGCCCTTGTGTGCTTTAAAAAACCAGGAGGTAGAAGAGACATGATTAAGTTTTTAAGAATTGTAAGGAAAATGTTTCTTTTGCAGCAAAAATACACTTATATTTGTTCAGTATTAATGTTTTGGAAGACAAAGGGGAGAGTCATTGATTCTGAAGTTAATATGCTCATGTCCTGCATGAAAAAACTTAGTATTTACATTAGTATGTTTGTGACAAAATTACAAAATGGCATGTTGATATCTTTTACTATTTATAATTTACCTTTCTGTCAGTATTCTTTTTCTTGTTTATCTTATCACTCTGAATGAGAGGAGCTAGCAACTTTGGCTTTGTTTATGATTGTTCTCAGGTGTGTTTTATTATTCTTGGCAATTACAGAATCTATCAACTTTTCATGGAATTTTTAGTAGTGTTATTATTTTATTCAAAACCTTCAAATTTGACCGAAATTCTTTTTTTTTTATATATAATTGTCTGGGTTTATATTAGAAGATTAAGCGTATGCTGTAGAATCTAAATACCAGTTTTTTGGTAAGAAAATTGCTGATGATTTCAGTGTATGATTTAGATAAAAAATTAAGTTGATAGGGGACAGACAAGAAGCAGATGGTAAGAAAATAGTCATCAGATGAACTCTCCATGTATTTGTCATTCACCTGAGTAATTTTCTGCTTGTTTCTAGGTCCATCCTATGCTTCTGGATGTCACAAATCTCTTATTCCTTTGTGCTATTCTTAAATGTAAATGTGAATTTAGTTCTCAGGCTGTTTTGTTGAAAACATGGAAAAAGGCTAAAAGGTCAATCATATTTATCTTAATGCAAATTATTTTCAGTGATTGGATTTTCACTCCTCATTGATTCTAATGGGACATAAGTGCTGTAAAATCAATATAAAAGATAAATTACTATTTATAGCATTATGAGTTAAAAAAAGAAATGAACATAAATATTCATGTGTTTTTGGTATGTATTTTTATTAGCTATGCAGTATAATTTATCAGATAGGGTACACTGAATCCCATTGAAATCAGCGAGAAATAGATCTGTGACTATTCACTGTGCTCCCAGACTATGTTTTGGTTATTTAGAGCTGCTAAGTGTTTATTGTCAATATTCTGGCCTTTTTTTCCACCTCCTGGGAGGGGGTTCTCTGAAAATCAGTGCTTTTTCAAACTATCCACTCAAACACATCCTTCAGTAGTGCATCCTTTGGCTCTGTCTTTTGGAATGTTAATGTCTAGTACTTCCTTAGGGTTATCTTGGTTTTCATCCTGAATGTCAGGTAGCCTGATGTGGTGAACTCGACATTAGGCATTCCAGGTATGTAGACAGAACTTTGATCTTGTACTTGATTAGAATTTATTAAATGAAAATGTCTTGCATTAGGTTCTGATATCCTGGAGTTAGTACTAAATTCATCACTGACTTCTTTGGGGTATCTTAAGAAATAAAAACTGAAACATATTCTGTGGTTCTACTGTTACTGAGGGGAAAAAATATTCTTTCCTTTGGGATGTGCAGTCTCTTGTCTCAAGCAAGCTGGGAGATAAATTTCCTTTTGCTTTGTTTCCCAAGAACTTGCAGTTCTGTAGGATTGAAAGCCATAGTCCTGCTAGCAAATTGGCTGTTGTGCTGTTGTAATAGTTGTAGCTGTATCAGAGTTTTGTTTAGTAATGTATGTGACACACATGAGAGGTTGTACTGTACATCTGCAGTCCTAAAACCAAAGGATACTAAAGGGCTCATTTGCTCTAGCTTGAGCTATGCTGGACTGATACCTATGGTAGAATGCATTTATACTGGAGAGATATATACAGGGTGATGGAATGCTAGAATAATTTAGGTTGGAAAAGTCCTCTAAGATCATCAAGTCCCACTGTTAACCCAGCACTGACAAGTCCATATGTGTGTATATATACATACATATATATATGTGTGTGTGTATGTACTGAGATCATATAATAGGTTATTGTAACATGCACAATGGAAACTATTTTGGTTTTGGAATATGAGAAAAACTGAAATATGGAGGAACTTGTGTCATGAATCTTAACACTTGAATTAGAAGCTTGACTTGTTCACACACCATCTACTTGCAGGTTTTAAGCTGAACTGATTAAACACCTGTCTCCCATCCTACACATTCATTGGCACAAACTCTAGCTTTTTGAAATCATAAAAAAGTGTTTTGAGCTTTGTGGCTTTCCTTCTTTTTGGAGTAAAATTCTATGGGTTTTTTAAAAATTACTTTTAAGATTCTGCTTTAAATTCAACTGATCCTTTGTGGGGTTTGTGCTGTGTGGGCTCATCCTTTGTGGGGTTTGTGCTGTGTGGGCTCATCCTTTGTGGGGTTTGTGCTGTGTGGGCTCATCCTCTGTGGGGTTTGTGCTGTGTGGGGCTCATCCTTTGTGGGGTTTGTGCTGTGTGGGCTCATCCTTTGTGGGGATTGTCCTTAGTGGAGTTCACCCTGTGTGGGGTTTGTGCTGTGTGGGGTTTGTCCTCAGTGGGGTTCATGCTCCAGCTGCCTCCCTGGGGCTGTTTCTCCCCTGTAAGCACCTCGTGCTGTATTACCTGGTTTGGGTATCTGGTAGGTGCAATGAGCTTTTGATCACCAGCCTTTTTTAACCAGGTTTGATGTCAGGAAGAAAGCTGATGAATGCTTTTTTTTCTGATCCTCTCTGAGGAGGTATGTTTGAAGGACCATGAATTGTGCTCCCACTTACTGAAGAAATTCTCTTTAAAAATTATCTCATGCCAGTATCCATTATATTTTCTAGTATTCTCTTTGAGACTTCCGGATTTTGTCTACTCCATAAACTCTACTCTTCATGAAACTTAACATTTTCTTGCCTTTAGCCCTGACTTTTTTTTGCTTTCTACTTTCTGCTTCCTGCTTGCTTAGGTAATCCTGTTTCATGTTTTGTTTTACTTCTGCCTTTCAGTTTTCCCAGACTTCAGTTGTATCTTTGTGCTAAGTACACCTTGGAGGCTTATGGCACTAATCAGGGCTTATGATGCTTGTTTTGCCTATTACATATAATAAGGATCAATACCTCAGCTTGATTCCACCTAAGACTTCCATGTCTTTAAGCAGGAATTAGGTTTGAGCCCCATAACCCTGCTAATGCGAGACGTCACATCTGTATTCCAGCTACTGAGGACAGCTTTCCTGATCAGGAGCAGATGGAGATTTGGAGGACTGTAGCTCCTCTGTGACCATGGTCAAATTACCTGAAACTCTGAGCTCAAAAGAGCCAGACCTCCCTGGAGTAAATCTAGTCAGGCATCCAGCCTAGAGCTGGGCAGAATTTCTCAGTCCTATTTAATTACACAGGTCTACCTTTAAATTTTGTTTCTGCAGGTGCGTTTGTTTCGTCGTAGAAAGTCTTAATCCTAAAAAAAAGAGGGGGTTTACATTTAAGTATTGAACAAATCTATGGTTAATTACAAACTAAACTAATGCAAATTTGATACCATGTGCCCAAATCTTCATGTTAATTACTAATTTAAAGCTCTCCTATACAGTCAGTTATTTGCAGCTGCAAATATTCTTTGTTATTACGTATCAGGAGCTTGTATGGATAGCTGGTTTGACTGCAGTTGTAGATATGTTTTGACAACTATAAACATTTGTATGTTCTTTCTAGATGATTGCTTAGAGAACAAAGTTTGCCTTCTAAAATCCTAATGAATCCTAAAATCCTAATGTGTCAGGAATAGTCCAGAATATAACAAATGTTATTTTAGCTATTTAATGGATAAATTAATAGCCTGCACTTTTGCCATTTTTTAATGGGCATTCATAAATAACCTATGGGAGAGATGTAATCCCTTTAGCATTGCTGTGTGTTGTCCTAAAATGAGGCTGAGGGTTGGTGACTCTAGTTTGTGGAGAAATTAATTTTATTGAGGATACAAAATTACTTTAATACGCAGTAGATTTCCCTGTGTTTTGAAGATCAAAAAAGCATAAACATGAAAACAAGTAGGATCTGTTTATTTATTTTACTCTAAGATAAAGTGGAATCCCAAGTGAAATTGAATTTATTTTAATTATTGATTTCATGTCAAAGAACTTGCATGGCAAGAGTATTTCTTCAGTTCTTTTTAGTGAATGGAATTGATCTGAGTGTGTTGCATATAGTTCATACAAATCGTGTTTACCAGTGAACCATGTTATAGTAATGGTGAGAGAATTAGTTTCTCTCCTAATTCTCCCATACCAATCTGTATATGAAGGGACCAGCCTTAAAACACACTTTGATATCAGTATATCTGGCTTCTTGTAGGGACAACCTACCAGAAAGCAAAACACATTAAAAAATATTTCAAGTTGTTTTGTTTTGTTTTGTTTTTAATTGTAGATATTTCCAAACCAGATTTTTATATTTCATATTACATACTTTTATATATATAAGTTTTATTTTTAAAAAAGCATTTTAGGAAAACCAAGTTACCCTGATATTGAGAGGAAAAGCAGTTTCCAGGAAGCTTAGGTTTTGCTTGTTTTTATAAATTAACAATTTTCAAACCAGAAGTTTTTGAAGTATTTTGGAGTATTTCCTGTGAAGAGAATATGTGTTCAAATTGTGACCATCATCAGTATTTTGGTTTTCTTCAAGAGGAATTGGTTAGTAACAACTGTGGTGGGGTATTAGTTTGAGAGGTAAAGATATGCTATTAAGAATTTGTATTCATTGTGAAATTCATTAATTGCCTTTCACAGTCCTGTTACAATGTTTTAGGTTTGACCATTGAATGTATATAACTGAATATTTGCCTGCATCTGTAAGTATATTGGGCCAAGACTCACCTAGCTCCTTTCAAACAGTTCTCCTTGACTCCTAGTGCCTTCACTGTATAATTTCAGATTCTCAAATGGAAATAAACTCCTGAAAACCCAAAACTTATTTTGTAGTCTGTAATGTTCAGTTATGAGCGAGCATCTGATGCAGTAGTTCCAATGTTACAGTGTGTCAGGGGTTCAGTGAATAATCAGGGCAAGTCACATTTCTCTGTACTAACAAATTGGGTGTTTTCAAGTGTACCATATTTTCAACTTGATAAATGTTTAATGATGACAGCATTTAATTATGTGTTCAAATTCCAAAGATTGTGTTTATCATGAATTATTTACTAGGGTGAAGATTTTATTCATTTTTTTGTTGTTGTTCAGTATGGATTACTTTAGGAAAAAAGACTTCAAAATTGATTTAATGCCTATTTAATACCTAACTGACTTTGGCTTTCTGATGCTTCATAAACCCTTTGATGAGGGGGCAAGGGGGGAATTTTCAGTCAAATATTTAGTCTTTATTTCCTAATCACAGGATTGTGAGTCCCTTTTGGGACCCTTTTGAGTTGGAAGGGACCTGAAAGGATCATCAAGTCCAACTCCTAAGTGAATGGTCCATACAAAAGTTGAACCCCACCCCCATTTTCAGTTTCATGTTGGACCTTAAGATATGAAAAGGCATGTATTTTTGTACATTTATGGGGAAAGTCTTTTTGAGACAGTATCTTTTGGAACAGAAATCAATTGATACTCTGTGTAAATCAGCATACGCTCCACGAATCCTTCCAAGTATGGATTATAGAGTGATGATTTTTTTTTTTTTTTTTTTTTTTTTTTTTTTTACAAGGATGGCTAAATTCTGCTTATTACATTTGGTCATATGGGTCAAGCTGGGCTGAACTACCCTCTCTGTAGTTGTAGTAGATTAATGTGAGTGGAACAAATTATCATTACTTTGGCCTGGGAGCTGGAAAGAAATGAGTGCTGGGATGTTGGTGGGGAAGGGTCCCTAGCAGAGGATGTTTTCTGTTACTGTGTGTTTATTTTACAGCACAAGTGGGGAACCAAGCCTCAATGTGCTGGGAAGTCTATAAAGGTGTAATAAATAAACATGTAAATAAATTAATTGCCAGACCTGAAGAATTTCAGGGCTAAGTCAGATGAAAGACTGTAAGTGAGGCGAGAAGTTGCAAGGTAAAGCATAAAGTAACAGGTGACTGTTACAGTATACTTGTGTCTGAACACTCAGAAGTTTTTGTAAGTGATGAAAGTGTTGTAGATACTGATTATCTCCTGTTGATACAGTTTTGCAGTAATTTAAATGATGTAACTGAATCAAACACTGGGGTGGGCGGGGAGTGAAAAAGAAAGTTAAAGCCTCAGAAGATAAAATAAGTAACTGCCCTAACCTACAAATGGCCATGCTGGTTATACGTGCCTCTGCAGTGAAAGGTTCCTTCAGTATTGCATAATGTGGCAAAGGGTCTAAACTCCTGTAACCCAAAGTGATTTGTTTTGTTAGCAGAGCAGAGGGTCTCAGTATGAGGAGGCTTGCCTGTGTGTGTCACTCCTGGTTAGGCTGGGTGTGGTAGATAGAATAAAATGTTCTACAGTGTATAAAAATATACCAGATGAGATTATTAACTATTTGCTAGGCTGCAAAGGAAGGTAGAAATCCTTCTTTAGAGCACTGATATCAAAACATGTCTGATGCATGTGAAACATCTACTGTGGACATTACCTCATATATCAGTGCCTTTTTTGGTTAATGACTGTATGCCTGTTGCTTTCTCAGATCAGCCATGTATTTGGTTGTGATTCAGTAAGAATACAAAAGGTCATATTTTTGATACTACTTCAGCATCTGTAGAGGTATCACTTCAGGCACACAGTGAGAGAAGGAGTTTTTGCAGTATGCATTTTAGTGGCATATGAATATTTAAGAATTTTGGCATGATGCATTTAATTCTTGAAGTATGTTCTGAAGGAGTAAGCTTAATATTTAGAATAAGTTTTGAAAGAAAGATTCAGCCTCATTTGCGTTTGCTGTTGTGACACTGCTCATCAGCTGTGTGACACTGTGAGGTGCTTCAGCTTGTGTCAGACTTGTAATCTGATGAGCTATACTTGGAATAAACCTGAGTTGATGAAACAATCAGTGAGCCTTTGGCTCTCTCAGAACTGATTAGTGAAAATCTAGCTGGTCTTTGCTCATGTGACACATAACACTGTGCTCTGTGTACTAAGGCTGAACCATGGAGATTTTGCACGTGCCTGACCATTACTTAATGCTAAGAGCTGCTAAGGGCATGGTCGCCTCATTAGAGGGAGCCTACGTCCTTGCAAACATTAGAATGGTGATTATGTAAATACTTCAGTATTTGCTGACAGGCTGGGGAGTTTCTTATTGATATTCCACACAGCTCTGGTCATTTTTCCATAGATATCAGTAGTGCAGTGACTGCTAAATGCAGAGAGATGATTGATTCAAATTTATGCATGTTAATTTTCAAACTTCTGTCTAGACTCCGTAAAATTAACCAGTCATCCACGGAGATACAACTGAATTTCAAGGTGTTGCTTGGCACAGTCTGACACATGCTCATGTGACACCTGCACAAAAAGCAGTGACTGCTTAGGTGATGCATGACACATGCAGTACCCTGTGTGGAATATGCTGAATGTGGTCTGTAATAAATGCACTCACTGTGGTTCAGGGAAACCTTCTATTAGAGAAGGATTTGTACAAATCAGTTGTGATTACTCACATATATAGATTATGAGATTGGTCCTGAAGTCTGTGGGTTTATTTGAAAGTACAGTCAAGGTTTGTGGCTTTCATCTGCAAGTAAGCAAGAATACTACAAAAAAAAACTTTTAATAGTGTTGTCCTGAGTGACTTGATCAGCAATCTGTCTAATAATAATTCAGTGAAATTCCAGGATGTCTTTGGCAGTCTACATTAGGATCAAGTAATTGTCTCCAGCTAAGATAAAATGAGGGTCAAGACTGGTTCTGACTCTTAGGGCTAGAGTGTTGCTTGTGTTATTGAACATGTAAATTCAAAGCTGCATTAGGAAGAGATGAAAAATAAAATCCTTCAAAGTGAATTACATAGTGACTTTTTTGAAAGACTAGTCTCAAGTTGTTTTTAGAAGTAAAGGAGTGTTACTTGCAATTAAATTTATGTTTATTGGACAGACACAAGCTGCCATAAATTGCTATTATTGGGATACTTCTTGTGTTGAGCTTGGTATCTCATATTTAAGGCTCCTAACTGAAAAGATCTTATTTCTTATAAGATGATTACACTAGGTTTATAATTTGGCATTTTGTGAAACTCATCAAAATTATACATATGGGAGAAAGATCATAGCCTGCTGTCTTAACCTGACATGCTTTAGACTAGTAAAATAGTAAATGATGGCACTTGGTCATGGGATCATTGCACTGAGGTGTGACAGGCAATGCCATCTAAGTGTTTGTCTCATACCTCTAAATATTACAAATACTATTTGACCTCTGTGTCCTTTATCAGATGCCTGACTCAGATCACTGGGTATGAAGCTGGTGTTGCTGTGGATGTCATGCTGCAGCACAAACAGATTCAAGGGCTTTCCTGCCCAGCCTTTCCCTCAAGACAGGACCTGTCCCCACACATTGTCTTCTTCATGTGTGTTCTCCTCAAAACCTGCAGACACTTTTTGCAGGGGTCACATAGCAGTTCTGCTTTTGCTTTGGAGAAGGATGTGAAGAGCTCCTCCCACCCCTCCTGTGGCCCAGTGACACCAGCCCTGCAGGAGTGCCAGCCTCCAGCTGTGTCCAGCCCTCAGGATGGCATCCTGGCCTGGCCTCAGCACATCCCTGTCCCCTGTGCCTGTGCTGGGGCTGTCCCCAGCTGTCCTATTCCCTGGCTGGAAAGCTGAGGCTGTGCCCTGCCAGGGCTTCTGCATCCCAGGGAGCTGCTGGACCTCTTTGGCACACATGGTAGGATCAGCACCTGCTAGTTTTAATATAATTCATTATTTCATGGTTTAGGACCCTGATTTTACAGTGATATCAGTCTATTAGCCATCACCATGGGAAGGGATCAAGCTGCACAGAACAATATTAATCCTTGAAACAGTTTGAAAATGCTCAAAATTCTAATATGAGATTATTTTCTTCACTGAGGAGGGTGCAGCAAATCTCAGCTGGTAGATTGTGTGACTAAGCCAATTTCTTTCCTGTGTGAATACATTAACTGTGATGATAATGCCCTGAGAAATCCAGAGGGTCCATTCTGCAAAAGCAGTTTGATAAAAATTTGCATTTATTTCAAACAGATTTCAATGTCTATCTGTTTAAAAGATCTAGGTGAAAATATTTTAAAATCCTCATCATGAAATAGGAATAATGGAATTTAATATTTTTTGACTGTACTCTGTGTTAGATGAATGTGTTGGTTAGCTGTTCATCACTACTGTGCTTCTCACCTGGCTCTCTAAATCAGTATTCATGTGGAGGTTTGTTGGAGTTAATCACTTTTTTATAATGACCCCTGTAAATCCAAATATAAAAATATATTCTCAGTTGTTTATATTCATTTCTTCCAGCACAAGAGGAATGCTTTAAAGTATGAATTTGCATCAGAATAATTCATAAAGCAGTTTGTTTCAGGGCTGTTTATTCCCTTCTAAGCCTCCTCACAAGGTAGCCACAGAAGAATTATGAATATTGAGGTATTTTTTTGAATCACTTATGTAGTTGTCCCACAGGAACAACTTGATCCTCGGCAGGGATTTAGTAGATTGTGGGTGGAAGTTAGGATTGCAGGAGGCATTGCCAAAGAGTACAGCTGGAGATAGCAGTGCTCAATGCCAGGGACAGACAACACAAACACTAACATGAGTCTCCATGCCCTACAGAGCTGGTGAGGAGGTCCAGGCAAAGTAAGACATGATGTGTGTTCATCCCAGCACATCACAGCTAAGAGGAGAAAAACCTCATGTAATGGAGTTGTTGGTGCCACAGCAAAATGTTTCAAGTAGGTTGGTGCCTGGAATCTCTCTGGACTGTATCTACATCTACCCCCAGTAGGTGAAGGTATGGTACTTTCACAATAAAAATAGCTTTGGTTGTACTCAAGAGTTGTGTTGGTATTTCAGAGGAATGTGTGGTTAGCAGGTAGGATGGTTCTGTCAGTGTGAGTCATTTCAGTTTTACCAACAGACACTCCTGTCTGAGCAGCTGTCCTGCAGAGGTCTGTTGCTTTGCTTCTCAGACAGGTTTGCCTTGTAAACATTTTGGTTCTTATCAGCCCTGTCAGGAAGCAGTCTGCTGCTCTGTCTATACAATAAATTGTATTCTGAAAATGGAAATATTTGGAACACAAATGCTTTGAATAAATATTCAAAGCAGCACAGTGATACAATGCAGCAAAAATAATGAAAAGGCTAGGCTCAGTGTTGCAAAATGATAACTCCATTGAAAGCACCTTGTGGTGGTGGGTGTATTTCTGTTTGCTATAATTACACAATGTGGAGGACTATTAATGGAAAACATGTTTGTGCAAACCCTGAGGAGGACATCACTGAGATGCAGAGTTCCCTTTGTGTTCATGATGGCATGCCTTTGATATACAAACAAAAGACAACTGCTTTTTTCAAATGCTTTTTAAATCAAGAACCCCATTTTACCCTTTTCTGTCAAAACGTGCCCCCTTTTGTTGGGACTGGTCTATGTGCACTTTTCATTCCATTATATTCACATCCCTAATGGAAATAGTTGTCTTCTGCCATGGGCATAGATGTATAGTGTCAAGATACCTTATCCCAGAGATGTCCTTTATTCTTGCTTTCTAAGAGTTGCTTATCATGGAACAAACACCTTTGTACCTTTAAGTCTCCATCCACACTAAGACAATTGTACCACTTGAATTGCACTTTTATAATTAAGTGATATGACTTCTGCACGTGCACTGTATTTCATTGAACACATTGCTTTTGAAGTGGTTTTTTAAGATAACCTATCTTATTCCTAACATGTTTGTGTATAATCCTACCTCTCAGTCTCAGTAGTCTATTATGTGTACCTAGGTCCCTGATGGGGCATTGTATCCTCAAGTCATTTAGCCCTTTCTTGTTCATAATGACATGACTGACCCCTTTGAGGCAATTCCCTGAAAGAAGATAACAGTTTTTCCCCTGACCTTGACCACGAGGGTGACTGTTGTGTTCAGCTCTCCTGAGGACACTGTTCTGTTTCCCTCAGGAATGTGAAAAAGTAATTTCTCCAGATAACAGCCAAAAACCCAATTAAGCTTAGATTAAAGAAGAAGAGGATTTATTGGCATTTTATGGAATAGAGAGAGAAGGAAAATAAAAGATACTAAATTGCCTGAAGTAGAGACACAGACTGTCCAGTTTCTAGCATTACTCTTGAGTTTACTGAATAATTGGTGGAATTTTAGCTGGTTTTAGCCACATAACAGTCCAACATTGTCACAGCCCAAAGCCATATCTGTCTTTTCCTGTCAGAGCTGGAAACCCTGTGACGTGCTGTCTTTGAAACACTGTGTGAGGCTAGAAAACCCCTCAGTGGCTTGGTCTCTGAACTTGATGGGAAGGTGTCAGTGGTTACAAAACATGTTTATTTTCTTTGTGGGATGCTAAAAGACATGCAGATTGGAGTAAGTGCACAAGATTTTAATTTCCATTTTCCTGGTAGGTTGTATTTCAACACATGATTTTTTAACACCTTTTGTACAATATATTTCACATCTCATTGTGATCTTCCAGAGGATCCATTGTCTTTTCATTACCTATTTGAATGGGACACTAGGTACTTCCGATTGGAAACACAAAAACATGAATTATTTGCATATTTTTAATTAACCCTCTCTTTGTATAGATTAAGATTGCCTTTAGTAACTGTCAGGTTTCTTGGCCAGTTGAATAAACAGCTTCTTGCATGCATTTCAATTACTGCACTATTATATTGCTAATGAGTCTGAGCAGCAGTTTCTTGGAGGCAATCTTAATTTAGCCATTTCATTCACATTTTTATACAGGTACAGTGTTCCAGCTAGGTAATTATTGGTGCCATCTCAGCTCTAGAGGTGGATAGAGAATTAAAAATCAGCATGACAAATACATCAGGTATAATTCAAATTGTGAAGCTGTTATAACTTTTCTCAAGTTATTTTCATGCCACAGAGTCCCAAACAGTTTTACAGTGTATATACAGAATATGCATTGTACAGACCATTGTGCCCTCAGAAGGCAGCAGCCAAATGTGCAGTGTTTGACTTGGGGAGGTTTAGTCGTGGCCAGAACATGACTCTTGTGAACCAGACATACCATCCTAATTCTGGGAGCAGACAGACCTTCAGGGCTTTTATGGTCTGGTTGGGAGGGTTTCCTCATGACAAATGGAGTGAGCCTTGCAAGGTGAAAGGTCAGGCTTACCTGTCTTACCAGTATAGCCAAATTCTTAACAAATCCAGTGTTTATGTGTACAGTTGCAAATTTTGAAGTTTCAGCAGCATACAGAATGTTCTGCAAAGCTGTGGGCTGGTGGACAGCTGCAAAAGCAGTGGGATAAACAGCAGTAGGATGATTTGTAAATGAACCTTAGGTCTTTTGTAGTTAGAGAGAAGAAATGTGATTAGAAATAATTCTCACTGGGCTGTTAAAACCAGGGCTCTGCTTTTTAGCCAGATAGTTCAAAGTCAACTTTGGAGCTATTGCATTAGGAAAGCAACCAAAGAAATTCCAGAGTCAAATGTAAAACAGCATCAGGAAGGTCAGAGAGATGCATTTGCAAGTCAAGAAGACATTGAAGGGGATCTAATTATAGGCTTAATTGCTGTAGGTAATGACAATTCAAGCTACTATATTTAACATACCCTGGATAGTATAACTGAGGTCATCCAACAGATGAATCAACAAATCCTAAGCAGATTTTCAGGAAACATTTTGGAAAAAAGGGAAAGTCCTAGACCCACTGAAGCCAAGAGGACTTTTATCAGTGAGCCAGGTTTTCCAGCAGAGCCCAGGTTTCACCCTTAGCACAGAAAGGCTGTGGCTTTGCTTCAATGTGATTATTCATAGATTTCTGCTTATCATTTTGCTGGAGCAATGCCCATGATACTCTGTGGGGTTTGATCCAGGGAACTATGATCCCATTACCAGACCCATTACTGGCTTGCATGGTGACTTTGGCTGAGGAACATGGGAATCTTTTATCGTTATTTGCTCCTTAGTCTCTTCACATCTAAACTACCAATCTGTTTTCATAAAAGCTTAAACATTTATGGTGAAGAGTCCTGTGTAAGTGCAGTAACTTGATCCTCAAGGAGGAGACAAACAAGGCCCAGTGAAGACTTGGCTTAGGTGGGTGAAGTTAGTTGCATTTACTGCATTCCTGCTTGTTCATATTTGTAGTTCACAAAAGCGGAAACAATGTAGTATTAGTTCATGGTCTATAAAACAAAATCACATTTTTAGTCTTGCATTTCAGTTGGTCTCATTTTTATGAACTTTGCAGTTGTGTTTCACTTGGGATGCATTTGGCTGCTTGACAAAGTGACTGGAGATTTATAATTCCTTATTAGTAACTCAGGGGTCTAAAGGGAATAACAGAGTACTTATTTACTTTTCTAGGTCAGACTCATGATGTTGAATTTAATGAACTTCTGCTAAACAGGAATTGAGGCAGAATTAAAATTTCAGAGTGCATCTGTCCAATAAGGTTATTAATCTTAGTTTCTGTAGGTTAGATATTTTCTACTTGCACAGGGTGGTTTAGGCTGAATTTTCTAAGTAATCAGCCAAGAATATGAGACTCTCATACAGAACCTGGTATTAAGTCAATGCACTGATGTGATTTTGCTCTGAAATTGCATTATGTCAAATAACTGTATTTATGTATCAGTGTTTAGGGCAGTAAGATCTCAGTTCACATGTGCTGAAAAAGAGTTTGTGATTCATATTAGCAGCCTAACTATTGCTGCAATTCTGATGCTCTCAGATGTTGTTTGTGTCAATAAGGTGGGCACTTCTCTGTCAAGAATACATTGAAATCTATCTTCAGGAAGAAAGGTACAGTATTTATGCTTCCCTGTTATTGTGAAGGGAATAATGTGCTTCATATTCTTACAGGGGATAAATATTGGAATTTACTTGATTGTACAAAATTAATGATGGAGCTAAAGATGCATGAAAAGAAGACAAAAGCATGTTACATAAATAGTCATGCTTTGCATTGGACTTGTATGGCAGGAAATAACATCTCTTTAAAACATCCAGGGAGCTCTGTGAATGTGGGTAAAATAGTAATATACTTGAAGTATTTCAATTGATACTGTTTAAGCTGTAGAGGTATAACTGTATAAGGACATTAAAATGCCAAGTCTGCTTAGTTTATGTAATATTCAGTAAATACTTATACATTAGCATAGGTATAAGACAGAGTATAGCTATCTGGGGGAAGAACCCCAAAAAACTTAATTACAAACCAAGAGATAATAGAAAACAATGAGAGAGGAGGTGTCTTAAATATCTGTCTTTGTGCTTATTCATAGCTCTGAGGAAATACCTTCATTCACACTGTCCTAATGCTGGTCCTGAAATGAGTTTTCTCTGCCCTTTTTTCAAAAATTGGTGATCAGGGTAAACTTTGCAAAAGTTCAGAGTAAAACAAGGTTAAATCCTCCAGTTAAACAAGGAGCTCCTCTGCTTTGCCATGAAGAAGAGCCTGGTGGTTAGTGTGCTTGTCTACAGTGCAGGAGGCAAACCCTTTGTTCTTTGGTGATTTCAGAATTGATTTACAATTCTTTCTCAAGGATGCAACCCTAATTTTTAAACTACAAATTCGTGTGGGGGTCAGACTGCTGTGTAATTGTGGTTGAAGCTGTGCCTGTAGGCACAGAGATCCGAGCAGGGGGCAGTGAGGGCTGAATGCTGGGAAGAGCTGGGTTCAGCCACTGCTCTGTCTGCATCTCATCCAATGCCCATTTTACAGAGAGCTGGTGAAAGCCCTTGGGGCACTGAGGAGCTTCTTGGGCTGTCAGGCAAGCATGTTGTGCAAGATCTGTTCACCATCTCTTCTTATTCACTCTTTGGCTTATTTCTGCATTAAGTAATGGAAAGGAGTATTGAACTTAAAAGTTATTGTCTGCCTTACTCATCATCAACCAAGTGGCTCACTGGCAGAGAGTTTCAAATCCTAATTATGCTCTACAATGTAAGAGAGAAAGCACCTGGCATCCAAATATTGAGCCAGCCTCTAAGAGATACAGGAAGAAAGCCAGGCTGTAAGAGATACAGCCATTTTATTTAAAAAATCTGATGTGGAAGAGAGCCGGAGGAGGGATTTTGAAATTTGCTTTGCTGGTTTTAACCAGAGAATTACTTGGCTCAAAAGCAATAAACTCCCATTATTCTTGTAAAAACCACTAAAGCAGAACTTGAAATAGTAAGGTGAAGTTCCTATTTAGTAGTAATCAAGCGAGGCTGTTCTCATGTGACAGCTGAGCAGAGATATAGGAAGCTTTCAATGCATTATTGGTCAGCCTGATTTTGTAGTTAGTCCGTGGAAGGACTGGTTGTAATTGTTTGTTTGCCACAAAGAAAGACTAAAGCAGTAGGAAATTCTAGAGCTTTTGGGAGGAGTGCCTTGTCCAAATGGCAGTGGAGGTTGTTGCCTTCTGTAGGATGTGAATAACAGGAACAGCTTCTCGTGTGCTGCTGTTGATGGTGATGGGAGGACATCAGACCCCAGGCCTATGCTAAGGAGCCATGTAGATTCTGGGAGAGGAGAAAAGATGTGATCACAGCCTGGCACAGCTGTTTTAGAGGAGACAGTAATGTAGAAGGATTTTTAATGTAAGTCTGGCAGAATTTGGCATGATTGAGGGAGTGATGCAACTTGCCTAGTAAAAAGCATTTTCTTTGCCATATAGCTGAATCTCTGCTAAGATTGCTTTTTCCCAACATAATATATTTGTTTTCCTATAACAATGACATGTCTCTAGAACAAAAATTGCCTGAGAATGGGAAAGGCTGACTACAGAAGAAAGTTCTCTCTTTCTCTTTGGGAGGGGTCAGTAGAGACAATGTGATAATAGCATTCCTATCCTTTTCACTGATACAGATTTTTTTTTCCACTAAGACATATGAACTGCCTTGAAAACTGGGTCAGCCTAAATGCTGTCACAAGTGCTCATCACCAAGCATATATTGCTGCATACCTGTCACAGTCAGCAGCTGGAACGAATTTCATGAAGAAACCAGGGTAAAAGGTGAAGCTCAGCAGGATTAGTGGCTGTGATGGAATCACCCTTTTGCAGTTTTTCTGGTATGAAACAAAAAAAAAGGGTGAAATTATGCTTAATAATGATAAATACAAATAGTATTTGACTTTTTGTATTTAAATGGATATTTTTGTTAGTCAAATTTATTTGCATACATTTGGTAAATGCAGTGTAATTCCCATGGTGGATTATTCTTGCTGCTTAAGAGACTGAATTTATTGACATATCCAGACATAGAAATTTACTGGGAATTGCTTGAAACACTTCAGGGGTTGAAAGTTCTTTAAATGGAGTCAGTTTCAGTGTAATAATGGGCTTGGTGATAAATTAAAATGTATGTTTTCTGCTCACCAGGGAAGAGCTTTTTAGAAGACGCTTTTTTTTAATGCCACAGTGAAGTTACATGGATGAAATCCATGGTGTCTGCTCATGGCATATCTTTGTTCCAGCAGCTCTTGATCATGGCTCATCATAGTTTAGGATCTGAGCTGGAGGACTCCAGGATCTCATCCTAGAGGGACTGTCCAGTGCTGGGAATGGCCTGAGGTGCCTCTGTGCTGCAGGTGAGCAGGAAGGTCAGGGCTCAGACCTGCACTCTGCTCACTGTGTTAACACCAGCTGAAAGCATCCATGGGACAGGTCACAGGCTTTTCTGTGGGGGTAAGAAAGTGGCAGGGAGCAATAGTTTGGGCTGTATCTACAGCTGAAGTTAAGGAGTAACTCATCTGCATCCCTACCTGTTCAGTCCTTGGCTTTTTCCCTGACAATTCCTTCGAGATGCTGGAAGGCAGTGGTGGCTTTGTGATGCAAATCAGTGCTGCCAGCTCGAAGGTAGCTCATTCATTCCCCATCAGTTTTAAGGCAGCCTGTAACGTCTCTCATTTGGCATAAAGGATTTTGGCAAGTGTTTCAATCAGACAGTTACAATCTCACTCAAAATTTGTTTTAAAAAATTTTCCATTCACATTGTCACTCTGAGTTGTACATGAGTGCCAAGAGCTGGACTAAGAGACTGAAACAGATACATTTTCTCTCCCGAGGTGAGAAGAAATTTTGCCTGCAAGAATGAGTTGAAGAGTTGCTGGGTTTCCCTGAGGAGGAAGGCAAGAGCAGAGAGGATAAAAATGGTCCAAGTGACTGTACTGTTGTCACCAGGACATGTGCCAGACTCAGTGGCCAGTTCTCCAGAAAGGGAAGCAGCACTATAGTACTTTGCCAAAATGGGAAGAGTAAAGCAAATAGAGGGTCCAGTGCATCTGTTTGAGAGGAATGGAGCAGGAATAGATTTCCCAAAATGTAAGTGGCATGTCCTGGAGTTCAGGGATGGAGCCAGCAGCAGGGTGGGCAAGCAGAGAGGATTTGCTGTGAGGCTGAAGTCATGTTACCCTGCAGAAGCTTTGTGTGTACAGAATAGTCTCAGGTTTTGCTGCAGATGTGATTCTGGGGAGAAGGATGTATTAAACTGAGGCAGGGGAAATGCTGGGCTTCATTGGTGGCAAAGCAGTGTTCTCTGAAACCCTAGCAGGAATCATCACACTAAGAGGGTTAACAAGGAGAATATGGCACATTTCAGTTAGGAAACTCCTGGATAAAGAGTAGATACAATTTAAACAGAAATATCTCAGTTGTGATAACTAGAGAAGCCTGAAGTGGGCATATGTGACCATTCTTCACACATTCCCTCGATATCATATCTCTGTCTTTCTGAGAAACTTGTTCTTCTCTAATTCTGTCACCCCATGTGCTGGAGATTTAAGAAAATCACACAATATTATGAAATATATTTTAAAATTGTGTAATTGGCAGTATGGTAAGAAGAGTAAACAGATCATCAATCATTAAAGATGCTAGAAAAATCATCAAAGACTATGATATGCAGCAATTAATTCTCAGTTGGTGATGCCTGAGTCAAGAAAAGCCTTATGTAGTTGCTAGAAGGAAGGCTGTCTACTAAAGTGCTGTAATTTCTATGTTTAAGTCATATAGGAAGTACAAAAGGAATAGAAAAAATATTTAAGCCTTACAGAAACCCCAGATGATTTCTATTGCATCTTAAAATTCACATTCATGTTGTCAGTTTTTTATTTGCTTCCTTCATATTTCAAAATTAATTTCAGGGTGTTTCAAACGTGTTCTTAATTTACCATCTTAGTTTACCACAAATTTACTTCATTTATAGTTGTATCACTGCAATGGCACGTACATGGTGTAGAGATTTAGCCTAGGAGAAGATGATGTACTGGGGAGTGAGCAACCATGAAAGAAAGGAAAAAACACAGAAAAAATACTGAGTAGAGAAGCTTGGGGCAAAGGAAGTGGCCTGGACTGGAAAGAGAATTCACTGGTGCCAGCCTGCCTTTGAAAGCTTGCCAAAGTGCATTAGACAGTTGGAAACGGGGTTGTAAAGGGGAAATTTAATCTCCTTCCTAGAAGACAGCAAAATTTAACTGATGCTGGATAAAGGGGAACCTCCTGTGATGCTCCTGTATGGCTAATTTTCAAGAGAATGTTTAATTCTTTCAGATATTGCAAGATGGCATTTACTACTTTACTAAACAGAAATTATTGCTTGTGAAAATCTGTTTAGTAAATGTTATTTTGTAGTGTGTGTTGCCATGTTAGGCAGTCCTGAGGCTTCTTTATCCACTTTGACCTGACCTGCTAAACAACTGCAAATTTTCCTTCATTCAATGAGCTTTAGCTGAATAAAAACCCTGCCAATACTCAATAAAACAGTCACATAAGAAGAGGCATGGTATTTGGATGAATGGTTAATATGGGAAATATTTTTCAAGATAAAATATTCTGCTTGCAATTCTGTTAATTTTATCCATGCATGTATAGTGCACAATTATGCATGTAAATTATGCATGTATACATTATGGTGTAAAGGATTACATACACCCATGTGCATGCTATCCACCACATCTTTACTTTGTAAATAATTTATGCTTATTGCCAAGCAAAATCTGAATTTTCCAGTCTTGGAGGAAAATAAAGTCTTGTCAGTCCATCATGTTGTCATTATCACTGATGCCTACTAACCAGTTCCACAAATGTGCAAGTCTACATATCCTACCTCTTCTCAGATAAGTTGTTTGATTCCTGGAGCCAATTTGCTCAAGTTGCATCTGTCTTTCTCAAACTTCATGTAGGATTTGCTCTGGGTGAGAAGAACAAAGAGAATACTGGTACTAGTTTGTGCTTTGGGCTAATTTGGAAAGAGTAGAATATTTTATATTTTGCACCCCACCTGCTGCTAGTCTTGCTGATAGGGAGAACGAAGGCATTTTTTTGCTGTGATACTCACAATGCTTAATTAATACTTCCCAGAGCTAAACCCTGTAAAAAACCCCAGATTTTTTTTGGATTGGGGTTTTTTTTTGGTGAGTTCTTTTGTGGTGGATTTTGTTTTGTTGTTGGATGTTGCTTTTTTTCATTAAAAGAAGAGAGGCTGGACAACTGCCATAAGTAATACAGGAAGGATGCACTTACTTCTGATCAAGACTGTCTGTTAACATTTTGTCTGCCTGTGGGCTTGGAGTTGGTCCTTCCAGTCTTTTATTCAGGAGGGGTAAATGCATTGTAAAATATTGTGAGATAATGTTGGATAATGGGTCTTCAAAAAGAATTAAAAGCCATCATTCAGAACATGCAAGGGAGCTGTTTTGACATGTGAAGTGCACAGAACCAGGTTGCCTCAGGCTATATTAATCAGCAAATAGTAAATACATCTGTAATTCACATTTCCTCAGTAAGGGTTGCCTGCACAGCAGTTGCATAGCCTGTACTTTGTAGGTGGACACTGTTGAAGCCATTCAGGATGGTGATCAGTGAACATACTGCCAGCACTAGAATGGCACTGGTATGGGATTTTCTGCCAACTGAAGAACAAGACCTAGGACAGGCTGCAGAGGAAGCCTTTTGTTGATACCAGCTTATGGCATTATGCTCTTAACCTGCTGTCAGCCCAGAAGGAAAGATGAATTTGCTTTCTTTGGGTTGAGATGCCACTACCTGTCAAACCAGAAATGTGTTCCTTTTATGTACATTAAAGTGAGCACTAAGCAGCACATGTCTTTATTAGGACTTTGCTATTCTTAAGTAGCAAAGGCTAGGATTTGTTACAACATAGCATGGGAAGAAATTAGTCAGCCACCAGGCAGAGCAAGAGAGGTCTTTTCCAACCTCACTGATTCTGTTACTCTTGATTTTCCTTTCCCATGGTTTCTCCATTCCTGCCTTTTAAGCCACTAGCCCTTTCCTTCATTTTAGATGATGCATTTGCAATTTCAGTTTGTACATATCCCTTTCTGGTTTTGCTCTTTGTTTGTATACAGGAGGGAAGCAGATTTGAGAATTAGGGGAAAAAGTGGTGAGCACACTCAAAGCCACAACAGAATGATTTGGGGACAAGTGATGTCTTTAGATATGGCTATGACATCTGGATGCTTGGGAATTACATCCATGTGTGTGAACTAAAGTTAGAAATGCCAAAATTCTTATAAAGGGTACAGTTTACAAGTCATGTACCATTTTTGCACTGAATAACTGATTTGTCTTTGCAGTTAACACCATTTATGTCTGAAATAGAACAGTAAGTGCAGTGTCCCTGTTTGCTAGCACTTCAGGCTTGGGACTGTAATGTAAAGTATAATGTCAGGCAGTGCCTTGCTGAGCCTAATTTATGGCTTTGGAACAGCTTGTTACATGCCCGGTGTGGGACTGGGTGATGGGAGTAAAGAAACCCCCACCTTTCCTTGTGCCCTAACAGCAGATTGCCAGGTCTGCAGAGCTCTGCTGCATCAAAAGTAGATTAAATCTTTATTTAAGAAGCACAAGATGGTGATAGTGCTCTTAAACAGTAGCTGCTATTAAAATGTCAGTGTTGCTGTCAGTCACCACCCAGCACCTGAGTTAGCACTGCTTTCCCTGGTAGTGAGAATGGAAAATAGGTTGCTACTTACAGTGAACTATTGTAAATGAGGAGCACAGATCTAATCCTTTTTGATATGGCTTATTATTCATCTGTAAGATTAAAAATGTATGTTGTATTACTTCAGGGGTTGCACTGACCTCTAGATTTCATGCTCCTGGATTCTAATACTTCTTATGTACTGTTATATTTTTTTTCTATATTTTGGCAATATCAAGGCTTATATGTGAAAGAAAATGTAAGGTTACAGATAAAATGGTGATTGTCCATTTTCTGATAACTTTGGGGTTTTGTTTTGTGAGCACTGTGCAAAATGGCAGCTATTGATATCTTAGCTAATTATTCAATCAAAGAGTTGGCAGGTCAGTCAGTGGGAACGATGTACAGTGGACTAGAATTGATCACACTTCATTTCCTATCAATTGGCAGAGCAAAAGGTAGTTTGGATGATAAGTTAGGATCATTGCCAGTCATTTCTTGGGCTCATGCCTTCCATTATTTATTTTTTTCTCTCCAGATGAGACCCCCCCAGACTATTTGATGAAAGTGAATGCCCTCTGATGTTGGTGAATAAAGCAATGCAGAGTTTTTGTAGCCTCTGAGGGACATGAGACTATTTCTGGCTCCATAATTGATGCTGCTGCATAGTCCTATAATCACCTAACCTTATTGAATTGTCCCCATGCGAAGATTTGATTTCAAATTTTGTAATCATTATACATCATTTATTTTCACATAGATTACAGGTTCATCTGTAAAGTGACACAATTTCACCCCAGAGCTCTTTGAATATTCGGCTTTTCACTTTAACTCTTTTAGGATATGCTTCTAACACTTCCAACTTTGGTGATTTACTGGTAATTAGTAGGGTTCCATGACACATTTATTGTAACCTTCCAAGGAGTGATGAATCAGATATGTGGCTACAAGGAAGTGGTTCTCTAAGACTTCTATTTAATACAGAAACCCAGAGATAGATCCTATGAAGAGCTTTGGTGTATAAAGCAGGACTTAACCCAGTTAAAGCTCTACTCCTAAAACTAAATGTAAAGTTTCAGTTTAAAAAAATCTTTGCTAGCTGCTGACTAACCCTGAAAGCACATAAATGAGCTTTGCTGTTTTCTCATTTGAATTTCAAGTGAACTGGATGCCTACATTTGTTTTTCTGCATCTGCCAAAATCTCTGCCTGAATCCTGTGTAAGGCTGCTCAGGAGCTGAAAATTAGAATTTCTTTCTCCCAAATGCTCTGCCAGGTTTGGCAGAGCCAGCCTGCATTCCCACAGCTGGAAGGGACAGTGCCATCTACTCACAGGAGCTGTTTCTTCAGATCACTCTGGGCTGGAGGGTAGCTCACGCTTGCTGTGGGGTTCTGCATGTGTTCCAGTTTCTGGGGTTGTGTTATTTTGTTCCTGTCAAAAAGGTAACATACTGTTTAGCTTTTGGAATAGAGGTTGATTCCTTTTTGGAAAGGTGAATGTTCAAAAATAATCTAGTTCTGACAGGCAAAATGTTTTTGCATTAATAAGTATGTTTTGAAAATACATTGCTTTTATTTGCTCTCCCAGGTGTCTATTGGTCAATACTAATTGAAAAAAAATCTTATTTCTGATATGAAACCATCCACATTCTAGGTAAATATACATTGAACCAAAATAAGCTATTTTAATAACTTATTTTTAATTAAATGCAAATGTAGCATCCTTTGCAGTCTGTTAAAGCAAACATAACCCCCAGCACATTTAGCATGTTAAAAAGAAGATTTTTTTGCTGTGTGCAGAATATTACACAGTAATTAAAAAGGAAACCAGCTAAGCCTTCAGAACCTGTCCCTGTCTCTAAAATGTAATTAATTTCTGTTTAATTATAATAGTAGGGCTGTACCGTGATTATTATTTTTGAGGGGTAGAAATCTTGCACTGTTGCTTTTTTCTTTTTGTTTTTTCCCTGAGTGTGTGTTTCTGGAAGCAGAACACACGACAGAAAGGGAAAGATTTGAGCTAAACTCCAGCTGTAATTAAGTGCTGACACATCAGTGGAGTTCGGCTGCATTTCTTCAAATGTGGGTTTCCAGGACAGAGGCTCCTCCTGGCTGTGCTGTGCTGCCACGAGCTGGGCTTTTCTCCTGGGAGCATTCTCCTGTTTTTCTCCTCAGGATGTGCAAATCTGGGAAATAAGCAGGGCTGACCCAGTGCAGACACTGCCCTGCCCAAGGTGAAATCCCACACTGGTTTGTAGGATGTCAGGTTGCCAGCTGTCCTCAGTGGCTGTCCCTTGTGAGCCCTTTGGACTCTCCTGGTCTCCCGGTGCCTGTGACTGAGCCAGGATTGTGCTCTCGTGCCATCTCCTGGCAGATTGTCCTCAGTGTGCCCTGTCCTGTGTCTGTCACTGAGTGCCAGCCCGGCGGGGTCAGTGTCACAGCAGGGGCTGCAGGTGCCCTCCAGTGGGTTTTAGGGTCCCTGGCACGGGTACAGCTCCCATACAAAAAACTGTTGTCAGTCCAGTGTTTCTCCCTTGCAAGAAGACAATATCCTGCCCTCTGTCATGACAATTGAAATTGTGGCTCTAGAGAAGGTCTGAGTTTGTAAAAATGTGCTGCTCAGATGGGTGAGCCTTGTTTTGGGGTAGTAGAGCTGAAAAGATGAACTTACATGTCCAGTGCAGAAAAACTGCTTTAGAATGTGCTATTGCTCTGAAGGAACTGGCAGAACTTCATTCACATGAAAGAAGAATCCTGGGCTGCAACCAGCTGTGCTACAGAGCCCTAAAAGGCCAACATTTGTTATAGAATTTAAAACTTCCTGCTGACAGGTTATCAGTTAGATGTCAAGGCATTATGTAATGGTGATTTTTAAACAATGAAAGACTGAGAGGTACTTTGAAAAAGTGTCTGCAACATAGAACTTCTTGGTTGTGGTGCCATGTCCTCCTTTTCATTCTTCCATCACCACCACCACTGTCACCCATCTTGTCATAGCAATTTGGGCTAAATTTTGTGTGCATCCAGTGTTACTACAGACAGCAGAGCTGTGCATCCACTTATCTTTTTTTATGTTCCTGCCTTCTTTTGACTTCTGTTTGCATCCTGTTCTGATTGTGAAATGGATCCAGGGAGTGATCCAGTGAAATATACTCCACCCCCCAGCCCAGGAAGAAGGGAGCAGGAATTGTTCAGTGCCATTGCCAGGTAAAATGCACTTAAATGATAAACACCTTACATCCAAGGAGTAAATTTAGGACTAATAATGTAAAATAAAAAGCAGATAAAGTGTATAAAGCACTCAGAAATCCCCTGTGACTCTGGGACTCCACATTTCACCTCTTTGCAGGAAGGTTTTGTTTCTGCTGCTGCTCACTGAGAAATGATTCCTTTTTTCTTGATTTGTGTTTTAAACCTACCTCTTGCACTCTCTCTGGCACACTTTCCTACACTTCAAATTCCTTGACCAAATGCATTATGTAGCTGTGATTTTAAATTACATCATTTCACTGGTTTCAGATCAATTACATCTTTAAACAAGGAATATTACTGAAGAGTGTTAACTGAGTGCTTGGAAATCATGTTTCACTCAAATTAATTGATGGTAAAGCATAAATAAAAGCATTTGCATGCCACAGCCACAAGCCACTGCCCTAAACATCTGTGAAATACACAGATATGGAAATAGACTTTACTCTTAGCAAGGTCAGCCCCATCTCTTGTAATTTGCTGACTTGCTATCAGCTCTTCCCTGGCTCAGTTTTTTAAGGGCTCCCCATTCTCATATGCCCTACAGCTCAGGGTGTCTTCCTTTGAGAGAGACCTTCCTTTCTCTCCAGCAGCCTTTTTCAGTGGTTCCTCCAGAGATTCCAGTTAACCTCATCCTTTTCACCCATACAGAGCACAGCTCTGACATTCTGCTGTAAACTGAAGAGCACCTCTTTGGAGAAGCAATGCCACATTGGCAGACAGAGTGGCAGCTCTTGTACTTGATTGTCCAATTAACCCTCTCTGGCAGGTTCATTTCAGTGCTAAATGGTTCCATGTACAAAGTGTTTAATTTCATATTAACCTGCATGCAGAAAAATAGGCTCAATACAAACATCCTGATTGGATAAATGTGTTTATTTTTGTCTCCTGATCAGGATTATGGTAATAGGGAACAATTAGAGAGATATATTTTGAATATGAGAGAGACCTTTTAACAAAACCCCCAAAACTGAAAGAGCTGACCTCTGAATTAAAACATTGGTTTTCCAAATGTAGTTGTTTTCAAATGTAGTCCAAAATAAGTTAAAATTGTATGATACATAGTTGCAGATATACTGATGTTTATATGTCTGTCTTCAAGATGCTTTCTTTGCATCTGGTTTTTGCCCAAAAGTAAATATACAAATACTTTAGCACAAAATGCTCAAGAGAGAGTTTTCTACATATGTGCATGGGAGAAATTTGCAGTCTGTTTCTACAACCTGTCACTCCTGAGTTACATGGATATTTTGGCCACTTCAGCTGCCAGTACCTGTTTCCAGCATCTGTCTTTGGTGTCAGTATGCCAGTGATTATGGAGGCTGCCTTGGGATCCTGCTGTGGGGGTAGTACAACTTTGTCTATTATTGAATCTGATAAATCCTCAGAAGAGCATTTTAGATTCAGATGCAGTATTTTCTGGGGGCAGGGAAAGTGTTTAAATCTGCTTTCTTTAATTTTTTTCTCTAGTTTCTGGTGTGCACTTGAGTCAGAGGGACAGAAGTAAGAGGATATAGAACAGCCTGGTTTACATAAAACAAGCTGATGAAGATTACATGGAGCTACCACATGAGAATCAAAAGACCATGAGGCTGAACATTTTTGACAGATTTTGAAGGAAAGATATTTGAACAAAATTTTTGAACAAAGAGCTTTCAAAGGAATAAGGAATGTTATTTTTTATTTCACTCTACTTCAACCAGGTAGAGAAATACAAGACAAAATACATTTTGGAAAAATTCTCTGTGCGGTCAGTAAGTTTCTAATTAGAGATTTGGTCTTACATTTCATCTGGCCTGTTCTAGGGCTAAGTTCTGTTAAAACTGGATACCATTGGAAAGTCTTGTTCTGTCCTTGCAATGCCCATCACATTATTGCCTTGTAGAGATAATAGCTGTAGTGGGAGTTTAGATGCATTTGGATGAGCCAGATAGTGCCACAGAAAGAAAAAAGTGCTTGAATTTGAAAACTTAGGCACAAACTTTAAAGATCAGTGATGCTTGGCTTTAAAGCTGGGTTAGATAGAAAAGGGATCTTGTGAAGCTTGAAGCTCAAAAAATATCCTGCATAGCCATGACAGGTGCAGAGAGAGCATATGAGGGCATACTTACATGAAGTATTTAAACTGGAAAGAACTGCCAAAACATACCAAAGCAAAGCAGAGAAGTTGATGTGAAAACATTCTGAAACAAAAATCCAAACTGTCCAATACCTTTCCTGGAGATCGTTATAATTTCTGGTTTTCTGACACTTCAGTGATAACAATTTGCATAGTTAAGACACCATGCCTGTGGCTTTATTTCATTTTAGTGCAAGTACTTTAGCTGCAGAACAAAAGTAAGCAGTTTGATGTAATATGGATGTCTATTTGCACTCCTTTTAAGATAAACATTAGGCAATAACCGTTTCTTTAGAACCTGTATATTGTTCGTATGACACTCTCTCTTGTATAACAGTTCATGTTCATCAACATGATACATTCCTGCCTGATTTTCCAGTTCTGCCTTTCATTGAGGATATTCTTTTCTTTCTCTGATTGCTTTTTCTTCTGAGACCATTACTCTAGTTGATAGCTTCAGGTTATCATTGTATCCTATCTCCCTCTCCAATAAGCCTATGATTGATACTAATCTTCCTCATGGGACACATTTATAGGTTTCAGGATGGAAACTACTCTCTAAATCTTAGCTTTATATGTGCTGACAATTTGCAAGGTTGCACCTTATATTCACTTGAGGTGGCTTAGGGGAAAACATCAGCACCTGGTAATCACGCTTCTAAAATGAGAAGAGAAATGTGCCCATATACCAAAAGTTACCCTGTGGTTCATCTCCCGTGCTGCTGCTCCTGCTCGTGTATTTTATGTGACTGGAAAGGGCTCAGTTTCTATAGGTGGTCAATGTCCTGTAACCAAATTCATGCCTTTTCTTTCCAGTGAGAGAAGCCATATTTTAATTAATCTAATGGAAGCTTTGACTAGCAGGCAGTCCCTGAAAACGAGTTAATGTGCCAGAAAACACTTCACACAAGCAGAAGACTCTTCATTGACTAATGTGCTTAACGGCACTTTTTCTAAGAAAATTGCTCCAGTGAAAGCTTTGTGGAGTGCATTTGTTGGGTTTTTTCCCTCTTCATAATATAGCCTCATATAGTTCTGGAATTTAATTAGATCTAAGGACCTTTTGAAAATGGGATTATTATATTTTTCCTACAGGTTTTGCAGATGCCCCTCGATAGGGTATCATGGCAAAAAAAATACTTGATTCTTTGGCAGAATAAAACATAAGGTGCTGTGATCACTGGTGTGAGGAATGTGCTGGAGTTTGACTGCTTTACTATCTTATCCAGTATCTGAAGGCAGAGTCCAGTTATGTAACTAACTCAGAGGAATCAATGGGAAATGACAATGCTAATGTTTCCACAATATTTGCATATTCAAGCTCCACAGCACAAGAAACAAAGAGAAGTAATAAGAAATTCATTTGTTTTATCTTTTATCTTTTTAAACAGACATGCATTTATCTTTATGAGCAGACTTGCCAGACCTTTTTTGAATTGCAAAGTTTTGCTGCAAATGCTTGTTATTTGGATTTGCATAAGGATTAACAATGTTGGGCAAGTGGTATCTCCTAACCCTTTCTGTTTACTTGTGTGGTATCAGTCACTGGGATATAGTTTTGAAGGCAATCAGTGCTTTTAGTTCAGTGGATAATGCAGTTTGTTTTCATGGTAAATTCTCTAATGTTCCAAAAGTGCACTTCAATGATAATTATAAATGTATTTGCTCAGAGGATTTTTTTCCCTCTTTGACACCACTGTACCTGCATAAAGTGCTCTTATCGAGCATAAGGGCTAAAGAATCAAAATTATGAAACTTGAGGGGGAAGTCTGAGCTTGCATGCAGAGTGTAGAAATTAAGCTACACTCCCTGTATGAGTACACATGTGCAAATGTCATGATCAAAATAAAATAATCTTTTAGATCTGAACTTGGCACTGCAAAATCAAAACTCACAGAGACTTTAAAGGGGCATTTACTTCAGCAAGTTGAAAATTCTTCTCATGCTTTAGGTATTTCAGTTAGGGTTTTTTACTCAAGTTTTTTATACATTGAAGTGTTACTTACAGTATTCCAATATGCATCTATTAATGACTTCTAATGTTCAGAGAAGACTGGCTTGATAGCATCATTTCATAGATGGGACTTGAAAAATAGCAAGTTCTTTTGGCTTGTATGTGGTTAAGGGTTTCTTGTTTTGTTTTGTTTTTGTTTTAATTTTTTTTATTCCTTTCATAGTATTATGAAAGCACTGTTCCATAAATATATTACAAGCCAAAAATAATCAGGAAACCTGCATTATTTTCACAGGATTGTGTCTCCTAGAGTCCTTGCATTGTGGAAATCACTTCTGAAGTGCACAGCTGTGCTTCACTAACGAGACAGCTTGAGCCCCACAGCTTGCTGCATTGGCTTACAGAACACAAGTTACCTGGCAAATGTGAGGCCTCAGGGTTCCTATTCTTCTTTAAGGTGATTGTTGGGAATCTCTCAAAGAAAAGCAGATTTGGCCTTACAGTTTTCAGTCTTTTAGGGAAAATGCTAAGGAAGGAGGCACACTGATAGAAACAATACATGCAGCTTGTCATGAGGGAGGGACATAATGGCATGAGAAGCTTTACCCTTGGGGCAGTGCTGAATGACAGGGGCTCACCAGAGCTGGAGAATTCAGCAGTTTGTGATGTGCCAGCAAGGGGCTGGGCATGGCTGGAGCTCCTGCAGGGCTTGGGATATAGTTGTGACAGGGGGATTATCCTCCAAGCCTCTGGGAGAGGAGCACTGGGAAGGAGAGCACAGCCTGGTGGAGCAGTGGTTCCCAATCAGCAGCTTGTGAGAAACCTCAGAGCTGCTCAAAGCTACAAGAGAGGGAAAAAAATTGAAGCTGCCAGGACAAAATATTGTATCACTGGCAAAGCCTTAATTATTTAGTGTTTTTGCTGGTGGCTGATGACCCAGCAATTGAGAGCAAGCCAAAAGTAATAAATTGCATTGAACATGGTGTGAACTCAGGGTTCATTAGCATCACGTAGGAAATGTTGATTAAGTTCTGTGCACAAGGCAAGGAGCATAAAAAGCAAATACTGAGGTAACATACAGTGAGTGTCACAGGCTGTTGTGCTTAGGCCAGGCACAATGGCCACCAGGTAGGGGAGATGTGGAACTCCTTCCAGAGAAATCACCAGCTTTGTAACAAAAAGAGAAAGCAAGGCTGCTCTGGAATAAGGTCACTTTCTCCTGAACCAGTAAGACTGGCTCTTACAGGGTTTATGTGTGCTTTTTCAACCATTAACATACTGAATTAATTCAGTTGAAAACAGGAACAGATTTGCTTTCCTGTACCTCAGTCTTCTTATTTGTACCACTGCTTTTACTTGTGCAGTCAGTCTGGGAGCTCTTGCAGAGAGGCTCTTGGTTCAGTAAGACAGTTCAGGTGGTTGCTACAGAGAGGAGCAGCTTTGTAGTCTCTCATTCCAGCTCTGACAAATGCTGGCCAACAATAGAGGTGCTGTAGTGCAAAAGAAACATTTTGCACTTTGTCTCAAGTGCTTAGTTAAAGGTCATCCATCCAAAACGAATTTGGATATTCTTTAACCTTTCATGGTATCTCTTGTCTCCCAATACACTTTGAAGTCATCTGTGGTATTTCCAGATGTACCCATGGGGAATGCTGGTGTTCATGAACTGACAGGTGGTCCTTTCCTAATGAACTCAGTAGTGAGCTGTTCTCTCCAGGTCTTTTTTTGTTGTTTTGGTTTGGGGTTTTTTGGGGTGTGGGTTTGCTTCTTTGGTTTGATTTGGTTTTGTTGTTGTTATTGTGGCCAGGTCATCGTTGCCAAGATAAAATACTCTGGCTTTTATTTATAGAACAGAAATTTTTACGCTACTGATAATGGAGTGATCTGAACCCAGGGGTCTTGAAAGTAGGTCATTAAGTACTCAGTATAAGAAAAAGTGTGTTTTACAGTGTTCACGATGTTACTGGAGAGAGCTGTCTTCTTTTCTAATTCTTGGCTTTAAAATCAAAAGCCTTCTATAAGCAAAAAAAAAAAAAAAATTTGATTTAATCACAAAGAAAATAATTATATCTGAGAATAACATTTTTTATCAGGAACATTTTTCAATTTATTCTTCTCGAGCACTTGAGCACTAAAGTGTCTGAAAATAACATTTTTTGATGATTGGACAGTATAGATTTTAAAGTCAATAACAGAGCAAATTACCTCAAATTGGAAAATACAGAAACAACTGTGGCATTGCTTTTTGTTTCATTAACCAAATCAGGCATTTGTGATAGAGCAGCAGCACTTCTGGGCTGATTTCTGGGAGTTGCCAGGAGCCAGTTAGGCCCATGAGAATGCTTGTAGCTGTGCAAAGCTGCTCTTACTGGTGGGCACAAAGGTGCTGTTACGGGGCTTACCCCATGCCAAAGTTCCCCTGCTGCCTCCATTCCCTTGGGATAGCCCATCTATCCTTGAAAAGCACCTGCTGATTTGCCACCTTCTGGGGCTCTGCTCTGTGAACTTGTACTGTAACCTCTGTTCTCCCTCTCTCCTTGCCTGTCTTGGGATGGCTGGAATTGAGAGGTGATTTGGGCAATTTCTTTGCACAGTGCTTGGCTCATGTGCTGTCCAAGTGCCTGACCTGTGTTGTAGCAGTAGCCATCAGCTCTGCCCTGTCACAAAGGTGCTGTCCATGGAGTTCAGGTACACATGAACTATAGCTTTTTATTAACAATGGGCACCATTCAATGTCAGCAGCTTTTACATGCATGATATGTTACACTTCAAAGTAATTAACAAAGATGCTATAAAACTTGCCTACCTCTCACCCCATCCCTTTTGAAGCAAGGCTCCTGAAATATAACTCCTATTTCTTGGGGTTTGCTTTTTTTCATTTTGCCTTTTTTTTTTTTTTTTTTTTCAAAATATCACTGTAATAATTACTGTTTTCTGTGCAGTTAATGTTCTTCTGGCTTAATGGCCCCTGGTTATTCTCAGGCCATCAACTTTTTCCAGCTGGTCATCAATCCCAAAGAACTGCCTTGTGCCTCCATTATTATTGCTTAAGTAGATGACATTTCTGGTGCCACTGCTGCCTCCCAATGAGATGATATTACAGCCAATGGCTTTTTTCCCCCCTTGCTTTCACTGTTGTCAAAGCATTATAAACAGCTGGTGTGAGAATGTTGTGGCTGTTCACTGTGAATTCCTCTGACAGTTTTTAGGTGTGAGTTTTGTAGACTTCAGCTGAAAGAATCTGAGTGAGGCGACTGAAAATTGCTTGCCTAGAGCGGCTACAAGGGCTCAGCCCCCATGCATCATTCAGGAAGTGGCTAGGCAGTGCCTGACTGTTTCAGTCTAAAGACTTTTTCCCAGAAGGAACATGTTTCAAACAAGATCTGGGACTGATGTTAATGTGTTAATGTTCATTATGTAGCCTCAGACCCCTCCCCAGGTTTGCACAGCTCTGCTGATGGCCACCCTTATTTTATAACAATTGATGGATTCTGTGGCAGACTTTAAAAAAAAAAAAAAAAAAAAAAAAGGAAGTTGTAGCTCAGCAGGCTAGAAACCAGCAGAGATTGTTTAGGTGAAAATGCTTGCTATGTGGATATTCAAACTTGTGTGAGTTAACATTGGTGCTGACTACATTTCCTTTACCCTCATTAGCACCTCGTCTTGCTTTCCCAAGCATGGTGGTGGAGCAGCTAGTTCACCTTAGAGCCTTTCACTAGGTCATTCATCAAAGTGGCAGAGGAAAGCTTAAAGGAAAATGCATGTAAATACTGCATTAGGAACCCTGGCTCACAAAGGCATGAACATTTTCACCCATACCATTAGCTCTGGATTATAGTCCACAGATGTGAAAAGGACTTTGTTTATTGAAGGAGATGGAGATACAAGGTTTACTGGTTGGATCACTGTGCAGATTGCATACTTTTTCTTATTTTTTTTAATTAAAAAGCATTAAGCATTCATGAGCTAGTCTCACAGAAGAAAGAATCTCAGACTGTAATTGTAACCACTTAGTACCTTCAAAATTAAAACCAAGTTGCTATAATAAAACACTCCCATCAAGTACTCAGGGCCAAAGCATTTTCAAACAGGAGCCTGAGATTGTGTCAAACCCACATCATGTGTCCTTTTCAGCTTTAGAACTTTAAGCTTTGCCTCACTGCAGACTGATTTAGTCATTGGATTCTTGTATATGTGTAGATCACAATGATCAAGCACCTGCAGTTCAGTCTCTGTGCAGGGAGCTTTTCTGATTTTTTTTTTTTTTTGTTGGGCTAATTTGGGGTTGGGGGTGGGCATTGTTGTTTGTTTGCTTTGTTATTGTTTGTTGTTTTTCAAAGAAATTAAGATGCGCACCAAGTGCAAGATACTATTTCCTGGAGGGCTACCAAGGCACACCCCAAACAGTCTTTATTTACCTCACAGTTTATTGTATTCTTGTTAGAAACTAGCACTTTGGGAATACTGTTAACCCTTGCCCCTTTTAGTTCTCATGCTGAGCCGTGATAGTGACGTGCTCCTCTATAATTGATACCTGTGGTGGTGGCATACTTCAGTAACATGATTTATCATGCATTTTCATTTTCATGAAAGCTTGTTTTACTCTTCTGCTTCCATTAGGTCAGCACTCACTGAACAGGCACCTCCCATTCCATTTTACTGTGTAACTTTCAAGGATGACCTGACAAGGTAGCAAAGGTTCAGTGCACTAACTCACTGTCATGTAAAATACACAGACATTACTGACCAGCTCTGGCTGTTGAACCATAAAGGAGGTATGAGAGCACTGCAGTGGTTGTGATACAACTTGCAAATAGCATGGAAGGATTGGGCCACGGTATCAATCTCTTCCCTTAGCAAAATGTCCTGACCCCAGTTGTTAAAAGCTATTCACACATGAACTTATGAAGACTTAGGATTTATTATTTCCTGGAAAAAAAAAAAAAAAAGGAAGTGGAAGAAGTAAAAAGTAATTATAGCTCTTACAGCAAGTGGAAGAAGTACAATCCTAAGCAGTGGGAAAGAGTAGAGAAGCTACTTGTGATTTCTGTTGATGAAGCAGCAGTGGAAAGGAGGAGTTACACAATGGGCTTAGCTCTTCATAGGAACTCTAAGGGCTGTACATCCACACCATATTCCCCCCAAAAATGTACAGCTAATGGGTCCCCAGCTATTTGGGAAGAGTGCTGGGAGAGATTTAGGTACATTGCTCTGCGGTTTTTGCTCTGAAATACGCCATGGCCATGTGAAACACAGCCATGTGGTGGAAGGGAAGATGTGTACAGCTAACTGTGAGGCGTGCATGTCTTTGCAGCCATTAAAGATGCACTGCAGGAGCTGTGCACTGGTCACCAGCTCTGGACACCTGCTGGGGAGCAGACAAGGGGACAGGATCGACCAGAGCGAATGCGTCATACGGATGAACGACGCGCCCACGCGCGGCTACGGGAAAGACGTGGGGAACAAAACCAGCCTCCGGGTCATTGCCCACTCCAGCATCCAGAGGATCCTACGGAATCGCAACGAACTCTTAAATATGAGCCATGGTGCTGTGTTCATCTTCTGGGGCCCGAGCAGCTACATGAGGAGAGATGGCAAAGGCTTGGTCTACAACAACCTGCAGCTGATGAACCAGATTCTGCCTCAGTTAAAAGTGTATATGATTTCTCGCCACAAGATGCTACAATTTGATGACCTTTTTAAACGGGAGACTGGAAAAGACAGGTGAGAACGTACATGGATACATCTGGGGATGTCACAGAGTAGTAATATAGTACAGTTTATATATACCAATTTCAGATCTGCTCAGAGGGACAATCTTGCACATTAAATCCTCTGCCTCATGAGTTTTAATGTGGCATGACATGCCAAATAACATCACTGGTAACATAAGTGAAAAATACGCATCAAAATGATTTGTATGGAGTATTGCCTCATCAGCCTAGAATACCAGAGTCTGGATGTACTATTTATAGAGTCGAGGAGGCAGGAGCTGTTTAAATCTCACTTTGGGGTAATATACCTTAAAGTTTTTTTCACTGATTTTGAAAAATTAGAATGGAGAGGTTATGTTTTCTTATAGAGGAAATGCCACCATTCAGTGAATTATAATAGCTGTTTATTGAATTTAAGCATTCTTGGAACATTGCAGCTGTAAAGCTTCTTGTAAAACAAATAAACATTAGTCATACATTAGGTGCTTCAGAACAGTTCATCTTACATTTGCAACTGGAAAATGGAAAGTTATTATGATAGTTACATCTTTATGAGACTGTTTATGAGACTTGTAGGCTGATCTTCAAATCAAATTTGTAGTAAGTGACCCACTGCAGTACTTGAGTATTTTCACATATAACGTTTGAAAATGGGCATTCAAACCAAAGACTTCCCAGCATGAAAGGCATTTATTTTTAATGAAATTCTATTTTTTTACTTACTAAATATGCTGCTGTAAAAATGGCACAGGGCCCCCATTTAGATACAAATGAAGAGGTAGGTTTATTGTGCAGTAACTCACAGTCAGATGTGCTACCTTACAAATACAAAACATACGCACCAAGGCTTGAACAGGGATCGATTCTCTTGTGGACTCGAGCACAGATTTCATTTTCTGGGCTACATGAGAAAGGCAGAACCAATGTTAGAGGAAATTGTTGTACTCTCTTAGCTGAAGGCAATGTTTGCTTGGCATTTGCTGCCTTTGTCACAGCCCACATGGTTTGCTTGCAGAGCTCTGTTCAGTTATAGTGGATCTGAGTTCGTGGCTGACTCAGGCTCAAACCAGATCATAGAGAAACTTGGTCAGTTTTGTAACATTAAAGGTTTTTCTCTTCATCTTCCAGTTGGTGTATTTGGGTCTCTGCCAGAACAAGAAGGATAACAAGGGGAGATACTCTGCCAGTTGTGATGTGTTTGTCTTTTCCACAGTAAAGCAAAGTGAGAAGGTGAATTAAGCATTTGAGCCCTTCCAAGAAATGTGCAGGCATGAAAGCCAACAAAGCTGTAATTGCACTGTAACCTGGCCACCCTGAGCCCCAGGGGGAGGCCCTGGACACAAGGACTGTACCCTGCCACCTCCTTTCCTGGATTATGCTTTTGGTGATCCAGGGTAGGATCATGTGCTGTCCCAGTTCTGAGGAACAGTTGCCCTCCCTGCTTCACTCTCAGAACTTCAGTTCTGCCAGGGGAGCTGGGGTCCCTTTCCTTCCCTGACATTGCCAGGATCCTGTTCTTTTTCTGACACATGCTGTGCAATTTCAGGCAAGCTGCTCTTTCTGGTTCTGCATCACCCATCCAGAGCCAGAGGCCTGTAGTCACTGTGATGAAAGCATTTCTTTTTCTGCACAGGCACGGGGCTCAGCTCCTGGAATACTCTCAAGGCATTTGAGCCATTAATGACATTGTAACAAGTTTTAGTGAACTCAGTCATGGGCACCCTGAACCCCCAGTGTGAATCAAGGGCACTCAGATGCCGGCAAAATTCAGCCTGAGGAACAGGCTCTGCTGATTTCAATAAACTGCAGGCTCTGCTGTGTATGAACCACTCCTTTAGAGGGCACAGACAGCATATTTAAAGGGCTAAGAAGATTAAAACAGGAGATGAAAATAAATGAATAAGGAAGATGAAAAGAAACATGGGTAGGAATAATTTGTAAGGGAGAAAATTATTAGGGTACATACCTGTGGGGGCAGGAGCAGAACATCCTATAGCCCAGAATGCTGCTGTTCCCTGGGAGGTTTCTGCTGAGCTCTTGACATTAGTGCCTACAAAAAACAAAGAAGGGAGAGAGAAGCATGATTGTAAGGTTGCAATAATCAGACTATTCATTTCCATCTTGAAAATGATGAGAAAAAAGGTAATTGGATGTATTGTGCTTTTTGAAAAAAAATTATTTCGAAATTAAAAAAAAACTTTGTAAAACATTGCCAGTTAAATAGCATGGTGAAAGACAAAGGCTGCAGAGCAATATATTTGGCATTATAAAGTAACTGTACTTGAAAATAACTTTATAATTGAATAAGGGTACATTAAGAAAATACGATTCAGAACCAATATTATAGTAATTAGATAAAAGCAGCATAAATGAAATAACTGCAGGAAGAGTATTTCCATAGAGATTATAAATGAGATTTTGGTGGAGCAGAAAGGCCTTTAATTGTAATTTAGTGTGCACTACAGACTTATCAGCACAGTGTGTTAGTTCATCATATAAAAGAATATCTGATAATTCCCCCTAATAAGCACATGACAGTTCTTCATATTCTCTCATTACTGCTGATTAGGCATAAAAACAGTATTCTTTTGTTGGACTCTTGCTCAGATCTTTTATGAAATGCAAGACACTGTAACCCTGTTTCTGTGTTGCTGTCCAACAGACATGGTATTTAAAAAGGGCAGAGTGGTACTTGAATGAATGTTTGAATCGTTATTTATTATTCAACTTCTAAGACAGTTTAGTTATATTCAGTTGTTCTCCTGTTTATTGGAAACACTAAATGACAGCCTAAGTGTGTGTAAGCAGAAAGCAAGCTCACCCAGCAGAGAGCCTAGCTGGATGAAGTGACCTGTGCAAAGGTTTGGTCGTGGTCTGGCTGCAATTGCTCCCTTGTTTTTGGAATGGAAGTGTTGGGCACCTGGAACAGAGGACTTGTGCAAGCTCCAGAGCACTCCTAGCCTGAACATGTTCCTGAATTATCTAGTGATTCAGAGCTCAGAAACCCTCAGGTAGCAGAGAAGCAATTTTTTTAGGCTTTTCCCTACCATTCTCTTTCCTAATAATTTGGAGCTAAAAATTCTTACTTACTGTTTTATACTGTTGCTATGCCTGAAGGCCTCCATTGAGCTTATGACCCAGCTGTGACATTGTGACAAACTGCACCCCAAGCTTCAGTGCACAGTCAGAAAATAAATAAGGCCCCATAATTGGAAATAATGAGATGCTTATAACATGTCATTCTCCAAATGCTAGCTTAGCTTGAAAGCCTGTGTGTCAGGAGCAATAAAAATGTGTTTCAGGAGTTTATACATTACCAGGTGATCCACTAAGGACAGGACAAACTACCTAGGCTCCCCAGCATCCTCCAGGAATATTTAGTCAAAGAATTCCTTTATGTTTAGAAGTGTCTTTTAAGCAGCTGGCACAGACACCACCCCCTTTTTTTTTTTTCCCTCTTGTAGTAGTCTGATTCCCTGGGGAAATGGGAAACCTTGGTACAAAGCATTCCTCAATCTGGCAGTGCTCAGAACATCTCCTCCCACTGCCCTGTAGGTGACCTACTTGGAACCAGCTTGTTTAGCATTACCTTGGGAAGCTGCTTGGTGGCTCCTGTCAGCTGAATTAGATGTTAGTGATTGCTGGCATTTGCTTGCAGTGCCTTTTGTGGCCTCAGGTCCCTGCTTCCAAGACTGTTTCACATCCTGCCATCACTGGGTAAACTGTAAAGGATGGCCTTGGAACTTGGACATGGCATTCCCTGGAGAGAAGCTCATGTTTTCTGCTGTGCTTTTCTGGGGGCTGTGACAAAACTGTGACAAAGTTTCACAGTTATCTGTCAGATACAGGTGTGAGGGGATGGAATTAATGCAGGTCCCATGTTAATACACTCTGCACTGGCTGCCTGGGTGCCTCAGCTTCAGTAGGAGATGAAGGGGGAGCCTGTCACTGTGACAGGCTGTCAGCAGCAATCTGAGCACTTTTTGGGCTGCAGGTAACACAAGCTTGAACTTCTTCCAGTGGGACTTTCCTAGCTTGGTGAGGAGCCATTAGGGAGAACTCCTGTCTTCTTCAACAGCATTTGAAGGGAGACCTTTGAGTGAACTTGTTTTCTCTGGAGCAAACACCTGCCTTTCTGTGTCTCCATGCCTAAGAGGGGTGCCAGTCCCTACATATGCCCTTGTGACACCTTTAAGATGTTTTCTTTCAGCATTTTCTCTCTGGCATTTCCTTGATCCTCCCATTTCAAGAGTGCCAGCCCTCCCACAACACAGAGCCACTGCAGGAACTTAAAAAAGGACTGGGAATTCCAGTGCACGTGCCAGGCATCCAATAACCATCATAGAACCCAGCTCTTAGAAACTAAAGAGCACTGCCAAGCACATGAGAGGAATAGGAGGCATTACTGTTGCCACTTTGCAGAAAAGAACCTGTGATACAGCAGAATTTAAACACAACTTGTAAATCCCTTACATCTGTGAGCAGTTACAGGGTGGTATCTCCTCATAATTATATATCATAATTAATATTGGGATCAGTTGAGCTTCTTTTAAAGCCATGTCCCAGCCTGCAGTGAAGCACTGTCATTCCCATTCTGAGGCTCCCCTCAGGCAGGGATGGCACCAGGGGTGGTTCCTAGGATGAAAATTTCCCAGGCTGGCTATGGGACAGTCATAGCTGCAACCCAGTAAAGAGTTTCCTACCAGCAGTCACAGTGAGGGGCTGGGAACTTCTAGAAACCAAATCAAAAGATCAGCTAGATATTAACGTTGCTGTGCCTAAAATTAATTACAGTGAGGAAAATTTCTGCCCAGATTATTCCACTGACAGGAAGAAAAAATCATTAAAAGATGGACGAGCAAAGTAGTCTTGGTTGCCCAGTTTTCAAAGCCTTTTACAAGAATGAAGAAAATGCCGAGAAATTGCTTCAGAATGAATGAATGAATAAATAAATAAATCTCAAGAATTATTTGCCAGCTTAGAAACTTAATTATGTTTTTGCTTTCAGGAAGATATCCAACACTTGGCTTAGCACGGGCTGGTTCACAATGACTATCGCATTAGAGCTCTGTGACAGGATAAATGTTTATGGCATGGTGCCACCGGATTTCTGCAGGTAGGATTTATTTTGGAACCATTATTAGCCAACAAAGTTAATGTTACAGATAAATACCTGAATCTTTTAATCTTTTTCCTCTGCAACAAGTCTTCAATCCTCTTAAAGCAATTAGTTAAGATGTCCCATGATCTCATTTGGAAAACAACAAACAGCATTTAATTATGTTATATAAAATATTTTAAAATTTTGTTTGTACTGTGGGAGAATTAATCCATCTTGTTGCTTTCTTTTAGTCTCTGAATATTTATCAGCTAAAAGTAATGCAATAATTGGCATGAAATTAATCTAAGAACGAAGTACTGGAAAACATTACTTTTAATTTGTTTTTTGAGCTCCCCCCAAATTAATAGAGGAACAGTGTTCTCACAGTGACTAGTTTCTAAATTGAACTTTCTGTGCAACTCAAATTAACATTATTGTACCTTTGTCACATGAATGCCAAACTCGCAGCTTCCTAAATAATCCCCATGAAACCCCTCCCTGTGAATTGGAGCAGAGAATCCATCCTGTAATCACCCCTTTTGGGCATGGCAGGGGTTGGGTCACACGAGGCAGAAGCAGCACAAGTTGTGTCAGTGGAAGCTGCTGTGTAAAGGAACAGCTTGTGCACATTCTCCAGCTGGGTTGTGCCTCCAGCTGTCTTCAGGTCCTGGTTAAGGTTTTCCCACTATGGATCAGTGGCACAGGGAGAGTCTTCTAGTGCTAGACCAAAATTAGGTTAGCCACAAGATACCAGTATGAATACAAATTTGTACTACATCAGCAATCTTGATGCTGACATAAGGCTCACCTGCCCACCCAGCACCAGCCCAGCACTGAGTGGTTCCTGCCCACAGCCAGCACTGATCCCATTTGTCCTGCTGGGTGACTGGGAAGAGCTGGAGCCAGTCTGGAATGAGGCCTCAGTGCAATGTTTCATCACTTGCTTAAATTTTCTATTGCAAATGTAGTGATTTCTCTCAAGTCTGGTTCTTTGGGTAATTCCACATGCCTTTCAGGGACAGGGAGGGCAAGGCTGCGGTGCTGGGTTAGTCACAGAGAATGGGACTGCTTTGACTTTCCCCTGAGCATTTAAAAGGGATCAGGAATCTGCATTTGTCTTGGGCATGTTGTGGAAATCCCTGTAGAAATCACAGCATAAAAATGTCAACACTAAACTCCACTTTGTGAGAATTTCTACAAATTATAACAAAACACTGATGATAAATGCTGTGATGTACTGCCAGACTTCATCATGAATTCTCTGAGGAAAATAGGAAACTAGATCAGATATGCCAGACAACACAAATACCTCTGACAGCACAGCATCTCATTCCTTCCTCTGTCATCTCAGTTGGCCAACACGTACTGCTTCAGTTTCTGTCAGTGCCTGGTCTGTCTTACTCCAGAAGTGGGTGTATTCCAGTGGCACATGGAAGTAATTCTTAAAATGAGGATCTAAAAATACATAAGACAGCATTTCACTGAAAATAATGTGTTATCCTGACTTTTCAGACTTTTCAGAGTCAGAATCATTTAGATACTTAGCAAAAAAACCCAACTAAACTCTCCCTTTTGAGAGAGACTAAAAATATCACTGAAAACATACAAAAGGCTTTCATAGAATCAATACACTGAAATCACATGGACTTAAATCATAACACAAGAAAGGCTGTAGATCAGTCCTACCAGTGAAAGATGTAGTTGTTCTTACAGCTTGCATTAAAAAAAAATCTTAACATAAAGGTATGCACACCTGCTTGTAAAAAGGGAAAAGGTCATTTCTTAATCAGAGTAATATGAAATGTCTTTACTTCAGCTTGATTCCCAAGGTGATAAAGAGGAAAGCTGTAGTTACCATGCCTGGAAGAAGCTGTTCATGAAAATCTATGAAAAGAGTTTCTTGCCATAAACAGAGTTAACCTTCTTAGCTGGCTTTTCAGCCATTCATTAAGAAATTAAAACAGTGCTTCCTTTCAAAGAAATAAGACAACAGGACAGAATAGCAGAAAGAAAGAAATATTCTGCAATTGTAAGCCATATTTTCTGGTTTTTAATCAGGCAGAATAAGGATCTACCATTAAAATTTTAAAAATCAAAACAAAAAAACCCAACAAAACAACAAAAAAGTGTGTGCTAGATGGTGTGCGTATCCTACTCGCTGTGCAACTAAAGAATCATTAAGATTGAAAAAAAAACCCACCAAAAAAAATCTTCTTTCTGCTCAGAATTAATATCACCCAATTTATAACTTCAGCAGATAGATACCCATTCATTTTTAAGTATTAATTTGTGGAATAAGTAATGAGTGTGGTGATCACTGTCATGGAACTAAATTAGTGCCACATCTGTAACGTGAAGGACACCTCAAAGGTACCATGAATCTCATGCTGTTGATTCTGCTACAAATTATTAGATTAAGGTCATTAACCAAATTGCTTTGCACACATGCAGGAAAAATAGTCCAGTGAAGGAGTCTGGAGCACAGAGTAAAAGATTTGTCACTATTACTTGCAACAAGGTGTTTTAGATTCACTTACTTTCACTGGACACTGAGTTTCATAGGTGAACTGGACTTGGTGTCCTGATTATTTTAAATTCCTGGTACTTTACAGCAAAGCAATAAATAATTTCAAACCCCTTTACTTGCTACAGATTTATGCTGTATTAAGGGTTAATGGCTTGATATTGCTCTCATGCTGTCTTGTACATTCTGTAATAAGATGAAAGCTTGTGCTTCCATGTACATTGCAGACATTTTTGTAAAGTGTGCACACCTCTCACTCTTCTGTCCCAAGACAGACAAGCCATCTTGCTGTGTTTTTTCCAGTGCCCAGGGATCCAATCCAAGCCTTTCCTGGATGGGAAGCTCTTCCCTCTCAGAACTCCCTTTGGCAGACTGATGCACTGGGACATGCAGGATTCTCCTCTTGCCTCCCTTCAGCAGCAGCCTGACAATGGTGCCCAGATACAACAATTCCTGAAGGACTGCAGTGCTGCTGCTTGCCTTTGTGGCTGGGAAGGACAAGACAAGCCTCAATGAGTCTGTAGGAATTCCAGCCCTGTCTGTGGCATTATGGGCATCAGGGAAAGAAAGGCTGGTTCCCTTTCTGCAGGTTTCAGGGTACTCCTGTACACAAGGAAAACTCAAGGAGTTAGTGAGATGAACCCTCTTTAACTCTTCTCCTCTTCATGGGCCTTCTGGAACTACCAGAAATGTAAAACTCAATTCTGAGCCTTATTTTAACTAATATGAATAATTTTTGTTCCAGTTATTGAACCAGATAATTTTCCTATAAGAATCCTCATTTGACTGCCAGGCCATTTACCATGATAATTCACCTGAAAATTGGTATTTTAAATACTTTAATGTTTTTTTACCTCTCCCTCTTTCTCTTTCTCTCCACTTTCAGTTCCTTTAAATCAAATGCAAAGCAGCAGTTGTTTCTGGTTACATTTCCTTATGAGAGACTGTAAGCTGTATGTGAGCTAGTCCTGCTCTTCCATATACCTCACCTCATTAGCTTAATAACAAAATGCACACAGGTTTGGAAAATGGGATTAATTATGGAAGTCAGGGAAAGGAGATCCTGGGAATAGAAGGCAAAAAAATTATCTAGAAATCTTCATGGTCCTGACAAAGCACCTTGCCCATCACTCAACATATAAATGACACTTTACTCACACATCAAAATATGAATTATTTTACAAAGTATGAGAGTACCTATAGTTTTAGAGGGTTGATTTATTATGGCTCTCCATTTCTAAGGAAAGAGGCTGACCAAAATGTAGTATGGGGTGGTCTGGTTTCCCTGCCTTGTTTCTTCTGTGCTGTACTTCCAGCTTTTGCTGTAGGTGGATACCATCTGTGGGAAGAAGTGCACTCAAGTGGCAAACAGCAGCTGACTGACAGGGGTACAGGCATTTCCATGGGTGCTGTGCTGGCTGGTGATCAGGCAGGAAGTACAGGATATTGTACAGAGGAACTTCCCAAGATTCCTCCCAGCTGTGATATTAATATGCATGCAGAGTCTGACAAAATCCTGATTAATGTCCAGTATCAGTCAGTGATAAAACAGCATCTGTTTTAATGTTAATAAATGAGGTGGCAAGCAATTTCCGTATAGAAATTACTCATGCATTTCATTTGCTGGTGACATGAGCTAATTGCAGAGTTAGAAGATAACACAGCACAGTTAATTTGGGTTATGGTGTACTCAAGCCAGAGTTCATATCCAAAGCTTACTAGAATGCAATCTGGGGCAATCCAGAACTCCCATAAAATGAGAAGGTCCTCCATATGTAAATACCTTTCAGAATTCCCAATCTCTAGTTCTTAAAAAAAACCCACATCACATGAAAATGTATCCTATTAGATTTAGAGTAACCATATAAATTATTCATTTAAGAGACAGTAAAAGGTCCAGTGTATCAAAAAAATGAAAAATTAATTGAAGATTGAGTTCTAATAGTTGTAATTTAGAAATAATAAATTTCTACATGAAGGGCAGATTTAGATTACAAATACATTTCCTGTAGGTGAGGTGATGAAGGGTTTTGTTTCACTTTTATGTATTCTGGTGAGAATATATTTACTAAGTTTAGAATCCATCTTATTCTAGAAATGTAATTTTATTGTTGTTCTGGTTTTATAAGATTGATAACCATGTTGTGTTACAAGGAAGCCAGATTGATCAAATTAAAACGTTAATCTAAGGCACAAATGGAAAGCAGCAGCAATATCATACATTACCTCTGCATATACAATATGAATAATGGCAAAATAAGAAAAATTAGAAAATTGCGTAGGTGACAGAATTACATAGTAAAAATAATGACCAGCACAGACTACTGACAGATTGTGGATGCATTCAATTGAAAGTGACCTTAAATATTAGCTCTTCAAAATGAAAATAATCAACTGTATATTAGAGCTGACAGCCCTGAATCTATATCAGATTTCTTGCTCTGTGCTAGGGTCCTGTTCAACTCAGGCTCTAACACAGAGCAGCTCCAAGGCTTCACTAAATGCTGATATTGTGAAATTTCCTGCCACAGCAAAACAGCTGGTAGAAACCAGGGAGAAAGGGATACAATTGGGTTATTCTGTCTGGGACAGCTTGCTCTCTTAGTATTTATGACACAGAGAGTTGTGTGAGTTCCTACCAGCCCAAAACACCCATGCCCAAAGTGAAAAACTATTGTGGGTACAGGTTGATGTAGAGATTAAAACAAAAGGAGAATGAATTGCTCTGGCTCATTATAATACGAATGCGCCATTTACAGAATGTTACTTGGAAACACTGAGGTCAGAACTGCTAGAATGAACTTTATCCTGAGTATCTAATTGGTGTTTGGCATATCCAATGTGTCACCACAAGTCACTCTTCTCCCGCTGGGAAATGTGAACAGGTTTGCAAGGTCAGATGGATACTATGGGTGAACTGTTTCAATTTTTAGCTTAGATACATGAAAGCTGCTGTTGTAAAATAAAGAACTCATTTGTGCATCAGACATTTGATTAAAAAGCCAGCAGCAGCAGCCTGTACCACTGACCTGGCGTGCAGACACTCATTGAAGTTGTGCTCTCGGAACCTCGCGCAGCGTGATGGGAACGTTCAGCTGAGCTGATGTGACACAGATAATCACCCCCACCTATCATCTTCTCTTTCTTCCTCAGTTCAGTAAATACCTCTGCAAGATCTTGTACAAATTGCAATCTATATTTAAATCTCTTTTAAGCAGTTTACTTCAAATTTCATAGTAGTAACACAGCCCTGCAGCACTCTCCCTTGTTTCTGAGCTACTGCGGTCCTTCATTTAACTGGGAGGATGAGGATTAAAGGATAGCAAAAGAAAAAGCAAAGAAAACACCTTTGCCCCATTCTGATGTATTAGATATGCAAGAAAAAAAGCAGCTACGTAGTTTAACTGGGAGAAAAACTAGATTTGAACCTATCAGTTCATTAAAGATAGCATCTTTTCAATCAACAAAAAAGAACATCTAGCTCTTCCATCTATTTTCTTTTTTCCACAGGGATCCTAATCATCTTTCAGTACCTTATCACTACTACGAACCTCTGGGACCAGACGAGTGCACAATGTACCTTTCCCACGAGCGGGGCCGCAAGGGCAGCCACCACCGCTTCATCACCGAGAAGCGCGTCTTCGAGAACTGGGCACGGACATTCGACATCCGCTTCTTCCAGCCCGACTGGAAACCGGAGCCGCTGCCCGGCACCCAGCCCGCGCCGCCCGCGCTGCCCTGAGCGGGGCCCCGCCACGCCACCTCCCCACGGCCCGGGCACCCCGCGGCCAGCCCGAGCACGGCAGCCTGGGGAGAAGGTAACAGGGTCTGCAGCGGGCAGCAGCAGTCAGGAAGTTGGCCTGGAGCAGCAGCACACACCAAGAGAACTCTCTGTTAAACTGTATGAACCCAGTCTGTCGCCTTTTGGGGCCGTCCGACTTCCTGTGTGTGTTCGTGATTCGTGAAACGCAACCTGAGTGTCATTAAGGGATGGTTAATTCATTATGGCTTTTCTAAGTACGATGCCACTGAATTTTCATAGTGAAAAACTTTCTGTATTTATTTAATGGAGGTTTTTATGCAACCTAGGCCAGTATTTTTCTAATTCACACTTATGTGGTTGTTTATCTTTCATAATATTTTAAAACCAAAATTAATATTGCTGATGGTTTGAAAGGCCTAGATTTTTATTTATGAAACTTGTTTGAAATATATAATTCTATATAGCATGTAATTAATATTTGATCAGGAAATGTTGGATTTCTTCTAAGAATTTTGGGCTCTCTTCCAGCCTAAAGCCTTTAACAGCAACAGTGGTCCCATGTGCAGATCCAGCTCGCTTTACATTCTGACATCCTATGTTAATACGAAAACGGTAGTGAAAATTCTGTTTGATATTAATGTGCATTTGCTGCCATGCTATCAAGCTGCTGTTTTTTAAATAGGGGTGGGAGGAAGGAGGGCAAACAAAATCTATCCAAAAAAAGCCAAACCCCCCACTGGCCATGGCAGCAACTTCTCAGTGAAGGCAAGCTAAGGCTGGGGGGCTTGTGTTCTGTTTTGTCTCTTGTATTCCTGCAAGAGGCTGCCAGCAATCCTCCTGAGGCAACAGACCACAAACCAGGCCACAGCTGCTCAACACAATGAGACCAAATTTCTGGAATGAAGAAGGTAAACTACTACAATACCAGTCATAGTAGCCAGAAAGATCACAGCACTGCACCTGCAAAAAACCTCTGCCTTCCACTGTAGCAAGATCATCACTGATCTCAAAGATTCACACTGAATCTAGGATGTAAAAAGCATTCCATGAGTACAAAATTGTCCTTCTGAAAGGAGCAAAGTTAAATTCTCCTTTTTTTTCCATGAAGTACCTGTATGTGCACGGTGACTCCCTGCAAGACAAAGGGGAAGGACAGTGCTCATGTATGGAACCTCACAGTGGGAATTACTGGGTTACATGTGGCTTGTGAATAAAGAAGATTTCAGTTACAGTATTACTTTTCCTTTTGCCTCACAAATACCAAATTTGAATTTTTTTCAAAGTAATCAGTAACTACTGCATGAAACATACCTCAGGTGATGAAAGGTGTCTCTCATTAGACAAGTGCAAAAGCTAGAACAAAGATACTACCTTTAAACACCTAAATCCAAGAAGATGAACCTCAGAGGCGAGACACAGAACTGGGACCAAACACTCTAACTTAAACCCCTTTATAACCCATGGTCTTCCTCTTTCCAAAACTGGACAGCAATAGCTGCAGCTGCTCCACAGATACCCTGATTCTCTGGGGACAAAGTGAACTGTCCTGGTAGGGGCAAACTGGTGTCACCTCTGTAACACTGCCTGGACCTGAAGTGCAAGTCTCTGAAAGCCACTGTCCTGCTGCAGCCCTGCCCACTATCACAAAGTAAGAATCTCTAATGTACTTTGCCTTAAAAGCTTTATTTTGGTGTTCTTCCTGGTACACACCACTCAGCTTGCAAACTGAATGCCAAGTGCGTGTTACCTTTCTCTTGTCAGCTGGTGTTAAACTCTCCTTCTTTCACTGATGGTGTTTTATTCCTTCCACTTGATTTCACTGCATTCTATAAAAAACACAATGGATTTTGAACTAATGGCAGTTTGAACATCCCTTTCAACATGTGTACTGGGGTATGTATCCAGCAAGTATTGCTCCAGTTGATGAAATCTGTCAAACTGATTTACAGATAATTTCTAATGTGACTGCAAGACATGGTACAGATCACAATAGGTCCTCTGATGCTACTGTCCCTGTTTTATTACTGATACAATAATAAAAAGATCTTGTCATTTTAAACTAGAGCTCTTCAGTTTTTCCATCAGTTGAGGGCTGCAAATTGTATATGCTATATGTTTAGCTATGTTATTGTTAAAATCAGATCATTTAAAGATAGAGTTCACTGGCCTACTTCTAGTATTCTGTAGAAACAGAGACTTGCCAGACCCCGTAGTGTTTCACAGGCTGGTTCCCTGTCTGCAAGACTGCTCAGTGTCAAGTAGATATGGGGAAGCATTAAGAATAGGAAGAAACATGGAATAAACACTAAATCTCCTAACAGAGCCAAGTTCATACAAGTTCATACAAGGAACTCATTCCTTACTCAGTTTTGTTAATAATGTGTGTTCTTGCTACCCTCATACACACATTTTAAACAAAGCAAACCCAAACTCACTTTAGTCTCATCAACCTCCTGTGAAGTTTCAGCAAGGTCCCCTATCTAATTACAAAAAGTATGAAGCAGTATTTTGTAAGTCACACCTGTATATATAAAAAGGAATTTGATGAAGCCAAGGAGACAGCAAGTTTTAAATAGATCACACAGATTCACATGGAACATAAACTGAGTCCAAAAAGCACAAGTTATAAGAGTGCAAAAAATGTAAATAACTGTTGAAGCACTGCCATTTTAATTAACAAATCATTGATGTATTTCTCTATAAATGCACCATTTTTGAACTACAGAATCCTGCTGTGTTTCAGCCTGATGTAAGATTTTATTGCCTAGTTTATAAACCAAACAGACTTACGACAGAAAATGCTGTCATCCTAGGGATAAGGAGTACAGACTAGGCAGTGCTGCCATTCTCTGCTTTATACTGTCATCTCACACTCTTCACTATATTTTGATCAATTCATGATCTGCAGCACATCATTTCACATATTTAAAGCTGTTGCAAAACAGTGTTTACAGACATCAGCAATTTCAAGATCTGTGTTAGTTTAGTTCTGAACTCCTTGCATACCTTTAGGCTTTTACACTTGCCTTTGTCAGAGGAGATAGTTTTCATCTTGAAGAACTGTAGCTCTTACACCGTGATATGTGCAACTGGAATTGAGAATGATAAAGAAAACATCTCTGCAACTAAGAACAGAGAAGTACCACAGCTGCTTTGTGTTCTGTTGGCTCAGTGGTGACAGCACCATGGTACAAAGCAAAACCATGATTCATGTGGAGAAACCTTCCACCCAAAGTGCTAAAGACCTCAGTTAACACTTTCTTCTTCGTAAGGAAACTGAGGAAAGGGGAGGATAAGAAAATAAGACCAAGTTACAGCCTTGGCTGTAATATGGCTAAGAGGATACAGCATCATCTTAAGGGTACAAGCAGAATTCCACAGGAAGAATGTGACAATATATTTTCCTCTCTTTTTCTGTGCTATTCCCTTGCTATCTACCATAGGCCATTTCTAGATGCAGGACACAGGAGCTAGACTGCATTTAAATAAATAGATAAAAAATATGGAAAAATGTACCCAGTGAACATCACCTTGTGCTCTGAAGCCCAGTTCCAGCCTTGCCATAGTCTGTACCAGGCCCACCATGAGACCTAACACAGGAACTGATTCTCATTTTACTGAAAGCAATGCCAAAGCATCCCACACAGGTGGAGAGCAAAACTGGACCCTTTTTAACAGACACAGAAAGTCATCTTAATAATTTCATTTCTGAGAGCAGGTTTGTCTTCTTTAGGACATCTCATCTGGCTATTTAAATTTGCCAGTTTCTTCACACAACCCAGACATGTGTGAAGGTAACATGAGTAGCTTTTGGGGACACTAGCTGCTTCCTGAAGTACAGGGAAGGTAAATGGAGTAATTAATATTTAGCAAGGTATAAAGTTTTAGGACTTTGCTGACTTTGGCTGTCAGGTCAGTTGGAGCCTATCATGATCCAAACATACAGCAATGGTCAGAGTCTGGTATCAGCAAAACAAAGGAAATTCTGAAGGGAACCAGGTTGTTTTCTCTCCAAATACTACAGACTCTCTGAAATGCACCACTCTCACTTTGTGGCTTACTTTCCACTTCATCTATTTTTATCAAGTCCAAATACTCCTGACCACATAAAAGCTTTTGACTTCACAATGCAAAGTACTGGATGAAATCTTCACATTTACCAGAAACTAGCAGCATCTCATTTCCTCAGCTATACTGAATGGATAATTAGGGAAGCCTTCAGATCAGAAACTTCCTTTTTATTCCTTCCCTCTAAGCATCCATCAGAGAAGAGAAAGCAGCAGTTCTCTAACATCAAAAAACCCCTTACTGGCATGCTGTCAGTATCAGGATTGCCAGGGCTGCCTTCTGCCCTGCCTCAGCTGGTCCTTCCAGTCCCTCTCACAGGAGTACAGTGCAATACCTCCCTGTTCTTATCACTGCACAAATCCTCTCCATCATAAATTCACAGCTGAACCTGGCCTTAGCCCCTTTGCACATCACTGACTTAGTGCTACTCAGCCCTGCTCCAGCATGCAGTGATGCTCCTCTGAAGGCAGATTGGACCACAAGTTCCATTCACTTCCAGTACATTCTGTGCATGTGGTAGCTGAGAATAAAAAAAAATCCCTTACTCCTGAAACAAGAGACAGAAATGGGCTCAATGTGCAGGCACTCAGCAAGAGAATTAGACCCAGACTACATTTGCTTTTCTGTAATCAATACCAGATGCCAGCTTTCAGGAGGAAAAACCAACCAAAAGGAAATACTCTCCACTCTCTAGAAGAGACACACCATCACTAATAATGTTTGTACAGATACCTGTGAACAGCCTCTGCTATTTGCTTACACCAAGAGAACAGCATTTCATCTTAAGTCATTAAACATGAAAACTCAGCTGGCATAAACCAAGAAACACTGATTGTCTCCCCCTGCTCAGGTTTCTTTCTCCACTCATTATCTGCAGGAACCTCTCTTTTCAGTCTATGACAGAAGCACAGCTTAGTCACACATTGTGTCAGTCCTTGGGCCTGGTCACAGGCACTCCAGGTGACAGGAGAGCACCTGGATCTGAGCACAACCCTACTGAGGACCTACTGTTTCTTCATTCAATAATAAAAATGCATTTTAAGATGCGATCCTGAAAGAGAGCTGAAAAACTGAAATGACCAACATCTATTTTTTATCATCCATGAGTGTTCTGAACAATATCTTAAGACCCCACTGCAGGACCTGTCAATGCAGTTCCACAGTACAGGGTGCAGACATGAATACACTGAGTTTTTCAGGCATGGGCACACTTGCTTCACAGACCTGTCCAAGCAGAGTCACAAAATGGTGAAATTCAATTCTGCTCAAAAAGTTCCCAAGCAAAGAAGCATCAAGAAACTGCCATCTGCCTTGTCTTCTGGATTCCATTAAAAAGATCTTCTGTGCACCTTGGAGGAAGCATCTATACTGCAAAGCACACTTGGCCTGCAGAACACAAATGGTTTGTGACTGAGGATGACATGGCTGGCTCCCAGAACCCACATTCCAAACTGAACTTGAAGGCAACCCTGGGAAAATGAAAAGATTACTAACTTTAAATAAAAAATAAATCTACAACACACATTTACAAACAATTCTGTGACATCCCTGTACTTGCTTTCAGACTGTAACTGTTCAAGGAATAAAAGCTTTCACAGCATAGGAAATACTGTCTCATAGGTGTTGCATAGGCAACTTTATGGTGTCTGGGAATGATCCATTTCAACTCCTCACTTCTGTGCATACAAAAATGTTAAAAATGCCTGAAGCATAGTTTGCTGCATTCCAGTCAAACTGTTGTTCTCACTTCAATTTAATCACCTTCACATACATACTTACTGAGTGCCTCTATTCATAAATTGCATTTTAATAACCCACCTAATTGCCTCCTTTTCCCTAAGCAGATAAGCTTTTAAAAAGACAGAATCTTTGGTATCTTCTGCTACTGGCAAAATTCAGCTGAGCTCTGTAGATGTTTCTACTGCTTCCTGCAAAAGGTGGCTGAAAGAGGGAAAGAGAAAAATTGAATAAGGCCTGAGGAGTCCAAATAAGTGTAACTGCAACTGAAGTAAGGCACAAAGCTCTATCAACTTCACTTTATACCCTTTTTAAAGTGTAGAAAAACTTGCCTATAAAATAAATATTTTATTAAAATATTTACAACAATTGAAAAATAGTTGGATTAGGAAAGGAAAGCTAAGCAAATCCTCTATGGAATTCTTAGGATTAATCTCTCTACTGGGTCTATACATTTCTACATGGTCTGTGCACAGCAGATTTTACTTGATTGTTGTATTAGAAATTGCTCAGGGGGGAAAAAAAGGTTTGCTGATTTTATGGAAATCACCATTATATCAGATTTTGGATATGAAGTCATTGCTTTTGAAGGACATTATCCAAAAAACAACTCCCAAACCCAAAACACTGTGACTAGATTCAGACATCCAGCAGCAGGAATGCTGCTCAGACTCACCCCACAGATTGTTTATTTCCCATAAGTTGCATTGCTGTTGGCAGGGAGGATCTGTGCACTGCTTACATAAAAGCTTCTGATCAGCACAGTGGGAAGACATGTCCAGTGTTATCTACCCCACAGTATCAGTTTACAGAACTACAAGGACAGGAGGAATGCTTTAGTTTTAATCCCTACTCCTGGGCCTTAAGCTCCTGCTACTGAAAACAATTCCAGCTCTTCACCAAGAAATGCCACGAAGAGTTGGAGTAGGCAAATGTTTACCTTCCCACAATGGATCATTCTGTACCTTCAACCTCTCCAAGCCTAGTAAATTTTTGGAGATAAAAACCCAAGGCTTTAGTTCTTGAGCTGCCCCACGCTACTGCTTTCCCTGTTCTCTGGAAGCCTCAGTGGCTCCTCCACAGCCCTCCCAGGCTCTGACAGCTCACCTCCTCTCACCTGAGGCTGGGATGCCACAATCACACTGGAAGAGAAGAAAAAAGAACAAAAATGTTTATGCATTCTGATTTGTATGTGCAATAGGAGATGCTCAGAATCATAGTCTAAGAAAAATACACTGACTCTGATATTATGTGTGATTATATATAATTCATAATAACTCCTAGAGATATGTGTCTAGTACTTACACCATGGCTGCATCAGGTAAGCTTTGCTTTGATTAAGGTAGAGAACAAGTTCCAAAAGCACAGGACAAAAGCTTCTCCTCACTGACAGATGTGTTTCTACACTGACACAGATTTGCTCTTCTTTTTACAAATACCACTATATTATACAGACAAAACACTTTTAGCATACATTCATCAGTAAATGTCCAGGAAGAACAAATCAATATGCCAAACCAGAATTTATAAAAAATAGGCAACAAAACAAAACATTTTCTAACGGCTCAGAAACTACAGAATACAATGGAACAATTTATAACATTTTACATCCTGATGCCAGAGTTTATTTTCTTTGGTGCAAAAATCCAGTGCACTGAAAATTCTGAAAGCATCCAAGTCCATATTGTATGCAGTGAAAATACAACACCTCTGAAGGGTTTCTAATGGACATGGTGAAATCCTTTCATGTTTTTGGCTGCCTTTTAAAGTAGATTCAGCAAGGTCATAATTTTCTTTTCACTTTCACCAACTCACAGAATTCTAGACTCAAAACTGCCTAAGGTGAAAGGACTGATCTAAAGGTTGCATTTGACAGGGAAGAAAAAAGAATAAGAAAAAAGAAATCAATATATTCCAGAGTATTTTTATTTTTGTGAAGAAAGTTTCCAACATGCCATACCAAAGTCTGCAAACTGGGTCAAGTTTTTATTGACAAAATGACATTTTAAATGACATTCTCCACAATGTCCAGTTCTTTAGTAATAGGTGACTTCTTCTAAGATGTACTTCAAAGTACAGTGGAAAGAATTTGCCCATTTACAATCCAGAAGCAATCATAGAAATCCTGTTACTGGGTTTAGGTCCTGCCCTTTTTAAAGTTTAACCAGAAGGAAAAAATGCTCAGAAAACCATTAAAATATGCTTAAATCAAGACAAAGTGAAATAACAGTAACATTAAAACCATTTTTAGAATCTTCCCAGAAAAAGGGGCAGAAGAGATGGCTTCAAAAGAACCTTTAGGAAGGGAGATGTAAACACAATGTTTCAAAACAACCATAATCCACATGCAGAGAACACAGGTGATTCCCAAGAACCCAAAGCAGCAGCCAGTGCAAGTATCTTGTTTGTTCCAGTTCAGAAGACATGTTTCATGTGCTTGATTCCGTATGTTTTGAAGAAAACCATAATGATCAATGCCCAGAGTCCTAAAATAAATCCTCCTGGAGGATGCCAATCCTTTTGTTTTGGTTTCTGGAAAAAGAAAAAACAAAAAGAGAAAAAAAAAATTGTACTTAATTCTCACAATAAGCAGTGCACTGTGCTTATCAAGTTCAAAAAAATAATCCTTGCAGTTGAACAAAATACCAATAAGCTGTATTTCTTCATGAAGTAGAAGCATCTTTGTGATGTGATGGGGAGCTAATGGGAGGCAAGTTGCCACTCGAGCAGGGAGGGTAAGTACCACAAAAAGGCCTCTGGAACTGTGCCTGAGACACCTGAGACACCATTCTGCCTGTGTGAATTGGTGTCGTGGGATGTTCCAACTCATTTGTTTGGACAGATTTTCTTACATTTGGTCTCATATTAATACAAGAGAAGAATTCTCCAAGCATGAAAAACACCTTCTACAAGTGAAAATGTGAACGAGAAGAGTTGTTTTTTCCACTACCTGTTTTCTACAGCTGCTTTTGTACTCAGAATTATGTGAATAAACGGATATCTGACCACATAACAAGCGAAGACTCATCATTACAGCAATATCATAAAACAAAACAGGATTGTTTTCAATGTCAATCACATTTCCCAGGGGCCTCATTGAGTCTAACTGTCTTTCCCTAATGTAGAAATACACTCTGCAATTCAAAATTCTGTCCCTCTTCAACAAATTTTTCATCTTCAGTAAAACGTCATACAGTGCAATTGAAGGCCTTTTCTGTCTCACACGTAGCTAGACAAGATAAAACTTGCCTGCCTTCTTCCTCCCTTATTAAACCAAAAATTCAGATACTCCACAGTCAGAGAATAGAGAAATGGATTGCAGAAGGTAAGAGCTGCCATGGGCCCCAAATTCTGTCTCTGGGGCAAAAAATAAGGTGACTATAGTAATGCAAAATTTTAGCTAAGACTATCATGACAAAAATACCAGAATTATAGTATTTAGAAGTATAACCCAGTCCCTCAGGCCTGTGCCTGCTCTTGCCCTCAGCAGGTAGGTTTTACAGATCTTCTAGCTAGACAGGGATGATTTACTATTACGATAATAAATTCTGAAGCGTTTGCTGAGATTTTTATTCCTGCCTTGCTGAAAGATTTGCACCATTTTGTCCTTGTGCAGAATGAGACTCAAGGGGCACAGACCATTTTGGTTTTGTTGCATTTAAGTCAAATTTAAAATTCTCTTTCTGCAAAGTGAATAACTGTTATAAAAGATGTTGCTGTTTTAATTTCAGCATCAATCAACACAGAGAAGCTTGTTGTTCTCTGCTAAATGTACCAGGGAGGCTGGTGAACCTTAATGCAAGAAGGAACAGTTTGCAGTGCCTGTTCTTTCAAAACAGCTTTCCTATCAACAAAAAACAACATTTGTTGATTGCTCAGCTCCCATGTGATAAACCACACACTCTTAGCTTTGGGATTTTTCTGTAAGTACTGTACTGGCAATTAAAGAGTAGAACAAATAGTCACATCACCTGAGACACCCAAAGAACTTGGCGGGCTGAAATATTAATGATTTTTCTCTGATACAGGAATCACAAAACCAGCATTATAAATTACACCAACCACAACAAAACCAAAGATGTGAGCAGAGCAGGTGTCTCTGTATGCAAAGCACTGAATTCCCTGAGCAGCACTCGTCAGCTGCAGCGAGTGCTGCTGGTGATCTGCCACCTCGCTGATATTCACAACTGCACATCTCCACATAAACATCTCTGAAAACCAACTCTGCCTGTTCAAAGGCTGCCAGCACACCTCACTTCTGAGAGTAACAGCACATGACACTTCTACACACAAAGGGACTTTCTTGTTTAAATCCTCCTAATTAAGCCGTAACTTCGTATGCATATTGCAGTGCCTGTTCCATCAATCTCTTTGTACTATCAATCTTTCCCTTCTTGGATCTCAGACAAGTATCTTACCACAAAGTGGCACCTGACCCTTCAAGACAAATGACTTCAATTTGCAGCCAGTGACACTAAAAGCCTCTCTTTCCTATTTTGTATAGAACACGTAATTTAATTTCTTTAAAGAATTTATATGAATAAATATTTATAAGGTGATCTATGAGTATGGTTTTACATTTTGTCATGTCTTGTACTGAAGTCTCCATGGAATTGTGCAAAGGAAGAGAGGCCAGTGCAGCAGTGGCTCTGCACTGGGAAATCAAGGACATATATATAGTCAGTTTAAAGTCATGGGATGCAATGATAAAATGTTAAGGATTAAAACCATGAAGGCATGACAAAAATTATATGAGGCTGTACAAGAGCTACATACTCAGTAATCTTAAAAATAAATTATCCTAATAAGATTTACAGACCCAGAAACTGAAATCTACATGTAAATATTAAAGCACAATAAAAGGGCAAAAATATGCAACTCTGTTGAATTTCTCTAAGTCAATATCTCTAAATGGTTAATTGAGCACGAAATCATACTGAAATAGGCCAGTATTTTCCATGAGGACATCAAAACCTCATGAATATCTAAAATGGGATTACACAGATTCACATTTAAACCTAAAAAGTATACCTGCAAGAGCTGAAATACCTAATTTCGTTTAAATTAGCTTGCTCCTAGACTCCCAAGAGGGTCCACCACTAAATTAAAAATATAATTAGTTGTCAAACTAACAAGTTCATCTTTCTAAAATCCTAACAAATACAATGCAGAAAGCATCAATTGCAGCCCCCAGCAGCCATGGCCAGAGCTGTCCGAGCCAGGGAGGAATGGGATCCCTCCCAAAAACACACCAGTGCCTCACCCATGCTGCTGCAGAAGCTGCTGTGGCTACTTTGTGTAAGCAGAAGGGGAAGAGTCAGAGATTTCTCCTAATGGGAAAGACTACTATAGTAAGAAAGAATTCACTTCAATAGCAATTGAAAATCTTTTAGATCCACATACTGGAAAAAGGTTTAGAAAAGCCAGAATTTCTTTTTGTGTTTATACCAGTTCTGTGGCCACAAGCCTAGATAAACTATCTCTTTCTATCAATTTTAGGATTGATCAGAAAGCATTAATGTAAGTAAAATTTTTCACAGATTCAAAAAAATTTTCAGTAGTTCTCCTATGACTATTGCCTAGTTCAGAATCTTTTAGCAACTTTCTGTGAGATTCAGGCAATTTTTACATATCAGGCATTTTCTCACTTGCAAGAAAATGTTAAATGGACCAAACCCATGTTAAGTGTCACACTTATTTTGATCTGCAATTTATTATCTATCATTATTATGTTCCAAATTGATGTGAAAACGTGTACTACAGACTTGTTGCACTACCTACAAATTACACAAAACTTGTTCATATTTGAGACTACTCTGGAGGAGCAGAGGCAACACTCTTTTTGCTCAAATTATTCTGAATTTCATTGTACTACCCACCTAAGACCCACTTCTGTAACCAACATGTTTGGGTATGTGATTTACACCACAACACAATGCCATTACAAACACGCTCTTATTCCTACAATAATTGCAGTGACACAGGTGAAATGCACGTTCAGAATGGTACAATCTGTCATAAACAAATACATTTAGCAGCTTAAGGACTAGTCATTATAGAATTGCAGGAGATTCTAAATTAAAAAGACAGGTAGCTAAGCAACAGCAAGCTGCCTCCTGTGAACATTTTTTTGCTATATGTTCTCTGGTTCTGGTAGACTCATTATCCTGTGGAACTTAAAAACAGTTAACAGAGAGTTGCTCCAAGTACTGTAATTAAGCAGAGGATAAAACAGTGTATTTTCAAATTGGATGGGTCTACAGGGATCTGAATGGAAAGTGTCCAAGAGTTTCAACGAAGGTGTTTCATAATCCATGCAATACATGTTACTCCAATTAAAATGAGCTTTATGAAAAAAATAATTTTAAAAAGCTGAAGTGGTAATTAGAGGAAAAATGGTTTAATTTAAAAATGTTATTATCACAACAGAGATAAAATTTAAAACATCACATATTAACATTTCATGTGGACAACACTGTCTAAAACTTATCTATATAGATAAATGTGTTTTCCCACCAGAAGACTGTCAGATTATAATATCCAACAGTCTTCCAACAGAACTCTGACTTAGTGTTCTCAATAAGCACAAAAATATTGGTACAGTAAGCTTTGGGTTAAACTCACAATCCACATCTGAATAGTGGCAGCAGAGAAAGCCAGATAAACAGACAGGAATTAAGTCATTCCCAAACAAAACAGGAATACACAAATTCTTCAATCTCCTCCAGGAGAGGAGGGCTTTAAGAAAGGGTGCAAAAGCTTAGAAATCAATGTGCACATCATCCTTGTTGCAGGGGATGTTCTCCCCAGCCTGAGGCAGATGGTGTGTGTTGGTACCAGGAGTGCAAAATATCCCTGTGCAACTGCACAAAAATAACACATCACAAGTGCTGTGTGCCAGAGAGTCCATTAAAGTGGCAGCTATTGGATTTCAAATTAATCCCTGCTTAATTCTCACTGCAGTTTCAGTGCTGAGTGTCCTAGACCCAGTTCTGGCCTATTTATTGCAGTACACGTGGTATAAACCATCCAAGACAGCAGCAGCTACAGCCAGGAGAGAGGCTGTGCACATCCTTCGTGGGATTCTCCACCTCCCCTAGTCCTGGGGGCCAGCAAGCACTTGCAGGGAAGTGAAACACACTTGTCTGTGCAGTGCTTGCACTTACTGGGGTGAATTTCACATATTTTGGGGGATAAAGAAAGAAATTTCCAAATTTCTTCTTGGTCATTCTCCATATAAATGAATGTTTCTTTTTCTTCCACCGCATACCTTTCTTGTTCCTCAAGGCACCAAATTTTATGTGAGGCTCTGTTGGAAAGACCAGTATAGAAATGTGAAAAAAAGATCCATGCCTCAAAACAGATCTTTAAAATTCAAGGTGAACCCCAAATCCAAAACTAGAACAATCCACCTGCTTCTCATCTCAGACTGATCTCAAACTGAAGGAAGTTCCTTGGAAAAGCTAAATTCTGCTACACTGTGCACTGTGCCAAGAGCACACTATGTATTTCCTAGAGGCACTCAAACAACTCAGGTTTACTTGCAATTTAGAATTTCAAACTGGGTAATCCTTTCAATTCTTATGACAAAGCACACAACAACGTTTATTTTCAGAATGAATTTATATGTATCACAAGCAAATCACAGCATAAAGTATGTCCTCAAAGCTTTCAGTGGAAGTCAATGCTTCTAATTTGTCAGGTACAGTTTGGATTTTGGGGTCCTCACAGGGGAGTGGGGGAAATCAAATAACTCCAGCCATCAAGTAATAGTTTAATCCTTTCTGTGCCCACAGCAAGATTAAAGTCATAAGAGAATTCCAGCACAAACTGTGCCTGTTAATCTGCAAAACAATTTCAAGTACTTTTGTCTAATCTCCCAGTTTGTATTTATTAACCACAGCACCATGATTACTGATATCTCCAGTAGTAATAAAATAATGAAGAAAGTTCATTCATCAACAACAAAAACTCACAAAGGGTACAGGAAAAAACAGCAGCTAAACTAAATTAACATCAATACCAACAACTGCATTTTCATATTTACTTTGTATAATCATTGTAATAGGAACAATACTGTTATGATAGCTTTCATTTTTCATTTCCTTCTAAAATTCATAATCTATAAGGACTTTTTTAAAATTAGCTTCTACTTATTACTGCCTACTTTCACAGTTACCTCTTAGCATTTCACAGCAAACCGCTTTTAGTGGTTTAACAATTACTCACTAATCTTCCAACCTCTGACACAATACATAATATACAACTTCTAATCAAAGGGAGCCTTGCCAGCACCTGGGCAGTTGAATTCCCAGACAAGCCAGACACTGAGCTACATACTGGAATTCACAAATGCTTTAGAGAGGAGATGAGAAAAGTCAGATTAGGCTGTCTTTAGAAAAAAAAAAAATGCAGCTGCCTCTATTTAAGGTGTGCTAAGCAAATTGTTCTTTATATTTCAATCAAATTCATATCTGTATATGAAGCCATGATCATGATTTTCCACAAAAGGACACCTAAGTCGACAGTAAATATATGAATTACATTTGCAAACACAAAGGTTCATGCCAACTGAAGCATGCAAAAATACCAGATGAGCAGCTTAATTAAGTAGACTTGGTATTCAAAACTCAGTCATCGCTACTTAGAGAAGCATGCTTCTTTTTTAATACATTATATTTAATTAATTTAAACAAGAGGAGGATTATTAGCAAAAACAAGGCTAAAGGCAAGAACTTAGTGCTCAGTGTCACGCCACAAATGGAAAGATAAAACTCCTTGAGGTCCTTACAATGAAGGGAGTCAGATAATGACAAAAATATACACTGGTGAGGCAGACCTCAGCAGAGAGAAACCTCTAAAAATCATCAGATATAAAAGAACTTGCTGCTACGGAAACTTTGGGTTAAGCAGACAGAGACAGCAGAGAACAAAGGAGGTGAAGGCTGCCAGAGGGACAAGAATATTTTGTATTCACAGAAATACAGTGCTGTAAATAGGGCCAAGCTATTCTCAGGGTACTATTTTCCCCAGAGCACGCACTGCTCACCTTCCCCTGGGAAAATCAGGTCTCATTCACACAAATGCAACATTGCACTGCCACTGGGATTAGTCCAGAGTCAACCTACTTCCTCCTAGGAACTGTGACTTGGATTTCCCTTGACATCTCTCTGAACCACAAGGTGAGTCCACTCAAATGCTTCAAAATCAATTTTTCTAAAGAAGGTTTTATTCCTAATCTTATAAAATCAATTGTATGCTCAAAACTTTCATTATGAATGTAATTTTGATCATTCAAATTCAAGCAAAGTTTTTTTCTGTTTATATAGAGAAACCATTATGTTAATAAAGTATTATGCTGTCTCTTTCAAAATAGTAGTGATGGTTCCAGTCATACTTTTTTTTCCTGCACATCCTGTAAGTATCTATCCATTTACTGCCAGGTGACAGGCTGTATTAACAACAGATGTTAGACTGCATTAGTTCTCATACTGAGTGTGCCACACTGGGTACAAGATCTAATAAAATACTTCAACAGCTGCATTTGAAATCCAAATAGGTATTCCTTATACTCATAGTTTTTAATGTCCATTTCTCAAATCTCTACAGTATAATTTAAAATGTTCTCTGTTACCCTAAGCTCTGGGATGTATTATATGTGTGTGCAGTAAAGCTCCACGTTTGCGAGCTCCAGCTTGCACAACTTGAAACAGCATTACACTGAAGAGGCAGGCATGACAAAATGAATGGAAGGGGAAGCAGGGCTGAGGCAAAAGATGCCTTCACACTTATAAGAGCAAGATCAAGTATGGCTGTACTTTTACTGCAACACATTTTCATTTTCAGTGAGAAACCAGTGAACAAAAGTTAGTGACAGGCTGGTTTGCTCCCCACTACCACCCAGCTTTTAAAGTGATTCTGTATTCAGTAGTTTTGTACTCATAAGCCAAACAAGTATTCTTACCCAAGTTTATGTTGTGTGCACTCTCTTATGGGATCAGGAGAAGAGGAAAAGGAGAAAGACCTATTCTGAAATATCAACTCAATACTTCTGGGTACCCTAGCTGCTATAGAAAACAAATCATAAAACATGGGCACAGCAATCATATAGGCACTTATTTAGTGGCTGCACATAATTACACCTACACAAAAAAGCCATTTCTGTGACTCTCAGTACATCAAAGGACAAGGAGTCCCAGAGAGCAGATCCATTCCTGCACAGAGTTTTTGTAGGCATTAAAAAAGAATAGCAGATTTATGGCACCATAAATAATCACTGTTCCCATGCGACATTTGCATGACACAGGTCATCAGTCAAATATTATGTGGGGCTCACAAAGAGCATCTTCCTGGAAGAATGAATGAGTGTAACTGAGGACACACCCTCTGAACACCCTCACAGACCACCACATGTAACGTGTACAGAATCAACAGCTTCCAAAAAGATCTTTAAAAAGGATGAAACCACACATGGTTTTATCTAGGGGCAAACCAGTTGCACCTCTCCTGCCTCCATCTACACTAACCACAGGTCACTGCTCTATTGTCCTGCTGTCACTCAGTCCCCTCTAAGCACCACTCATCACCCATTTGTCAGCCATGTATCTGTAGATGGGCTTGCATGTTAAGCACTCCTGAAAAGAACGAAATCACGGCTAATTCACAGGAACACCCATCATTAAAGGAGGAATCACTTGCACTAGGCTGAATCACAACACCATGCAGAGAATTTGCATAGGAACAATGATGCAGGATGCTTGACTGTCCAACGGTATGAACACATTACCAGAGTCTTCATTCATTTACTCCTTCCATTCATTCTTCAAATGGAAATGATTTCATCAAATTTCAACCCTCTGAATTATTTAGGAAAACAATTCTAGACAGAGCACTAGAGAGCAGCCTGCCAATATCTCTGTCTGTGGCCATTCATCAGTCCTGTCAAGAGCTCTGAGTTACATTTCTGTGCTCCTCACAGCATGCTACTGAAGAGTAAACAAAACATAATTAACTTAACACAAAAAAAATCACCAATAACACCTAGGATTACATGGTTAAGTGGGATAAATGTGCAAATATATTTGGAGCTAACAGTGCCTTCCCCTGAGGAAAAGTGTCCAGAGAGGTATTTGCTGTCACAGCACTACAAAATACATCAAGATTGATAACATTTATGCTTTTTCCTATCAATGTGAGCTTATTGGTAGCAGCTACTTTTTTATGCTGCATAAGCTCAGAAGAAATACAGTGGATAGAAGAAAAAAATCCAATAAAACTCCTACTGCTAATTTTACTACTCACTGGAATACCATTTAAATAAACACTGTCTATCAGGGAGGCTTTCATATGTAAACAATAAAAAAGTCATTATTAATAAGCACTGTACAAGGTTATGTGAAAAATGAAAATGTTACACAACACTGAACAGACACCAGAAAATGGAATTAAATCTTGCATCTTGGACAACATACTATAAAATATTTCAGTAATCTGCTTTATACAGGAAGATCCCAATCCTGCATGTATTTAGTGACAGGTAACACAAACTGGGTCAAAAATTCAGTCTTACACTCAAATTACACATGTGCTTATACACTCATCAGTACTGTGCAACATTAAGCAATAAAATAAGAATAAAGACTATGAAATACATTTCCCTTTGCCTAAAGATCTTACAGCAAGCTCTCCTTTCCTCAACCCAACACACACAGTGTGATCCATGCTCACACTTGGCTGGCTGATTCCTGCCATTATTATTCCAGGGACACAAATACAACCCATCAGAAACCAGAGATCTCATTTAAGAGCCACAGTGGCTGCTGACCCTCTTCTCCAGGCCTCATCTCACCAAAACTGCATGCCCAACACTTCACTTTTAATCAGGTAATTCCCAAACACAGCTTTGGGGAGAGAAGGGCTAAGGAACAATCAGACCCTCTAAGGTTCCTGTGAAGGGACACTGGAACTGGGTTTGACAGAAGCCATCCAGCAGCACCAGAAAAGTGCTGAAGCAGAATGTGCCTCACTCCTGCAATACAGCAAATCTCTGTCCTTTCACCAGTTTCTGCAGACAAAGCCAGAAAAAATCTCAACATGTTGGGCATTAATCAACAGTAATCTGGGGATACCAAAGGCAGCATTTTCATAGCCCAAACAGGCTTCTGCAGAAAAATCAGCTGCAAGCCAGGAAAGGGGCCCTTTCTCTCTTCTCTCTCTTTCTCAGTGTCTTACTAATCAATGACCACTAAGGAGCATTGCTTACTTTACATTTGCCAGTAAATCCCATTCCAAATACAAAGCATGGTCCACCAAAGACTTCTATGGAACAGCAAAACTGATCTCCAAATGAAAGTAACTCTGGAATTGTATTCCTGCTGTTAATACTGTATTCAACAAAAGAAAAAGAGATTTAATTTACTATTAAAAGGATTTGACAAATCAGTCTTCTACTATCCAGGGAAGTCCTAAAATTTATTCTAAGTCAACCATAAATTATGAATTACTACACCATAGCAGTTTATCAGTTGTTCTGATATAGACATGGTTTATATTTTTGTAATTTAAGAACGATTGAAAAAATAAAAGTAGCAGTAGCTCTTCATTCCATGGTATCTTCAGCTTTTACTATACATTAAAAGACAATGAATAAAGTAATTTATTTCAAATGTAGACTTATAATGCTACTGTTCACAATAATAATAGTAATAGTAATAAACATGATAGTCTCTACAACCCCATAGTTCTACTGCTAGGAATTATGCTTTCTCACTAAGGTTTTTGTGGCTTAATTGTCTTCATGTAATATTGATATCTGGTACTTGGATGTAATTAAGAATAGGGGAACCATTCTTAGAGTACTATTCCAATCCATTAGGTAAATTTTCTCACTATGATATGAAAGTTTTCATCTACTTAATTAGCACACCTACTCCTTCCATGCCTAAGTGCACCTAAGCTGTGTTTTATGATGGCCCAAGGAAAGGAAAAAGAAACCACAACACATCAATTATTCCTCCACTCAGTTGTACAACTATTTTAAAATGTGTGAATAGTTGAGACAAAATTGAAAAATTACCATAATAGGCTTTTGACACTTCCCCGCTTAAGCAAAAATTAATTCTAACTCCCTGTTTTTATGCAAAGCCTTTATAATTTCTCTAATCTCAAGTTCCCACGAGAGAGAACACAATTCTTTCAAGTACAAGTATGTGAGGCTTGCCATCTTCTCTTTTTAGTTATGCAGTTTATTTGATGGAAGTCTAAACTGCTAAGCCTCCCTTTGTGCTTAATATAAGCCATCCTCAGTGGAAATACAAGTTAATTTAAGTAAAATGAAGTTTTAGGAAGGATGCATTCTCTTGCACAGAAAGCCTCACTAAATCAAAGCTTTTTCAATGCAGCATCTGTTTCCTGAATTGGTCTAGAACCTGTAATAAAAATAAACTAAAAAAGAAGAAAAACTCTTAAAACATACTTTTACATATAAAACATAAACATAAAAACAGACAAATGGAGCAGCTTACTTCCCATCTTACTGAGTTTTGCAGCCCCACCTTATATTGTGCATGAAGATACTCTTGCAACATCATGAATTAGCACGTTTTAAGCATCATCTGTTTTATTAATGGTGACTATTATTAAAACCTACTGCTTGTGCATCAGTTGTACTGTATTGCTGGGATACACTGGGATACACACTAAGCTGTGTGCACCACATCCTAAATTCACTGTTATTCCACAGCACTGCTTAGCCCTAAAACACACCTGAAGTATTTATACACCACATGCTTTGCTTCTGCAGCACAGGGTCTATTCTGATGCCTACAAACCTATTAAGGTCACAGACAGCTTGTGCAGATATTTAGTCTATTCTCATGAGAGGCAGAGGTATATTATTTGCATACCATTATGTACTGAAAAACCTATTCAGTTATCCCCACTGGAGACAGCTCACCTCACTGCCCTAAATAGCATTCACTTTTCCAATATTTGAAGGAACAGCAAGTAAATGGGACCCAGTGCAGACAAATCCAAAAAGACTCAGAATATCTAAGAATTTCAACTTATAAATAACAAATGTGAACGAATGCAGATCAATATATCACATAAAAATATAATGGAAGCAAGGAATGATAAAAAAAGTGAATTATATGGTTAAGAGAGAACGAAAATGTTCTGAAGAGATAATTTTTAGGAAAAAAGCTGACATTAGCCAAGCTTATCATGACCACAAAGGAGAGCAAAGAGTCTCAAAGCACAGAACTCACTTAAAAATAGCCTCCTTATATTTGCAGCGACAGCAACAGTTCTTGTATCATCGAAGTAAGAGACCTATTGATATTTTACCTATAGCAGGGTGCAACAGTTCACATGATGTCAGTAACTGAGACCCATGGGACCTGTACATGTTGGTTCTTCAGTACCAGCTGCAAGACTGTGAATATTTCCTGTAATTACAAATATGATCCAACATGCCCCAATTGTCCTCCTCAGTTTTATTCCCCCCATAATTACGATGTTTTGAATAAACATCTCCCAGCCTCTAACCAAACCCTTTTTCTACTTATCCTTCCTGATGTCAATACAGCCACAAAGAAGAGAGAATATAAATAAAGTATCTGTGTGCTTTGTGCAGAAAGTCAGAAGAGATTAACATAATGGTCCTTTGCAGCCTTAGTCTGCAAATCAGAACCTCTTGCTGTTAACCTTGGTTTGCTTTTTGCCAACCTGCTATGTGAAGTTTACTTCAAGCTGTAGGCATTTTTGAATCTGTCAGTTTCTGTAAAGCTCTGAGCACAGATAAAGCACAACAGAAACAGCAACCACCGCCTGGAAATCAAAGTTGTGAGCAGGTCATGAAGAACAACAAAAGAGGATCATGGCACAATCAGTCCCATGGCAAAACACAAACAGAGAAACATCAATAGTACACATTGAAAGGTTTGAGCACACAGGATCTTCAAACACACGGCTGCTTCAGCTGAAAAGAAGCAAATCAATTTTTTGAGTATAAGGAATATAATAATTTTTTGAGTCCATGGCCATACTGTTACTACCAACCCTTGAAATGCAGTTATTTGAAGTTCACATGGGTAAACCACAGAGATCTACAGCACTCTATAAAGCCTGTCATGTTACAGTCATTTCCTGAACATCTTCCTTCATTTTACATCTTAAATAGTGCTTATTAAAAAGAAATGGTTACAGGAATTACCTCTTAAAGAAGCTGCAAATCCAGTGCAGCACCTCTAACAATTATAGCTACTATAGAACCAGGGTATCTTTTCATATATTTTTTAATAGTACATCTGACAATTCTATATGCTGGTGGGTATGAAACTGATGTCTCATAATCCACAAAATGTATGAGTCTAAAGTCACATATAAAGACTCATATTAGCAGTATTCTCAAGGGCAAACGGAGCATTCTCATGATATGCACAAAAGCCTCGAATTCATTTTCATTTTAACTTTCCACAGCAACAGCTATTCTCATCTGCTAGTGAGAAATATAAACACAAACTTTCAGGAATACAAGTACACTTTATCCGTTTTAGCTGGCACTACCTATCCTAGCTGGCTTTAGAAATTCTGTAGTCACACACTCAGGCAGGATGAAAAATGCCCTTCTTTTTTCAAGCAGTATTTTGCACCATTGCTGTGCTTAATGAGCTCAGGACTCTACCAGGACTGGTGAGAGTGGAGTGTGGCCACTTGAGGGGCAGCCCCTTAAATTGCTCCAAGCTGTCTGTCAAACTCATCTCCCATCCTGTGCCAAAGAAAAATAAAGACAAAATGTCAATCTGTACATGTCAGGGTTTCACAGCTTGGGAAAGAAGAGACATGACCTCCAAAGACTGACAGATCAGAGTTAAAACTTCTTTGTCCAAACTGCAGGATCTGGACAGCCTGAAACAATCATTTTGAAAACATTGCATCAGCTACATCACACCTGCTGCTGCAACTCCCTGAAGAGGAGACTGGTTTGGAGGGAGAGCACGGACTGGGGGTTACTGTCACCTTGCTGGGAGCCATTTCTGTCAAGAGGGGATAAAGTCACACTCCAAGATGTGACAGCAGAGACTGGATTCTACTCAAGCCCAGAGCTCATAATGTACATGCACATCAAACAGAACATTTTGATAAGTGCTCAATAAACTGTTCTTAATAGTGTATAAGAGGAAGAACAGGTCATTCTTTTTAAAATTCTTTTAAAATATGCTTTGGTTTCGTTTTTTAAAAATGCAAGAAAGGAGGTAAAGTTCCATGCTTTAATGCATAAATAGGGAAGAAAAGGTGGAGCATGCATGCAACAGTTCTGGGAAGAAGAAGCTACCAAACACCATCTCAAAAGTCTCTGAGATGCTGGAACAGGTAATATTTCCCCTTCTTGACTTACAGAAAATGTTCAGTGTGATATTTCTAGTATGAAACAGTTAAAAACAAAAACTGAAGACTTCTCAGGTTCCTCATGCAAGATACCTTTCAATGCATTTAGTTATTCAATCCATTGTATTCAGCTATAATTGGAAAAACCTAATACTACATTCAGTTTCCCAGTAATGCTTGGTCAGCAACAAAAAGCACTCATGGTCCTTTTCTGGCTCTGCTGAGCAGTGTTGTATGCAGACAAAGGAAGTGCTCCCCGTGCATTAATACTTTGGCACTCCAGCCCGACAGAAATGAAGTTCCTGTAATTGCTGCTAAATTTTTAAGATTTGGGGGGCAGCATTTGAAAGAAAATAATTCTAAGATACTTATCTTTATTCTGTCTTGAAGGCTAAGAAGAGATTCTATATAATATTTCAACAACAAAGAGAGAAACCAGCAGAACTTTCCCTGTGGTTAAGAAACAGTAAAATAATGGTCCTGCATAGGCAGAGTGATCACCCACAAGAGTCCTTTAATGGGAAGATGGAAGAGAAGAGACTGCTTTACTATATCTCTGTTTCCAAGAGGGAAGATCATGATCAGATGAAAAACATAACAAAACAGAAGCAGCCATGTCTTGTCAGCAAAAACAAATGATCAGTAATTGATGCTAACTCCACATCATGGTATTCTGTGACTGGAAAAAACTGATGAGAAAAACAGCAGCAAATTTTAAAAATTGTATTTTTTCTACTTTACAAAAATACTTTATGCTGCACTCAGATATGCTGTATTTCAGGAATGCTATGAAATTTCATGTGGCTAATGAGCTATGTAATTTCTGAAGAAGAAAGGAAGAGAGACAACCTTACTGTTTGTGTCAACTACTGGATTACATTTGAAGGTACTGAGTACCATTGCTGACTCTGCAGTAGTTCACTAGATGAAGAAAAAAAAAAAAAAGCCTGAAAAATCTCTGGTTTAATGGTTTGCCAATAAAAGATCTGTACCATCTATAACCAAGTCAAGATTGTGTTTGGTGATTTCTTACAGTGAGTCAGAGAAACCTGGGACTGTGCCATTCTTAATACATTACATGACTCATACAGCAAGATTCTGCTACTCAATTTTTTAAATCAAACTTAGTATTAGAAGAAATCTTGGAGCGTGAACTTCAAAGCACCTATATGCACCAAGTAGCACAAGGTGCTGGCAGCAATACCTCTGCTGCTCTATGACATATTTGGTTTGGTTGGCAAAAGTGTGCAATGATAGCTCTTTTCCTTTTGGTCCTTTTGAGCATCAAGTTTTCTACTATGTAGCATTCCATTTAAAGAAAGCCCAAAAGATTTAAATAATCTCTACCTTATGCAGCAGTAAGACAAATTCAGTCTATATACTGTTTACCACTTAGGGAAAAAGCATAGGAAAAAAGCAAGATGACATCCAGTCATGATTCCACCTGAGACCACTTCCATTACAGTTACAAAATGTAGCCAAATCACCTCTAGGTTAAACAATTCACAAACATATGTTTAATACAGAAAAGAAATTGAAAAAACCCAAACACAGTAGACATGTTAATTTCTAACTCCCACACGTGCCAAGTGCTCTGGGTGAAGAAAGGCTGGTTGAGCAGGAGTGGTACAGCACACCTGGGTTTAGCTTTGCACAGAATGCCTGAGCCCCAACATCCACTTCAGGTGAGGAAGATGTCAACATATTTCCATGACATGCACCAGAAACAGCTTTTCTCACCTGCAGTCTGGATTAGACAGATGTGAGCACTGGCAGGACAGGCTGCTGCTCTCCAGACACTCCAAAAGGACCACAAGAAGTGGCCATGGTAAGGGGACAATACTTGTCTTCAGCACGTGGCTCAGGACTGCAGTGCTAAAGCCTGACCAGGCAGGTGTCCTAGGGCAGGCTGACATGTCACAAAGCTTTTTTGTGGGAAGCCAAGTGATACATTTTGTTAAAATAAAACTGGACTCTGAAGTCAGTGTACTTTTTAATATTTGGTATGAAAAATTCGATTTTCAATCATCCTGACAAAATCCATTTTTGACTAAGAAAAGCATCCCTGCCTGAGCAGACCTGAGTCTGTGCTGGCAGGTGCAGCAGAACCTGGACCTTTTGGTGAAAGGTTGTATTTTATCTCTGACATCATCCAGATGAATATCATGACCAGAGTTCCAAAAAGCAAGCTGTGCTTCAAAGTTATTTTCAAACACACCTACATGAATGGATTTTCAAAGAGTGTATAAATAGCTGTGTCTAAAACTTTACACAGCTTTACACGAACCGGAGACATCTAAGTATTACAAGTTGCTTTTGAACCTCTTAGCCTGTAAAGACACAGTAAAATGCAAGTATCACTTATCAAAGTACTTTAATATTTTTAATAAATTAATATTCATGAACAAAACCTACTGTCTGCATCAAAAATACAAATAAAAATCTGGGTTACTGTTGTGCTATTAAACACCCTGCATATTTAACCAAAGTTCTCAACACTAATGGCTTTGTAGAACATTTATAGGAACCAAGACTCCACCATCAGGACAGAAGCAGACTGGGAGTGAGGGGAACTCCTGAACTGTATAAACTGCCAAAGGGCAGCTACAAGGCAATGGGCAAGGCACCAGTGTGATCCCTGAATTTTAAAGTTATGTTTTCAAGACTGTATCAGCATGTGATGGATTACTTTTCATATTGAACATTTCACAAAGATCGTAAACCACATAAAACCACTTTAATTTAATGTTTGTGAAAACATTTTAAGTCTGAGAGCTAAAATTGTTGTGTTATAGATAATAAAAAGATACTTCAGAAAAAAATCTATACAACATAGTATGTTCTATTTTCTTAATACTGTTTCAAGAATTTCTGGCAAATGCTACTAAAGAAAACCTCTGTCAATTAAATCAGCATGAAACCAGAATAATATCAACAAATGCAATAAACTAACAGCCCTCTACAATGTGAGAATGAGGCCCTGAGAACGAACAAAAATTGATCTTCAAAGCAAAATGATTTTATTTGGGGGAAGGGTGGGGTGAGTCATGGTTGCGAACTTGTTACAGAAGCACAGAAATTATGGAAAGAAAGGCCTTTCTGCAAGACTTACTGCAGAACTGCAACCCTGCAGTATCCTTCCATGGCCATCAGTCTGTGCATTCTTAACTCTGGAGATCCCCTCCCATCATCTTCCATAAATTTCCTATTTAATTTCCCCATGGTGCCTGCAGCCAACACCCTCAGAGCAGACGGGATGGAGCAGCTCCCCAACGCTCCCCAGGCTGAACTGAGCCAAGCTCCCTGTGCTCCACCACACCCTGGAACAGAGACATTTCCTCAACAGCTGAGCACAGCTTCCCACTGATCTCCTGAATTTACTGAAGGCATTTGCCACTGAGGCTTCTCACAGACAGGTAACAGAAAAGCACGGGTTAAAACTTCTATACACCAAATTTATATCTCCAAAAGGAAGCTCAATCTAATTTCATTAGATATTATAGGTAACATTCCCTCCATTAAAAAATACCTAAGGAACTCCTTAGTTTTAAGTAAATCTGCAGCTGTAAACCATGTCAGATTTCAAGTAAATTGTGCAATTTCCACTACAGGCTGTAAGTCACTTTCCTGAAATACCATTCTGGTTTATCAGCATGTTCATTTATCTACTTAATGGTTTGAAATGGACTAAAATAAGTATGCAAGTTGATCATGGTCTGAATTTGCTGTTTCATTTTGTTTTCAATTATAACACCATCAGGAGATCTGGTGTTTATCTGCTGAAATGTGCCTTTCATCAATAAAACATTCTTCCATCAGTAAGACACCTGTAACCATTTAAGACTCTTCAATATCCTAAATCCTGGTTAGGCCAAATATGTTAACACACACTGACATTCCAAGCACAAGCACTGGCAGTGAAGTTAGGTACTTTTATTGAAATGACTTGCTGAACTGCAAGGACAGCAATGAATTTCATTTATGATAAATGGAAACAATCTTCTCAAATGAAGTTTGCCCTGTTCTTCCACCAGACCTGTTTTGACTAAAGACAACTTCAGAATAAAAGCAATCTCTCCTTTTTCTCCTCTTTCTGGTTTGGGGTTTTAATTTTTTTTTTTTTTTTTTTGGTCTTATTCTAAGTAGCATAAACTTACTGTAAGTAGCAGCATTGTATGCATGGCTGTACAGAGAGAATCTTATTAAAAAGGTTGTCTCATGTGGGCATTACTCTGAAAGCTCAACTTTTATAAGTTTATATTAATGACTGCATTCCTTTACCAAGCACTAGAGGCTTTTTATTTCAGTTAAAAGCACAAGGAGTGTTTTAGTAGTGTTCAGGAGAATAAATTTACAGTGAAAGTTGGGTAATACTAGTGGCTATGTCAGCTAACAAGTATAATTAAAATGTACTTTATACATTATACTGATTTAGGATACCTGTCCACCACTGTGAAATTTTAATGTATATTTATGCTATAAATACACAGCACTGATGCCATTATGTATGTCTAGAGCATGTATGTATCCATTTGGATAAAGCATCATAACACCACAAATACTATTCACTGTTTCTACTCCTGTCACTTTTTTAGTTTTTTATAATTTCCTTCTTTTTTCTTAGAGCAAAAAAAAAAAAAACCCAACCTTTTTCATATAAACAAGACCCCTGCACAACTTGTCCCAGCTGTGGCAGGTCCCTCAGAAAGGGGGTCTCTGCAGAACTAATTCAGCACAATGCTGGAGCAGTGATGCTCAGCTGGTGACAGGCTCAGGCAGGGCAGCAGCCTCACACAAAGCCAGGGCACGGTGCCAAACCCCCCGGCACCACAGCTAAACAATGCTCCTTTCCTTTGCCTTCCCTGCATCCAAAGCATTTGCAGTTCTGCAGGGTCTGTTCTGCTGCCTTGTGCACACCCCAGCTCTGTACCACTGGCAAGTTTAGCAAACAGATAGGGGCACATAAACCCAGATTTTGCCTTTCCACAGCACAATATTCTATTGCAGTGTAACACACAGTAGCCAAATGAACGCTCTGTGGTTATTACCCACCTAATGCTGTAAAAATATTGCTATGACATTTTGTCTGCTCAACCATTTTAAAGGTTAATTCTGTTTCCTATTTGAGATTTTCCTCTAGGTGAGCCATTCCATGCACTTTCTATTTACTGATTCCAAACAACCCCCAAACTGTTTCATTGCTCACTCTCACTGTTAAGAACATATTGACTGGCTGCCTGCTCTGCTGTTTAATTCATTTATGCTGAGAGTCAGGCATGAAGACAGAATTTTAAATGTGACATTTGCAGGCTGTTGGGTCATTTGAAGCTCTGACAACACCAGGGAGTTCCTGACATACAAACTGGTCCTGATTTCCAATCTTCCATGTTCTGAACACATCAGAAATTCTTCCCGAAGGTGCAGATTTCAGCCTAAAGTTTTAAAATCCCTTGTGTTTACAACTTGCAGGAAAGGCTTGTACACTTAAAAGTTTTAAAATAAAACTTATGTTTCCCTTAAGGTAAAACCACACTGCCTGCAGCGTGAGACTCAATGCTTTAAAACACTTATTGACACAGTTATTTGGGAAGATCTATGACAATAATTAATATACATAAAGTTGTTTACAAAATTCTGTTAAGGGACTCAGTGGACTTTCATTTGCTCCTGTTGATCTTCAAGCATTTAAAACAGCTGAGTCTGAAACCACAGTTTTATCTAACATTGCTATCTAGCTCAGTGTTGCTCTGACCACTGGCAAGTCCCAGTTTTCAGTCTGGAAGTTTTCCTTATCTCAAGGCAGTGAATGGACTGCACCATTTTGTCTCCCAGCATGAACTATCATTATCTTCCTCAAATTTCAGGTCAATTTTTCAGAGCATACTCAGTTACCTGAAAAATTCCATATGGTCAAAATACCATTAGGAAAACAGTAACGTGATCTGTTTGGTCCTGACTTAAGAAAACTATAAGTACTTGTCCCTGAAGCAGGACTCACATCTACAAATTTTAACAATTATTTATTTTATTTTGAGAAAATTCAAAATGACTGCAACAGAATAGGTCATTTTGCTTCCTTTAAGACATCCCCAAGAAGGGGGATGCTAAGTCTCCCCAGTCATGTTTGACACAAGTTTTATGTATGTTATTTGGCCATAAGCTTTTCCACACAACAGGCAGAGCCTCTGTGGCTGACAGCAAAGAATGAGGAGACACCTGAATACTGGGTACCTGATCTACCAGCATGGATTGAAAACCAGGCCTAGAACTCTGAGAAAAGAACAAAAAGGATTCCCTTCCTCTGCACAGAAAAGATCTCTTCCTCCTCCTTGCCATGAATTGGGGGAGACGTTACAATAAAAACTTCAATTCTACGTTGTATGTCCACATTATCCCTCATCTGTTTATTCAAATCAATAGCATGGTATTGCATTTAAATAAAGACAAAGATCGAAGGCGCAATCTAGGAAAAAGATAAACCATTTTTTTAATTGTGCAAAACAAAAAAAGAAACAAAAAAACCCTGTTCAAAGCAGAAAGCATGATGACACTGCTATAGTTAGAAATAAAAATGGTGCTAATTCAGAATTGTATTAGGAGCAGAGATTGTTTTCCCTGCTCAACTCATCATGACAATTATTCCACAATAATGACTCCATACTTTGGCTGCTTTTTCAGGAAGAGGAATATGATTTAGGTCAAGATGCAAATTTGGAGAAATTAATGGAATTTTTTTTTCTTTTCTATCTGCAGACACACAACAATTTTAACAAGTAGCTCTGAAGTGTTAACCATGTCATACAGCAAAGATCTTTTCATTGCCATGTTCAGAATGAGACTTTTATAATTTCATAGTTGTCATCTGAACAAGAGTGTCTTGTTTATATATACTTCCAGCATGAGGACATTAATTCCGTGTGACCTAGAAACGCAGTTTTAAGTATTACAGATGTTCTTTATTTTCAAAGGAATTTTTAAAACAGAAAGACTTACCTGGTGTATTATCTGAGCTACAGGAAGTTGTTCAGCATATTTTAGTGGCTCTGTTGCCAACTCCTCATCTGGAAACCTGGGAAGAAAGTAAGGTCACATTTGGCAAAGTTAGTACAATGTTTACCAAATTAAAAAACTGAAATTAAGTGTTTCAGGATACTGTTTGGCTTAAGATGAAAAAAAACCTGTATTTTATTACAGTAATGGAATGTGTTTATTATAAAGTTGAGTGAAAGAACAAATTTATGGTAAACAGAAATGTGCATGACATTTTGCATCTTTTCCCCTGACATAAAGAACAAATTTAGCAGCAGAAGCCTTAGAAAATCTTTAAATTTCCTTTTAGGTGAACAAGGACTGGTGAAAGCTGGATTGAAATCCCCATGGAAAAAAAGTCTTATGCATTTACAGAGCAAATTCAGCACTGTTAACAATACAACCTTTTTCACTTAATCATGCCAACATAATTCAAATATGACCATCTCAAAAGGCAGGAGGGATTATTCACCATTTCCCAGTTTTGCTGCAAGTGCACAGCACTGTTTAGATGTGGTAGAAGTTCACCACCACAAATACTTGTGCACTTGCTAGCACATCAGTATGTACTCCTGGCTGCCAAAAAGCCAAAAATGCTAGTGTGGAAAGAAAAAAAGAAAACCAACAACAAAACAAGACTTCACAAAGAATATACATCATAACACTTCAAACTTTGAATAAACTGTGGCTGTAGCTGAAAAATCAGAATCCATAAGCAGTCTCTTAAAAATATTTAAATGATAGTAAATTAATATGAAAGCATTTTTAAAACCCTTCAACCATGGTGCTTTCATCTAGTGGAACTGCACAGCATGTGCTGCATTTTCAAAGTATCACTCAAGTTTTTCATCAGCCATTCCTGTATTTTTCTGAAGAGTTCTGAATACAGAAATTTGAGCACTATGACAAGAAATAAAGGGGGGGGGGAAATGATCCTGACAAAAACATGGCCCTTCTCTAAAGCTGATGCAGAATTATTTTCTGACAAAAACTGTGGCCAAAATATTGTTTTTCAGGCTCAAACTTTATACCTATTCTAGTCAAAAAAGATCCACACCTGGGTTAATTGACCTGCAGACCAGCTGCCAGGTAAGAGTTAGAAACTACAGGCTTAGTGTCTGCACTGGGAGTCAACAGGCTGTGGAAAAAGAGAGGACAAAGTGCACATCTCTCCCCTCTTCCACTACTGAATTTCTGCTGTGGTTTGAAAGGCTTTAAGCTCAAATAAGAGTCTGAATATCCAGAAATTTGTAATGAACAGAGTATGAAAGTATGAAAGTCTTACTTTATAAGAAATTTAAAAGCAGAGAACAAAAGAAGCACAGCAATATTTCAAAGATCATAGCGACAGCCTGCCTAGAACCGTTTAATGTGCTTAAGAAAAATTAAATAAGCAGGCACTGAACTACTGAAGCTGGTCTGCAGATAGAGCTCATTTATTGATATGGCTTTTAGAGCTTTTGCCTTATTTTGACAATGATGAATTCATACTTTTAACATGAAATATACTCCTGCTGTAGTCCAGCATAACCATCAGAGCTTAGAGGGGGCTCAGCAGCTCCACCACAGTGTGCAGAAGGAATCTTTCAATTCAATTCCTCCCTACTTTCTATCATTGGTCCTGATTGGCAAACACACCACAGTCAGTGTGAATTGGAGATTACTGCTGTTCTGCTGGGAGCCTGTTAGCTGATATAACACCTTGATTTATGGATACCAGCTACCTAAAGCCATTTTTTAGCCATAGTTCTTGATATGAAACAACTGTACACACAACACAATATTCATCAATATCTTGAATGCTTATCTCTACAGTTTTTACATGGACACTGCAAATCTGGGGGAATAAAAAAAAAAGAATATCTCAAGTCCCAAAATTAAACACTTGAAGCTGAAAGTAACAGCTTTAAATTAGTAACAGCTAAAATTACTATTAACTGAGTATTAGCAGAAATGAAGAAAAAAAAAGAGCTTGTCTGTCTGCTGTGTCAAGGACTTTGTACATTTGGCAATTTTTCTGTCTAGACAGAATCAGCTTTCCCTTGCCTTGTCAAACACACTCCTTGTCAACTGCAGAAAAAAAAGACTTTCCTTCAAATGGCAAAGGATTAAAAAAGATAAAGAAAAATTATCAAGATAATTTTAAGCCTTAGGAAGCCTAACTAAAAAAAATAAGAGGAAGGGGAGAGTAGTGTAAACATGCATTCTAAAGTCATTAGATTTAAATTGAAATTATGTTGATAGGAGCCTTTCAACATCAAGAAAGACATTTTATCTTTTCTAATTTACTTTCTGGAAAAAAAAAACCCAAGTCACTTGAACTACCTTTTATATATACATTTTGTATATGTGTGTATATATATATATGCATCTTATATATACAGAAATTATAAGATATTGATTAGATAGGTGGACATTCTAGTGTATTTAAATAAACATCTACATTTATATACCCACACTATACAATGTTTACACACACACAGGTGTTTTGGAAGAGAAGGTCAGAATTGTTTTCTCAAAATTTTTCCTGTAATGCCATGAACTTTCTGTAGATGTATTTAGTGATGTACTAACTGTCAAGTCTACAAAAGAGTTTTGATTCTTCTCTCCTGCAGATAAGCCTAAAATCCCCTGCAAGTGGGCACAGAGTGTATTTTAACCAGTGATTTCTGTAAGAACAGAGACAGCTCATGGCCAGTAAGATCAAACTCCATGATATAGCTCACAAATGGTTGAATTCTCCCCCAAGGCAGGGGCTGCATCCCAAACTGGCTGCTCAGGCAGGTGCTGAGCCTTGAACCCCTCTCAGACATTCTCCAGCTGGGATGAGCCACTGCAAACAGTGTGGCCACTGACAATGACACACGGTGTGACTGCAGGACAGGACATCAGCCTGACTCACCAGCACAGCTGCAGCCTCATCCTGCCTTTGAGGAAGTTATCTTGGTTACTCTTGGCAGTTTTGCCATGGATCAAAGAAAGCCCATCAGGGCAGTTTGTACCCAGGAGAAAGAAACCCACTGCAAAACTGCTCCTTCATTTTAGCCCTGCAAATAGCAGCCCACCAGCACTCCCAGACTGGCAGAATGACCTGTAAAAGGCAGTCCTCTGCAAAAAAGCACAAGGGATAGAAAGGTCTAGGGAGGAGAAACAGATCAACACAGAAGATGATGATCTACTTCCTCCTCTTTTGCAAGGTGGAGGAAGAGAACACGTCAGGATAAAGATGAGCTCCAATACAGTTTTGACCTTGTCTCTCCCTTTCACAGAGGGACACAAGTAAATTGGTTACTCCTTCCAGAGATAATTTCCAGATGCCTGGGGAGCCATTCCCTTTTGCTCAAAACTAGTTATGTCAGGAAAAAAAATCCAAATACAAAAACCATCTCAGCTGATGGAATTTGTGCTCAAATCACATATGGCAATTTGAGGCTGTAATTTCTCCAAATTAGTTGGCCTCATTGTGTTTAGTTCACTCATATTTGACACTTAAACCTTTACAAAATTAAGGGCTAATTTGCTGTAATACAGTTTTCTTTGTATGTTTAATTTCTTTCAAAACAATTCTATTACAGAAACAAAGGTAATTTTTCATGAATTAATTTTCCAGTAAGGAACAGTCCTTTCTGTCTCAATTGAGCATGACAGCAGAATGCTGCCAACAGTGGCAAAGCAAGCTAACACAGTGGCATATCAGCATATACGGCATCATGCCTGACAGCTGGTAATGCAAAGCATAAGGAGATCTTGATTTTCAGGGAGAAGACTAGAAAGAAATGTAAAATCAGAAGAGAAGTGGGAAGCAGTAAGAGATAGGAGAAGAGAAGGATCTCGAAAAATTCAATTTAAAAGCTATTTTTATACTGCCACTGCGACTGCTCTTAGATGAAGGAAAGTGAGCATGAAACAGAAACTGTGGAAAGTGCATCTAAATCCAGTAAAACATGTCAAGATATTTGGTGAAATATCTTATTTGTTATTTATATTTGCATGCTTACTCTTAAGGGAGAAAGTCAATGTGTGCTAAAGAAAAATAAATTCCAAGCATGAAGAGGTAGCATATTCTCCCACAAGTGCTAACCCAGCCCATGGTCTTCTACACAGAAAAGCTGTAGTGGGTTTAGGGCAGAGATGTATTTTATCTTGTGCAAGCATTACAAAAATACAGCGGGATGAAAGTACAACATGTGATGACAAACTGGTTTGCTCATGGCAGAAATGGGCTGTTAAGACATTTAGGAGACAGAAAAGTCTAGGTAACACAAAACTGTTAATCTAAACATTCACTAATTTTAACAGACAACAGAACTAAGGCTAGTATTTCTTCCTTATACATTCTCTAGACTTGATGGTTCAGACAGGTCACAGAATTTCACACTTATGACCCACGTACAGGTAATACTGCATCTCTTTTGAAACTCTTGTTCCTTGATGGTAAGTCCTAAGAAGGAACCAACTCTCTTGGAAGCTATACAAACTGGAAGTCAGAGTATGAAAAGGGTACAAAAGACTATCAGAGACAAAAATGCATGAGAAGAAAGGGTTTGGGGATCACCATCTTTCTTTCCTTTAGACAAACAATTTGTAATGCTGAAGTGCTGCCTGACTTGTTTGAGACATGACTTCTGAATAACATGAATGAAAATGCTGGAATGGGCTGTTCCACTTGTAGAAGTAGCTCTGAGAAGAAACACTGCAACTGCTTGGACACTCAGCATGAGTCCAAGGGATGCAAATAACACAGCAGTACCTACACCTGATACCCAAGACTGAAAGGCTGAAATTATTAATCTAAACCTGTGTGTAGCACTGATAGCTTTATTGACTGTAAATACATGAACCCACTTGCATCTGGCAATAAAAAGAAAACAAAATACCAGAGCTTTATGCACCACATCAGAAAAAGTTATTAGCTTTGCTATTAAAGAGAGGCTGAAATGGGCTATGTTGGGTTTGAGTGAATAGTTTTTAAAATTGGCCATTGAGAAATTTATCTACCATATCCATAGTACAGAAGATTAAAAATTAGACCTTGGATTGATGCCAGGTACTTAATCTATCTGTTAAATCCTAACTTCATACATATTTAAGAATTGGGTATGTTTTAACAACAGAAGCACTAAGATACATGGAAGACACCAGTGCTTGAAAAGGTGAGATCATGCTTAACTCTGTTCTTCTCTCACAAGTGTGCTCATCAATGCTTTTCTCATCAAGAGAATGCCAGATTTGTCTACATGAATGTTTACCACATGAATAGTCACAAAGAAGAGAAGCAAATACTTGAGAGCATCATCATTCCAGGGAACTTCCTCACAACCTCTCCTTCCTGGCACAGTTTCTTTAGTTAAAGGGTCAAAACTCAGTGTGCATTTTGTCACTGCAACATTTGCTCAGGTGAGTGTGGATGTCTCCCTCTAAAGACTCAAAATGCAAAGAGCTTCCTTCAGTGCCCTAGTCCTGGGCTTTGGGAGGCTGGGCAGCTGGGGGCTGACCTTGGGGCACCTTGCAGGGCTGTCTCACAACACTAACACTCATGTTTGCTCTGCACTGCTGTGCAGGCTGAACACCCCTGGATGGGAAATCCACTACTGCACACCCAAAGACGAGGAGAGCAGGGAGTTGTGGTGGAAATGTACAGGCATTGCACAGGTACAGCCAAGATTCTCATCCACAAATGCTGTGACTTCCACTCAATAATGCTTGCAGTACCTACTGCAGCAGAAGGCAGACTATCAAAGACAGCTTCAAAGGAAGATTCCACAAAAATTAACAATAGAATATGGAGATAAAGGAAAACAATTAATTGACAGCAAAAATATCTTTGATGTGATGAAAAACTAAATTAGTGTTAGACACTATCAGTTTTATTTTTTGAAGAAGGAAGCTACTGACTTGCATTGTGAAGAAAAATTAACTACTTCAGCTTTCTGGCCTTTACAGAGAGACATTCCTGTGGAATAAAGCAGCACAACATCTTACAGTTCAGAAATGCAAAATACTTTCTGTAATCTGCTCATTTATTTTCAAATAAATGTGAAAGATTTTGACCCAAACCAGTCACACAGACTTATTATTCCTGGAGTTTAAAAAATAACTAAAGTCTGTAAATGCACAGCACTTTTTATTGGACCTGATCACAAAAAGGTCTGCTGGTGTTCCCAGAGTCTGCCAGACACACTGAGTTCATAAACTGAATAAAACTTGATTGCAACAAATGTTTCCTCTGTTTCTGTGATCCACACAATTTCTTATGTGAAGAATTTCAGGTGATTAACCTTTGTCAAGCCACATATTCTTCACCATCCTAAGATCCTAAAAAGAGGTAATAGAAATCTATAGTGTATTTTAGCACAGGCTGACCAGTATTGTTGCTCTCCTCTTTTCTAGCCAATGACTTCTGTCAAAAAATATTGCTGAAGGGATTTCTCTGTTCTGCCTTCTCCTATTTTTATTCTGAGGCAAGACATAGGGAAGGAATTAAAAAGAAAATTAGCTTAAGTAAGCAGAACTGACTTTCCTGCTACTAGAAATCACATGACCTATAGGGCTTCATTTTGTTATCTCAACTATTCCACATTTTAGGTAAATTAGAAAATCTCTTTTGAATTAATTTAAAACTTCCACACGATGATGCTGCTAAAGCACAAAATGCTAATCAAAAGTTGGAGATAAAAAGACCCACTAAGACTCTCCTCTATCACTGAAAATCACCATTTGAGTCCACAGCTAAAAGTAGGTGCTCATTGCTTAATGCTAATTCATTCTCACAACAGGCAGGTTTTGTGGGGGGGAAAAAAAAAAGAGTACAAGTGTCAAATTTCCCAAAGCTGGGGCATGTTTATACAGACAAGTCCAGCAATATCAGATGAGCTTCTACTGATGCTTCAAACCAGCCAAAAGAGAACACTGCCCACCCCACAGAGCAAAGGTTTGGTCCAGTTTGAGGTGTGTATGTCCTGTCCCTAAGAACCAAGGTTGCAAATCTGCCCCTGGAATCCATTCCCTCCTAACTGCATGGGAAATCTTTCCAAGAGTATTTAAAAACAACACAGGTTATTTACTATCACTCTGTGTCTGGAAACCCATGACTGAATTTCACAGGAATCTCAAAGAGGAAAGTCCAAATTCTCCCATGCCACCACATCACACACCCAGTTTAAATACTGCTACCAGTACATGTTGGAATTATACTTGCAGCTGGATAAAGCACCATTTTTCATTTTTCACAACTGAAGGTTTATCCACAGTGCCTGATCTTTAAGTAGACCACCTACTTTAATTCAACACCACCTGCCAGTGCACTGCAAGTCAGGAAAATCAGCAGGAAGATGTTTTTAAATCAAAGAATTAACCTGGGAATGTGCCACGATAGCAGTTCCATTATTTAGTGGCCACAATTAGTCTTTATAGCAAAGTTCATTTTGCATTTACTACTGCTGTTCCTTCTTGCATATATTCAAACTAAACAATGTACTGGTTTGTATTGTTACCCTTTCCAACAAGTACCTTCTAAAAACCCTATAGTATACATACTTTAAGTCCCAATATTTCTACACTTACAGTATGTATTTCTATGTTTTCAGCTCATGAGTCACGTAATGTACTATCCAGCTGTAACTCCTCATGAGACTGCTTAGTTCAGTACACAAATCTGTCAAAGTAGCAGTGTTCTCTGCCCAAAACCATCCTCAGACCTTTTACCTTACTCCCTTCATTTCAAGCTTCCTGTTTTGCTTTTTCCACACTTTACTCCAGTCCATCAAGGGAGGTAACCACACAGAATTACAGAAATCTCGTTTCTAAGGTACTTTCAGAGACCATTTGGTTCAGCCTGCCAACATAGGTCAGGTCAGCCCCAGCTTTGCCCAGCTGAATCTTCACAGCCTCCCCAGTCTCTCTGTACTAACTCACCCTTCTTTGCAAACACTTCTCCTCATGCACAACCTGAACTCCCAAAGCACAACCTACAGACAATGCCTCTTGCTACCTCAAGAAGAGTTTTACCTTAGCCACCTCTGTGACTGCATTTCAAACTGCCACTTAAGGATAAGCAAGCCCAAATCTCTCAACCAGCTCTCTCCCAGGATGTGTGCCCTCAGCCCTGCCCATCCTGGCAACCCTCTCAAAATCTTTATTGAAGGGGAAGGCCAAATGCCACACAGTGTTTCAGGTGGGGCTTCAGCAGCACCAAAGAGAAATGATAACACTATTGCTCAATCTGCTGAGCTGCTCATGTAGCTCAGAAGGCAGCCTGTCCTATTGATGGTGATGGCACTGGTGCCCATCACCACCTCCAGGTCCTTTACAGCAGGGCTGCTGATCCACCTGCCAGATCCCAGTCCCTATGGACAGGACAAGGGAAGGCACCAGCTGTACTTCTGTCTTCAAGTGTATAAAAGAGCATATACTGGTACCAGATTTTCTTGAAACATGCTATACCCCAGGTGCTCAGAAAATTAATTATAAAATTACAGTTCTGGGCTTTTGAGAAATGGTTTACTGTGCAATCATGTCTCTCCTGAATACTAGATGTTGCTTTTGATCTTTTTTACTACAACATGATCAGTAACACATTTCCATAATGCAGATAACCAAGATACACCAAGCTGCAGAACACTATACTGCAAAGTTTAATCAAATGTTTTCCCCTTTTTCACCAGTGCTGTTCTTCTCTGTAGCCAACTCTAACAGTCCTAAGAGTGACCATAGCAGACAGAATTGAGTAGCATTCCAGTCAGCCAGCAGTAAATGCTTCATTCTCCTGTCAATGCATGTATCTATGTAACAATATATTGCTAACCACTTTAGAAGGGCTTTGCTTCATAGAAAGCTGCATAGAATGTATGTAGCTCTTAAGCTTTTTATCAGTCTTACCTCTGGGACCATGATTTTCTTTTATTTATAGATGACTTGTGCAGTGCTTTTGTCTGCATTCTGGTTTGTTTGTTCTTGCTAATGGCAGATGAAACCTCCAGTTCAAATACAAACACTTAGACATTAAATTCTCTGAGGCCAAGGTCCTGCAGGTTACTGAATCTGCTGATGTTGAACAAAGAATCTATTAATATTTGATCCCTTAAAGCAGTCATCCTTCTTCTTCATATTAGTATTTTATGGTCTGCCTTTCTGTCCTCGTGTATTTCATAGTATTATAACCAAAAAGGACTTACCTCCTGTCCACCACAGACTACTGCATACTAACCAGAGTGCTCTATATTAAGTTCAGTGACTTTATAAACTTCATAGCCTTTAAGCCCATACAATTTAAGTGGTCCCAGGAACAAAAGCAGAAGCAGCAAATCATACTTATCCTGGGTCAAGCACATGGCACGCCACCTGCCAGCCTCCTAACAGGCACACAAATTTGGGAACTCCCCTGCCTATTCAGGCAAGCCACTAGGTCTATGTCCTGAGGGACAGAAACAGGGACTTTATGTCCTTGTGCTCAGTTCAGTGCTGTACTAATTCCAGTATCTGTCAGCTATACCTACACAAGACATACATCTGGATTTGCAAGTTATTCCTAGCTGCAAAGCCAAGCAATAGGCTGGAGAAACCAAACTTCTAACACTCACAGGTGGTTTCTAATCCAAAAAATGACACAAAATGTGGCATCTCAGACACCTGCCAAGTCCAGATTTCCGATTACCTCAGCCCTCCTTGCTGGGAAGGGACAGGTGCAGTAGCTCAGAGCGTGCCACAGGCTATCAGCATCCTTTCACTCTGCAGCTCCCAGAGACAAGGCCAGAGCAGGAACACAAACAGCTCTGAGAGCTACAGGCATGTCCCTCCTTCTTTCTTCTCAGCTACCTTAAATCCTCTGTACAGACTTATTTGTCTTATTGCAAGAGTAAAGAGATAAAACCATTTTAATAGGGAAAAGCTTATTTACAAAGTTTACTTTTATTTACATATCAATTCTGCAGCATGGTAAATGCCAAGCAATGTTTAAACAATCATCAAAGACCTTCTTTATAATGCAATAAAGCAAAAGCTACTTCTATGAAATGTAAGTTCCTAAAAAATTAATTAGCACATTTTTCAACAACACCTATATGGGTTGGACCTAGCTGACAGTAAAAATATGTTAGTAGAATTATTACACTAACAAAAATGTGTAATGAAGACAAATATTAAATAGTTATTCTTGAAAATGGGACTTAAACTTTTAATTTTAAACCTTTAATAGTCAGTCATGCCCAAACTTAAGCTGATCATGACTTTTTAAGACTGTCTTAAAATATACAACAAATGGGTTCACCTGGCTTTACTTTCAAAAATAAAATAGAAAAAATATCAAGTTCACTTTTTGTCAGAGGATTATTCCATGTTATTTCTTTTTAAACAAATGCATGGGTTTACACAAAAATGATTTATAGCTTCAATTAAGATTGGAGGCCTAGTGTTTTTAACCTAATCTCAGTCTTTATCTCATTCTTATGGTAGGTTCTTCCATTATTCAGAAGCCATTTTCTGCAAATGCTTAAAATCTCCAGAACATTGCATCAGTAAATCTGAATGTTAAGTGTACTTTATCAGTACATACCAGTACCAAGAGGCCATGTAAAGTAGGAAAGATCACAATGCCAATCTGTCACTCAGTTTTTAGAATTTCAGCCTCTCAGTGCACCTTATGTATAAGAACACTCTCCAGTGCTTTTGCAAGGTATTTCACAATCCCAAACATAGATATGTGTGGCTGTGTGTATAGACATGTATGCATAAAAGGCAACTTTGAAACTAAGGCAAAAATTAAAAGTTCATTTAGCAGAGATAACAAAACCAGATTTCTCTTCTGACACCTTCAGATGGAATAAGTAACAGTTAGAGAAACAATGGAACAACTCCAATTACACAGTAATATTCTTAAGAAAAAACTCCAAATTAAGAGAAGCACAAAGCAGGCAAGAGCTGAAAGATTTCATTCTAAAGAATTTTACATGCTACATAATCAAGTATTTGAAATCTAACAAAGAGTTTATATTCTGTCTTGTATATTTTAACTTCATGTTTTATGTATTTCATGGAAAACAAATTTTCTTTTTAAATCATCCATTTTCTCTCATATTTTTATGACTGTTCAATGTACCTGTCACCAAAACTGAGTACATCGAATGGGAACACCATGGTGTAAGGTGTGTGTATTTCTTGCAGGTGCTCATTGCTCAGCTACAGTGGATCCTCACTCATGAGGGGTACTCCAACACACTACTACAATATAAGTAACCAAAACCATTGGCACTGGATTTTTGTACAGCTGGAATATTGAAGTATTTTAATAGACATACTATGTGGCCCTTCTACTTGCATCACCATATAGCTCTATTCTGGCTTTGGAGTTAGTAATAGCCAAAAGTGCATGATGGCTATTGAGTATGCTGGTCCTCCGTCCAAGGAAACTAAGGAAAAATAATTTCTTTCTGCACTTTAAGACTAATATCTCTGTTGCCATTTTTCTATGTGTACTTTGTAGAGGCTATACAGTATAACAGAATCTTACTGCAAAGCTCAGAGTTTGTGTTGACTGTTTGTGGTTAGTGCATGCATTCTTTATGGCTGCTGGTCAACTGAGATTTCACAGGCATAAGCTTCTTATACTTTAATGTCTTATTTCCTAGAAAAAGAAACCCAGCAAAAAAACCCAAAAACACACAAAAACCCCCAATCAAAACACCAACCCAAAAAACCTCACTTCTGCTGCATCTGCCAACACTCAGATGAATGCGGCAAACACACCCATCCCAACTGATGAATACCAAAGCCACTCTGAAATGAAAAATTTCCATTTCAGCAAATATACTGCACAGTAATACACTGAACCTTCACTAGAGAGCTGCTCAGTGACTGCAGTTACTGTCTTATTACAGAGTCCTGGGCTGCAAGGTGATGATGCAGTATTTACTGATGCACTGTGCTCACAGAGGAGCCAGGGCTGGCAGGAGGCACGGAGGGGAAGCAGCAGCAGCAGCAGGGGAAGCAGCAGCAGCAGCAGGGGAAGCAGCAGCAGCAGCAGCAGCAGCAGCAGCAGCAGCAGCAGCAGCAGCAGAGCTCTGTTGGCTGACTGCTGAGCAGCCAGCAGCACTCACTGCAGCCCCTGCCCTTTAGCACAGGCACGGCTCTGCTCGGCACCGGGCAGCACCGCAGCGCCGCTGCCTTCCCACAAGAGCTGGCAGCCTGCAGTCCACAGGGAGACCATATAAACTCTGCTAAAATATGATTACTGACAAGAAAATGAGAGTGCTGGTGGCTCTCCACAGGTAGAAATTCCTGGGGTCTTCCACTTATCTCAAGAATGTGCGGTTTCTTGTTATTCAAAAACTTTTGCTATTGATCTTCAGGCTATAAAAAAAGTTGACCATGTATGGGCCACTGCATCTTCAGTAAAACCACCACTGCACAAGTGGACACAATTTCAGTGGACAGCAAAGGATATTGAAAGGTTATATAAACTGAATTTAAGACAATGGCATAGCCAAGCACAACATGAACTGGTAAGGTTATATTATAGTCACCTCAGGAGTACAATGAAAAAGTACAATGAAGGTCTGGAGTTTCATTTTGTGGTTTTCTGTTTGTTTGTTTATTTCTAAATAAAACATAATAGAACTACCGATCTCTTTGACATACACATTAACCCTTACAGACCAACCGCATACATGATATGCCAAAATTATTTTCTACTGGAATCTTATTCACGCCATTATAGAATGACAGTACCTTACAGTAACTTATTGTTTGAAATATTTTCCTTGAACAAACAGATAGTTTTGACTATATGTACACAGTAAAGCTATAAATGTAAGCAAACCCAAAGTGAAACATAGGATAAACTGCAACAAGAGAGATCCTGAGGGGGAATACTCCAAGCAGATGCCAAGTCTGGAAATGCCTCAGTCAGCTCACAGGAAGGCTGTTATGTGGAAAAGACCAGGCTAAGATAGCATTAAATATTAAATTTTAGTAACTATTGTACAAAACCATAAGTTAAAAAAACCAAACAAACAATCAAATAATATATTTTAATTTGGTGAAAGACACCCTTTCCTCAAGTTTATTCATCTGGAGAGAAGTATTTTACAAGGTGGTTTATTTACTTGCACCACCTAGTGGGGTTTAGTTTCATCTACCAAAATAGTCAGAGGTCAGTCAGCGTGTTCCTACCTCATGACATTAGTGACAGACAGCATTTTCTCACAGTATGTTTCAAGCCTTCACAACCCACTAATAGCACTACACTGCTAAGTTTCCACACATCTATACAGAAACAGCACAAAAAATGCAAGACAGCAATACCTATTTTGCTTCAAAAGTTTCAAATTCAAAGTACATGTCAGCAGTACCTTGTCTGAGCATACCATACATAAACTCCAGAGTCAGAACAGATTGTGAGGTGGTTAACAAGTCCAGCCACACTGGAAAAGTTTATCAAGTCAAACCCCAACCTGATAATAGACACGAATAAATTAAATATGCCACGTAAGGCTTGTATTGAAATACTAAACTGACCTTGTCCAGAATGCATCCTTCTCCTAGTTATTCCTAGGGAAGAACTCACAAACTGGAGTAAGAAGTCTGCTGCGTTTGATCTGGAGCAGAAGTCGTGCTATAGAGGTACTACAGAATGTTTTTTATGCGGCAACTAAACAAGAGATCATTGCCAAAGTGCCTCTAAATCTGCCATGTGAATTTTGCAGAGAAAGGAACTTAAGCCTTTACAGAAATTCATACCACCTCTTTCTTACAAAATTCATTATTTCATGATTTCAACTTAATCAGTTTCAGTTCTCACTTCCATACAGACATTTATTTGTAACTCTGACAACAGAAGAGGAGAAAATAAGCTGCAGCCATTTTACAATATGGAACTCATCACAAATGTTTCATTTGGATGCACAGGAAGACTCTGGGTAATGATGCAAGACTTTTTACCCTTCTATAAACTTCCATATGAAACCAGAGGAGGAAGATACTTTTGTTTCACAGTGGTTTATACAATAATCAAAATCTGTTTGCTCAGAAACAATGCCTTTTTTCCCAAAACAAACAGATGCCAGTAACAACTGCTCTGACATGCACGCAAAGCCCCAGGCTACAGCTCTGTCGAGGACAGTTAAGAACCATCTCCTGCTACACACAGAATCACCTCCTAACAATGGGAGAGGATAGCTGTGCTGCAGCCAAGCACACAGCAACACAACCCTTTGAAGAGAAGGCAAGAATTGAATCAGACTGTATTATAAAGGATGTATAAAAGTGTTTATTGTTTTCCTTTTCATACTCAAACTTTTAGATTGTTTCAATCCTCACACAAAGCCATTTCACAGGACAGAATACTATAGTGATTTTTTCTTAGTTTTCTTATTTGGTTAAGGTTCCAACATTGGCCATTTTGCTCTATGAGGACTAAGATCAAATTTAAGACAACAGCTACATAGGAATTAGGAAAGAAAAGATGCCTGCCATTTTATCCCATGTACATTTGATGCTCACCCACATAAAATCTAATCCTGCACAACTATGAAGCAATATACAGGCAAAACACCAGACTTCTTACTCAATACCAATGCACTGCAGAATGCTGACTCCATTCAAAAAGACGAAAAAGACAAAAGAAGTATGAAAGCTCAGCCTTTAAGTTCATCACTGATATCAGAATATAGGTTCAAATACAAAGGCACAGGTGACAGACTGCACCTGTTATTTTAAGTAAAGGTGCTATGAATGGGCAGCTCACACCCTAAACTTATCAATGCAGCTGTTCCCTGAAGTGTTTATGTCCATGAATCCTAAAGCTGCCTTTGCCACTCCTGCCCTGAAGGGCAGTGCTATGTGATCAGTTGACCCCATAAAGAACTCACAGTAGTGCCACTGTGGGACCACATTTATTAGTAGGACTTTTGGTCATGTTTATTCCATAAAGGACATTTTCAGAGTCCACATTCTGCATAGATTAAGACTGCAGTTGCTCAGAAAACCATTTTCAGAGGAAAAAAAAAAAAGGTAAGAAAAACCCCAACAAACAACAACTCATAAAACTTTCAATCATTTTTAACCAAATTCATAAAAGTATCTCCTTAATAGAGTCTAATGTGGACTAAACACTAAAACTTTATTAACAGTGGTCCTGTTTTTAAATAAAGACAAGCTGCTGCTTATCAGGGATTTCTAAGATAAAAGCTGAGCAGTAATCATATTTGCCTTAAATTTCGTTTTTATTTTTAATGCTTTATGAAATGGCCCTCATATTTTCTGTTACATTTCTGCTCTTTTTACTCAGCTCTTTTCTAAAGCACTGGTGGTTGCTATGGTAACTTTGGCTTTCTCCCCTCAATGTTCATGCAGGTTTTCATCAAACCCAATGACTTTTTTTTAATCTTATCTGCTCTGTAACAATAGTTCTTTGACTAAGGTGCTGGATACTGTACCAGATGAGAATCCTCATATTTCACAACATCAAAATGAAAAAATGGTAAGTTTTGCTAAATTCTGAAAACTAGCAATTAAAGTGGGAGTTTTTAGGGGGTTGGTTTGTTTGTTTTTAAGTATCTGAGTACACTTCTTTCTTCCTTTTAATCTGCATATTATGCAGGTGAAAGATAAAGCTAATTTTTAAAAATAGCAATGCTTGAGGAACAGAAGACCCTGTGTGGAAACTTTCTGAAAGAAAAGTAATCACTGCTGTTTCACACAGACTAAGTGAGACACCACTAAACTAAATGAGAACTGTGTTATTTACTGCATTTCCACTATGGATTAACATCAGCCTAAATCTTCCTGTCACACAAAAAAATACTTCTGGTCACTTTAATAGAGTATTTCTTAAGAACAGCACACAGTCTGTTACCAAGTTAATCCATAACCTACAGGAAACAAACTGCATATGCCAACAAACAGATGACATATATGCAAATGTTTGAGCCCTTTCCAAACCCTCTTCCCTAAGATTCTAGTTTAAATCTAATTTTCCAAGAATATGTAAGTTTAGGGCTAAATTTTTCAATGGTCTTAAAGGTTTGCTTTTCCTTGTATTAATTCAAAGGAGATACACTCTTGGTATTTTCTACAGAACAAGGTTATCTTTTCTGCTCCAGATAGGAAGAACCTCTCAAGAGAACTTAGCACCTCACTCATCAAAAGTAATACACACAGCTATTCAATCAGATTGAGCTGATTAAATGACACAAAATTAAATGAAAATACAGGACTGAACATTCAAAAAAAAAAAAAAAAAAAAATTCACACCAAATTTTGCCAACGAAGAGATGAACTACTTCACTCACTAAATGAGATCCAAAAGTAGCATTACTGGACTAAAGTTTTACTCCAAGATAACTACCTGAACCTGGCTCCTGACTTAGTAATGTTTACAGACAGGGGCGTGCTGGAGACAGCTTGATCCAGTTCAGCACAGTGGGTTATTGAAATAACCCTTGCTAGAATTAATTACCTTTAATGGTGTCATTTTCTCAAGCAGTATCAAAAACATGAGCAAAAAGAAAAAGTCTTTACAAGCTAAGACAATTACTGTTTCATAGAATTCAACTCCAAAAACAATTTTGTATTACTTTTTCTGGTTGCATTCAATACTCATTTGCCTTGACAGTAATAATTCATCTTTTTGTCTTTTACTATGGTTATGGAAATTTGCCTTAATTTCAGGTTTTATAATCAGAAGCACATTATGTTTTTTGATTTGAGTAGATGACTAACATGCATATTGCTGTTATTTCTGATTATATTGATTTCCTGACTCCCTCCTCTCCTAACTTTTTTCAATTCAGTTTATGAGTAGCATGCCTAAAAATTACACTTCTATTTTACAAGGACAGGTGAAAATAAATAATCTACAATTTGCTTAATTTCAGCAATTTTGTTTCTTTTCAAATTTCTGGTGAAGTTAGCTTTATTATATAATTATTCTTTTTACAATTCTAATTACATTTAACAAAATGATCTGATTACTAGATGAGCACAGTAGGCATAAAATGTATTAATACATTAATTATTCCCCATTTCAATTTACATCACCCTAGTTTTACTGAGACTTCAGTTTGTTACCATGTGCAGGTTGCACATTCATTTGGCACATTAAAGATGGTTGGATTTCCTCAGTAGGTGGCATCTCCTTCCCAATGATATCTGTATCAGCTACAATTTCTACAGCTTTCTCTTATGCTCACAGCAAGATACAGGCAACAGTCACACAGCAATTAGGTCTCTTCCATAGTTGCTTTTTATGATATAATTACCAAGATGTAAAATGAACTTGCCCTCCCCCCACTTTTTCTTTCCAGTCTCAATGTATCTCATAAAAGACTTCATTTTACAGAAAGCAGAAAGAAACAGTTAGAAACCGGTTAGAAACAATTACCCAGGCTATCTAAAAACTCAACTAAGTACCTCCTGGCTGATGCACTACCATAAATAAATACCCCATCAAACTACTAATCACTATTATTCCAAGACATCTCTTGCATCTATTATTTTCATCCATAAAACTCACATAAATGTACACAAAATTCAATGCAGTGGTAATGATAATCTTTTAAGAACTGCACTGTAATTTTAGATGTTTTATATTTACTATTATCTGAATCTAACAACAGTCATAATATGGTACAGAATTACCAACTGGCTTATGCATACTCTCCCATAGTGTTAAAGAAATAATTATGTTTGCACAAAACCTCAATAGTGCAATATAATACAAATTTTGTGACCAGAATGGAATCCTTCTGTTTGCAGAATATGTACAGCTACAGACAAAAACTACATTTTTTTTCTCCCACACTCCACCACCAACTGGAAATGTGTCCTCATTCATGACCCTTCCACAGCTTCCAGTGTTGCTGGAAGCATCCCCAAGAATGACAACTGGAGAAACTCTTTTCCTGACAGAGCTGCTCATTAGTAACTGAACAGACACATCACATCAGTACAATGATTATTACTATAAAATATTTAGAGTGACACTGATGCAAACCATCTTTGAATCTATGGCATGAGAAGTCTTCCTGCCACAGCTAGGTAATGTTTTCTCTTGTCCTTCCTAAATTATTTTATAAACCCACAGATTAATAAACAGCCTGATATTTTTCAGTAGTGTCATTAGATTTGGAAATCACATAGAAATACTCTGATTTAAGGACAATTTTCTATCTAACCACATTTTTTTGTGTGCACACAGCTTCCAGTTTTAAAACATTACAGCAGAGTGCAGATTTATCCTTTTTACAGATATGCCATATATTTTTATGGAGACATTTGTAAAAGTTCCTAAGCATCTAATAAGATAGAAGTCAGCTCAGAATATTTTATAATAAAGTACCTGTTAGTAAAAACTGTATCAGAGGGAAACCACACACAAAGGAAAAAGGAACTAGGGCACTCTCTCTGACAGCTGAGGAAGAAACAGAGGTTATGTCCTCTATGGCTGAGATTTAGAGCAGTTTCACTTAGTGGCTGTTCTGCTCCAATTCCCCAGTTAAAATTTAGACCTACAGCAAGAAGTCTTCATTCCTATTTTATTCTAGCAGGAAGTCATGGTTCAGACTCTTAAGTAACCAACAGAAAAAAAAATACTAGCCAGTGGGGAACTGTGAAGCTTAAATATTATGTTACAGTTAAATTGAGATAAACCTAGGAGTAACTACAGGGTTCACTATGTTCTCCCAAACTAAAAAGTGTTATAAATTGTTAAATATTCAGACATGTAACTTTTGTCCTATTATTTCAAACACAAAAATACTACTGAAATTTTACAGCATGTCTATGGTAACATTTCTCACTTGCAGATAATACAGGACCAGTAATCATCTATGAATACAAGTAATCCTTTCTGATTTTTATGTCACTCAAATTATTTAATACAACTGTAATATTATGTGCTCTACCCCACCTGTCAATTTAAAATAACTACTGTGGAAAGAGAGGAAAAACACATTCTTATCTACTCCTTTCACACAGTTTACACTTAGGTAATCTTTCTGATTGCATAGAAGATCTAACCATTCCTATCCTTCAGAGTGCTGTGCTGCTTGGGAGAAAACTCAGATGGATAATCTGCAAGCCAGATCTGGCCCCAGTTTTGGAAAGCTTCTGCAGCAGAGCAGTGGCTCCAGACTGCAGCTCCAGGGACATATTGGCACCAAGCACTGCAGCCTCCTGTCCCCCTGTGCCCTCAGTGGGCAGCACACAGACCCCTGCCCTGTCCTTGCAGGGAATGCCCCTGGCAGCCAGGCCAGCAGATCTGCCAGGCCAGCAGAGCACAAGTGTGACCAGAGTGCTGGGGAACAGCTCGCTGCAGCCACGGCATCGGGGACATTCCCAGGCATTCCAGTGCCTGCTCTGACAGCAGCTGGGCTTGCTTCCCTAAGCAGGATAAATGCACCCAGCTTTGGCTTAAGAACATGCAGTGTTGAGGACAGCAAACCCACTTCCAGTAATGGTTATCTTGATGAGGGTACTCAGATTCCTGATGTTAAATGTTTTTCAGAGTAAGTACAAGTGGTAACCCACTTCTACAAAGTACCCTTCCACACATTCTGAAGCTGTATGAATTCAAGTGTCTGTCATTTATCACTGACTGCTGAAAACCCAACAATCTAATGAACATTTTTAAACAGAGATATGAAACATAAAACAGATTGAAAACATAACATCAATTTAAAGATTATCATCTGTTGAAGATTAATCTGAAAGATTAGCACAGCTTTTCCTTATCCTTCAATCAGTGTCTAAAATTATACCATTACCAGTATTATTCAGTCTCTTCCACTGCATCTGGTCCCTCCAGAATTGTTTTCTTGGGTATGTTTTTCCCATAGCAATTACACAAGAGAATTACACAGAAAATACTAGTGTAAAATTAAAAATCCAGCAACAGAAGGCAGGAGGAGGGTGCAATATTTTTAATTATTTCAGTTTCTGATAAACCATTCCCTTAATAGAGGAGCAAACTGGTACATCAGCCACACGTCAGCAACTTTTTTTAACCAGTAGGAAGAGAAATTTAAAATGGCTATCATATAATTCAAGGAATTTATGCTAAAGCAGTTGTGAATACAAATGCTCAACAATTATTCCTCCCTTCCCTACAGGAGAGGAGATTCTAGCCTCCATTGTGGTCTTGCCTTCTCTTGGGAACTACTGGACTGCACTATTCTTGTCTCAACACTTGGCTTGGGAGTGAAGAAGACACCTTTTCTCTCCCTCTCCCTCTCCAAACTTGCTTCTAAATTCTCCTTTCTGCCTGTCACCAAAATGCTATTCAAGTAATGTAGTGCTCTCACTAATTTCATGTACTATGTACAAAGTGAAAGGGGAATTCCCTGAACTATCTTGTGGTTTCAATCTATGTATTTTGGGAGCCCACTGATTTGAACCATTTCTGTATCCTCAAAAAACATAAATATATTTTGGTTACATAAAAAATACAGTAATTTCAGTTTGCAATAAATTCTGGTGCTACATTACAGAATATGAGCACGTCTTCACACTTACACACAGAGTAGCAACTCCCAGATTACTTTGTGAAAGAGAAATACTGCCTGTCTTTATTTTCCAAATTAGCTCTGATCTCTAGGCAGATGACTAGGGGGGTTTCAACCTTTCCAGTTCTTTTTCAATATCACATAAATTTGTGCCCAATTTAACTGTCAGACCAGAGATGGGCTGTCACCATTCTGTAAAAGATGAATATCCACAGTTGCCACCCCAGGAATCTCCAAATAGTAAACTGGAGTCAAATGAATTAAATTTACTAGGATTTAAAACAAATTAAGTTAACTAGGATTTAAAAGATACAATATATTCCTCCAACAAGATACAACAGGTATTCCTTCAGCTCCCTATGTATCCTGCTTTCATCTTTTTTTTTTTTTTTTTTGTTGTTCCACTTCAGAGGATACAAAAGACTTTATTTGGCTTCATTACTTCTTGTTTGTTTCTCTTGGTATTTATCAATAACAAACCCTTCATGCAATCAGTCTTCTGCCTGCAAAAATGCTGAATAAGTCCCATTTTGCAGTAAATTCTTTATTTGCAGTATTACTATCTTTTCCTAAAAGATCAATCTCACCACAGAGATAATATTTTGCCGTCCTACAAATTTTATAAAATAATCTTAACAGTAGCTTAGGCACTTTGGTAGATGTATTCAGCATCTGTTTCTATAGATTTCTGATATTCCTGACCAAACACATAAAACAATCTCATCTTATAAAGCAATATTAAACAGTGCTCAGCAAGCCATCTGTAAATCCAGTGCTTTATGTGATCAGAATCACCTTTTGTAATCACCTCTAGTTTTCTTTCCATCCTTTGATGCAACTGTGGCTTTCTTGCTCCCCTGATATCAGAAATTCACACTGGTCTATTCAAAGACCTAGCTGGATAGAAAAGAGATGCCTGGCAATATTGCAATTCTTTTTTTTTTTTTCTTCTTTTTGGAGTTCAGCTCTCCTTTCACAACTTACATTGCACTTCTTTGCTAAAGAACTAGGTCTCAGTATGCCCACTGTGCAGCATAACTTCTCTGAGTGTAGTGGAGCCTTCAGAAACAAGCAGTTCAGGGACACATCTCAGTCTTCTAGACCAGCACACAGCTCACCAAAACCAACAACAGGCCTGCAGGGACTTGCATTTCAGTAAAAAATGTAACAGCTCTAGGATGAGAGCTTTGGTCCAGCAAACACCTGACTTGAGAGAGGTCCCTCCTACTGGGAGGGCTGGAAGATGTACACTGAGATCAGTTTATGGTCTTTTAACCACTGTTATAGAAATATGCTGTGAAGGCAGACTGCCCCTTTGCCTCCACAGCTTTGGGCAAGACACGAATTTTCAGCAGCGGAAATTTCCGTCCATCCAGAAGGTCATCCCTCTGGCTCTAAAAAATCAAGTGCAAGTTTTTTCACAATATGAAAACAGGCAAAGACTAAAAGCATTTGCATATGGCTTAATACCATATTTTTAAAAAGCAGCAATGCTGCTTGAACCTTGGAAATTAAATAGTTATGTGTCCAGATTAATTTCTAAGGCAGAAGGAATGTGAGCTTGGCCTCTAAATTCAAAGACCTAAGAGTCCCACGATCACTGCTTCCAGATGCCTGCTTCTCTTCACCCCTGTTTTTTCACTCACCTAGAAATCACACAAGCAGGGTATTCTAACAAACATCAATGGCAGTTCTGGTACTTCTGACAGGAAGCAAATAATAGTAAAACAGTTTTACCAAAATCCCCATGTTCTCTCACTGTGCTGAAAACATGCCAAAATTACATGAAAATATTTCCTGGCCAGACTTATGCCAAATTCTACAGCTGTTTTCATGGCCCTCTTCAGCAGCAACACAGAGCACACAGCTACAGAAATACTGCTAGGAACAGACATTAATTTTTATTTAGCACCTGGGCAGCAAAGCAAGAAGATCAAGCCAGGACCTCCATATAAATAGCACTAGAAAGAATAACAAGCTCTTCAGGAGACTGCAATTATAAAGCAGCCTGCTCAACTGCAAAAATAATAGCAGGTAAAGATCACAGAGGGAGGAGAGACGAAGAAGGAATAATGAAACAAAGTAAGAATTTTACATAGGAAAGGTATAAAAAGGAAAGGATAAAGGAAAACAAAATAAAAACCCTATATCAAATATCCTGTGATATCTAGATATTCTCAAGCTACATGATGTTAAAATCCACTAGATATACTTAAGATCTCCCACTAAACCTGTCATGCAGAAATTTTAGACTGCCTAACACTGTGTGTGCCCAAGTCAACTGGCATATCTAAGTCACTTGTGAAGAATGTAAAGCTACTGAACATGATTCAAAAGCTGAATCCAATAAACTACTGCCATTGACTTGCATGTGCTTCATGGTACCTCTACCAACCCAGAGGTTTCTTTGTCTATTAAAATTATACATAGAAATAATTAACTATATATAGGTACAACAAAGCAGTGTTGTACTGAAAACAAGAAATGATAGAAGCACAATGTGGTACCAACAATTGAAGGTTTCTCATAGAAAAAATGAAGGATGCCACACAAAACAAAAAATTTGGAGGAAGAGAGGGGAAAATCATCAAAGAAAATCTGAGTCAAGAGCTACAGTTATGAAACAAAACTTTTTTTTTATTATCAAAAACACCCCAAAATCTGTCAAAATGCATGGTCAAAATCCTTTCAAATGAACAAAAAATAAACTGTTCAAATCTGCTTTTTAAAACACCTTGCTAAACAGGGACTGTAATTACCAAGCATAGCACTTTAGTGTATTTAAAGTCTTCCCAACACAATCTATAGCTGCAGCTCCTTTCAATACTGTCAGTCATACTTATTTATATTACACCAACATTATACTAGTGAGATTGTGCCCTCCTATGTAATTTTTCCTTCTATAGTCTTCATACTCATTTCAGTTGTATTACCTTGAAAAGTTCCTTTAAAACTAGCAGGTATAGGAGTGTATGTATATGTCTATGTATATACTGACCTATCTTCATGCAAGCAAAGAAACCCCAAATATATTTACAAAATACTTTAGGAAATCCAGCTATAATATTTAATAGCAAGTATTGGTTCACCCATCTTCTTTAATTATTTGTAGGTTATTAAAAAGCACATGGATTACAAAATCCAAACTTACTATTAAAAGAGTCCCAGTCCCAGTCCCGGTCCCGGTCACACTGTCCCAGTCCCAGTCCCGGTCCCGATCACACTGTCCCAGTCCCAGTCCCAGCCCTGGTCCTGATCACACTGTCCCGGTCCCAGTCCCAGCCCCGGTCCCGGTCACACTGTCCCGGTCCCGATCACACTGTCCCAGTCCCAGTCCCGATCACACTGTCCCAGTCCCAGTCCCAGCCCCGGTCCCGATCACACTGTCCCAGTCCCAGTCCCAGCCCCGGTCCCGATCACACTGTTCCAGTCCCAGTCCCAGCCCCGGTCCCGGTCACACTGTCCCGGTCCCGGTCCCGGTCCCGCCCGCCGCGCTCCCGCTCCGGCGCGCTGGCGCCACCTGCCGGCCCCGGGCCCGCCCGGCGCTGCCCGCCGGGAACGGGGAGCCTGTCCGGCACCGTGAGCCGGCACAATCACTCCTAAAGGTGACTTACGAAACGTGAAAGAACTACACACCGAACGGAGATCTCGAAACAAACCCAGACATTCTTATTTTAACAAAAGCCCGCTGAGCTGAGCAGCATCTGTCAAATAAACAAATTACCAATTGGTTCATAAAGGCTTCAGGACCACACAACAGCAGCTTTAATTATTAAGCACATCAAATTGAAAATAGCTGGGGAAAAGAAGAAAGTACCGGAAAGAGACACCAACACACACACACAAGATAGACTGAGAGAACATTAGCTACTGATATTCTGCAAACAAACCAATTATTCATAATTAGCCTGTTACACAAGTATACTTCCTAACACAAGTGACCAATTTATTTATTTTTAGGAAAACAGTCACTGACAGTAGTATCACAATTCTTCATAACGAAAGCATTAAATACAAAAGCCTCATTCTCAAAAGCAATGAAACTAGGATGGTTTTATATGATGCTGTCTTTAATTCACTTCTTACCACCCTCAAGGGAAATATTCATCCCAATTTTTACCTACACTTTCTGCTGATACAGGTCTTTTCCTCATGACATGAACTGAAAAAGAGAGTGTGTTCCAACTGGCTGTAGAGTTACAATCCAAGTTTAAAAAACACACTCTTAATTTATTAGATATTCTAAAACCTGCAAGGCTCCTCCTCCAAAGAGGCAAGACTTCTTCTACTCCTTAATGCTGACTTTTTGAACTTGCATGGGGATTTAGACAAAACATAACCACCTGAAGCCTCAGAACCCTTAGACTGTCAGATTTTCTGCTAAAATTGGCAGCTACAGATCCTGTCAGGACTGAGGCAGCTGCAGAACAAGCCCTTTGAAGTGAACACAGCTTAGACTGAAATAGCTCTGAAAAAAGGAAATAGCAGAGGAACCTTCTCTTTATTTTTTAAAGCCTTTACTCACAAATATTCACCTACCACTACGTGGATAGAAAGCAAGCCTCTTCTCCTGGTTAATTAGTAGTTGTTCTCTGTATGAGTCTCAGCCCAAGCCAGAGGAAACTTCAAAGGCCTCACTCGTCAAATGTCACGGCATGAGCTCCACGTGAAGCTGCCAGTTCTGATCTGGCTGCACAGCCACGGCTCACGCTGCGCTTGGGAGCGGATCTGTACAACCAAGTAATTGCTAAGCAATTGTGTAACAAAAGAACAAACTTCTGTTGAAAAGATTTGGCAAAATCACAGCAGTGGGCAAGATGAGAACTTGAACAGTCTGCCAGCAGTACAATCCTGATACATGTTCATGCCTCACATGACAGCATCTTCTTTACCCATAATCTGCATAATCAATTGTTTACCTCTTCTGTTCATTTGGCTTTTAATGTGTGCACGTGTGACACCTGCAGCTTTAAAACAAACAAATCAGATCTAACCCAGACTACCAAAGACTGGGTCAGAGTTGAGGCCTGGATCTCATTTTCTGGTTATGCTCTGTTACACAAATATTCTGTAGCATTCTACTGCCACCAGTATGTAAAAGAAGGAAAAAGGTATCAAGCCAACACTGAGGGAAGAATAAAACAGAGGACGTGATTCATAAAGGAATGAAGCCACGAAACTTCATCAAATATTAAACCAATAACATCTTCACACTCAGTAACCAATGAAATACAAATTTTGATGTACTAGTTGTGTATCTTGTGATCTATCAGATACCTTTTGGTCAATAAACCCTACAAACGCCTAAGGGCCCAAGTTCAATTCTCTATTACTTTCTTCTGCTTCATCAGGGCTTTTAAAACAATGCTGGGCATGAACAAGATTAGTCATAACTATTTTGGAAGGATTATTTCACTGTTAATAAGTTTGGTTTAGTTCTCTCCCAGTAAAACAAAAAAGAACAAAGAAGGCTGTGATAGCCCTATCCTTCCACAGCTGTTTTACCTGAGAGTGTCACCAGCTATTTTACTCCCAAAAGGCACAGAATGGTTTAACTGACACTGAGAGGGTTAAGAATAAGCACTCACATTCTTTCATTTAGGAGTCATTCTTGCATTATTTTGAGACAATCAATCGTAGCACCTATTCAAAAATCTTATAATTTGTGTTCTGCCTTCTCAACACCTCCAGAAACAGGTGCGTGCAATGTTCAGAACATTCTATTAAAAAACAGAGTAATTAGTTCTTGTAGATCAGATGCTCCAAAACTGCATTTGAAAAAAGTATTAACATTTTCATTTAATAAATTCACTTCAAGCTGTAATTCTTAAATTTGTTGTAGCTAAACAGAGCTATCATCCCAAGAGGTAGTGACCTCAGAATTCTCCTTAAGGAATTTATTAAGCACTCCACGTCACTGTCTGTTACAGCTATATTACAAGTTTTCAGTACTTTTTTAACAAATTCCATACTTTCTTCTCCATTAAAAACATATTGGCTAGAAACTCTTTCTAAATGGTAACAAGACACAGAGAACTTAAGTACTTTTTTAGAAAACTGTATAAAGAAAAATTATTAAACCAGCCATTAAACCATCATGTCCCCATCCCTTCCAATTTCACAGACTGAAGTGGAAATGCCATGATAATGTAATACAGCTTTCATTAAATATCAGAACATCTCACAAAGATAATATTCCTCTCTGTGCATGAGTGCCCATTTCTCAACATGCTTCCATATGTGCAGCTGAGTAGTGTCAGGCACCAAAATCTACTACTGACACATACACAAAAAAGCTGAAAATTCCAGCCAGTCATTTCCTATTTCAGAATGGTAAAGCCCCTCAAAATATATTTCTCTTTTCAATTGTCCACAAATTAGAAACCCTCATAGGTAAATTCTCATCATGGTTTTTGACTAGCAAAATGTCTGTTACTTGCCAAGAGCTTTTTTATTCTTCAGTGAAAAAACAAATTTAGTGTCACTAGGTACTGTTCTATACTAAGGAATCACAAAACTAGCTTAATATTTATATGGTATGTACTAATGCATATGATTCAGATATAAAAACAGTATGAAAGTAAAATATGAAATACACTAAACCATGCAGGATATTTATAATGACAAGGACCAGAATTACTGTTATCTTTAAAATAAATAAAACTGCTATCCATTGGCTTGAGCAACAGTAAACAACAAGGCAGACAAGAATTTACATAAATTTATGTGTTAAAAAGTATTTAGTCCCCAATATACCACAATATTTCAATCTTTTTTTCCCCTGTCCTACAGGGCAGTATCATCAAGCACAAAAGACACAACAGAAATGGAAGCACAATGCTAAATAAACCCAACAGAACAAGCACATCTTCCTTTACATCTTCCCAGTAGGTGGCAATAGAATCCCAAAAATACAAAGAAGTTTATATTTCTTTCTACATCCACAAAGTAATGGAAGCCCTGTTACAACCTCAATCAATGAACTTGCACCAGTAATTTTAATCAAATGAATCACTGCATGTCAGGAACAGAAATTCTCAGGACAGAATAATGTCAAAGGCCAGAGAATTCAGAGAACTGAAACAAAGCATTTATTAAAAAGCAAATTGTTATTGAACACCTAACCTGATGGCTTATACTCAGAGCTTATCTGGTGGGGGCAAAATACCGCAAGCAGAAATTGCAGTAACAAAATATTTGAGCACTAAAGAAGAAATGTTAAGGAGAAAAGAAAATTCTAAACTATTTATGTTGTTACTGACATCACACCTTGGTCTTAAGCAGCATTTATTTACATGGGTGAGGAAAGGAGTGGGCACTCTTTTTAAACAAAGTTTTCAGCTGACTACTCCATCATAGCAGGAGGTCCCTATTAACTCCCTGACTCCTTGTAAGAAATGACAGCAAGTCAGAGTTCTTTTTCCTTGGCAGTTACACAACTACTTTGTTTCTGTGGCACAAAGCTATAGAGATCAGGTCGAAATAATGACTACTTACTTGCTTTCAACTGCAGCCACGTCCCGGTGCAAGGACAGTGTCTCTGTGGTGATCTCCACCTTCCTGACGCTGCCGAAGAAATCCGTGATCAGAACGTTCTGAGGGTCCCGCTGGAACAGGTCAGTGCGGTGCCCAGGGGTGGAAACACACAAGCTTTTTGGACAGACCTGAAACTGGAAACCAAGATGGACAATCACATCCTGTTCCTCACTCAACAGTCTACATACACCTTCCAAAATGAAACCACTATTAGAAAGAAAGATAAATGATACAATGATCCAGTATAAGCTCCACAGCTGAAAAAAATGGTTGAAAAAATGCATTAACATCTTGATTAAGCATTTCTGAAAAACTTTTTCCTTAAAATAATGCCACTGGAGTTTAAAAATGCTCCTGTGAAAGCCAGCAATCAATTACATCCAACTGATAAAGGCACAAATATATTGCTGAATATAGATGCAGCAATGCTGCTATAGCCCTCCAGAAGTCACAAGTGGGCATAAATTCTTCATATTTACCACAGGGAGGCATGCACAGTTAAACAAGCTTTGATAAGTAGCTATGTTGAAGGCTTAATAAAGAAGCAAAAATTTGCATTTTGATCAGAAAAAAAAAGAAAAAAAATCCATCGGTCTAATTTCTAATTTATGGCCTACAAATTAATGTATAGGATCTTCAAATACCAAAAGTGCTTTATTTACATTAAGTTCACAGACATCCTGTGACACCTACAAACCAGCTAGTACCTCATTATTTATTTTACCCATGTGTTTTGTCTACGTATCAGATCTCCTATATCCTGCACGTGCTGCAACACCTGAAAGACAAAACCAGCACTAACAAAAGCAGAAGGAATAGTGACAGATTTGTTGCAGCATTCAGAACACCTAAATGCCTATTAAGAACACAGGATGCCTAAAAGTAATAAGTTACTTAGCTCACTGCAAATACAACTCGAATTATCCCAGATTATGACTGACAAAAAACTGAGTTTCAGGCCATACTTCCCAGCAGAAATACTCTGCTCAGGCAGAGTAATGCACAGGATTTTGTTGCTCATTCTCTTTGGACAACAGGGACCTACATTACAAAAAGTTTCCCAGAGAGGACAGATTCTATCTCCCCATTCCTCCTTCTGCTCTACTCCAGTTTCTCTTTTATCCCTTTTTAGCCTAAGCCTGTAAGCATATGGCACTAGGCTGCATGTCCAGGGAGACCTCAGCTCACTTTCACCTTTACCTGGAGCATACAAGCACACATGTACACTCAGCTCTTATTTTAACAGTTCCCAACTCTCTTGTTGGCTGCTATCACACAGGTGCTGAAGAAAAGATGGGGCAAATCAAACCCTTGTTATCCTCTCTGTGATGAAAATCAGCTAGACTCATCAGCACCATGCTTCCCATACAAAAGCCATTTGTTAATGCATGCACAAACTCTCCAAAGTTTTTATTTTCACACTGATGGATTTGTACCTATCTTGCTCTGAAATCTAAGCAGATACACAGATAAATTAGTCTCTGCAGGAATTTGTGAGTGCACTATTAGAATCTTAACTGTTTAATCACCTTGGCAAAACAACATCAATGCCTGCTTTTCCACATCTGCAAAGTGTCTGCTATCCTGGTTTCAGAAGCTTCCTGCTAAAATATTTCACATGCAAATGCTTCATTCTAATGATATGAATATTTAATGAATACTAAATCTTTTTTTTTTAGTGAAAAATACAAAATCTGGCTAATTTTGATTATTTTTTTTCTGGAGCCAGCAAAGTACTTTCAAATGAGGACAATCCTTGAAGTGTTACACAACTACATTTAACAATGGCAAAAACCCTCCCTCCAAAGCTGCTTCCAAGAGAAACAGCAGGAGTGTAAAAAGCATTTGAAGAACCCTACAGACAAAACAGATTAGTTTTGGAACTATTAAAGTCATTAGCATATTCATGAATGTTGAGTATTCTACTTACTAGGTCATTCATATTTGTCTGACTGGCTGGATGAATTTCTTCCAAGAACTCTAACACATAGAATGTGTATCTGTCCATGAGATGAACGCCAATCCCCAGGTCTGGCTGATGCTTTAAAAACAACACACAGCAGTTATTGGGCATTTGCAGGAGGAAACTCAGCATTCAGGAGAGTGAACAGAATATAACAGCATGTTGCAAAAGTTAAGCATAATTTTCTTTTGTTCTTAGGCAAATTATGCAAAGAAAATGGCTAGCTGTGAAGAAACCTACTGCTGATAAGCTGAACAATGCCGTTTATCTATAAACTGTATCCTGGTAATATCTGTGTTTCCCAAAAAGCAGGGAACCCCTTCTTAATGGTCCAGTGCAGATCTGTGGACTTTGAAAACAGGGCTGGGAGAGCTGGTGCATCTTACAGCAGTGTGTGGGTTCAGGTAATCCTGACCAGCTGGTTTTGGTCTGGCTAGGATCTCCCCTATGGCTCCTTCTGTAATCCAGCTGGGATATAATTACAGCAGGTGAAGGTTAGCATTTTGTTTTGTTTTATATTAAGTACAGTAAATCCTAGATTGAATTCCTCACACACATCTCTCAGCAGTCTTCCCATAAGATCCTTTGCTATCCTAGGCAATGCATAAACTGGCCAGCAAGCACAGAAATCCATCATTAGCCTGGTGCTTTGGGACAGCACACAGAAACAAGCAGGAATGGTATGCTTACAAGTTTTGTCAAGCCCCCACAAAATACTTATATATTCATCAATTAGAATAAAGGAAATCTTCAGTTAGAAGTCAGCAGGAATTGTGCTTTCAATTCAGGCATTCTGAAAACCATCTTCAGGAACACATAAATCTACTTACTGATAAAGAATCTTCTCCTACTTGGCTGCTAGCCAAGGCCATTATATTGGGTGAATAAAATCGTTCATACATGGATGCTCCTTGACAAGTATCAATAATAAACAGCAATTCATTGTACCTGAAAGAAAGAAAACAGCCTCCTTGCCCATTTCTACTTAAACACCATATGTATACTTTGCTTTTCAGTTACCAGGGCAGCTGCTCAACTTAAGGAACAGAAGCTCATTGATTTTAGCAGGCGAATTTGCCCAAAGCAATACATTTGAGCAGCTCTAACTGCAGGAAGCTGAAAGCAAAAACTAAAACTCTGCTTTCTGAATGCAAACTCTTACACAATTTTATGGACAACTGACAGCACCACCACTGCAGGTAAGCAAGGCCTACCAGGAAGACACACCTCAGAGTATGTTCAGGATATTCAATATTCAATGTCTACATAATGCTTATTTCTTACCTCCTTTTCTGCCACATTTGTTCAAAGGCATCAGCAAGTTCTACATTTGTGATTTCTTCAGAATCCTGAAATTTTAGGAAACCATTTCCACCATGGCCTGACAGAAAAATCAGAAGTTAGGCAAGGATGTAGGTTAAAGGAAGATATACAGCCTAGTTGACTGTTTTTCTAAAACAATTCTCTTTCTCCAGAGACAGTTCAACAAAATAAAATATTATTACAGTAAAAACAATACATACAAAACATACTGGAAATTATACTGGCTTAGTACTGCTTTACAGGCATATTTTCTTAATTAGAATGACATGGTAAAACCAGCAAAAAATCTTTCAGTCGATTCTTTTGTGGATTTGGACTACTGATGCTTTCAACAAACCCATGCAACTGAGCAAGCATCAATAAACTGTACACAGAGACCTGCAATTACCTGTCATATATATTAGAATATTGCTTCTGTCATCAGAAAGAAGACGTTTAGACCGTGGTGTGCTTGGTGGGATTCTCCCCGTTAAAACACGCAAGAAATTTTCGACGGTAACCTAAGAAGAGAAGCATAAAGTAATTTTCTAAAGATAAAAATATTGATCAGCTATAGGCTGGGTTAGAGAAATTAAATAATGGAACACTAAAATATGCAGCATATCTGACCAGACATAGTATGGCATAGTATAAAATGCATAAAACACTTTCCATGCAAGGTTTTACTTTACTTTGAGAATCATGTGGTACCTTTTACTTCACCACACTAACATCAGCCTGTTGCTTAATTATATCCAATAAATCCACTATAATTTTAAATACATCTACATTGATATAAAAACCTGTCAGCATATAGCTTCATTGTGCCAAAGCTGCTCCTGTACTCACAAAATGCTACAACATTAGTGTGTGTTACCAGTGAAAAACAAAATTAAATTCCCTCTGCAATGCAGGAAAGAAAAAACAAGATCAATTTGATTACAAAAGTCTGAGTGATCAGACAAGATCCATCTGAGTGGTGACTGGAAGACATCCTATAAAACACCACTTCCTCTTTAAGTACACGTGCACAGCTCAAATGCCAGCAACAAATCCATACCCAGGAAAAAACATAATAAAAATAATGTAGCTCTATTCCAGTTCTGTGTCTTCACTTCTTTGTACAGAGCTTCAGAGAAATAAAATATCTACTATATACTTAAATACAATCCAATAAACCTTTAGCAATAATTCCACAGCACTATTAAATCAAGAAACTGATGTGCAATTTTGTCTCAACTACTAAAAATACTGCCTGGTATGAAGGAATACTACATGAAAACAAAGGTGACAGAATGCAGACTTTCATACAGTAATTGCTTTGCAGTAACGACTAAATTATGGCTTTTGATTTATTTTAGGAGCATATGCTTAAGATTAGGAATTGAAACACATCTACCTAATAAACAATTCCCTTGCATAGGAAAATTTTCACAGTAATTTTTGTGTTGGCAAGATAAGACACTGAACAGTCATTTCCAGAGAAATTTCAGTAACGTGATTCTATTCCATTATTTAAAATAGATACACTAAACATGTTTCTAGTATAATGAACTTCAAATACAAACTCAAATATCAAGGAGGGTAGGGGTATGTATTTTAGACTCATCAGCTCATAATAAAAGCCCAGCCCAAAACCAGCAATATGAACAGAAAGACTTCCTCAGACTTCACAGATGCTGCATAAATCTTTAAACTAACACTAAAAAAAAGACTCAGTGTTTTATTAAAGTACAGTTACCTCATAGCTTCTGTAATCCACTTCCACATCATCTCCATAGACATTTAGCTCCATGTTTTTATGACTAAACACAGTAGCAGGTTTGGGGTTTCTGGGATTACATGCCATATCATCTGCCAGCATCAAGACAATGTGACTGTGGAAAATAAGAAAAAAAATTCAGACATTCTATTTTTACATAACAGTCAAAGAGAAATGCAAAATGGATTTTTTTCAAGGCAACTGCCAATATATAGGAGCTGCAGTTCAGGGCCTTTAAAGACTCAGTGTAGATGCAGATGTGGATGTCTTACATCCTAGTACAGTCACAGTTACCAACACCTCCAGACTAAAAGGAAATTAAAGTACAGCAAGACCCATCTCTCACAGTAGCACTGTCATTGCTGAGTGCATTTAGCAATTTTTACATTACACTTTCACCAATTTGCTGAGTGGTACATTTTAATGGCTAGATCTAATTAGCCCATTCCAAATGGAAATTTTATTATGCAACTTGTTGCTTTTCCTTTGGAACAACATTGCTGCACTTTTCACCACACTGATATGCTTGCATTCTTCCTTTTTACTTTTATCCAGTTAAACTGGGAAGAAAAATGTATTTCCATACTGCTTCAGACAGCATGAGAACTTTAGTAGCACATTTGCAAGAACTGGATTCACCAAGATCCCCTCACCTATCAGGAATGCCCAGCCTCTTGACACTTCTGTACACTGAAAGAGTGTTTGCCACATGACGATAATTAAACCAGAATCGAGATGTACACACCTTGAAATGGAAAAAAAAAGCATATTAAATAGTCTAAAGATACAAACTGGCCTGACACATTGAATCAGAAGAAAGTGACTACAGGAATATTAAAAAAAAAAAAAAAGTAACAACTAGTAACACCAAGAAACTCATTATACAGATGATGTAAATCTTAGTTGTACCAAAGCAAAAAATTCTGAAAAGTTTTAAAAAAACAGTTCCTAGCATACTGACTCAAGATAAAACTGCCATAAACCCTTATTAAGTATAGAAAGTGGCACTTTAGGAAATAATCCCACAACAGTAAGTGGATAAGCTAAAATTTTTTATTTGCTTTCTCCTTATCAAATGGAAGAGAGATCAAAGGAAGAGTTCCCATCTCAATAGCAAACCCATTCTGGGAGCATTCTTCCACAAAGGCACGAGTTAATTTATTCATGTAGAAGCCACACCAGGGGAAAATGCACTGAGGACATTTGCATTTATGGAGTCAAAGTAAGAGCAAAGTGACCTCTAACCAATACAAATACAAATGAATCTGAATACAAATTCTCAAGAGTTCAATTTCTACTGTTCTAACAGGCAAGGGGTCAGGGCTCAGCCATTCCCTTTAGTTACACACTCCCTAAATCAGGTTCTGATTCAGACATTTCAAAAGATTCTAAAAGAGGTGACTTTAAAACCACAAAACATTTATGCAGGAAAAAGCTTGTAGATAGTTATTTAATTTTCCAGCTCTAGTAAGTTACACTACATAGCATCTTTTTCTCTACTCTCTTCATAAAAAGAACTGAGTTGTAGCTTAAGTAATAATAAAATTCAACCTGAAAGAATCCCCTTATGTGTCTATCATTAGGAATTCCAAAAAAGCCCACAAGAATCAGTCCTTGATTGCCTTTCAGCAAGATTTAAAGCTCTGAAAACAAATTGTGTCCAATTCAGCTGAGACAGTTCAAGATACTGTCATCTGCTCTTTGTCTCCAGCACCTTCCTTACAACACAGTGGAAAGTGTGTCTAAGCTTTAAATACAGTTATCCACATGCAGCACATTAATTCAAGCTACTGATGAGGTGGGATTGCAGTATGATCCCAGGTTTGAAGTGCCTGACAGCACTTCAACCCTCCCTGTTTTACTGCTTAAAAAATTAGTAGCAATTGTTACAAAACTTAACGATGAACTGCTCAGAAAATAAAACCAGCAGAAAATCTGTTCAGCACAGAAAGTATAAGTCCTTGGACCTAATTTTCCACCTTTCTTTGTGTGTTTTTATGGTACTAATAAAAGCTTATATTTGTTAATAGTATTAAAATAGTATGTAATGTTTTATTAGTTTCACATTTCTACATTGTAGAATATAGAAATTATTCCTTCAATTAGTTACTGTTAACTTTCCTTTTCTATTGCTCAGTTTTAGTATCTGGAAAACAAACAGCTGCTACTGAGTAATTACAATAGTGTTCTGAAACAAATTAGTCATTAAGACCTGAATTGTGATTAAGAACAATTGTGCAGCATGATTCAAAGCTAATAAAAGTTACATGGCAAAGAAAAAAAGAATGAGGGTAAGAACAGTCAATCTAAACACTATGTTGCCTGAATTGATTTTATTCCCAGCCTGTTATCACAAGTTAATAGATTGAATAAGAACAAAAATGAGATATAAATTCTACCTTTATGGTCAAAGTGACCAGAATTACACCTTTTTTTCAATATGCAATATGCAAATTTAACTATTTTAATGCTTTCAGAACTCTTGTTTTATAAATCCTGCCATGTAACTAGACACATTCAGTGCTTGAAATTCTGTCATATTGAAAAGATAATTTCATTATAGTGTAAGAAATTTGAAGGTGCAATTTCAAATTTATTAATTTCCAAATTAATTAATTCCATTTCTTTCAAATGAGTACAACTCTTGAATGACTGTGCAATTATGGCTCCTGATGAAAAACTGTCAATTTTATTAGAAGAAAACAACCTGGACCATGCTTACCAAAACTGCCCAGTTATTTGTATGTCCACTTCTTAAAAACTGCTCTGCTTGATCCTAAAGGATGAAAAAAATTTTAGATTTTTCAGCAATAAGAAAGAAATGACCACTCATAGTTTTGTTATTTCCACAATAGTGTTCAATGCATATGTTTACCACACATTAACACTAAATAAACCTTAGAAAAGCTAGAAGAGAGGTATTTTTCTTAACATTTGCCCGTTTCATGTGAATTTCACATCTCATGCTCAAAATCTTTCCCTGAAACTTGCTACAGAACCAAGAGGAACTATTAGTCACTTGCACCTTAGTTAAAACCAAGAGCCCACCCACCTCTACTCCAAAGGACACTCCAAGAACAAAGTAATAAGATTTATTGACCTACAGTTCCATCCTTAATGAGAAAAGAGACTCGGATTCAATTCAATTTTCAAAAGCAGGTAAGAGAATCTGAGGTTTTAACCCACTTTAGGTCCAAGGTGGTTACACTTATCTTCCAAACTCAGGATCTATGACAGCAACCTTCTGTATAATCTGTGTTCTCCATAGTTCCCGCCTTTCTTTGCAGATGAGAGGGCCCTTTCTCCTTAACAGAGAGCATAAATCAGGACACAAAAAGGGGCTAAGACTTTGCAGAGGTAAGGGAGTCAGTCTGTCACGGGACAACAATCCAAATCTGCTGACTCTTAAATCAGGCTCTATTAACTCTGAGGAGCTCTGGGATGATGCTCGTGGTCCTACATAAAACACACGATAACAGAAACAGTGCTGTCCTTTAAGCAGCAAACAACTTGCAGTTTAATTAGTCATCCAGAGATTGTAGGAATATTTCTATTGTTCGGGGTGCGGGGGTTGTTTGGTCCTAGTTGTAATTAATTTCAAGCATAACAACTTTTTAATAACGCAAAATCCAAAAGCAAACAACACTCCAGATGTAGCGTGGGCACAGTGCATTAAGCTAATTGCTGAACATGACATTATTCCCACCTGACAAACCCACTGGCACCTGCCGTGTGCAAGCGCCTCGCACCTGCGGGACGGGGAGCACCAGACACTCACTGCGAGTTACCGTGCGTGGCCCAGGAGAAACTGAATGTCAGAAAGCCGCAAGAGAATGAAAAGTCTGGGGGGTTGTAACTTTCAGCAGCCCGCACAGGGCACAGGCGGCAGCAGAGCCGCCCAGCACCGGCGCTCTGGGGACACGGAGCGCCGCGGTTCCGCCCACGGGCAGCGCCGGGAGCTGCCGCGGAGGCAGCGCTGGGGAGCGTGGCTCGGTATCGGTGCCTGTGCTACCAAAAGAGCCCTTCCTAAGCGCTGACAGAGCCTCTGGACAGCTCCGCGGGCGCGCTCGCTGCCTGCGGAGGGGAGGCGGTGCGGGCACCGGATCACCGAGCCCGAGGCGCTGCCCGCCCGCTCGCTCCCGGGCCCCGCCGCTGCTCCCCCAGCCCCGTACCTGGAGGCCGCCGGCCAGCGCCGCGCCCCAGCAGCCCAGCAGCAGCAGCGCGGCGACGGCGCGGCCCCGGGAGGCGCCGGGCACGGCAGCCGCCATCTCAGCCCGCCTCCTCCGCGGCTGCCGGAAGGGGGCGCGGCCTGTGCGCAAGTTCCGCTGTCCGCGGCTGTGCTGCCGGCTGCCGGCGCGGGCCGCTGCTCTGAGCGCGCCGGGCGCGGGGCACGCACTGCGCTTCTCGGGCTCCCGGCTCTGCAGAGCCCCCGCTGCTGCCCGGTCTGGCAGAGCAGAGGCGGCAAAGGCAGCAGGTCTGGCCCTTGCCTTGGGCACACGAGTTCACCGTGGCTCCCTCATGAGCTGGTGCTAGAAAGCACCGGCCGCGCATCTCGCCTTTGACTTGGTTGGCTCCTGCGGGTGTAACAGCAGCCGTGTCTCGCAGCCTTCTAAAAATTCCGTGAAATCCTGGGCTCCGTTGGGGTCACTAAGAGGGCAGGGCATGGCACGGCGAGCTGTGAGCCGAGGGTGTTACCAGGTCTTGGTGGCCACAGTGCTGCCTTGGAGAGTGGAGTGGAGGGAAGAGGGACCACCTTTGGCAGTGGAGGGAGTGGGATCTAAAGGTAATTTTTTTTTTCCCCCATGAAGCCTTGCTATAGCTTTGCCTGTAGTGCATGAATCCCTCAGAGGTGACACATCACCAAATTTTTATTTCACTGTACTGAACCACTTGGTGTGATTCTTTTATTTCCACTATCTCATCTTGTCACTGCCTTGTTCAATTGCCTGATGCCTTCCATTAGTGAAGATGCAGAATCTGTCCTGAACCATGGAAGCTATTTCTTGCTCCATATACTTGTCACCAGTAATGACCTTCTCAGACAGGAACACATTTCCATGTATTGATGCTGGCATTTCAGTAGCATCACGTTTGGTGTTTTAAAGCATCACTGGTTTCCTTGACACAACCCCGCAGGCCCTGCCCGCTCTCGCTCCCGCCCCGGGGCGGTCCCGCCCGTCCCTCACATAAAGCGGCGGCGCGGGGCAGCCGCGGCGCTGCCGGCGCGGCGCCGGCTCCGTGCTGGGCTCGTTCCCGCTCCGTGCCTGCTCCATGCGGGCTCTCCCCGCTCCGAGATGAGCCCCTGGCAGCAGCGCTCGCCCAACGCCAGCGCTGCGGGCGGGCTGGGCCCGCGGGGGAACGGCACGGGCCGGGGCGCCGAGCGCGGCAGCACCGTGTCCGTGGCCATCCCGCTGACCATGATGCTGGCCGGCATCGTGGGCAATGCCCTGGCCATGCTACTCGTGTCCCGCAGCTACCGCGCCAAGGGCAGCCGCAGGAAGCGCTCGTTCTTGCTGTGCATCGGCTCCCTGGCTCTCACCGACATGCTGGGCCAGCTGCTCACCAGCCCCATCGTCATCTCCGTGTACCTGTCGGGCCGGCCCTGGGCGGCCATGGACCCCTCGGGCCGCATCTGCGACTTCTTCGGCTTCAGCATGACGGTGTTCGGGCTGTGCCCGCTGCTGATCGCCAGCGCCATGGCCGTGGAGCGGGCTCTGGCCATCCGCGCCCCGCACTGGTACGCGAGCCACATGAGCCCGCGGGCCACCGAGCGCGGCCTGGCCGCCATCTGGGCCGCCGGCGTGGCCTTCGCGCTGCTGCCGCTGGCCGGGCTGGGCCGCTACGCGCTGCAGTGGCCCGGCACCTGGTGCTTCATCAGCACGGCCGGGGGCAGCGCCTTCGCCGCCGCCTTCGCCGCGCTGGGGCTGCTGTCCCTCGTGGTCACCGGAGCCTGTAACCTGGCCACCATCGAGGCGCTGGTGGCTCGCTGCCGGGCCAAAGCCCGCGCGGCGCAGCCCGGCCAGCGCTGGGGCCGCATCGCCACCGAGACGCTGCTGCAGCTGCTGGGCATCATGTGCGTGCTGTCCGCCTGCTGGTCACCGCTGCTGGTACATCCCTGCTCCTTGGGGACATCCAGGGACTGGGGGATCCCTGCTCCTTGGGGACATCTATAGGGACAGCAGGGACAGGGATCCCTGCTCCTTGGGACATCCCTGCTCCTTGGGGACATCTATAGGGACAGGAGGGACAGGGATCCCTGCTCTCTGGGGACATCTATAGGGACAGCAGGGACAGGGGGATCCCTGCTCCTTGGGGACATCCATTGACAACAGGGACAGGGGGATCCCTGCTCCTTGGGGACATCCATTGACAACAGGGACAGGGGGATCCCTGCTCCTTGGGGACATCTATAGGGATAAGGGATTCCCTGCTGCTTGGGGACATCCATGGACATCCCTCGGTAGGACAGCAGGGACAGGGACAGTGGTGGGAAGGTTGTAGGAGAGGAGATGAGAGTGTCCCAGAGGAGAGCCGAGTGCAGGAAAGCGGCTGCAGGAACTGGAGTTAAAAGGAGCAGAACCAGGTTCTTGTGCAGAGGAGAAAAGTGAGGAGTGGCTCTGGGAGCAGGACGCTGCAGCCAGATGGGATTTAGGGGTTTTTATTTGCTCCCACCTTGCAGCAAAACTTCCTTCAGCATTTTATGATGAGAAAACGCACAACCCGTGACTGTGAGTGCCTTGTGGCTGGCAGCCCGCTGGGTTTGATTTACAGTGGCCTTCTGGGCTTGTCCAGGCTGGTTTTTTAAGGATCTTTGCATTGCTTTCCACTATTTTATTATTCCTTCCTGAAGAACCCACACCATGATGTAGGACTAGGGGAGGGAGAATCCACATCTTTGTGTGGGACCAGGGCACACCCGGGGGTCTGGAATCCTGTCCCAAATTCTATCTTGTTCTATCAAGCAGTAGTAGCATTTTTGGAAAATTTGGGATCTTGGGATCTGTGAGCACGATGGGCTGAAGCTGGTTGAGGAAATGCTGAGGTTATGTGAAAGGTTCTTTGTGGCTGCAGAAGGATTTTTCTTCTCGTTCTGTCACTCTTGAGGGTTTCACCAGCCTTGCAGCATGAGAGGAGCTCCCTGAGATGGGAGAAGCATTTCCTCCTCCCTCCTAACCAGGGCTTTCAGATAAATCAGTGAGGAATCAGGGATTTTTGTGGATTCAGAGGCAAAAGTCAACCCACAAGCACAAGGGAATTCATCAGCACTTCCCTTGGCAGCAGCAACACTTGGAAGTGTGGAACTTCTGTGGAGCTCTCAAAATCCAGATTCATGGCTGCAGGGGTATTTTTATAAATACACTTCCATTTTTATGCATAAACCTCCATTGTCATACATACAACCCAGCTTGTTCTGTACAACTCTGAAGTGCAGGTCAGGAATTAGAGACCAGATTTTTGGAGAATGCAAATGCCTTTCAGTGAAAACCAGCTCATAGCAATCATTTAACCTGTAGCTGCAGCACTCAGCAGTTGTAAGAAACGGAGCTGAAATAGAAATCCAGACTTTATAGAGGAGTTTTTTTGTTTCTGTGGGTGTTTTTAAAGACATATGAGTTTTGTAACTGAGAATTAACGGATCCTGGCAGCTGCTGCTGAGAGGTAAACAACGTCCTCACCACACATAGTATTTTTAGAGCTGATCTGTTGATGTAAATGACAAAATCAAATGTGATTTAGCAGCAGAGGGAAAGCTCAACATCGTGGCTGTGCTCTGGAGGGCTCCTTGGAGTGTCCTGCATGTCTGGCTCTGTGCTGGCTCAGGAAGGAGGGAGGAGAGCAGACAGTGCAGGAATTGTTTCCTTTCTCCAAGTGCACAGGAGCTTGCTGGGCTCAGCACCTGGGAGAACACCCCACTGCTGTGTGGCATTGCTGGTTTCCAGTTCACACTGATGCTCTGGTTATTGTGGGGCACGTGCTGACAGGACACAGGGAATGGCTTCCCAGAGGGCAGGGATGGATGGGATATTGGGCAGAATTCCTGGAACAGGGTGCCCAGAGAGGCTGGTGCTGCCCCTGGGTCCCTGGCAGTGCCCAAGGCCAGGCTGGACATTGGGGCTGGGACACCCTGGGACAGTGGAAGGTGGCACTGGGTGGGATTTAAGGTCTCTCCCAGCCCAACCCAGTCTGGGATTGTGGGATAACCCCCATGCTGGGGGTCAGCAGATAAGAAACTCTGGTGAAATGAAGGAAGCTGTTCCTTGATTCACAGAAACAGCACTGCAGCACAAACTGGAATTCTCACAATGATAATTTTGGAGTTCCAGGCAACAAAATCATTCCTTCCCGGAGCTGTTTCAAAGTTATTTAAGGCCAGAATGCTCAGAAATTCTGCTGCTTTTCCTGTTAAAATACTTCTGCTCCTTATCCCTCCTGGCAGACAGAAACTAAAGATATATAAAACCACATTCATGATAACAGTAAAGTTTTAGCTGCTCTTGTTGAATAAATCCAACCACCAGCCATATTTCTATATGCATTTTGAGCCAGATTTTTAATGACATAAATTATGTTGACTTTATTCCACCCAATGCTGCTCCTCTGCCTTGTGCAGCCTTTTAATCCATTTAGAAGACCAATACAGCCATGATAAGCAACCTCTAATGATATCAAACAAACAAAATTTCCAGTAGAGCAGCTGTTGGCCCAGCAAAGACTCCAATCAAGGGATACTACGTAATAAAACCAGAAAGGAGCAGCAGTTGTGTGCTTGGGAAATGTATTTTATTAGGCTGGTGGTTTTGGAGCTCCATCTAAAAAAAGAGATGGGAGAGTCTGGACAGAAACAGGAACAGGGAAAGCGTGTGAAGAGCCAGGGAAGTGGTGAAGTTCTGGCTGTGTGGGTCTGGTACCACAGTGGCTCCTGATGTGCTCTGGGTCTGTATCCATGTTTTCACGAAGTTCTATATCCATGTTTTCACAAAGCTCTATATCCATATTTTTACAAAGTTCTATCCATGGCTACTTATGTCAAGGAAATGTTGTGGGTGGAATCCTCAGCTGCTTCTGTTTAAAGAAACAAAAACAAATCTGTGCTGTCCATGCTGCCCTGCCCTCCAGACTGAGCCCAGGCTTTCCAAGGTCAACACATGGTTATTGATCTGGCACCCAGAATATCCCTTTGAATGGAAAAATCCTGCCTGGAGCCTCTGCTCCTGGTCACTGTGGCTCCAACTGTCCCAGCTGGGGGGACAGCAGCAGCCCAGCTGTGACCTTGGTGGTGACACAGCTCTGAGGAGCTTCCTGTGGGATTGCAGGTTCTTTCCAAAGGCTAGAGCTGGGGCTGGCCAGTGATTCCCTGTAGCTCTGCTCCCTCAGGCTGTTGCCAGCAGTTTTGGGACTGGCTGCCAGTTTATCCAGGGCTGGGAGTGCTGACCTGTGCCAGGACAGGGCTGGGAGTGCCAGGACAGGGCTGGAGGAGCTGACCTGTGCCAGGACAGGGCTGGAGGTGCCTTGGGGCAGTGCTGGCTGTGCATTCATCTCCATGGCACTGGGACCACACCCAGCACCATCCCAGATCCACAGGGATTCCAGGCTGCACGCTCTGACAACTGGGCCCTCCAAGTCATGCCCAGGAAAGGTTTGTGAGCAAAAAAAGGATCTGTAGAGGAAAATGAGGTTTTGAGGAAAATGAGGTATTCAGGGAAATGAGGTGTTCAGGAGCTCTCCCACAGAATCCCAGACTTTCAGGTTGGGAGGGACCTTACAGCACATCCAGTCCCACGGGCAAGTGTAGCTGCTGATTGCTGGAGACGTCCCAGCCTCAGAATGCTACAAGAACCCAAGGACATCTCAGGGCAGGTAGCATCATCCACAGGCAGGGACACATTCCACCATGCCAAGTTGCTCCAGGCCCTGTGTGGGACATTCCAGGGATGCACAGGCTCTCTGGACAGCGGTGCCCCAGCTGTGATGACCCAGTCACTTACTCCGTGTCCCTTTTCCCCAGATCACCATGCTGAGGATGGTGGTGGAGCAGGCGGCCGGGCCGTGCCGGGGTGATGCCCAGCGCTGGGAGCAGCAGGAGTGGCAGCAGGAGTGTGACCTGTCCCTGACTGCCGTGCGCCTGGCCTCCCTCAACCAGATCCTGGACCCCTGGGTGTACCTGCTGCTGCGCAGGATCCTGCTGCGCAGGTTCTGCCAGGCTGCCAGCGCCGTGTCCAAGTGCTCCAACGCCGAGTGCAGGGACAGGGACACGGACAGGGCCATCACCCTGTCCCACGAGATCCGCCGGACCGCAGCCTGAGGGGACTCCACAATGGCCTGATGGCACGTTCCCACAGCTCCAGGAGCCTGGAAACCCTCCTGGGGATCTGCTCAGCACTGGCACCCCCTCACTGTGTCACTGCTGCACCCAGAGGGCCAAATTGTTCCTGCAGGGTGCCACAAGTGCTGGGATACAGCAGGACAGGACACTCCGTGGTCATCGGTGGCTGAGCTGCACCACGGGATGAGGACATTCCATTGTCACTGCAGAATGGGATCAGGACATTCCATGGTCACTGTCACTCATGGCTGAGCTGCACAACAGGGTGAGGACATTCCGTTGTCACTGCAGAGCGGGATCAGGACATTCCATGGTCACTGCAGAATGGGATGAGGATATTCCATGGTCACTGTCACTCATGGCTGAGCTGCAGAATGGGATCAGGACATTCCATGATCACTGCAGAATGGGATCAGGACATTCCATGGTCACTGTCATTTGTGGCTGAGCATCACAACAGGGTGAGGACATTCCATTGTCACTGCAGAATGGGATGAGGACAGTCCATGGTCACTGCAAACAGGATGAGGATATTCTATGGTCATTGCAGAATGGGGTCAGGACAGTCCATGGTCACTGTCACTCATGGCTGAGCTGCACACTGGGAGTTTTCGTGGGCCTAAAGTAGAGCCTGAGGGGACTTCTCTTGCTTTAGGGTGGAAAAAATGTTTTTCCTGACAGCCAACATTCTACAGATGGATTTACTGAAGGGATTCACTCCTGAGAATGTTTAATACCAACATTATCTCCTTCAGAGAGTCCTTCCTCCTTTTCTCTGGAGGAACAAGGGGAGAAGGGGAGAAAAAACACAGAAATAAGGAAAAGATTAAATGTGATTGGATTTCAGTGTCTTAAAACTGAGCAGGGGTTGTGGCAGTGGTGGAACATCCATGTCTTCCAAGAACTGAAGGCAGCACGAGTCTCCTGACTCACAGATGTGTCCTGATAAACCCCCACCCGTGAGGCAGCTGAAGGCAGTTCAAGGAGGATGCAGCACTGGGGCAAGGGCAGAAATCCCTGATTTTTCCCTGGCAGCCTGTGGAATGGCCAAGCAGGCTGGAATTGCTGCTTGCACAGCACCCACAGATCTGCTGGGGGCAGATGGAGAGGGGGAGAACGGGGCTGGAGAAGGGACTTTTCCAAAAAGAGGCTTGCAGAGCCAGAGCCCTGCTCCCACAGGAGCTGTGTTCCTGGGAAGCCCCAGGGCTGCCATGAGCAGCAAAGGCTTTGTGGGGAATGGGCGCTCAGGACCTCCTCATTCCTCCAGAGCAGCATTCCAAAGAGTTCAGATCTTCCTCCAAAAACACAAATGTGGCAGCTCTGGGAGTTTCTGAACTGCAGCAGGCTGGAAGCAGTGAGTGAAGTGTGTGAATTTGTCAGGTCTTTTCCCAAAGAAACTTCTGTGGTTTAGTTACAAACTCAGTTCCAATCCATTTGTGCCATATCTGAGGTTTATTTTTTGAAAAGCTATGTCTTAAGGCATTTTCTTCACCCTTTTGGAGCTGACAGCCTCTCATGTCTCCTGTTTTGTGGGGTGAAATTAAATGCAAATATAATAAAATAAGCTGATATTCCATGTGCCAGGTACTGTGGAATTCAAGGGTCTTACAGACAAATGAAATCCTACATCGTGAGGAATTTCTTGCACAAAACCTTTACTTTTACTCTTTTTACTTTGTTTATAAAAGTAACTCCTCAGCAAAGAATCTGTGCCTTTACTTTTGTTCTGCATTCTCTGATTCTTGTCCATGTCAACCTGATTTTATCCAGGTGATGTCTGAGTCCAATCTAAAAGCCAGGGTTCAGCTTTAGTTGAAGACCCAGCCTAAATGTAGTGGATTAAATGCCTTTTTCAGTCCGAGTTTGCTGGATCCCGCTCTGGGTGTAACAACTACAAGTTCATCAGTGCTTCAGTTACTGGATGGTGCTTTGAGGGGGAAAATGCTGCTTCAAAAAGTGCCTTGCAGGAGTCAGACTCTGCTCTGTTGGAATTATTTGGGACTGGAAAAAGCCTGCTGTGTGCAGAGTATCCCTTTTGTTCCCTCTGTGTACTTTTCCTTTGGGAAAGAGCTCAGCAGAGCCGCTCACTTGTGAAATATGTCGGGATGACCTCAGCTGTTGGAGCAGCCCTGGCCAGCACATTCCTGAGGGGATGGAGGCTGGGATGGAGGCAAGGAGCAGGGAATCCACCCCTGTTATCTGTTCCTTTGTGGGAACAGCAGGGTGCCGAGTCTCCTGGGCACTGTCCATCCTGCATGGAAAACTGGGAATGGTCCTGCAGCAGGTTCAGGGCAGCTTGTTCTCAATATCGGAGTGGTTTCACCCCAGCTCACAGGACAGAACAAAGCCTTCTGTCCTGAATATTCAGTGTTTGGGATGGGCAGGTCTGTCCCTCTGTGCTGGGGTAAAATGGAGAAGGTACTTCATCAAAATGGAGAGGAATGAGGGCTTTATCCAAAAATGAAGGAATGGGGGTTTATCCAAAAAGGGAGGAATGGGGGCTTTATCCAGATGGGAAGGAATGGGGGCTTTATCCAAATGGGGAGAGATGGGAGCTTTATCCAAAAAAAGGGAGGAATGGGAGTTTTATCCAGAAAGGAAGGAAACGGGGGCCTTATCCAGATGGGAAGGAATGGAGGTTTTATCCAGATGGGGGTATTATCCAAATGGTAAGGAATGGGGATTTTATCCAAATAGGAAGGAATGGGAGTTGTATCCAAAAAGGAGGGAATAGGAGCTGTATCCAAAAATGAAGGAATGAAGATTTTATCCAAAAGGGAAGGAATGGGGGGTTTGTCCAGACATGAAGGAATTGCCGCTACACATTTATTTACAGGAGAGGAGGAGTGGGAGCTCTGCCCTCCAGCCACGGCTCCGTGAGGGGCTGCACTTTCTAAACCTGACCCAAGGAGCTGAAGAGCACCTGGGAGCTCTCATTCCCATTTCCATGGCATGGGAAGCTGTGTCAGTGCCCTGTTTCTGTAACCATGCCCTTCCAGCCTGGGCTTTCTGTGCTGTCCCTCTGCCCAAGGCGTTCTGGGAGCTTTAGGGCACAGAAAATGCACCTGGAGATCAAGGTTTGCCTGCAAAGCACTCGTGTGTGTCCCAGCCCCGTGCGTGCTGTACCAGTGAGAATAAAAATCTGGAGTGACTCTGGCATTGTTTTTGCAGGAGCTGCTGGGGGTGGGGCCAGAGCAGATTTTATCTGTCCAGTGATCCAGGAACTACCTGTGGGAGCTGCTCTGCTGGGAATTCCAGCCCAGGTATCCCCTGGGGAGCACAGCACCTGCACCCCAGTCCCAAACCCAGCTCAGGTTCTGGGGTGTCCCAGCAGAAGTGAATCATCTGCAGCCCCCCTGCCAAGGCTATTCCCATGTTTTTATCCTATTATTCTCATTATTCCCATTATTTTACTGCTTTTTTTTAATTTTGCATCTTTTTGAGCTCCTCAGGCAGATTGACACAGGGGAGCAGCACTGGGATGGGCAACCCCAACCCAGCCCAGCAGAACTGGGAAATAAATCCCTGAGTGCCACTGTGTCTGAACTGACACAGCAGTTCCAGGCAGGCAAATCCCAGGATCACTGGGGCTGGAAAAGCCCTTCCAGACCACCGAGGCCAAGCTGTGCCTGATCCCCAGCTCATCACCGGGCAGAGCACTGAGTGCAGCATCCAGGCCTTGGACATCTCCAGGGGTGGGGATTCCACAAAATCCCAAATTAAATTTCCCAGGCGATGGCAGAAACACCTCAGAGCCAGCCCCAGCCCCCACTGAACATCTGGATTTGAGTTTCCCTCAATCAATTTGATCTCAGTTTAAAAAACAAACAAAAGACAGCATAGAAGCCAGGTTTGAAAATGAGCAGAGCCCAGGAGAGCTGTGGAGGCAGAGAAACAGAGCTGGGACCACAAAAGGCAAATCTCTCTGATCTTCAGCAGCAGCAGGAAGAGCCTGAGCTGATAGGTTTGGTTGCCCAGAGACAGCGGAAAGCTCCACAAGATTGTGCTGTCAGGACAAACAGCTCCTTCAAGATGCACCAGACTCTGCCCAGGGTTAAAGAGGAGCCTTGGAGGGATCCCATAGAATCCCAGACTGGATTGGGTTGGGTTGGGAGGGAGCTTAAATCCCATCCCATTCCCACTCCTGCCATGACAGGGACACCTCGCACTGTCCCAGGGTGGTCCAAACCCTGTCCAGCCTAGCCTTGGGCACTGCCAGGGATCCAGGGGCAGCCACAGCTGTGCCACCCTCCCAGGGAACAATTTCTGCCCAATATCCCATCCATCCTGTGATACAAAAGTGTGTTTTCCAGGATCACACCCTGCTCCAGATCCTTCCTGGAGTTTTCACCCCCCTGCAGTCACTTCCCTGGCTGCTGAGGTGCAGCACATTTTCCAAACCTGTTGTTGAGGGCTGTAGGACTGGCCAGGTGTGTCCAGGCTGAGCCCTGCAGCTCCCCAGGCCTTGGTGGGACCAGAGTGTCCCAGCAGCTGCACAGGTTCCTGCTGGGCACCATTAATGCAGCATTTCCCTGCAGAACACAGCTTACAAATTAACTCTGCTGCTGCTGCTCCACGGCTCGGCTGGCCCCGGGCAGGAGGAAGCGTGGGCAGCACCTGGGCAGCTAGTGTCACCCTGGTGTCACCCTGATGTCACCCTGGTGTCACCCTGATGTCACCCTGCTCCCTGCTGCACACACTGCTGTCCCTCCCTTCACTCCGTGTGTCTGTAATTGCTGGGAAGCACAGCAGGAGTTTTCCATCCAGCTGCTGCTGGGGCTTTGGGAAGGACCTCGGGGTTATCCCAACATGCTGAAGGGAGTGAGCCCAAGCACTGGGGAGGCTCCAGGGGCTCTGTCCCCCTTCAGCCCCCTGCAGGGAGCACCAGCACTGCCCCATGCACCCTCAGCTCTGGGCTGGCCAGTGCAGCTCCCCTGGACCCAGCCCGGGGCAGTCCCTGGCTCCCTCCAGCTCTGCCTTGAGATTTTTCAGGGATGAAGTCAAAAGGAGAATTAATCCTGAGCTCAACCAGGCTCATTAGCAAGACAGAGCAGCCCCAGCAGTGCTGGGGATGCAGGAGCTGAGCCCCCCCTGCACTCACAGGGCACAACATGAAAGAGCTGCTCTGAGTATGAAATATGTCAAATATGCCCAAATGCATTTTGTAAAAGACAATGTATTTATGTTTGGGGCTGCTTTGTTTGAAGAATCCATCATGGCCAGGGATAGAAGCCCCAGTTATTTTTGTTTCTGTAAACACAGTGGTTGGACAGACCTTGCCCCCCCCTCCCCACACAGGCTGTTTGCTCTGAGGAGCCACAGTTCTTCCATGTATCCATCAGGACAAATAAATTCAGCATTTATAACAGCTCTGGGGCTGGCAGATGAAAGGAAGTGTTCATCCCCTCGGAGTGGCTGTGCAGTGGAGGATGTCATTCCCAGCTGGTGGTTTGTGTGACAGGTTGGAGTCAGGCGGATTTTGTCTGATGTGCTTGCAGTTCCCTGGCTCTGAACGTGAACAGGCCTCAAGGAACAGAGACAAAAACAGGCCTGGAAACCCTCTGCCCACATTTGGGCACAGCTTTGTCCTGTCGTGGCCTCAGAGGGCAGTCAGAGCCTGGCAGTGCCACCAGAGAGCTATGCCCACCCCAGAGGAGCTGCACATCAGACCAGGGTCCAGGGCCCAAGCCCAGAGGGTTCACTGAGCCAGGACTGAGCCAGGGGACTGCAGCTGCAGGAGTTTGGGCTGGAAGTGCCCAACCCCTCCTCCCCTCCCCAGCACTGGGGCCTCTGCTCTGTTCCCTGGGACTGAGAGGGATCTGCAGCCTGTAAATGGCACAACTTTAAACATTCAAACCCATGGAATGGGCTGGGGACAAGGTGGGGATTGGCCAAAGCTTGTGCTCAGTCATCCTGGAGGTCTTTTCCAAGCTGAGCAGCTCTGTGATTCTGTGGGTTTGGAACATGAAATCTGTTGTGGCACTTGGCTGTCCCAAGGGCAGGGCAAGGCCAGCTCTGTAGGACATCTCCTGTGGCTGAGCAGAAGCCAGCAGGGCTCAGACAGAACCAGCCCCTGCTGCCCAGCTCCACCTCCAGGGATGTTTACACTGCCACGGCCAAGAACTGCCTGTCCTTGTGTCCCCTGCAACTGGTGACAGGCAGGGACACGCTCGGTGCCCGCAGCAGGACGTGCTGGTGGCAGTGGCAGCTGCCAGGGCTGCCCAGCCCCAGCATGGCAGGGACAGGGACACCCAGGTGCCACCTTGGCAAGGCTCCTGCTGGAGGTGACTCTGTCCCACCCCCAGCAGTGTGACCATGACAAGTCCCACTGTTCATGTGCAAAGGCATCCCCAGGACAGCCCGACAGCAACCCCCAAAAACCAAGAGTCAAACCCACTTAATACCACGGTTGAAAATAGGATTCTCTCTAAATATATAAGGGGAAAAAAACCTCAGAGTATAAAGATCCAGCCAAACCCAATTTCTTCACGTCAGCTTAACTCACATCCTTCACAGTGGACGAATCAATGGTGTGGCTCAGGCATAGCCCAGAACTCAGGGAAGCACATCCTGGCTGATGGAAATGCCCTGCAACCCATCCGGGAGCCACCAAACCTGTGCCAGGCTGCGAGGGGACAGGATTTAACCAGGGGGCAAAGGTGAGGAATCCCATCAGGACCTCGGAATAAAGGGATCACCTGTGGCAGGTGAGGGCGTGGGGACACTGGGGACAGCCTGGCCCGGGCCGGGTTTAACAGGCTGGGACAGCCTGTGGCAGACACCCAGCCATGTCTGTTTGTCGCTGTTTGTCCCCATTCCGTGCTGGCATCACCAGCACAGGGCTGGCACAGCCGGAGCTCGGAGAGGCTCCGTCAATAACCGGGGCCAGTTGCCAATAATGGCACGTTAATGAGTTCCCAACAATGGCACGGTAATGAGTCCCCAACAATGGCACAGTTAATCATTCACAGCTGCTCACACCGGAGACATTCACACCAAACACCTCCTGCGAAGGACACCGCTGTCCCTAGCTGTCCCCAGTGTCGCTGGTGTCCCTGCTGTCTCCAGTGTCCCCAGCTGTCCCCAGTGTCCCCAGTGTCCCCAGTGTCCCCAGTGTCCCCAGCACCGAGCTATTTCCCAGGGCTGAGTGCAGAGCAGGTGCTGTGGGACACTGAGGTGTCCCTTCCTTTGCATTTTTCACCCAAAACACACACCTGGAGGTGGCTCTGAAAGCCTCCCGTGGCTCCAGCAGTGACACTGAAGTGTCCCAACCCCAGTCTGGTTACTGGGATGGTTGGAAACGCCCTGAGGAGCACAGGCAGGGCCAGCTGCATTCTCTTTTTGGGAATGTCCTTGCTCATTTTGACAGTGTCACTGCCTCCATGGTGTCACTGCACCCATCATGTCACTCCATCCACGGTGTCACTGCCCCAAAGGTGTCAGTGTCCCCAAGGTGTCACTGCCCTGCCAGGAGTGTCCCACATGTCCCCAGGGCCTGCTGGGCACTGGCACAGCTCAGAGCAGGTGCAGGTGAGCTCAGAAGCCTCTGCAGTGCCCTGGGAAATGCAGCTCATGACTGGCAGGACTTTCCCAGTGGCACTGCCCAGTGCTGGGTGGAAGGTCCCCCTCAGGAAGGGTCGGTGTCCCCACGTGTCCCCTCTGCTCTATGCTGAGCCCCACAGCCACCAGGCTCACCCCAAGCAGATGCCCCTGGCCAGGAGGGCATTTTAATTCCAATTTAATTGATCCAAAGGTCGCCATCCCACCTGGACATCAGTTACCCTTGGCTTATGCCACCTTGGAGTGGAAACCTGGAATTAAATTGCTCAGTGCTGCTGGCTGATCTCGTGCTGTGATTCCATGACCTTCTCCAGTCCTGTTTAGAAAAACCAGGGATGAAATTTCCCTCATTTCTACACCAATGATTTTAATTCACATATTAAAATAAATGTCTTAACATCAGCCTGTCACCTACCTTCAAATGCATTTACAGTGCCCTTTTCCCATCCCTAAACTCTCTGCCTGGGATCCCAGGGAGTGTCCTGGGGGTGTCCAGGCAGGCATTGCACATTGTTCCCTGCCTGCATCCAGACCTCTGCCCTGCCTGTGGATGTCACAGCCAGAGCTGCTCCTTAGTGCTGGAAGTTCAGGGAGCTCTGTCGGGTTTGAAGGAAAAGCACGGTGGGAGCTACAGGGCCTCTGGAAAGCCAGCTGCTCCCTCCTGACAAAACAAGGATTTAGCAATGCCTGGCACCCCGATGGCCTTTTCCTTCCCAAAGAAGCCAGGCTGAGCAACACCCCAAAAATGGAAGCTGTTCTCCCACATCAGAGGGGTTTGTGCAAGCGTGACCCTGGATTTCAGGGTGGCAGCAGACACGGAGTGCCCATGGGACATTCCCAATCTGCTTCCCAGCACTGCCTCTCTGGAGACTCTCCCTGGATTCACACCAGGCATGACCTTTCCCGGAATGGGAGCTGCCACCATTGGGAAAGGGTGGTGAGAGTGCAAGGGCTGCTCTTCTAAGGGCTGCTGTTCAAAAGCTGCTGTTCCAGGGGCTGGCATTCCAATGATTTGTGTTCCAGGTGCTGGAATTCCAAGGATTGGTGTTTCAGAGGGTAGCATTCCAAGGGCTGGCATTCCAGGGACTGGCATTCCAAGGATTTGTGTTCCAGGTGCTGGAATTCCAAGGATTGGTGTTTCAGAGGGTAGCATTCCAAGGGCTGGCATTCCAGGGACTGGCATTCCAAGGGCTGGCATTCCAAAGATTGGTGTTCCAGGGGCTGCTTTTCCAAGGGTTGGTATTCCAAAGGCTGGCATTCCAGGGATTGCTGTTCCAAGGGCTGGCATTCCAGGGGCTGGCATTCCAAGGATTGGTGTGCCAGAGGCAACAGTGAGGTGCCCCCACAGCCCCACCCAGGCTGGCCCTGGGCACTGTCACTTCCCTGCTGTAGGACATCTATATTCCCAAAGCCTTTGGATTTATCCATGCCAAGGCTGGAGCTGGTTGTCACCACGTGTTCCCAAACCCAGCCCTCTGGGGACACCAGTGCTGCAGTGCCACATGTAGCCTTCCCATCGGTTTTCCTCCCTTTTATGTCCAAGAGCACAGAGCTGGAGCCAAAGCCCCATCAGATCCATGCTGGGATGTCCCTCGGGTGCCCCAGTCCCTGCTTTGGGGTCCAAAGCTCCATCAGATCCATGCTGGGATGTCCCTCGGGTGTCCCAGTCCCTGCTTTGGGGCGAGCTCTGCTGTTCACTGCTGGCCCTGGCAGGGATTCCCCTGCTGCAGGTGGCACCTGCCCGGGGTTTGGGCACTGCAGAGCTGCAGGAGTGACGCCGGGGAGCTTCCTTTGTGCTTGCAGGGCAGAGCTGATCCTCTCGCCTCGGGACACGCTGTTACTCTGGCACAGGGAGCCGTGCTGAAATCCTGGAGAGGTTTCCCAAGCTCTGGGGCCGGGTTGTGCAATGCCGGGGACATCGCTCCTTGTCTCTGTGTCACAGGGCGGGCACGGCTCGGTGCTCCTGCCCCACCTGGGCTCTGCCCGGTGTCCTGGCACATGGAACATGATGGGCTCTGAGGTCCCTTCCAGCACAGCCCGGGATTCTGGGATTATAAATCCCTGAATGTCTCATCAATTCCCCCGCCAGCGCGGTGCCCGCAGCACCTGAGGCACTTCTCCCTTCTGGCGATGGATTTTGTGGCTCGGAGGGACCAGCGCAGCCTGCTCCCGGCTGAGCGCAGAGTTCGGCTCTTCCAGGGCTCCCAGTGAAGTGTGTCCATCCCTGGGGAGCAGCTCCGGCTCTGTGCCGCTGGAACTGCGCAGAGCGCGGGCGGCTGGGCAGGAGCTGAGCCCCGGCCGGGCTTCCAGAGCATTGCCCTGCCCATCCAGGGTCCCACCCGGGATTCCAGAGGCATTTCCCTGCCCATCCAGGGTCCCACCTGCAGGACGCAGGAATGAGAGTGGTGGCAGCGCTCCAGGAGTGACAGAATAAAGCAGAGACAGAAATCCCAGCAGAGAGTTCCCTCCCCTGTGCCAGGGAATGCCGGTGGCCACAACCCCGGAGCAGGAGCTGCTGCCAAGCAGGAGCTGGGCTGAGCCCCAGGGAAGGGAGCCTCGCTCAGGGGCATCCAAACCAGCGCTGGGAGCACTGGGAACACTGGGAACAGCAGGAATGGGGACATCCAGGGCTTGGCCCCCTCTGTGCTCAGCTGTGGCTGCCCCAGGATCCCTGGAGTGTCCAAGGACAGGTTGGACATTGAGGCTGGGAGCACCTGGAACAGTGGGAGGTGTCCCTGCCATGGCAGGGGTGGCACTGGGTGGGATTTAAGCTCCCTCCCGACCCAACCCAGTCTGGGATTCCAGGACTCTGTCATCTTCCACCTTTTAATTTCACTTCTCATTCCCAGGATTTCCACCCCCCACCCCCCCACCATGGATGGAGTCCTGTGGGTGGGCTCAGGCTGCCTGGAGGGAGGGCCTTGCTGGCTCTGGAGTTGGGGATTGTGATGGATTTTCAGGACTGGGGATCACCAGAATCTCTGGGATCACCAGGGCTGAAGCTGATCCATGCACAGGGCAGGAACAGGACCCTGGACATGAACCAGGACCCCTTTTCCTTGTGAAACAAAGCTCACCCCCCCAGTTTCCTGATGTCATTTTGGAGGAGGTGTTTGGCACTCCAAAGGCAGCCAGGGTTCCATGCACAGGGTAGGGGAGGGGGCAGTGCTGGGCCACTCAGAGCCCCCCTTGGTGTCCTCCCCTGGTCCTGACCCCACAGAGCTCAGGGGACCTCCCAACACCCCAGAAAGTGCTGTGGGAATGGGCTGGGTGGGTGGGTGGATACAACCCCTGCCTGTCCCTGTCTCATTTTCAGGCATGACCCCAGCAGCAATTCCCGTTTCCTGCTGTGAGCTCCAGTGCCATTCCCAACACGCTGCTCATCCTGGGAGCTCCTCCTGGCAGGGACACAGGGACAGCTGAGCCTCAGGGCTGCACCTTGCATTTCCCAGCAGGATCACGGGGCATTGTAAATTAAGCACAAGAGCCACAATTTATTCCTTTTTTGGGAAGCTTTCTTGTCTCCTCTGAAACATCCCCACTGCAAATCCTCCCCCTGCGAAGGCAGAGGGAACCCAGCCCACGAGGCTGAGCCCAAGGTTTTATTTGTGCTTTCCTCACTATTTATAGGGTTTTTAAATTAAGTTTGCTAATGTTACTTAATTCCCAAGTACGTGTAATTTCCTTGAGCTCCCAGTGAGGCTCTCCAAGGCAGAGCAGCCCGGTGGTTCCCAGCTGGATCCACAGCCACAGAATGCCTTTCTCTGGCATATTCTGTGGCCACGCTGAAAAAAACTCTGGAAAAGAGTGGGTTTGTCCCAGTCTCACCTGTTGTTTTCCTTTTTCCCCCTCAGTCTAAAGTGCCTGCTGAGAGCTGGGTGAACTCATTCCCGTTCCACTGCTGGGATCTGCAGCCATTCCCTGGGAATGGCAGCAGAATTCCATCCCTTCCACAGCATCCCACGGACCCAAAGCACTCAGGGAACAAAACACCTCCAGAGGCTTGATGTTAGGGCAGCTCAAGCACCTGGGAAGAGCCTCAGAGGCTCCAAATCAGGGCTGGCTCCTCATGTCAGCACCTCAGGAGGCTGCAGAGCTCAGCCAAGCAGAGGAAGGATGAGGACAGCCTGCAAAAAGAGGAAAAAAACTTTAAAAATTAACATAAAATATAAAAAAGCAGCAAATTGACTCCTGTCACAGAGCTGTCCAACTTCCAGCCCTACTTGCAGTTTCCAGGCTTGGTTTTTACATCCACCCAGTCATGGTAAAAAGGGAAATGCTGAGCTCTGGAGGGGCAATTTCCAAGGGGTGAACAAGACATTCCATGGCAGAGGCTGAATCACGGTGATGTCAGGGTGATGTCACTGTGATTAATGACAAAGACCACCCCAGCCTTTGCCTTCAGCAGCTGCTCATGTGTAATGCAGATGCCCCCTCCAGGACCTCTTCCCAACACCCTCTGGGGTCTGGTTTCCATTTGAGTTTGGTTTCCATGCTGGGTTTGGCTTCCATGCTGGGTTTGGCTTCCCTGCTGGGTTTGGTTTCCATTTGAGTTTGGTTTCCATGCTGGGTTTGGTTTCCATGCTGGGTTTGGTTTCTGTGCTGGGTTTGGTTTCTGTGCTGGGTTTGGCTTCCCTGCTGGGTTTGGTTTCCATTTGAGTTTGGTTTCCATGCTGGGTTTGGTTTCTGTGCTGGGTTTGGCTTCCCTGCTGGGTTTGGTTTCTGTGCTGGGTTTGGTTTCCATGCTGGGTTTGGTTTCCGTGCTGGGTTTGGTTTCCATTTGAGTTTGGTTTCTGTGCTGGGTTTGGTTTCTGTGCTGGGTTTGGTTTCTGTGCTGGGTTTGGTTTCTGTGCTGGGTTTGGTTTCTGTGCTGGGTTTGGTTTCTGTGCTGGGTCCAAGCATCCCCCGGATTTTGTGGGGCACGACCCAATGAATGACATTTTATGTCTGTCTCTTCTTTTCCTGGTCTTTCACGGAGACTTTTCCCCAGGGATTTCTGGACAGGAATTTTGGGAAAAGCTGCTGCTCCCAAGGCCTGGAGCCTCTCCTGGGCAGCACTCTGGGCTCCAGCCTGGCGTGATGCTCCCCCCTGTGCTGGGCTGTGCCCAGGGGCCCCTGCCCTGCTCCTCCCAGCCCCACAGGCTCTGGGACATGGGGCAGGTGGCCATGGAAGGGAAAGGGGTTGGAATGTTTCCCATTTCCCAACAGGAAGGGCAGCTCAGGGAAATTCAGCCCCTGCTCCACTGAATCATTCCATGGGCTGCTTTCTGCAGCCTGGGAGAACACAAATAGCACATTTACCCCTCTAAAGACATTAATAATTCCACAGGCTGGAGTCTGAAAGGTGTTTCTTTTATTCTAAGTGTTTGCAGAGTGAAATTAAACGGCTGTAAGCACCCAAGAAAGGTAATTTATTTTTGTTTCCATTTTCCCTTTCAACCATGGCATTAAATATTAACAGCAGCGTATTTTACCAAGCACATCAATTCATTTCCTGTGGGGGCAGAACCAAATGGCCTCCACAGGAGCTCTGATGGCCTTAACGAAGCCCTGCATTAGTCAGAGCAGCCCCTGAGCAGTGACCCTGCAGGATTTCCCTGGAGCTGCTCTCCTGCCTCTCTGAGGGCTGAGCAGATGGAAATGGGGTTTGAGGGGGTCAGGAGCTGCTCCTCTGCTTCTTGGGGTCAGTCCCACGTGGGAACAACCCTACAAACACCCTGAGCCCCCAGGGGCTGGGCTGGCTCTGCTGGGGCAGAGCTCCTGGGTGAGCTCAGCCCAGCCAGGCATTGCCCAGAACCCAAACCTGCTGCTCCTGCTCTTGGATTTAAATCTGCACAGGAAGAGGAGGAGGAGACCTCGAGCCTCACCTCCAGTGTCCATTTGGGGGGCAGGAGAGAAATCATCATTTTTAGAACAAGCCACAGGAAAGGAAGAACCTGCTGATTCACAGAATTCATAAGGTTGGAAAAGCTCTCCAAGAGCATCAAATCCAACCTGGGGCCAGTGCCCCATTCCTGTTCTCATTTAGATTTTATTTGTAACCTCATCTGTACATTTCCACACCTCCCAGTGCATACTGAAGATTGGCATCCCTGTGGATCCTTTCCAGCTCGGGATATTCTGTGATTCCCCCTGACTCCAGTTGTGCAGTTTCCTTCCAGGCTGGATTGTTAAACTGAAGCAGCAGCAGCAGCAAACCAGCCCAAACCAACCCAACCCCAAAAAAACCCAACCCAAACCAAACCAAAAGCAAAAAACCCCAACCAAACCAAAAGCAAAAAACCCCAACCAAACCAAAAGAAAAAAACCCAAACCAAACCAAAAGAAAAAACCCCCAACCAAACCAAACAAACAAAAAAACACCACCAAAAAAACAACCAAACTAGAAAAGGAACAAAACCAAAAGAGAATTCCATCTGTCAGGCTTTTTTTCCAACCTTGCACAGGGCTGTAGAATCACAGAATAGTTTGGGTTGGAAAGGACCTTTGAGGTTCCTCTAATCCACACCCCAAAATAGATCACAACAGGCTGGATGTTGGTTTTGCATTCCCAGCAGAGATGCATGTGGCTTATCTGTCATTAACTTTTTCTTTAAACTACTCTTTTTCCTTGCAAAAAGCCCTGACTCAGAGTGCTCTTGAACAGGACAACTTCCCTCCTTCAAAATAGCCACAGTTCTTTGAAAAAAACCAACTCTCAAACCACTTCCTTCCCTCTGAAGTGAAAGCTCCTGGAACAGTGGGGTCAGGCAGTACTTGTGGTGTTTGGGGAGTGTTCCTGCTCCTGTTCCTGGCTGCAAACTCAAAATTTGAAATACTGGAGCCCCTAAAAGCAGCTGCTGAGAGCTGCTGTGGATGTGTCAGCCTGACCTCCAGCCTCACAGCTCCCACAGGTGTGGAAAACAAACGGAGCCAATTCCAGCCCCTGCCACAGCTGCAGTTTGGCTTTGAGCACTTTGGGTTCCAGCAGATTCCTCTCCCTGCCCAGCAGCACTTTAACCTGGGGACAGCAGCAGGGCACTGCTCCCCCACATCCATCCTTTATTGCCATTCATCTATTTCTGTTTGTTTATTTATTGCTCCTTTGGCACCAGCAGTTGCCATGGCACCAAACATCACCAGCCCAGGGGCAAACCAGTGCCCTCCCCTGGTCCATAAATCCTAAATTATGGCAGAGCAGCTCAGGGCTCTCCATCAGAGTAATCCCATCCAATTTCTCCCCCACCTTCTCTCCACAGGATATTCTTTGCTTTCTAATCAGGATTTACCTTTTAAAGCTTCTTTATCCCCATTTCCCTTAGTCCCTGGGCAGGTGTGGGCCCATCCCATGGTCCAGTGCCCAGCAGGATCCAGAGCCAGGAGCTGCCTTCAAGCTTCAGGTGGAGCAGGGGGAGGGAATCTGGGAGTGTGGGGAAGGGAACAGGGCTGGAATTGGAGCTGAAGCAGCAAAGCTGGCAAAAGCTTTTGGCAGTTTTCAGAAAGAGGGAATTACCCAGAAAAGGGGAATAGCAGAAATAAGGAATCTTGGAAATAAGGAATCCCAGGAACAGGGAATCCCAGACTGGTTTGGGTTGGGAGGGGCTCAAAGATCATCTCATCCCATGGGCAGGGTCAGCTCCCACTGTCCCAGGCTGCTCCAAACCCTGTCCAGCCTGGCCTGGGACACCTCCAGGGATCCAGGGACAGTTTGGGAGCATCTGCAGAGTGCCAGGAGCACAGGGGAAAGGGCAGAAGGTGAACTTGGAAGCTGTGCTTGGAGCTGATCCCAGGCTGAGCTCAGAGCCCAGCCCAGCTCAGCCCAGCCCAGCTCTGCAGGGCACCAGGACACCCTCCCAGCCTCACAGCTCTGCCTTTTCCTGGGCTCCTGCTCCAAGGATTCTGATGGGTCTGCTCAGAAAGAGGATGGGTGGGAAAGCAGTAAATAAACACAGAGCTAAATAAAGCAATAAATCTATAAATGGCTGGCAACAGGTGCAACCCTTTCCTGAATTATTTTAGGATTGTAGAATTATGGAATCCCAGACTGGGCTGGGATGGGAGGGAGTTTAAATCTCATCCAGTGCCATGGGAGGGACACTTCCCACTGTCCCAGGCTGCTCCAGCCTGGCCTTGGGCACTGCCAGGGCTCCAGGGGCAGCCACAGCAAATCTGGGCACCCTGTTCCAGGGCCTCCTTCACTCCCTTCCACTCCACCCCTGGCACTGAAGCCATGTCACAGATGTGGTGGCCCTGTCCCCCTGGGCTAGCAAAGGACAATTTGCAGTGTGAGATGATTCCCACAGGAATGTGCTGAGTGGGCAGATGTCCCCCTGCCCCAGCCTGAAACACCAGCAAAAAATCACACTGATGTTGATCTCCATCAACAATGTCCCCAAGAACATCCCCTGCACCTTTCCACCCAAAACCTCGGGGAAATGGCCTTATTTAAACCCAGCAACCTCAGCTGTCCCCTGGAGTTTATTCCTCCTGGCCAGCCTGAAAGGTTGCTGCTTGTAATTTTGCAAGATGCAGGATGGAGGAGGAGACAGAGCAGTCTGCAGGCATGGGAGTGGTTTAAAAGCTCTTCCAGAGCTGGGTTCTGGGGAGATTCAACGGGGTTCACAGCTGCAGAGATTGTTTTTGTCCCTGGAAATCAACAACAGAGTGTTTGGTTCAGCAGGATCTGTGTACTGCACTGGGGATGGAAAGCAGCAGAGGAAGTTGTTTAAAAGAAATAAATAAAAAGAAAACTCAAGTTGTTTTTCCCCCTGCTATGGAGCCAGGTTTTGTTCTCCTGGATATCCTGCCAAGATACACAAGTGTGACAGTCCCAGGAGTGGAGGAGCCCCAGCAGCCTGAGCTTGGTGTCACAGAGCAGGGGACACTCCTGGGCTGCTGGGGGGGCTTGGGGGTGCCAGACCCTGGAGCTGGGGGCTCTTCCTGGCACATCTGGGGTTCAGGTGGCACATCTGGGGCTCAGGGTGTTGGGAGCACGAAGGGACCCAAGCCCCAGGGATTTACTGACAAACAGCCCCAAAACACCTTGGTGCTCTGATTTGCTGTGTCTGCTTGCATTTCCTTGCAAACCCGAGGGAGGGGCTGGCGGCAGGAGGGTTTGTCCTGCTCAGGAGCTGTGACAGTGCAGCCAGCCCAGCCCCAGCTCCCAGGGCAGCCAAGGCTCCTCCACAGCCTGGAAAAACATCCCAGCCCACAGCCAGAGGCTGAGAGTGCAGCTAATTAAATTGCATCCTTAACGAGCGGGTCTGGAGGGGTTTGTTCTAAAGAGCAATTTAAATCCAGAGGAGAAGACAAATGACAGTGCTTGGACTTTGGGCTGCCAGGGAGGGCTGGGAGAGGGATCCAGGCTGGATCCAGGAGGTTCCTGGCACTGGAGGGGCATGGACAGAGGGCACCGGGGGTGTCCTGAGCCCCGAGACCCTCGGGGCATCACCCCAAGGCCCCCAGCCCTGTCCTGGGGGCTCAGAGCCCACCCCAAACCCATCATCGTGTGCTCCTCATTAACAGAAACAGGATCTGCTCCTCATTAACAGAAATGAGAATCACCTGATGAGGATCCCCTTAATGAGGCTTCTGAGCCACACCCACCCAGGCTCATTCCCTTGCTTAGACAAATTCAGCTGAGGAGGTGCCAATATTTGCTCAATATCGATAAAATAAACACCCTGAAGTGGAAAGTACATTAATGCATGTGCTTTATGGACAAGTTTTATTGAAAAAAACCAAAAACCAGAATAGGTCCAGAGGAGGCTCTGGAGCCAGGCTGGGAGAGCTGGGGGTGCTCACCTGGAGAGGAGAAGGATCCAGGGAGAGCCCAGAGCCCCTTGCAGGGCCTGAAGGGACTCCAGGAGAGCTGGAGAGGGACTGGGGACAAGGCATGGGGGGACAGGACACAGGGAATGGATTCCCAAAAGGCAGGGGTGGATGGGATTTGGGAATTAGGAATTCCTGGCTGGGATGGAATTTCCAGAGCACCTGTGGCTGCTTCTGGATCCCTGGCAGTGCCTAAGGCTAGGCTGGACTTTGGGGCTTGGAGCAGCCTGGGACAGTGGGAGGTGTCCCTGCCATGGCAGAGGAGGGAATGGGATGGGATTTAAGGAGTGTTTTTCAGGGGATGGAAATGATATAAATTAGAGACCTGAAGCAGCTCTTTAAGCAGGGAATTTGATGAATAACAGCTCCTTGGAGCAGTGGAACAGCAGGAATTCAGGGTAGAGGAAATTCTTTCCTGTGGAGGGGAGGTGCAGTGGGGGATGAAAAACACAGCCTGAAACACTCCCAGGAACAGGGGGGGATTTTGGGGTGTCTGTGCAGGGCAGGAGTTGGAGTAATGATCCCTGTGGATCCCTTCCATCAGGACATTCCATGATCCTGTGATAAAACAGCCACAACATCCATCAGTGATGATGGCGCCTCAAAACCTCATCCTTTAATCCCTCCCACTGAGCCAGCCCTATCCAAGGTGGGATTTAATTAATTGCTTTGATTCATCAGCTCCAGGAATTCCTGAGCACTTCCCCCCAGTTTTGGGGCACACGCTGTCCCAAGTGAACGGCGTCATCTCAGCTGGAAGACGTGTGCACCATGGGCAGCCCATAAATATCCATGAAAAACATCCATGGAAAACAGGAATGTCTGCAGGAATCTGCACGTGGCCCCTGGCAGGAGGAGCCCCCACCCTCTGAGGAGCACGGGAATTATTTGGGGCATTGCAGGAATGTCTCCCCCCTCATTCCATCCCTCTTATCCTTCTCCTGGGCTTTAGGATCCTCCAAAAACAAGAGCTTGTGTTGGAAAGCAGAGGAGTTTCCAGCACAGCAGCGAGGGAAGGTGCAGGATGAGCAGGCTGTGGGGGCAGCTGGATTCCCAGGGATTTCAGATATCAGGAACATTATCCCAAGAGCTCCTCTGTGTCCAAACAAGGCCTGGGGAAAAGGAGATCGTGGCACCCACAATCTCATCACATTTGGGCTTTTCAGCCCAGGAATTCCTGGTTGTGGAAACTCCCTGTCCCAACCCAGGGCTGAGGGACAGTGGCACTGTGGGGACACTCTGGGATGTCCAGGGATGGTGGCATGAGAGCTGATCCCTGATCCCACACTCAGAGGGGTTCCAGCTGCAAAGCAACACCGAGATCCTAAAACCCCTGAGGTGGCCTTTGGGGACCATGGGGGGCAGGTCTGGGGACAAAGTGGGACAGTTTTGGGGAACCCACGTGGGACAGGCTTGGGGACACAGTGGGGCAGGTTTGGAGCACCCACATGGATAGATCTGGGGACCCACATGGGACAGGTTTGGACATCCAGGTGGCAGGGCCACCTTCCACAGCCTGAGGTGCTCCAACCCTGGTGGTTTTTGACAGAGAAAAGATGCAGAAAAGCGGAGTTAAATAATTCTCCTGTTGCAAATCTGCCCAGGGGAGCAGGAACATCCTGTTTGCACAATTATGAGATAATAATGGCATTAAACAGGACATAATTATGGCCTTGTTAGTTATGGCCCTACACATTCATTTGGGGGATTAAATGTCTCTCTTCAGACCACAGACTCGACCTGGCCTAAGAATCCCACTGAAATTAAAAAGTTTTCTGTTCAAGTAATGTTTAAGAGTTGATAAAATCCATGGGTAACCAAAGAAACACAATTCCTGCTGGGGTCCCAGTGCCAGGGCTGAGGCACTGTGGACATGGCTGGGACAAGGTGACATTTTGCTCCTGGCTGCAGGTGACACAGAGCCAGGGATGGTTTGGGTGGAAGGGACCCCTCAAAGGTCCCCATGCACATCCCTGCAGTCACCCCCATGCAATGGCATCTCTCAAATGTTATTTATGTCCTGCTCTGGCTTTTTTTAATAGAGGAGGAAAACTTCCCTCCCTTCCTCCTCATTTATTACAAGCATTAAGTTAAACATGGTTTCCTCTTAAACTCGACCAAATCCAATTAATATTAATATTGCCCTGAGCCAGGCTGATCTCATTAGTGTCGATATTTAATATCTTTTCTGTGACTTGTGCTGAAAATGAGCTTCTTGTTTTTCAGCAAGTCTGGAAAGAAGGAGCAGCGTTTTCCTCCCGGTTCAGGACGGGAACAAGGAACGGGATGGGGCAGGGAGGGCTGAATCCAGCGGGGACCGGCTGCAAAAGTTCTGGAAAAGCTCTTGGGAAGTAACCTGGGGTCAGACAAGGAGGGAACTACAAGGAACCACCTGGGTGAAGCTCATCCTCCTCGGGGCATTGTCAGAGGATGGTTCATTAACGGGCCATGGCTCATTAACGGGGCATGGTTCATTAACAAGGCATGGCTCATTAACACGCCGAAAGTCAGGAATTCTGTTTATTCAGGGGTCTCGAAGCTGCAGGGACCCGAGCTCTGTGCTCAGCGAGAACTCAGTCCAAGATTCCAAATTCCAGCATTCCTAAATCCAGGATTCCTAAATCCAGCATTCCTGCAGGTTGCTGTCCCGGAGCACGAGGCTGGAGCTGTAAAAGGAGTTTAAGCCCTGGTTGCTGTCATCTCCTCTCCCTTCCCAGCCTGGATTAGTTCCACGGTGCCTGAGCTCCAAGGGCTGCACGCCGAGCTGGGCTCAGGGGATAAATCCCAGCGAGCACCCAGAGCCCAGCCCAGCAGAAGGAATCACTCCCGGGACGTGAGAAGGAGCAGCTGCCGAGGTCAGGGACGGGCTTTGGAGCAGAACCAGCCCAGATTTTGGTTGAAGCAATAGCAGCAAGCGAAACAGGATCCCTGTTATTCCGAGCAAAACTCCCCTTTTGTTTTGGATCCAGCAGCAATTAATCAGGACCCACAGAATGCCATAAAACCATAGAATGGTGTGGGTTGGGAAGGACCTTAAAGAACAAGATGATGTTTAAGGTCCCTTCCTATCCAAACCATTCCATAATTTACAAATAATCTCCTTTCATGTACAGAGCCCGTGGAGATGATGCAACGAAAACTGCCCAAGGCTCAGTGTAAGATGTGTTCGTGTTCATCTTCATCCTCCTCCTCCCCTCAAACCACAAAATGAATCTTTCCTTGCTGTGACCTCCTGGTTTTAGTCCAGGCTGCTTTTGTTCACCTCTGCGCCCTCCCACCACATCCTGGCTGGTGCCCAGAATAGCTCTGGTTTAGCAGAACAGCTCCATCAGCAGCTCCTTGTCCTGCCCCATCTCTGCAAAGCCATTTTAAAGTAATTAATTATTGCTGTGTCTCAGCCCCCCAGAACAGCCACCAGTGGGACAGAGCCTGTGGGCAATAATCCGGGTTTTGTTTGTGGCTTTTCATAAAAGGCCGTGGTTTGGATAGGGAGTGACCTGAAACCCACCCAGTGCCACCCCTGCCATGGCAGGGACACCTTCCCCCGCCCCAGGGTGTCCCAGCCCCAATGTCCAACCTAGCCTTGGGCACTGCCAGGGATCCAGGGGCAGCCACAGCTGCTCTGGGCACCCTGTGCCAGGGCCTGCCCACCCTCCCAGGGAACAACTCCTGCCCAAATCCCATCTATCCCATCCCGAATGGAGCCCTGCCCTGCCCCAGGGGCAGCCCCAGCCCCTGGATACCATCATCCTGAGATCCCCCAGGATCTTGTGGAGCTCGCCCAGCTCCCTGAGGTGCCAAAATACAACTGGCAGCGGTGGGATTCGAACCCACGCCCCCGAAGAGACTGGAGCCTTAATCCAGCGCCTTAGACCGCTCGGCCACACTACCTTGGCACAGGGAGCCCTGGCACTGAGATTGGAGCCGGGATCTGTGACCCGGACACGCCGCCTCGGCCATCCCGGCCCCTTCTCTTGCTCCAGATCCCCCAGATTCTCCTGAGATGCCCAGAACTCCCGGCAGGACGGAGCCCTGGCTGCCACACCCCAAACCTGCCCTCCAGTGCAGAATTTCTGCTCTGCCACCTCCTCTCATTCCCTTCCTTCCCTTGGCAGCCTGCGTTAATTAAATGAATTAAATTAATTAAATCCACCAGCTCCATGCCCTCTACACTCATCCCTCCCCTCTTTTCTCAGCAGCTGAGGACAGCCCCTCCATCCTGCTGGGAATGAGATCCCAAATCCGATGACAACCCCTAAATCCTGCTGGGAATGAGACCCCAACCCTGATCTGCATTTTGGATTTGTGCCTTTCTCCCCATGCCTGTGTCCCAGTGATCCCAAGGCACGAGGGGCTGAGGTGACAGTGGCAGTAGCTGTGTGGCCCTCAGAGATCCCAGGCTGCCACTTTGGGATCAGAGAAGGTGCCAAAATCTGCAGGAAACTCCTGCCAAGCTCTGGGAGCCAGACCCAGGGATGTTGTGCAGTTACGTAAATATTTTTCTTCCCCAGTTAAACACAGCCACTTTCTCCTTCCTCAGCACGGCGATAAAAGCACATTTCAATAAACAGGGCTTCAAAGGGATGTTTGCATTTGGCTCCTCTTCCAGCCTTTTTCATTCACTGCAGCAGCTCCTGGCTGTAGAGACCCCCCAGCTCCCTCTGGAAACTTGGCACCTTCTCCCAAATCCTCCCATTCCAGACACGTTCTGATTTTTATCAATAACCATTGATAAAAAACGAGATCTCTGTGACTCCTTGCTCCGTGGGTTTTTTGATCCATGTTGCTCCAGCTCTGGGAGTCCCTAGACCCAAATCCTGGGATGGATCCTTGTCAGGGATCCTGTGCAGAGGTGGTGGAATTCCAGGTGTAAATTGGTTATTTGAGGATAATAATTGGATTTTCATTAAAGGGAAACTCATGAACTGCTGCAGATTTCTGAAAGTCGATTTTTTTTTCCCAGCCAGAAGCTGCCAAATCATTCCCAAATAAATTCTGGCCCCACGGAAGTTTTACAGCTCCATTTGGGATCCAGTGGATTTGGGGACCCTGATGTGCCCCAGGAGAGCTGGGAAAGTGCAGGATTTGAGGAATTTTTCACCTCATTGTGTGGCAGGGGTTGGGAAGCCTTTCCAACCAACATCCTGCAGGGCCAGGCAGGTTTGGAATGAAACCTCAAACCACTTTAATAAATCCAATGGGATTATTTCAATTAAAAATAAGTGATTACAACAGCCCTTATTTTCTTATTAAGGCATTTAAGCAACCCTTATTAAAAGATTAGAAGATATTGAGCCTTTGTAGGACTCTCAAGAACATTGGAATATCTCTAGTTAAAATTATTGCTGTTTAAATACTTCTGCCTAAAAATTATATTAATAAAATTGGACATCCCTGTCCAAATTTGGGACAGCAGCTTTGAGAAGTCCTGAGACCTCCCCAGGGACCACCCATGGCCACAGAAAGCCCACCTGGATTTGTGGAAAATGTTTTTATTGCCCTGAAACAGAAGAAAAATCCCTTCAATATTCCCTGATCTGCTCGTTCTTGTGTTCTCCAGCCCAGCCCAGGGTGAGGAGCTGCCAGGAGCAAATAATTCCCATTTCCATAGATCAGGAGATGAATCACTCCTGGTATTTTTAGCAGGTCATTAAGGGCTGGCAGGGATATTTGGAACTGGCTTGTGAGGGTTTGGATTGGTGTGAGCACCTCAGAGAGAAAACTGGGAGTCAGAACAGAGGGAATGGGAGCAATGGGAATTGCTCTCCAAGTCTGAAAATGCCAGGGAGGGATGGGGATAAATGGGGTTTGTGGGAACCTGGGCCTCACTCCAAGGAGAAGTGGGAATAGAAATTATGGGAGGAGGATAAATATCCAGCCCAGGGATATTTATTTACACACCCTGGGGAGGGACGCTGCAGGCGCTGGGAACTGCTGGGTCCTGTGGGATTGGATGGAAAGGGAATTTTCCTGCTGGTTTGTGGGCAGGGAAGTTCCTTGGGAGTTCAGAGGAGCATCAGGGCATCTCAGAGGAGTCATGGAATGGTTGGGTTGAGATGGATCTTAAATCCCATCCAGTGCCACCCCTGCCACGGCAGGGACACTTCCCACTGTCCCAGGCTGCTCCCAGCCCCAGTGTTCAGCCTGGCCTTGGGCACTTCCAGGGATCCAGGGGCAGCCACAGCTGCTCTGGGCACCCTGTGCCAGGGCCTGCCCACCCTCCCAGGGAACAATTCCTGCCCAGTCTCCCATCTCAGTCTCTCCTCTTGTCCCATCACCATCTGCCCATGGAGAATTCACTCTCCTGGCAGGGCAGAGCTGCTCAGCCATCTGTGGAGCAGAGCTTCCCAAAATGGACATTTAATAAAGAACAAATACTCTACATATTAATATTCATATTTAACGGCTTCTTCTCCTTGTCTGTGCTATTAGGGGTACGATGAGCCCTGCTCAGAGGGAAATCTGGGGAACAATCCATCATCCACTGTCCACCATCACTGTCCATCATCCATCACTGTCCATCATCCATTATTGTCCATCATTGTCCACCTGCTCCTGCAGGGCCAGAATGAGTGCAATGCCAGCAAGAGAAGGTGTCTCTGCCTGTGTCACCCCCAGGGCCACCCTGGCAGCAGGAAGGTGGCCCTGGGGCTGGGGGCTCTTCAGGAACTGCTGTTGCAGCTCATCAGGAAAACAAGAACAGGCACAGGCTGCACCAGGGATTGTCACCTTTGAGAGAAACAATGGATCACTGGAGACAGGAGAGCCCAGCCTGGCTGCCATCCTGAGCTTTCAGCAGCCCCAGGTAGAGCTGGAAAAGGTCCCTCACTCCCAGCCTCAGCTCTGGCAGCAGCCCTGGAAGGTAAATCCAGCCCCAGCTTCATCAGCTCCCACAGCACTTGTCTAATGAAGGGCTCTGGCTGGAGCCTCAAAGGCAGAAAGGCTCTGCAGCAGCCAGGGAAGGGAGCACAGGGAATTGCAGGAGTTGGGATCTGGAGATGGAGAGGGAAATTTGGTGTCAGAGAGAAACAAGGTGCTAAAACTCAGCTCAGGGTGCTTGAACCCCTGAGAGGGCAGAACTGGTGCCTTGTTACCTGCCACTGAAGAGTGCCCAGAGCCTTCATTCCCAGGAAAACAGAGCTCATCCCTCACCATGGAATGAACAGCTCCATCCACTTACAGAAAATCAGGGAGTGCTGGAATCAGCTCTTGCCCTCCCCACATCCCCTCAGAGCCCAGTGCTTTTGTTTGGATCTTTCTTAGAGGAATGGATTTATTATTGGGTAAATTGAATTGAACCTTTGCTGTAAATGCAGGCATTTGTTTCTTGGAGTCTCAGGGGAGTTTTCATTAATTATCCTGAGCCCCATGGCCAAGCTGGAAAGGAATTTGTTTCTGAGGGAAAAGGAGCAAGTCACAGACAGAAGCAGGATGGGTTTCAGATACAAAAGAAAGGAACTTCATTCAGGATTTAGGATCAGAAGTGATTAGTTTTGCCAGCTGGAAATGTCTCTGAACATTTTAGGCCCCTGGGCAAGCTGAGACAGGGACAGGCTGTTCCTGCAGGATGGCAGTGCCCAGCCTGGGCTCAATCCACTCCTGCTTATGATCCTCCCAACTCCAAACCCAAAACCCACTGTGGCTCCTCCTGCCAGATGTCCTGGAGCTCCCCTTTGGCCCAGCCCAGAGCCTGGGGCAGCAAAACCCCTTTTGCAGATTCCTGTTTTCTCCTGAGCAATGCTGAGGGGGAACTGAGCCCCACCAGTGCTCCATGGTCCTTCAGCTTCTGCTTGGCTCCATCAGGGGCTGGAGGTGGAAGGAGGGCTCTGAGCTCTCCTCAGCTCCTGCCAGAGTGCCTGGAGCTCCTGGGAAGAGCTTCCAGAGAACCCATGCTGGATGCAGGTAGCAGGTGTGGGAATGCAGAGCTGGGGCTGCTGGCAAAGGCACGGCTCCAGCTGAAGCTCCTGGGAATTGCTGCCTGCGCCTCATGTGAGATTTGGTGTTAGGAACCAGTGAGTCCAAAATAAACCTTTGGAAAAGGCAACAGCATGGATGAAAAGTTGGAAAAGGAGGAGACCAGCACAGCTGGAAAAGGAGACCAGCACAGTTCTCCAAGTTCAGACATTTCTAGGAGAAAGGCAGGGAGCAGAGACTGGGGGAGCTGTGGCTGCACCTGGATCCCTGGCAGGGCCCAAGGCCAGGTTGGACACTGGGGCAGGGACAGTGAGAGGTGTGCCTGCCACGGCAGGGGTGGCTCTGGGTGGGATTTGAGGTCCCTTGTTATTCCTGTCCCCTCAGGGAAGGGGGAAGGACAAGGGGAGCTCTCCCCCAGCATGGGCAGCACAGAACTGCCAGGCAAGGAAACACACCCTGAACCCAAGGACAGCACAGCACATCCCAAAAGCAGCCAGAGAAACCCCAGGTCAAGGAGCCAAAGAGCTGAGAACAAGCAGAAGCAGCTCCATGTGACAGCCTGGGGCACTTCCCTCTCCAGACAAGTGTTTGTTGTGCAATCCCAAATGGAGGCGTCCCAAAATTCTGAACCCAAACTTCCCATTTCCTCATCCAAGATGCTGCAGAAATGAGTTGAGAGCTGCCTGCTTGGATGAAATCCCTCCCCAAACACAGCCCATGGGTTTGACAAGGAGCCTGGGAACAGAGCACACAGCTTGTGGCCGCAATGGCTCTGTTTCTGCTCTTCCCTGCGTGCCCAAGCAAGAGAATTCCTTTTACGTTCATCTGTCCTCATGGAAGCCTGCAAGAGGAGAAGAGATAAATGATTATAAATTATTAACATCATCTAAATATAATTCCTTCATTCTCAGAGCCTTTCTGACATGCTCCCTTGGGAAATATTCCCAGCTGAAATGGAGTTCGGCTCCATTCCTCACAGATCTCCCGCTGCTCTTGTGAAACACACGAGGCATTAAAAGTCAGCAGTAACAATGTCAGCAATGCCCTGGTGAGAACCCAAAAGGCAGCTTGGAAATGCAGGCAGACAGGGAAACATTGGGAAAAACCTACCCTAAGGGTTAAACCCTGCAGCTGCACTGGATAAAAATCCATCAGGGTGGGAAGTGTGTGAAAAACGGGGTTTTCAAGAGAACGAAAAAGAATTTTCAGTGGTGTTTAAAGAGTTAGAAATGATGGATGAAAACTTGGGAGGAAACACCTTCCAACTCTTGCCCTGCTCCAACATTCCAGGACCCAGCTGGTGGGACACATGTGGGATTGTTGGGGTGTCTGTGCAGGGCCAGCAGCAGGACTAGGTGATCCCTGTGGGTCCCTCCAGCCCTGGATATTCCACAGCTCTGTCAGGCTGCCAGGGTGGGAGCCACAGCTCTAAATCCATTTCCCAAACATCCTTTAGTAAGACAGGAGAGAATCAATAATTTCCTAAAGATTAGATGATAAAAGGGAGCATAAAAATTGCCTTTGTCAGTCAGCAACTGCACACAGCAGCAGATAAAATAATTACAGAGCACTCACAGGGCTCAGGCTCATTCCAGTGATTCATGGAGATGTTGGGAAGCTGAGCTGGGACTGAAGGGCATCTGGAGCTTGTGCCTTGGAGTTCACTCAATCCGTAAATCATAAATCCATAAATCCATAAATGGGAGCTGTGGGTCCCAGCCCAGCAGCATCCCCACATCCCTGTGCCCATGGCCAGTGGCACAGTGAGGGCAGAGCCACAGCTCCCAAAGTGGCCCTGGATGGGGAATTGTGAGCCTGGCACTCCTGGATGCCGAGTTCCTCTCCTGGGGACACAGGAGTGCAGTGACAGAACTTTCCTGTAAATGAAAGCCCGAGTTTCTAAGAACTCTTCTGACTAATGTGGCTCAGTCTTGGCTGAGGAACACAAACCCTTCATCAAACACAGTGAGAAATGCCAGGGAAAGCTCCAATGTAGGGAATGTGAGGCTGGGAGGGAGCAGGCTGACCCCAGCACTCAAAGCTGGGGCCAGGAGCCAGGCCCTGCCTCGGGCTTAGCTGGGCTGGATTCAAGGCTTAGGGCTGCTCCTCTGTTTCCCAGGGACACCACGAGGGATCTGGGCCTTGCCCTGGAAGTGCAGACAATCTGAATCCAAGCTGCAACATCAAATCCAAGGAAAAACCAAACCCTGTGGGCTATAGAAAGACGGAATATGGGAAATACAACCCAGAGCAGGGGCACAGGGGTGGCTCCAGGGAAGTCATGAACTATCAGAAGATAGTGAAAGAGCCCAGAGGATTCTCTCCTGCTCAGAGGGAGGGAATCATGGAATATCCTGAGCTGGATCCCACAGGGACCACCCACTCCAAGCCCTGGCCCTGCCCACACACCCCAGTGATGCCACCCTGTGCTGAGCATTGGCCAAGCAGCCACTGAATGTCTGGGAATGTGAGATAAACTGTGATAATCAGTCTGTGAGGGGCTCACTGCATTCTCCCACAACCTCCCTAAAGAGAAACCAGGACCTGGCAGGTCCAAGCTCAGAGCAGCCTCAGGCTGATATTCCACGTGCCAAGAAAATCATGGAACAATTCATTGAGAGTTCCCCTGCTGGCAGAGTTATCTGTCCTTCCCCCAAATAAATGGCATAAGGGAAGTAAATCCAGGGCAGCAGGAGGCTGAGGAAGCACAGCAGCTTTCCATTTCATGGGAGATGTTCCTGTGACACAAACCAGAGCCTGCTGCTCCCCACAGGCAGCACGGAGCAGCTCCAGGGCACAGCATGGGCTGGGCTTCCTGCAAAATCACCTGGAGCTCAGGGACTTCATGAGCTGAGCTGGTGTAAGCAGGAACCCTCTGGAGGGACCAGGGAAAAGGGGGAATGGCTTCACATGGACACAGGACAGGAATTTGGGGCAGGAATTGTTCCCTGGGAGGGTGGGCAGGCCCTGGC